>JARGYO010005626.1:197446431-198046431 GCA_029206835.1 Rana muscosa | reverse complement strand
GGCAGTAATCCATAGAGGCAGCAGTTCTCTTTGATTTGTCCACAATTTTTTCCTGCTGGTACTTTTTCTCTATTGCGCGGATTCACACACACCTGCCCAGAGATCCATCCCCACTGCCGAGAGGTGTACTCAATCCCTCCTCAAATGCAGGCCCACATTGGTTTCTAATTCTACATGCCTGATTACCAAGCTCCATTGCTGAACCACAAACCTCCCCACCACCTTATTAATACGTATATGGGCCTTGTTAAGTCTCGCCACGGACCTTGCCATGCGCCATGTTGTCCGAGCCACAATGTCGGACCATAGCAGCAGAGTATCAGGAAAGGCCGTGCAAAGATCCCTGATCGTACGGACCCCCAAATCGCTACCCCCTAAAATCAAAACATCCGGCGGTCTATCCAGCCGCTCATAACATTCCACTTTCCAACATTTCGCTACCACTCTGCCCCACATCATCCTGGGTACCCCTAACCAACAAATAAATGCCTCCCTCCTTGATATACCCAACTGTCTGCGGTCCAGTCTCTCATCTGCTCTCCTGGCCCCCCAACAGACATACGAGTGGCCAAGAATCCAGACGAGGCATGTAGACCCTCCATCCGAAATAAAAAACGAACAAACAAAATAGCACCAACTTGAAATAACAGAACATTCCCCAACTCACAAACAGCACAGCATGTGTGTCCAGCCAACCCACGTATGCATGTTGTACATTTTTTTTAAATATATAAACAGATAAATCAACCACCAGCTGTGGGCGTATGTAAGAATGGAATCTCCGCGATTCCCACCTACCAATCCTCCTCACCGCAGCCTCATCCAACCCACATATGTCAGCTTCAGTAGCCACCCCGATGCGGAAGGAGTGTGAAGCATAATCTGCACAATCCAACCCTGCCCCCTTGAGACATTTCCAAAACACTGATACAAATTGGAACCTTGACAAATAGGACCCATCCTCATGCCGCAGAAGCGGACCTCCCCCAGCAAGTCTAACCCTTAGAAACTCCCTCACCGCTTCCACTGGGCATACCCTGGACCCCGGCAATGCTAACAGCAACATATCCACCCCTCTACCCCTCTGGTCCGTCTTGGATCTGCGCAGCCTCAAACACACCCTGTCCTCCTCCACCTGCACATCCTGTTCCAAAATCCCCCCAGCCTGATGCCCCCCCCCCAAGGTCTCACAGGTGGACAGGAGATTAGAAAAAGTGACTGGCCTCCATGCATACTTTTTCTTATGAACCTTACGGTAATCTTTTACTGCCTGCCTTACCCAGAAATCTTTCGTCCAATCTTCCCCCCTCAGTAGTTTAAAGAAAAATGACAGACCGGCCAGCTTCCTTTCAATGGCCGACACTGACACTCTACTTTCCATATTCCTGGAAACAAAATACAAAACCAACAACCTCACCTCCGACCCTTCTCTTCGAACCCCAGACTCTTGCACTAAAAGCAACCATTCCCTCCATACCTTCGCGTAAGCTGTCCATGTGGACTCACTCACAGACTGCCGGATCCATCCTGCGGCGACTCCAATGCCAGCTCCCAAATGCAGCCCGGGCAAGGAACTCCTTCTGCCTCCGCGGCCAGGGCCAACTCTCTGAACTTGTCCCACTGAAATCGAGACAAGGAGTCAGCCAGCGAGTTGTCGATATATGTTATAAAGTGTGGCGCTAATGAGAAAAAGGTGAGAAACCTTAGTATATATAAGCATCAAAATACATAGTGAAGTGTGATATTAAATATAAGATGTGCAACACAAAAAACGTTTACACAGAAGAACCAACAAAAAATAAATGTCATAAGTGATACTAGATAGTATCCACCGCGGTCCGCCCGTGGTTCTACAGCACACACAGACTACTGATAATCAAACCAGTGCACTAATAAATGATGTATAAAAGGATAAATATTAGTGAAAATAAAACAAAACAAAAAAAAACAGACTCATGTAGGGCATCACAGGTGAGTGTGTGTCCTTAAAATGCCATTCAGCAGTATCAAATAAAGTTCAGAAAATCAGGATCCAGTAGAAAACTTGCATCAACTGCAGGATATACTAGGAAGGTGAGTGGATCAGATGATCTATGCAGACATATGAAGTGTATAACATCATCCGGGAGTGCCTTCACCTTGGGCCAATGGGGGAGAAATAGGTACTCTTACCAGCCAGAGTGGATCCAGCACACCGTACGGCGGTGGATCATCAGCGCTTTGTCCACTCTATGGACAGAGGGAGCGGCAGGGATCTGTAGAACACCTCCTCTTTGTACTGACGACACTCCTGGTCCGTATCTCCAAGCCAAAGGGAGGATCCAGATATCAAGCGGTAATCACATCAATTTGCAATGACCATGGAAAAAAGGAAAATTCCTCTGCATAGTGTAAATCCAAAAAGATTTATTTGAAATCCATAAAAGTTCAGGCAGTTGAACATCAATAAAAATCCAAATACAGGAAAGCAGCGTGGTATGGGCAACTGGAGCTGGTGTATAAACCCGACCGGTTTCGTCTAAACAGACTTCAACTGGGGTATACTCAAGCTCTCTGTCCTCCACGCTTATATAAAGGAAGAAATAACAAATAATTGCAGGCATGTGTGACTTACTACACTTCCCGCTTCCGGGATCACTGTGTCCTATAGGTAAAAGTATTGCAAATACAGCCCCTAGTGATGCTGGACCAATAGGACAACGTAACATCACTAAGAAGTTCTGCTGCGTCATCAGCCACATCCAGACTTCTACAGCGTGTATGGCCATCCGCATAACGGAGGTGTGTCAGTGACACGTCATGCGCCCTCGTGACTCGAGCGTATGCCCGCAAGGCAAGCTGGGATATGTAATCTCGTGATAAGCCCAAGGCTGTAATCACGGAAGTCAGTTACCCAGCCTGTCTCCATGTAAACAGATGATTTGCGTCTACACGTATTCCAGTAAGTGAGCTGGGATGCGTAGTCTCGCGATAAGCCTAAAGGCTATGATCACAGAGGTCCGCTACCCAGCCTGTCTACATGTCAGCACGCATCAGGTCACATAGGAGCGAATGCGCAATATAAATAAATATTTTATATTGCGCATTTGCTCCTATGTGACCTAATGCGTCCTCCGCTGTAGCAGCCGACAGCCGTCGCCAAAAAACCCTACCCATTGGAATAATCCTACAGGCGAAATTGAACTTACCCAGCAATGACTGCAAAGTCCTCAACTGCACCTTGCGCAATCCCTGAATCTCCCGAATCTCCAACTTGTCCCCTGGCAGGCGACACTCCATCGCCACTGAATCCATTACAATGCCCAAAAAACAAATGTTTGTCGTCGGCCCTTCCGTTTTGTCCACCGCCAACGGCACCCCGAACCTTCCTGCAATGTGCTGCACGCAGAGAGTAGAATCACACACACACACCGGAGGAAGGCAGCCCTACGCAGAGAAAGTCATCCAAGTGTAGCGGGGTCTCCTTTAAGGCCCCTGGACTACGTTACCCAGAACCCCGTTCGGCACCCAGGGTGCATTTGGCCACCGCAGAGACTCATGGGTGGGGCTATAAAAGAAGGGGATGAGGCTAAGCTCGGCCCCTTTGGACACCACGCTGCAAGCAATAGGACTCCCTGTGCGGATCCGCTGCTGTGAAAGGCCTGAAGCCGGGGCCTTGCGTACCTTCCAAAGAGCCTTCCACCCCACCGCTGAGCCTGGGTGGCACCTGTTCCTGTTCAAGTTGCTGACATCAGTTGGACCGGAGACCCGGCCGTTGGAGAACACTGTGTGCGGATACACAAAAGGTGGAAGCCCGGACTGGGATCGCATCCGGAGGGGTGAGCGAGCACTTGCTCACTACATTAGCTGTACTCTGTTGGGTCTAGTGACTGCCTTGGCCTTTTTCCTTTTACATTTACTATCCCACCGGAGACTAGCGGGGGAACTGAGTTGCATAGTCTCCGGTGAAGTGTTCTCATTTGTGAATTACCCTTGGATTACAAATATTGTTTCCTGAAAGTGCACCACCGTTCAAGTTGCATGCGAAGAAATTGTTTTCATAAGGGACTGAGGTTTATCTGCGTCAGGCCTGACCAAGGGGGGTTAAAACTTTATTAGGTGGGCATAAGGAAATAAGGATAGTTGCACGTGGCGGGTGATCACTCTGCACTATCACTTATGAACCTGTTTATTGCTGCAGGGCTCTGCATTAGTGATGAGCCGAACACCCACCAAAACCCGCGAACGGACCGAAAGTTCGCACTTTAGAACCCTATTAAATACAATGGATGCGAACGTTCGAAATCTAAAGTGCTAATTATAACGACTATTATGCATGTTATTGTCCTAAAAAGGGTTTGGGAACCCGGGTTCTGCACCAGGGGACATGTATCAATGCAAAAATAAGTTTTAAAAACGGCCGTTTTTTGGGAGCAGTCATTTTAATGATGCATAAAGTGAAAAAAAAAAAGTCAAATATTCCTTTAAATATCGTACCTGGGGGGTGTCTTAAGTATGCCTGTGAAGTGCCACGTGTTTCCCGTGTTTAGAACTGTCCCTGCACAAAATTACATTTCTAAAGGAAAAAAAGCCATTTAAAACTGCTTGCGGCTTTAATGTAATGTCTGGTCCCGTTAATATGGATGAAAATCTTTGAGAAAAATGGCATGGCTACCCCATCAGCCCCAACACCCCCTACCCCAGCCCATTACCAGCCCCTTTGGGTCTTGTATGGATATTAAGGGGAACCCCCCACACAAAATAAAAAAGGCCCTATATACTCTGAACTGCCGTATACAGGCGGTGCATACAAGACAGGGACTGTAGGTTTGTTCTTATGTAGAATCTGTTTGTAATTTTGAACAGGTACATTGTTTAAGTGTAGCTCCAGCCAAAAAATCAATTTTTAAGCTTTTTGGAAAACATAGGGAAGGGTTATCACCCCTGTAACATTTGTTTTGCTGTCTGTGCAGTGTGCACCTGTTCAGAACAGTTCACCTCACTTTCCGTCCTAATGACAAATGTTTTTTGAAAATTTGGGGTTTTTATTGAAACAAGAATTGGTGAAAAAGCATCAGTGGAGAGGAGACACTTTTTCCCCATATTAACTCTTACAGGAGAGAATTTGCCTTCCTAGGGGTAGATTTCCTCTCACTTCCTGTTGTATCCTTCCGTTTGCAAGGAGGAGTCATTTGTAAGTTGGATGTTTGAAAGTAGGGGCCTGCCGTATATACTCAGCTGAAATTTGCCCCTTACATGTTGGTGTTGCCACAACACTGTGAGCCCTCACAGTTACTCTTGGTGGGCGCATGAATGGGCCCTGCTGTGAATTATTAGATCAAGAATTGTAATTGCATGCCCCTGTTGAACAGGGGCTGAAAAATTGGGCCTTTGGTGGTGGTGGTGGTGGTGTTGACACAACACTGTAAGGCCTCACAGTTACTCTTGGTGGGTGCAGGAATGGGCCCTGCTGTGAATTATTAGATCAAGAATTGTAATTACATGCCCCTGTTAAACAGGGGCAGAAAAATTGGGCCTTAGGCACTGGTGCCACAACACTGCAACCCCTCACAGATACTGTACTTGGAGCACAGCAATGAGCCCTGTTGCAAAGTATTGCATCAAAAATTGTAATTACATGCCCCTGTTAAACAGGGGCTGAAAAATTGGGCCTTAGCCACTGGTGCTGGTGACACGACACTGCAACCTCTCCCAGATACTCTAGTTGGAGTGCAGGAATGAGCCCTGCTGCAAAGCATTGCATAAAAAATGCATAAAAAAAGACTGGTTCATCTTTATTAAGGTCAGTCGATCAACAGAGTCGGTGGACAGGCGCACCCTGTGATCCGTGACAAATCCTCCAGCAGCACTGAATGTGCGTTCTGAAAGAACGCTGGATGCAGGACAGGCCAGTAGCTCAATTGCATACTGTGCAAGCTCTGGCCAGTGATCCATCCTCAAGACCCAGTAAGCCAGAGGATTTTCGGTGGGGAAGGTGTCCAAGTCTGACCTTGCCCCTAGGTATTCCTGCACCATGTATATCAGACGCTGGCGATGGTTGCTGGAACCGATCATACCTTGGGGCTGCGGACTAAAGAATTGTCTGAACGCATCGGTCAGATGGCCACCTTCCCCACCGCTCATTCTTTGACTGACCGAAGCCTCAGCAACTCGTTGTCCAGGACCAGGAGTTTGTAACCTCCCAGTCTCTGGGAACGCGTTACACAGACCTTTCTGCAAGGCCTCCCGGAGTTGTCTCATCCTCTGCTCCCTCTGCGACGGTAAGATAAGGTCCGCAACCTTACTCTTGTACCGTGGATCAAGAAGAGTGGCCAGCCAGTAATGGTCCCTCTCCTTGATCCAAAGAATACGGGGATCCTTCCGCAGACTTTGCAGGATCAGGGAGGCCATGCAGCGTAGGTTAGCTGAGGCATTCGGTCCGGAGTCCTCTGGGTCACTAAGGACAACATGATCCGCAGCCACCTCCTCCCAGCCACGTACAAGTCCACTGGTTTCTTGGGACTGTAAATCATCCCTAAAAGACTGCTGCTGATGATGCTGAGTGCCAGGCTCCACCTCCATGCTGACACAATCCTCCTCCTCCTCCTCTTCCTGTGCGATGGGTGGGACAGAAGGAACACTGTCTGGGTAAAGGGGACCTTGAGAGGCAAGGAAGTCCTCCTCTTCCTGCCTCTGTTCTGCCTTAAGTGCCCTGTCCATTATTCCACGCAGCGTATGTTCCAACAGGTGGACAAGAGGTACAGTGTCACTGATGCATGCACTGTCACTGCTCACCATCCTCGTGGCCTCCTCAAATGGTGCCAGGACAGTGCATGCATCCCTGATCATGCCCCACTGGCGTGGTGAAAAAAACCCGAGCTCCCCTGACCCTATCCTGGTGCCGTAGTCGCACAGGTACTCATTGATGGCCCTCTGCTGCGTGTACAGCCGCTGCAGCATGGCCAACGTTGAGTTCCACCTTGTGGGCATGTCACATATAAGGCGGTTCTTGGGCAGGTTCAATACCTTTTGCAGCTCAGCCAGGCGAGCACTGGCATTATAAGATCTGCGGAAATGCACACAGACTTTCCTGGCCTGCCTCAGGACATCCTGTAAGCCCGGGTACCTGCCCAAGAACCGCTGCACCACCAGGTTAAGGACGTGAGCCATACAGGGCACATGGGTCAGTTGTCCCTGTCAGAGGGCGGAGAGGAGGTTGGTGCCATTGTCGCAAACTACCATTCCTGGCTTAAGCTGGCGTGGCGTCAACCACCTCTCGGCCTGCCCCTGCAGAGCAGACAGGACCTCTGCCCCAGTGTGGCTCCTGTCCCCCAAACACACCAGCGCAAGCACGGCATGGCATCTTTTTGCCTGCGTACTTGAGTAGCCCCTTGAACGCCTACGGAGCACCGCTGGTTCTGAGGACAAAGCACAGGAAGAGGCCATGGAGGAAGAAGAAGAGGAGGGGGTGGAGGAGAGAGGTGTGTCACAACCAGTAGTAGTATTTTGGAGGCGTGGCGGTGGAACAACCTCCAACACTACTGCACCTTGTCCTGCATCCTTCCCAGCTGCCAAAAGAGTGACCCAATGGGCCGTGAAAGAAAGGTAACGTCCCTGTCCATGACTGCTGGACCATGAGTCAGCGGTAATATGCACCTTACCGCTGACCGCCCTGTCCAGCGAGGCCAAGACATTGCCTTCCACATGCCGGTAGAGAGCCGGAATTGCCTTCCGTGAGAAAAAGTGGTGTTTGGGAACCTGCCACTGAGGAACCGCACATTGCACAAACTCACGGAAGGGGGCCGAGTCTACCAACTGAAAAGGCAGCAGTTGAAGCGCTAGCAATTTAGCCAAGCTAGCATTCAACCGCTGGGCATGTGGATGGCTGGGAGTGAACTTCTTTCGACGGTCCAGCAGCTGGGGCAGGGAAATTTGCCTGCTAGAATCGGACGTCGGTGTACTGCTAGCAGAGTGCCCGCAAGTACTTGGCTGTGACACACCTTATTCTACACCTTCATTCCTCTCAGTGCAGGTTTCAGAGAGGACTGAAGGTATAGTGGGGTTGGAGATCCCAGCTGATGCGGTGCAAGGAGAGGTCCGCTTTGTTCTTTGGTGTGGGTCTTTAAGGTAGGCTTGCCAACGAGCTGCATGGCAGGTCAACATATGTCTGGTCAAGCATGTGGTGCCCAAGTGGGTGATGTTTTGGCCACGCGATATACGCTTGAGACATATGTTGCAAACAGCAGCTGTGCGATCTGATGCACTCGACTCAAAAAAGGCCCACACCAAATAACTTTTTGAATAACGGGCAGAGGCAGCGCCCTGCATAGAAGGAGCTCTGCGGTGTGATTCCGTCGGTGTGCTGCCCTTACGCTGGCCCCCCGAGGGCATCCTGCCTCGTTGGAGATGTGCTCCCTCATCCTCCTCCTCCTCCTCCTCTCTCCTATTAGGCACCCACGTGGAGTCAGTGACCTCATCATCCCCTCCCTCCTCATCACTGGAGCCAATCTGGCAGTATGCTGCAGCTGCTGGAACATGACTGCCAGATTGGTGTCCTTCTTGAGCATCCCCTCTCTCTGCTCTCACGCTACTGCCTTCCTCTAGCTGGGTATCATCATCAGACCCTTCGAAACGCTGGGCATCCTCCTGGAGCATGTACCCAACACTGTGCTCAAACAGTTCGGGGGACTCCTCAGGAGGACATGGTTGGTCTAGGGAAGGAGTGACTGATGATGACATTGATACCAGGGAATAGGACGCTTTGGCAGCTGCTTTGCCAGTACCCTGAGCCTGGGTGAGAGAGGATGAGGAGGATGAGGAGGGCTTGGTCATCCACTCTACCAAGTCTTCGGCATGATGCGGCTCAACACGTCCAGCTGCCGAAAAGAAGGACAAGCGTGTCCCATGGCCACGTGCTGATGGCGATGCACCGCGTCCACGACCAGCACTGTTGTCTCTAGACACAGAGCCTGCTTGCCCTCTTTTATTGTCTCCTGACTGTCTTTCTCTCCTTGTTTGCCTTACAGACATTCTAATGGCCTGCAGGGAAATGGGAAAACCAGCAATAAGGCCTAGCTTCAGGAGTATATTTTGCAGGAATCACACTACGCCTGCTGTAGGTGCTGCCAATGCCTGTTGGTGTAACACACCAGGAAAACGCAGCAATACAGGCTAACTTCAGGTGTACTATGATCAGGAGGCACACTCCGCCCGCTGTAAGTGCTGCAAATGCCTGTTGGTGTAAAACACCAGGAAAAAGCAGCAATACAGGCTAACTTCAGGTGTAATATGATCAGGAGGCACACTCCGCCCGCTGTAAGTGCTGCAAATGCCTGTTGGTGTAACACACCAGGAAAAAGCAGCAATACAGGCTAACTTCAGGTGTAATATGATCAGGAGGCACACTCCGCCCGCTGTAAGTGCTGCAAATGCCTGTTGGTGTAACACACCAGGAAAAAGCAGCAATACAGGCTAATTTCAGGTGTAATATGATCAGGAGGCACACTCCGCCCGCTGTAAGTGCTGCAAATGCCTGTTGCTGTAACACACCAGGAAAAAGCAGCAATACAGGCTAACTTCAGGTGTAATATGATCAGGAGGCACACTCCGCCCGCTGTAAGTGCTGCAAATGCCTGTTGGTGTAACACACCAGGAAAACGCAGCAATACAGGCTAACTTCAGGTGTAATATGATCAGGAGGCACACTCCGCCCGCTGTAAGTGCTGCAAATGCCTGTTGGTGTAACACACCAGGAAAAAGCAGCAATACAGGCTAACTTCAGGTGTAATATGATCAGGAGGCACACTCCGCCCGCTGTAAGTGCTGCAAATACCTGTTGGTGTAACACACCAGGAAAAAGCAGCAATACAGGCTAACTTCAGGTGTAATATGATCAGGAGGCACACTCCGCCCGCTGTAAGTGCTGCAAATACCTGTTGGTGTAACACACCAGGAAAAAGCAGCAATACAGGCTAACTTCAGGTGTAATATGATCAGGAGGCACACTCCGCCCGCTGTAAGTGCTGCAAATGCCTGTTGGTGTAACACACCAGGAAAAAACAGCAATACAGGCTAACTTCAGGTGTAATATGATAAGGAGGCACACTCCGCCCGCTGTAAGTGCTGCAAATACCTGTTGGTGTAACACACCAGGAAAAAGCAGCAATACAGGCTAACTTCAGGTGTAATATGATCAGGAGGCACACTCCGCCCGCTGTAAGTGCTGCAAATACCTGTTGGTGTAACACACCAGGAAAAAGCAGCAATACAGGCTAACTTCAGGTGTAATATGATCAGGAGGCACACTCCGCCCCCTGTAAGTGCTGCAAATGCTTGTTGGTGTAACACACCAGGAAAAAACAGCAATACAGGCTAACTTCAGGTGTAATATGATCAGGAGGCACACTCCGCCCGCTGTAAGTGCTGCAAATGCCTGTTGGTGTAACACACCAGGAAAAAGCAGCAATACAGGCTAACTTCAGGTGTAATATGATCAGGAGGCACACTCCGCCCGCTGTAAGTGCTGCAAATGCCTGTTGGTGTAACACACCAGGAAAAAGCAGCAATACAGGCTAACTTCAGGTGTAATATGATCAGGAGGCACACTCCGCCCACTGTAAGTGCTGCAAATGCCTGTTGGTGTAACACACCAGGAAAAAGCAGCAATACAGGCTAACTTCAGGTGTAATATGATCAGGAGGCGCACTCCGCCCGCTGTTAGTGCTGCAAATGCCTGTTGGTGTAACACACCAGGAAAACACAGCAATACAGGCTAACTTCAGGTGTATAAGGTGCAGGAGGCTTAGCAACAATGACACTGACACTGTCCCCTGCCTATCCTTCTCTCTCCCTGCACACAAGGTTTATCAAAGTATATGACACTGACACTCTCCCTGCCTATCCTTCTCTCTCCCTGCACACAAGGTTTAGCAAAGAATATGACACTGACACTGTCCCCTGCCTATCCTTCTCTCTCCCTGCACACAAGGTTTATCAAAGTATATGACACTGACACTCTCCATGCCTATCCTTCTCTCTCCCTGCACACAAGGTTTAGCAAAGAATATGACACTGACACTCTCCCTGCCTATCCTTCTCTCTCCCTGCACACAAGGTTTAGCAAAGAATGTGACACTGACACTGTCCCCTGCCTATCCTTCTCTCTCCCTGCACACAAGGTTTAGCAAAGAATATGACACTGACACTCTCCCTGCCTATCCTTCTCTCTCCCTACACACAAGTTTGAGGTACAAATAGCACTGACACTGTCCCTGCCTATGTAACTCTTTCCCTGCGCCGGAACACACTACACAAGGCCGCCGCGCTGGTGGCCTTTTATAGTGTGGGGCGTGTGCTAAACCCCCTGAGCTATAATTGGCCACAGGCAACCTGCCTGTGGCCAATTATGGCTCTCCTAGCTGCCGGCGCTGTGATTGGCCAAGCATGCGGGGTCACAGTGCATGCTTGGCCAATCACAGCGCCGGGATTGCACTGCGATGGCGCAGTGTATTGTGGGCCGTTCGCGTCACTCGAATTTGGCGCGAACGGCCCAAATCGTTTGATGTTCGCCGATGTTCGAGTCAAACTTATGTTCGACTCAAACACTGAGCTCATCCCTACTCTGCATGTATGTTATGTGATGTGTTTAATCCTGACCTTTATACTAAAGTAAATCTAGTTATACTTTAACACCCTTGCATCAGTGTTATGCTTGCAGATAGTAGTTACCTATCAATACTGGCAGATTGTGTATAATCAGGTATAGACCATTACAAGGTAATATTCCCTAGACTAACTGTGCCAGCAGGGGTTGAGAAGATTGTCGGGGGTTGGTGGTGCTGTATACAGGGCCCGAAACAAAAATCCAGCGGCTCTCTTAACTGGGAGTAGCGCTACACGTGGGGGCTCTCGAGTCCGGGATTCCTGATACAGCAAGCAATGCGTCACAAGTACCGGCATGGACCCACTGGAAGTAGAACGGTGGTGCACGGTGGCTGGCACTGATTCAGCCGCGGCAGTAGTTATTGAACTCCCGGGGATCTGGCAAGAAGCAGCGGTCAAACAGTTAGTAATGTCGCTGTCCCCACACCAGAAAGCATGGGTGATGGATGTCAGGTCGAATTCTTCACTGACCCACGCACTAATAGAATGGAAGAATGAAATCCCAGAGCATTTCAAAAGTCCAAGCATAAAAGCAATGGATGATCAGACCTATAGCTTAATACATGCGCTGCCAGTCAGGGGAGGATAGTTTCAGACACCAAAACTGTCACCTCCACAGATATCTCCACCGCAGTCCCCAAAAGCAGGAAAGCAGAAGGCTGAAGAGAGTCCCGGGTCACCACCGGCCACCCTCAGCGCAGAGTTGTGTGCGGTCCTGGGGGAGATTGTGGCCCAGTGTAAGAAGGACCCTACAGACTACCCGATGTCGGGATACAGGAAACTTAGGATATTTTCTGGAAGGAAACCTGTACCTTTGGGGGAAGAGGGATTTGAGGAGTGGCTAGATGGTGCCACTCAGGCTTTAGAAGAATGGGAAGTCCCAGAACACCGAAAGAAACAGGGAATCACTGAATGTTTGAAGGGGCCTGCCTTGGAGGCCATACGTAACCTCAAGCTGAGCAAGAAAGACTGTGATGCACAGGATTATCTGGACATTCTGCAGAATGTGTTCGGTGGAACAGAAAAAGTCACTGAACTCACTTACCAGTTGGAACACTGCTACCAAAAGACAGGGGAAAAGCTGTCAGAGTTCATAAGGCGCCTGGATAAGATCCCGCATAAAATTCTACTGAAGAAGGGGATCGACCCAAGGAAGGTAGATGAGGCCCGTGTTCAACAGGTGTTGAGGGGAGCTCAGCTCCTGGATCCCATCGCATTGGCGTTACGCACCCGACAGGACGGGAAGAGCCTGGAGTAGCCCGACCTGATCCGAGTGGTCAGAGAAGAAGAGGCTATGTTGGAAGACAAAAGGAGGAGCCAACCAGTTGAGCCAACCCATCCTCCGGTGGTGATGGTCAGGATGGCCATGACCCTCAAAAGAGACTCAGAGGTGGATACCTTGAAGTCACAGATGTCCCAAGTATTGGGGATGCTTACCTCCCTGATGGCCAAGGATCAAAGGGTACCAGAGAGGGAAAGTCCAAGCAGGGAACTGTTTCCAAACACCTCAGCGCCAGCATCCCTGCAAGATTGAGGGGATGCGATTTGCTTCAACTGTGGAGGAGCTGGCCATGTCGCCAAAGTGTGTTCCAGTCCAAAGAAGAAGAAGATGAATAACCGCAAGCCGCCGGAAAACTTCAGCGGGCCCCGGTGAAGGAGTCATCTCCAGTGCCCATCATCTCCAGTGAGCTCCAAACTGAATGAGAAGTACAGGAAGAGAGAGGACAAAACCCCTCAGAAGAAAACCAGTGTTCCCCAGTGGGAATATACACCAAAAAAAGAGAATAGTGTTCCTCAGCGGGTAGTTACACCCATTAAGAGGAGGGAGATCAATGCATGCCAAGCCCAAGAGAGACTAAAGTCCAAGGAAAAATGGAAGAAAGAGAGTCCAAAAGGGAAAAGCAAAGATCAAAAGAAAAAGACCCCTTTGAAGCAGTATCCAGAGAAGCTGATAGGCCCCCCCCCCATAGTACCTGTTCAAGTGGAGGGAGTCTACACAAGAGCCATATTGGATACTGGGGCACAAGTGACCCTGTTATACAGGGACTTTTATGACAAGCATCTAAGTCACCTACCCATCCAGAAGATTGAAGAGTTGGAAATATGGGGAATTGGGACCCGGAGCTTCCCTTATGATGGCTATCTGCCCATAAAACTGACCTTTGACCCATCTGTAGCCGGGAAGGCTGAAATGTTCGACACCCTTGCTGTGGTATGTCCCCGACCGCCTGGAGCTAACAAGAGCTCCTTGATAATAGGGACCAACACGGACCTGGTTCGGAGACTCTTGGCCCCTCTAGTACGGAAGAAGGACCCCACGGTCACCAAGATTCTCCCAATGCTGAAGACAGCCTATCAGCGACTGATCTTGGAGCAGAGATCCCCAGAAGAGGGGGTGGGGAAGGTCTGGAGGCTTGGAAGGAGAGGAATAGTGCTGCAGCCCGGTGAAGTAACCTGTCTCAGAGCCACAGTGAAGCTCACTTGAAACAGCCTGGGCCTTTCATCATGTTGGAGCCTGATCCAAGGGAAGAACACAAGGGCTTAGAAGTAGTCCCAGAAGTGGTCCTGTTGAGGGCCTTGAAGAAGGCACACTGTAAAGTACCTGTGAGTGTCAGGAATACTACAGATGGCCCCATGGAGATCCCATCCAGGATGTTGCTGGGCCAGGTGAGCCCTGCTAACCCAGTTGTCTTGTCGGATGTGGAGAAGACAGAGGGAGAAAGGACTAATTGGGAGAAGCTCTGCATGGAGAACTCAAACCCGTCAAGGGCTTGGAAAGAGAGAGCCAAGGCCCAGTTGACCAAGTGGAGAAGGATCTTTTCCCAAGATGAGTTCGATGTGGGGTGTGCGAAGAGTGCCACCCACCGAATCCGCCTCCAGGAAGACAAACTCTTCAGGGAGAAGGTCCGGCGAGTCCCATTGGCAGACCTCGAAGACTTGAGGGAGCAGCTCGCCGAGCTCAAGCGAACCGGTGTTATTCGGGAGTCTAGAAGTCCCTATGCCTCTCTGATAGTGGTGGTCAGGAAGAAGAATGGGTCGTTGAGGCTATGTATAGACTACAGGACTCTCAACAGGAGAACCATACCCGACCAGTATACCACCCAGAGGATAGAGGATGCCTTGCAGAGCTTGTCTGGAGCAAGGTGGTTCAGTGTAATGGATCTCAAGAGTGGGTACTATCAGATCCCCATGCATCCAGAAGATAGGGAGAAGACAGCTTTCATAACTCCAGTGGGGTTCTTTGAGTTTGACAGGATCCCCCAAGGCCTGTCTGGAGCTCCGGCCACCTTTCAACGCCTTATGGAAAAGACTGTGGGAGACATGAACCTAATCGAAGTCCTTGTATACTTAGATGACATCATCGTCTTTGGAAAAACCCTGGAGGAACATGAGGAGAGACTGGAGAAGGTCTTGAGAAGACTCAGTGAGGAGGGGCTCAAGCTTTCACCTGAAAAATGCCAGTTCTATCAGTCATCCGTTAACTATCTGGGACACATAGTGTCCGAAGAAGGGGTAGCCACAGACCCCGAAAAGTTGGAGGCAGTCACCTCCTGGCTAAGGCCCACCACTGTGACAGAACTCAGATCCTTTTTGGGATTCTGTTCCTATTACAGGAGGTTCGTGGAAGGGTTTGCCCGGATTGCCAAACCACTGAATGAACTGCTCAAGACGGCAGGGGAAGAGGATGACTCGGGCCCCAGGAAGCCGGGGGAGTCAGTCAAAGACCAGTGGAACCAGAGGTGTGAAGAGGCCTTCCAGATGTTGAAGAAAAGCCTAACCACTGCCCCTGTCCTGGCTTACGCAGACCCAAAGAAACCGTATGAACTCCATGTGGATGCCAGTCATGATGGCCTGGGAGGAGTGCTCTATCAGGAGCACGAGGGGCTACTGCGACCTGTTGCATTTGTGAGCAGGAGCCTGACCCCCTCAGAAAATAACTACCCCACTCATAAGTTGGAGTTCCTGGCCCTCAAATGGGCTGTAGTCGACAAGCTCAAAGACTATCTGTATGGGGCGGAATTCACTGTGAAAACTGACAACAACCCCCTTACTTATCTTTTCATCACAGCAAAGCTGAATGCCACGGGGCACAGATGGCTGGCAGCCCTGTCTGCTTTCAATTTTAGTTTGAAATATAGACCTGGGGCTGGAAATCGAGATGCGGACGCCTTGTCAAGAAGATTTCATGCCCTCACCAGCAGTACAGAAGACTGGACCCAAGTGGCACCCGACGGGGTGCGGGTCCTTTGTCAGGGGACCGAACTCCAGGCCAGTGGCGGGTCAAGAGCAGAAGAGATAGGGGTCACTGTAGTAGTGGTCCCCAAACAATACTGTGGGGTAACCCAGCTGGAGGAGGCTGACTTGCCAAAACTGTCAAAGAAGAAGCTGAGGTGCGACCAATTGGAAGACCCCATGGGGAGATTGGTCCTGCAAGCCCTGGAGAGTCGGGATCCAGATAGACTCTTGCGCCACCCTTCAAAGGAAGCTTGTTTGCTGAGGAAGGAGTGGGACAGGCTGCAGGTGCACCAGGGAGTGGTCTACCGAAGGGGCCCCTCTGATGACCTAGAAGATAAATGGCAACTCTTTCTACCCGAGAAACATCGAGAGACCGTCCTGGTCTCCCTGCATGACAATCATGGCCAGTTGGGAGCGGAAAGGACCTTCCAGCTTGTTAGGAGCCGGTTCTATTGGCCCTGCATGAGGGCCGAAGTCGAGGAATACTGCCACTCATGTGCACGCTGCATCCAGAGGAAGACTTTACCCCATCAAGCTGCCCCAATGGGCCATCTGCAAAGTCAAAGCCCACTGGATTTTGTATGCATTGATTTTCTCTGCCTCGAACCCGACTTGAGCGGACTAGGAAATGTTCTGGTGATAACCAACCATTTCACCCATTATGCCCAGGTCTTTCCGACCAAAGACCAGAAGGCTTGCACTGTAGCCAAAGTACTCATGGAGAAATACTTCGTACACTACGGGCTACCACAACGGCTCCACTCAGATCAAGGAAGGGACTTTGAAAGTCGGCTGATTCAGAAGCTCTTGGATTCCTTAGGGATCAAGAAGACCCGAACCACCCCTTACCATCCACAAGGTGATGCTAAGCCGGAGAGGTTCAACCGAACCCTGCTCAATATGCTAGGGACCTTAAGTAGTGAAAAGAAGCAGCATTGGAGCAAACATATAGCAGCAATTGTACATGCATACAATAGTACCACAAGTGATGCTACAGGGTCCTATCGACTTATGTTCGGAAGAGAAGCAAGACGACCTGTAGATCTGGCCTTTGGTACCTCCATAGACCATTGCTCGGGCGCTTCCCACAAGGGATATGTAGATAAGCTCAGACACAGTTTGAAGTTGGCCTATGAGCAAGCACAAGCAGCCTCAGATCAAAGGGGAGCCCGCAACAAGAAAAACTTTGACTTGAACGTCCAGATTCAAGATCTACAACCTGGGGACAGAGTGCTGCTACGGAACTTGGGGGTCCCTGGAAAGCACAAGCTTGCAGACAGATGAAGACCTGAACCCTATGTTATTTGCAAGAAACTGCCGGGCCTACCTGTTTACAGACTAAAGCCAGAAGGAAAGGTGGGGCCTTTAAAGACTTGGCATCGGAACCACCTACTCCCACTTGCCGAAGCAGTTCGGATACCCCCTGCAAGAGATTCTCCTGAGCCAGCTTCCATTCTGGATACTCCCAAGCCAAGCACTCGGTCCCAGACTCCTCTGATTGAAGAATCAGATGTCTCTGAGCTAAGTGAGGATGAGAGAGAGGAACTCGATTGGCTATGGCTTTCCCAAGTCCCAGAAACTTCTGCTATAGATCTTCCACCTACTGAAGACACCATAGACAGTACACTAAATGCAGAAGCCACCAAGTTCGTCCCATCCAGCCCTTTGTCAGATTCTTGGGAAGATGCCTGTGACCTACTCTTGGAGGAGGATCCAAGAGATTCCATGTATCTTCCTGCTCCTGAGTCAAGTGCCCCAGAACCAGTGGAAACTCCCAAGACGGTTCCAGAAGAGGAACCTGTGTTACCTGAACCAGAAATTCCAAGAGAACAAAGGCTGAGAAGGGCCATAAGGCCTCCCCGAAAGTTGACTTACCCACAGATGAGGAAGAGCTCGGAGGACACTGTGGTTACTGCCAGGAGGAGTGTGGAAGACCCTGATCCCTCCCCTGTTTATTTAGTGGGGGGCAACCCCAACTCACCCGTTGGCACAGCTAGGCAGGCCACTACTGACAGTGTGACCTGTGGGCAAGGGAGTTCACCCCTTCGTTTTTGGTGGGAACTTCCTCTGCCAACATCATATGCATCTTTGTCTCATGTTGTGCGTAGTATGTGTTAACAGTTATCTTTGGGGACCAAAGAGTTTAAGTGGGGGCAGTGTGTAGCGGGGTCTCCTTTAAGGCCCCTGGACTACGTTACCCAGAACCCCGTTCGGCACCCAGGGTGCATTTGGCCACCGCAGAGACTCATGGGTGGGGCTATAAAAGAAGGGGGCGAGGCTAAGCTCGGCCTCTTTGGACACCGCGCTGCAAGAAATAGGACTCCCTGTGCGGATCCGCTGCTGCGAAAGGCCTGAAGCCGGGGCCTTGCGTACCTTTCAAAGAGCCTTCCACCCCACCATGGAGCCTGGGTGGCACCTGTTCCTGTTCAAGTTGCTGACATCAGTTGGACCGGAGACCCGGCCGTCGGAGAACACTGTGTGCGGATGCACAAAAGGTTGAAGCCCGGACTGGGATCGTGTCCGGAGGGGTGAGCGAGAACTTGCTCACTACATTATCTGTACTCTGTTGGGTCTAGTGACTGCCTTGGCCTTTTTCCTTTTACATTTACTATCCCATCGGAGACTAGCGGGGGAACTGAGTTGCATAGTCTCCGGTGAAGTGTTCTCATTTGTGAATTACCCTTGGATTACAAATATTGTTTCCTGAAAGTGCACCCCTGTTCAAGTTGCATGCAAAGAAATTGTTTTCATAAGGGACTGAGGTTTATCTGCGTCTGGCCTGACCAAGGGGGGTTAAAACTTTATTAGGTGCGCCATACTGCGCATAAGGAAATAAGGATAGTTGCACGTGGTGGGTGATCACTCTGCACTATCACTTATGAACCTGTTTATTGCTGCAGGGCTCTGCATGTATGTTATGTGATGTGTTTAATCCTGACCTTTATACTAAAGTAAATCTAGTTATACTTTAACACCCTTGCATCAGTGTTATTCTTGCAGATAGTAGTTACCTATCAATACTGCCAGATTGTGTATAATCAGGTATAGACCGTTACACAGTAATATTCCCTAGACTAACTGTGCCAGCAGGGGTTGAGTAGATTAGCAAGAGCTAAACGCCTCAACAAAGCGCAGGAAATGGAGCAACCCATGGGCAAACACCTATCCACATAAAGCTGCTCCTGCCAGCAGCATCCCAGCAGCCGAAGGCTGTCCGGATGAACTGGAAGCAAGCTGAACGCAGATTCAATGTCTGATTTTGCCATAAGCGCCCCTTGCCCATAGCGCTTAACCCACTGTACAGCTGCGTCAAATTAAGTATATGACACAGTGCACGTGTCAGGGTCAATGAAATCGTTGACAGAACCCCCTTTTGGGAAAGATAAGTGGCGAATGAGGCGGAACTTGTTCGGTTCCTTCTCAGGCACCACCCCCAAAGTGGACACCACCAAGTCCGGCAATGGAGGCACCGCAAATGCAACCCCCCCCCATGCGCCCTAGTGTTACCTCCTTGTCCAATTTTTTCACCACCACCCCCGGATGCTGTAAAGCCGATTTTTAATTCTGCGCCATTGGCGGGACCACCACCAATGAACACGGTATCCTAAAACCGTCCCAAAAACCCAAGGCAAGCTGCATGGCCGCTTCCCTATCCGGGTACCTATTTATAAAAGGCTGCATTCTTTCCCCCTTCACCTGCGTCGTCCCTTTTGTGAGCAGGCTCGCCGGTACGCTTAAGTTTTTTGAAGCACCGGGACAAAGGATGGGATCCCCCACACCCCGAACACTCGTGGTTGAATCTGCAAGACCCCCCGAACTTACGGGAGTTCTAATTGAACACTCCCCATTTTTTTCTGTCCGGCAGTCCTGAGGAAGGTGTAACCCAGGCCCCCCCCCAAAGAAACTGATTGGGGGCCCTAGCCGACAACATAAGCGCATCCAGAGGCCATTGTCTTTATTATCTCAGCGAAGAGACGGACGGACCGCCCTGCGCTGTCTAAACTGTTCATCATACCTCAACCAAGCAGAACCCCCATACACCCTGTGCGCCTCCCCAATGGCATCCATATAACAGAACAATGCCGAACAATGTTCAGGGTTCTTCTCTCCAATGACACTCTCCATAATGGTGAACGCCTGCAGCCAGTGATAAAGCATACAACCAAGTATACTATACAACATTCCACAATAAGACTAGAGGAGTTGCAATCTTCATACGCAACTCAATCATATTTGATATTCACAGCATATTCAGAGATACGGATAGTCGTTACATTATCTTCAAAGGCACTATTGATAATAGGGCCGTAACAATAGCATCAGTATATGCTCCCAATGAATCACAATCCTCATTCTTCACAAACTTTTTTGAAACACTAGACCGCTATACCTCCCCCCACATCATTTTGGGCGGGGACTTTAATCTAACCTCACATTCGGCCTTGGACAGGAGTAAAGTCGCACCCTCATCCATTTTCAACTTATGGACTCATGGAGAGCTCACAATGTCGGCATCAAGGCGTACACTTACTATTCACATCCCCACAATGTTTATGCCAGATTGGATTATATATACTGCACCCCTATCCTGTTAGCGAACTCTTCCAAAGCTGTCATTCACCCCTGCCCGTGGTCGGATCATGATATTACCTATCTAGAAACTGCTTATATAGGTCTTAAACCATCCCCTTTCAACTGGCGTCTAAATGACTCCTTACTATCTGATCCTACAATAGCGCAATCTGTCTCCACACACATAGAGAATTATTTCTCTGAGAACATTAATGACAAAACATCTCCCTCCTCTATCTGGGTAGCCCACAAGGCAGTCCTACGAGGTCAATTGATCAGTCTCGCTGCCCAAAAAAATAAAGAAAGGCTCTCAGACATTAGATGTCTTACTAAAGAACTCGATAACTTATACAACAAATTACAACACACCCCCTCCCAGGATCTTACAGACCAGATCAAATCCAAACGCCTTGCCCTAGACCAAATTTTATCTGCTAACACTGAAAAATCCCTCAGATTCTCTAAGGCTAAATTCTTTCTCCATAGCAACTCCTCCTCCGCTATGTTCGCCAGAAAACTTAATCAAGCTAACAATCCACCTCATGTATATAAACTTAGAGATATCGCAGGAAACATCGTTACTCACCCACAAGAGGTGCTGAATATCTTCTCCTCTTTTTACAAAGACCTCCTTTCAGGTCCACAATCCCAACCTAATCAGTCCTCCAAAGTTTGGTTAGATGATATCCCTTTACCCTCCCTCAATACCCAACAGATAGAATCTCTCAGTGCACCATGTACAGACTTAGAAATAATAAATATAATTAAATCCCTTAAGACCTCTACAGCCCCAGGCCCGGACGGCTTCTCCTCCACATAATATAAAAAATTTGCATCTCTTTTAGCCCCCAACTTATCTCTTCAATTACGTGCTAGACGGACACCAATTCCCAAAAGAAATGCTCTTGGCCAACTTATCTTTAATACCTAAGCCGCTTAAAGACCACTCACTCCCGCAAAATTTCCGCCCCATTTCCGTTCTCAACAATGACTTAAAAATCTTTGGGAGACTTCTTGCAGATAGATTGGCAGCAGTAATCACTAGCTTAGTGCACATAGATCAAACAGGATTCATTCCTGGACGCCAAATAACGGACAATATTAGGTTGGTGACCAACATCATACAAGATGCCAACATACACTCCAAAGAACTTTGCCTCCTCAGCCTAGATATCCACAAGGCCTTCAACAGCGTATCTTGGTCGTACCTTAATCATATCTTACCCAAATTTGGTATCCCAGATAAGTTTCTCTATGGCTTTAATGCACTATATCACTCCCCCCAGACCCGAATAAAGATCCCAGGACATAACTCCGAATTCTTTCCTCTTAGTAGGGGAACTAGACAGGGATGCCCTCTATCCCCACTCCTGTTCGCACTAGCAATGGAACCCCTGGCCCACAAAATTAGAAACAGCCCTGATATAAAAGGAGTGGTCAAGGGTGAAGACGAGTACAAAATTAGCCTTTATGCGGACGATGCATTAATCTTCCTTACTGAACCTCACATATCTATTCCCTCCCTTCTTAAAGAGTTGAAATCATTTCATAGCATATCAGGTTTAAAAATTAACATGAATAAATGCTCTGCCCTACCCATCAATCTCTCTGAACACTCAAAGACCATGTTGACGAAAAATTTCCCTTTCATATGGTGCCCTCACTCGTTTAAATACCTTGGTGTCTCTATCACCTCCTCACACAGCCTACTATTTAAAACCAATTATATCCCTCTATTCAATAATATATCTACACTCCTCAAGACCTGGTCTACCCTTCATATCTCATTTCTAGGCAGAATTTGTGCCATTAAAATGACAATTCTTACCAAACTACTATATTACTTCCGTTCCCTTCCCATTAACATCCCTAAAACTAGACTTGCTTCTCTCCAAAAAGAAATCAATAAATGTATATGGTCAAATAAGAAACCTAGATGCAGCCACGCACACATGCACAGACCTCAAACTATGGGTGGGATGGGTCTCCCGAACCTGTGGCATTATTTTCTTGCCGCCAAGCTTTCTCAGTTAGCCCAATGGTTCACGCCCATTCAATGTATTCCTTGGAAAAAGTTTAAATCATCCTCTATCTCCCCCTGGTATCTACTGGGAATCCTATGGTCCAGAACAGCCTCATACAGCAAACTATCCAAATACAATGCAATTGTAGCTCACTACTACCAATTGTGGCTCAAAGCCCAACTTACCTTTGAATTATCTTCACTCACCCCCCCCCCCCTGGCTTCCTTCCTAGGCGACCCGAGATTTACCCATGCCTATGGAAATTGTCAACCTTTTGCCTATTGGATCAATAACAATCCTACTACACTCAAATCTTTACAATCTAAATGGGAATTCTCCTCATTCACCGCTTTGCAAGATAAATATGGCATTCCCCTATCCGAACTTCAACACTACAACCAAATCAAAGCTTTCTATGCAGGATATTACTCTCTCTCCATCATTCCCACTGTAACAATCTTTGAACGGATTTGCATATCTTCATCTAGAGATAAGGGCATCATATCCCGCCTATACAACCACCTCAATACTTTTCACTCACCTGACAAGTCCGTTCAAATGCTCCATTGGGAATCAGACATAGTTAGCACCTTCACAGTGGATGCATGGCATAACATGTCAGATAATCTACGTCAGAGTAACAAAGCTATCTCCTTCAGAGAGACTCCCACAAAAATATTCTCTAGATGGTATCTCACCCCGTCCAAACTTCACACCTTCTATCCCTCAATCTCCCCAAATTGCTTTAGGGGTTGTTCAGAACCAGGCAATATCCTACACATATTTTGGAGCTGCAAACACCTACTTCATACATGGCGCAACGCAGTAGAAATCTTCGAAAACTCCACCAAACAGAGGTTCCCCATATCCCCACAAATTTGCCTTTTATATGCTAAGGTTCCTAATGTTCCAATCCCCTGCATGAGACTCTTTCACACTTTATGCAGCTCCATCCAATGGATGATTGCTTATATTTGGAGATCCAAAGATCTCCCCTGGTCACAGGTACTGGCTAGGATGGAGATGATGAAACTTTCGGAGAGAATCTATCACACTCTCCATGACACCCTCCATGTATATGAAAGGAAATGGTCATATTGGCGTACAACATAACTTAACAATTTAGTCCCTAAGGCTCCACTTTCACTCTTTTTCGATACCCTGAAATATTGACCTATAGTGCTTGTTTTGTGTGTTAGTGACATATACCCGTGAACTATATCTTTGTACCTTATTACTATGTCTACAACCAATATTTGCATATAAGAACTCTGCGGTTTTTTTTCATATTGATTACCTTTATCAACACCTTATGTACCTGTACATTTGAACTTCCAAATAAAACTTTGTAAACAAAAAAACAAACGTACGCGGGATCAGCCTGTACCTCCTCTTCTCCTCATCCTCTTTTTTGGAGTCATCAGGATTGACCCTATCCAAGTTAAACTTTTCCAAGGGTAATAACGAGAATATCTCCACATACTCACCCTTGCAAATCTTATCCCGGACCTCTTGCTTCAAATGTGCTCCCAGCGGACCCTCAAAGCACACGTACACCTCACATTTTGCCGCGTCTGCAATCCTTACCACATCGGACCTAACGGAAGCATCTGAGGCCCCCTTTTTTCACCTGCCTTCTTAGAACTGTGCACAGCACCTGCTAGCACGGTAGGTGCCACCGCTGACGCCCCCACAACCCCGGCCAGAGTTCCCCCCCCATCCCCGGCGGCCACTCCCCCTTGTGTGTGACCATGGGGCCACTTGGGGAGGTTGCCCCTGCCCCCAGTAAAACGGTCCACCAAATCCCGCAGGCCCCCCAACAAATCCCGTAGCTGCGCCTGTAACCCCGAACTGGCGGGCCCACCGCCTGCCACTTGCGGGCCAGCAGCCGACACCGCCGCCCGCTGCGGCGAAACAGCTGCCCCTGCTACACTCCCCTTACCAACCCCCAACAAATCACATAAAGCATCAGCCAAAGAAACAGTAGAATTGTTAGTGGACTTGCTGGGCTGACCGGGAGCACCCCCAACAGCCGTGTGCTGGCCTCCCTTGCGGCTCACGTCCCTGTGGCTCCTCTTCCTCCGACACGACAGCTCCCCTTCTGACCTGTCTTCCTGGACCGGGACCGGTGGTGTCGTCAGCCCCCCAAGCGAAGATGTCCCGGGGCCCGTAGAGCCACTCTGCTGTAGGGCCCGTCTCACCCCCAAAGCTCCGTCTCCTGCGGCGGTTCTGCGCAGGCCGTCACGTGTTGAGCCCTGGCTGGCCTCCACCATTCGTCCTCCGCCATCTTGCTCCATCTCCTGCCACACGGATAGGCCACGTCCACCCGTGCAGCTGCCATCGTCGCCGACAGCCGTGCTAGTGAGTCTCCCTCTCCGAGCCTCCCCCGCGGAGCAATCAAGGCAGAGGGGGGGGGGGCGAATCTGCAACAGTCCTGCGATTCACGGGCAGGGAAGTGGCACCATGACAGCCCGTGGCCCCACCTACCGAGCTAGGCCGGCGGCATGGAGTCCGTCCGGGCCCTGCTCTGGCGGACTGCTGGCTCCTATTAGCTGGGGGAGCGGATTGTTCCCGAGAGGGCTCCTGGGATAGCGCACGGCCCCGGATGAGGGCCCTTGTGAATAGCGTGCTGTCACCTCCCCCCTCAGTATTTCCTGTTAACCCTTGTGTTGTATCCCCTAAACACACTGTTATGCCCGGCCCTGCACTACTCCTCTTTTGTCTTTTCTGTTCCGGGCCTCACTATATAATGTAATAATAGGAGAGTGTACTGAGCTATAATTTGGAGCCGTGGTGATAAACATTTTCCAGTACACTGTAGTATTATCTGAGCTGGGCACATGCAGAGATTATCAGTGGCCAAGTCTGTGCTTTTCTATCAAGTGTGATTTATGCATACATGTAATCTAAATATCAGAATTCATTACATTTCTCTAGGCCAGTGGTTCTCAACACCAGGCTGTTGTCGTGGCCTCCCTCTTACCGGGCTTCCAGTCAGTTATAGATCCCTTACTCTCCCAGATTGCCGCCCCTCCTCCCACAGTGCCCCTCAACTTCTCAAAGACCCCCTGAGAGCCCTCCTGCCCCCAATAGTGCAGTGCCACCAACCTTCAACAGTGTCCCACAATGCCCTCCAATCTTCTACAGTAAACCCCAAGCCAGCTACAGATCCCTTAACCTCCCAGAGTGCCACCCATCCTCCCAAAGTGGCCCACAGTGCCCCTCAATCTCTCACAGACCCCCAGACCCCCTGAGAGCCCTCCTGCACCAATAGTGCAGTGCCACCAACCTCCAACAGTGTCCCTAAAAAGCCCCCGGTCCTCCTAGAGACACCCTCAGCCTTGCCATCTACCCCCAGTTTTCTTCAGAAACCTTGTCTCCTACAAGGCCATCAAATCCACTCTAACCCCCTCTAGAATCCCAATCCCCTACAGTGACATCCAGCTCCATCCAAAACCTTCTTGAGCATTTCCAAACATTCTTTGTATCCCTATAATTTAGGGAACTTCATTTGCAATCAATGTTTTCAAAGAAAATTCTTCATGCCAGAAACACAAGAACAGAGCCAGAGAACAACTATTGTACCCACTCTGTATGTGTAATTGTCCACATATCTGTTTTTAACCCCCCACCCTCATCCTTCCATTATCCCAGCCTAATTCTACATGTTGCATCATTATATTCTTCCATATGGCCACTCAAAGGTATTGTCCCCCCAACCACAGGTCATTGCCACCACCCCTAATGCAAGTTTGGCCCCTTCCTTTCAGCACAGGATACTATCTACTCCCCAGCGCAGAGCAGTGTCCTCTCTCCTGGTGCAAGGAATTGCCCCTCCCGCAGCGACCCATGCCCCACTATTCGCCTCGAATTTTCAGATCACCAGAAGCACCACAGGAGGGGCAGAGACAACACTTCAACAGGTTAATTTTTTGTATTTATTTACATAGATTTTTATACGATTTTAATAAAGAACAACTCCAGCTAAAATCTTAACACACACTCGATAGGGGACCCAACCATTCCCAAAGAAGAAGAGTTCTGGTTGGCGTTTTATTTTAGTTAAACCAATTTTCATCGCTGTTAGACTTTCATTATTTGCTAATTTTCTACATATCTTAACCAAATAAAATATATCAGTTTTGAAAAATAGGGACAGATCCAGGAAAATGATTTTCCTGATCATTATAAATAGGTCACAGTGCTTTGTTACCCTGACCTCTGATAGATTTGTGTGAATCTGCTCTGCTGGCTTACGCCTTTAACGTCTTCTCCCTCTTTGCAGGTCCTAAAAGATCCGCTGAAGCCGCAGGCTAAAGGCAACTACTGGATGGTGGCTGTGAGTCATATTCCCGCCGAAGCCATAAAGCTGCAGAATACAGCAGTCACCAGTCAGGAAGCCTACCCTCATGACCTGGCTCCTTATATCCTGCATGGACAGCCCTACAGACCTTTAGATTTTCATAACCCTCATCTTTCAAATGAAAATACTGCAGTCAGAGGAGAAGCAGAAGCTCAGTCCCCAGTACCAACCCAGCCTCCAAGTGTACATCCCGCCTCAACCTTCCCCATGATCTTATGGAACCTTCCAACATCTTACTCAAAATGTGTGGCTCCTAATGTAATGTGGTGGCCCCTCCCAGCTTACACCCTCTCCTGCTTTATTCCAACTTCCCCTCACTCTCTCTGTGTAACTACATGTCTTCCCCATACTCAAGCTCCACCTATGCAGAGCGGAGGGATGTCTACCCTCCCAATCTGAGACCTCAAATGTCTCCCTCGACCTAGACCCTCTGAAGCCAGGAATTCCCTGTCAGATTTCCCTCCCAATACAACAGTCTTTGACGTCCCCATGTATTCCCCACACGGGGGCTACATGTCACCTCAAAACATGTATGGGCAGCATTTATCTCCCGGTGGGGCGTATCCAGGGTACAGACCCAACGGTTACTGATTGGCCAGGTGTCGAGAAAAGGCTGGTTTTGGGCTGTTCACTTTTGTTCCAAGGACTACCTGCACTTGAAGCCTTACCCAATGACAATGGCACCCAACTCGGCTTGTGGCCCAACAGAGGTGGCACCAAACAAGTGTGACAGCAGGAAGGTAAAGTCACCTGGTTGCATCCAGGGGGGTAGATATATTTCGCCCAGATTCAGGCTTTACGCCGACTTATACAACTAGGTGGAGAGTTGTATAAGCCCAGCTGAGGCTAGTGGGCTCATGGATGACTCATACCTCTAGGGAGAGTGTGGGGCGTCGTGCAGACAGGGAGTTGATGAGACCAGCTGAAGCTTGTCAGCTCATTTAGGCCTCTATAAGAACTCCCAGATTCATTAGGTGTTTGCTCATGCCTGGACCCAGACCTATGTGGACTGTCTAGGGAGAGTGAACCCCTGTACGGTGAGACAAAGCCTGTGTGGCTATTTGCTTGGACATTTAAAACCAGGGACTTAGGGACTAGGACAGCACTAGGCTGATCCCAATTGTTAGTTAGGAAACCTGTATGTTTAGTCAGAGGTCAAGTTGACCAGGATTTATTTTGTTTATGTTTCTTTTGCTTTGCTGTGTTTTGTCACTGTAAATAGAAAATAAACAGCACCTTTTTGATTTTGAAAACCACAACCTCCGTTTGCTGGGCCTGTTTTTGTGTGGGGAGCCCATCCCGGGGGTCACACACACCCGCTGCCGAGCTAACCCCCTCACAGTTGGTGGAGAATGCGGGCAGTTTTTTTTTAAGCCAGCATGGAGGAGATACTGAAGCAGCTGGCTCTAGCAAATGCCAATCAACAGCAGACAAATGCAGGTTTGCAAAAGAGCCTTGCAGCTCATCAACAGAGCCTTGCAGCTCAACAACAGAACTTCGCAGCCCAGCAGCAAGCTCATCAACAGAGCCTTGCAGCCCAGCAGCAGACAAACGCAACTTTGCAACAGAGTCTGGAGGCTCAGCAACAAGCCCAGCAGCAATCTGAGGCCCGCTTCATAGACCTGTTGCAGAAGCAAGAGCAGAGACTACAACAACAGATGGAAGCAGTAATGCAGCAACGTCCGCAGACCAGTGAGGAAAGCCGTCCCACTAATACCGCGTCCTTTGGGGTGAGTCGTTTATTGACAAAAATGACTGGAGAGGATGATCCAGAGGTATTTTTGACCACATTTGAAAGGACCGCTGAAAGAGAAAAGTGGCCTGAGGAGCAGTGGGCTGGACTGGTGGCTCCTCTGTTAACTGGTGAATCGCAGAAAGCTTACTATGACCTAGAGCCTAACCAAGCAAAAGACTATGTGATGCTAAAAGCTGAAATTTTGGCAAGGCTGGGTGTCACCCAGGCTGTCCGGGCTCAGCGTGTGCATAACTGGACTTTCCAGCTTGGAAAACCCCCCAGGTCTCAAATGTATGATCTCATTCACCTGAGCAGAAAGTGGCTACAGCCAGAGACTTTGTCCGCACCAAAGATTGTGGAACGTGTTGTAATGGATCGGTTTTTGAGAGCTCTTCCTACTGCCATCCAAAAGTGGGTAAGCCATGGAGACCCAGAGACGGCCGATGGTCTTGTGGATCGTGTGGAGAAATACTTGGCTACAGAGAACCTGACGGCCTCTTCCAGAGACACTCGGACTTTCCACCCTAAGACCAGACCATCCCCAGGGGCGGATAAGAGGATTCCAAGGGGTGAGGGTGGAGAGAGTGAGAGGGTGGGAGCTCTACCCCAAGTTTGGCGAGAACAGCCTGGGAAATCAGCGGCTCAAGAGGCGGCAAGAAGGATCGTTTGCTACCGCTGCCGGCAAGCGGGACATATTGCAGCCAATTGCCCGGTTGTGGAGGAACCCATGCAGTGTGACTTTCTGACGGGCAGACGTCAGTCGCTGTGTGCGACAGTCGCATGCACTGCCATTCGAGGAACTGAGAAACATTTATGCAAAATGTGTGTTAATGGTAGAAATGTTGTGGTATTGCTGGATTCAGGTAGCCTTGTGACCCTGATAAAGGCTGAGTTAGTTAAAACAGAGGTCTCTGGGAATAGCAAGGTAGCTGTTATTTGTGTGCATGGGGACACCCGAGAGTATCCAGTGACTACAGTGTGTTTCGAGACCCCCAAAGGTACCCTCTCTCATCCAGTGGGCTTAGTATCTCAGTTACCGCATGACGCCATTGTGGGAATGGATTTTCCGAAGTTCTGGGAACTGTGGGATGATCCTGAGCCCCCCACTGGTGCCCCTATGTACCAGGAATGTGATAGCCAGAACTCCCCTGAGAGTGGTGAGGACTCTCCGGAATTTCCCTTATCAGTATTGGCAGGGGAGACTCAAGAAACTGGAGAGGAGCCCACCTCCTCAGACGAAAACCTACCGTCTGTGGAGTTTTCTGATCTTGAGGTTCACAGGGAAAACTTTGCCACAGAACAGTTGAAAGACCCCGCCCTAATAAAGGCACGGGAAAACGTAGTGAAAATAGATGGCGAGTTAGTGAACCCAGATAATACCTGCACTTACCCATACTTCAACGTAGAGAAGGACCTACTGTATCGGGTGGCAAAAAGGGCAGAAGAAACCGTTGAGCAGCTTGTGGTGCCCAAACCTTACAGGAAGTTGGTGTTGGAGTTGGCCCATGGGCACATTCTTGGAGGTCATCTGGGGACAGAGAAAACCCGAGAGAGGGTATTACAGAGATTCTATTGGCCGGGGGTGATGAAGGACATAGAAAATTATTGTTCCTCCTGCCCTGTGTGTCAGAGGTCGGCCCCGATGCCACATTTCCGTAGCCCGCTGGTCCCTCTACCCATCATTGAGGTCCCGTTTGAGAGGATCGCCATGGATTTGGTAGGTCCTATAATCAAGTCCGCTAGGGGGCACCAGTACATATTAGTTATAATGGACTATGCCACCCGTTATCCAGAAGCGATCCCTCTCCGAAATACCTCGGCCAAAACCATAGCCAAAGAGCTATCTCTTGTGTTTAGCCGGGTGGGTATTTGTAAAGAACTGCTTACGGACCAAGGTACACCCTTTATGTCCCGGGTTATGAAGGAGCTGTGTAAATTGTTCAAAGTGACGCAATTACGTACATCTGTGTATCACCCCCAAACCGATGGGCTGGTTGAAAGATTCAACAAAACCCTAAAACAAATGTTGAAGAAAGTGGTGGATAGAGATGGAAAGGATTGGGACTGTCTACTTCCTTATCTGATGTTTGCTATTAGGGAGGTGCCCCAATCCTCTACGGGATTCTCCCCCTTTGAGTTACTGTATGGGAGACACCCAAGAGGGCTGTTGGATATTGCCAAGGAAACTTGGGAAAGTGAGAGTTCTCCCCACAGGAGTGTGATTGAGCATGTCGCCCTGATGCAAGACCGAATTGCACAGGTAATGCCCATCGTGAAGGAACATTTGGCCCAAGCGCAGTTAGCACAGCAGAGAGTGTACAACCGTGGAGCCAAGACCCGTACCTTTTCCCCGGGGGATAGGATACTGGTACTTGTCCCTACGGTTGAAAGTAAATTCCTTGCCAAATGGCAAGGCCCCTACGAGATAATGGAAAAAGTGAGCGAAGTGAATTACAAGGTCAGACAACCAGGAAGGCGAAAGCCCGAACAGATCTATCACGTTAATCTGTTGAAAGCCTGGAGGGATAGAGAGTCCCTAGTCGCAGACACTTGGTCACCAGCTCAAACTGGTTGCGTGATTCCTGAGGTTGGAATAGCAGCCACCTTGTCACAACCCCAACAACAGGAGGTTAAGGAGTTTGTGCTTCGCAACAAGGAGGTATTCTCTGAGCTGCCGGGACAAACATCTGGGGTAGAGCATGACATCATTACCCCGCCCGGTGAAAGGGTGAAGTTAAAACCCTATCGGATCCCAGAGGCCCGACGGGAGGCAATACGGGAGGAAGTACAGAAAATGCTGAACTTAGGGGTGATAGAGGAGTCCCAAAGTGATTGGTCTAGTCCCATTGTGTTGGTGCCTAAACCGGATGGGAGCTGGCGATTTTGTAACGATTTTCGTCAGTTGAACAAAGTTACAAAATTTGACACCTACCCCATGCCACGTATAGATGAGTTGATCGACCGGCTGGGAACAGCCCGATACATGACGACTCTTGACCTCACAAAAGGGTATTGGCAAATCCCCCTGGCCAAGTCGGCCAAAGAGAAAACCGCATTTGTAACCCCAGACGGGGCGTTCCAATATAAAAGAATGCCGTTCGGGTTACAGAATGCGCCGGCCACATTCCAGCGGAAAATGGACCAGATGCTGAGGCCCCATCGGAAGTATGCTGCGGCTTACCTGGATGACGTAATTGTCCATAGCACAGATTGGGCCTCACATCTGCCAAAAGTGCAAGCAGTCCTGGACTCTGTTCGGGAAGCGGGGTTTACGGCTAACCCCAAGAAGTGTGCCATTGGGCAGGAGGAGGCCAAATATCTTGGGTACACCATTGGGAGGGGAGTAATAAAACCCCAACTCAACAAAGTCGAGGCCATCCAGAGTTGGCCACGTCCCAACAGCAAGAAGCAGGTACGAGCCTTTCTGGGAATCGCTGGGTATTATCGGTGATTCATTCCCCACTTTGCTTCTAAGGCTGTGCCCCTAACCAACCTGACGAAGGGGAAAGGGTCGGTCATGATTAAATGGACCCCCGAGGCTGAGGCAGCATTCCAATTCTTGAAACAAGCCTTATGTAGCCAGCCAGTGTTGTACTCACCCGACTTCTCTAAAGACTTTGTCGTACAAAGTGATGCGTCAGATGTGGGGTTAGGAGCAGTATTGTCCCAGGTCTGGAACGGGGAAGAGCACCCAGTCATTTACCTCAGCAGGAAGTTGAAGTCCCATGAGGTAAATTACGCCACCGTTGAAAAGGAGTGTTTAGCGGTGAAGTGGGCTCTAGATTCCCTTCGGTACTACCTGCTAGGTAGGCACTTTGACATGGTTACGGATCACGCTCCGTTAAAGTGGATGGCTCAAAACAAGGAAACAAATAGAAGAGTGAATAGGTGGTTCCTGGCCCTCCAGGAATTCAACTTCACAGTAAAGCATCGCCCTGGCGTTCAAATGGGGAATGTGGATGCTTTGTCTCGAGTACATGAATGCCTGATTGCTGGTGTTCCAACCCCGAGGTTAAAACAAGAGGGGGGGGTATGTGACAGCAGGAAGGTAAAGTCACCTGGTTGCATCCAGGGGGGTAGATATATTTCGCCCAGATTCAGGCTTTACGCCGACTTATACAACTAGGTGGAGAGTTGTATAAGCCCAGCTGAGGCTAGTGGGCTCATGGATGACTCATACCTCTAGGGAGAGTGTGGGGCGTCGTGCAGACAGGGAGTTGATGAGACCAGCTGAAGCTTGTCAGCTCATTTAGGCCTCTATAAGAACTCCCAGATTCATTAGGTGTTTGCTCATGCCTGGACCCAGACCTGTGTGGACTGTCTAGGGAGAGTGAACCCCTGTGCGGTGAGACAAAGCCTGTGTGGCTATTTGCTTGGACATTTAAAACCAGGGACTTAGGGACTAGGACAGCACTAGGCTGATCCCAGTTGTTAGTTAGGAAACCTGTATGTTTAGTCAGAGGTCAAGTTGACCAGGATTTATTTTGTTTATGTTTCTTTTGCTTTGCTGTGTTTTGTCACTGTAAATAGAAAATAAACCGCACCTTTTTGATTTTGAAAACCACAACCTCCGTTTGCTGGGCCTGTTTTTGTGGGGGGAGCCCATCCCGGGGGTCACACACACCCGCTGCCGAGCTAACCCCCTCACACAAGACATACAGTCCAAAGGCATTGGACCACATGTGTATATATATATTGTGAGGGGGTTAGCTCGGCAGCGGGTATGTGTGACCCCCGGGATGGGCTCCCCACCCAAAAACAGGCCCAGCAGACGGAGGTTGTGGTTTTCAAAATCAAAAAGGTGCGGTTTATTTTCTATTTACAGTGACAAAAACACAGCAAGGCAAAAAAAACATAAACAAAATAAATCCTGGTCAACTTGACCTCTGACTAAACATACAGGTTTCCTAACTAACAACTGGGATCAGCCTAGTGCTGTCCTAGTCCCTGGTTTTAAATGTCCAAGCAAAATATAGCCACACAGGCTTTCTCTCACCGCACAGGGGTTCACTCTCCCTAGACAGTCCACACAGGTCTGGTTCCAGGCATGAGCTAACATCTAATGAAGCTGGGCTTTCTTATAGAGGCCTAAATGAGCTGACAAGGTTCAGCTGGTCTCATCAACTCCCTGTCTGCACGACGCCCAGCCCTCTCCCTAGAGGTATGAGTCATCCATGAGCACACTAGCCTTATACAACTCTCCACCTAGTTGTACAAATCGGCGTAAAGCCTGAATCTGGGCGAAATATATCTACCCCCCTGGATGCAACCAGGTGACTTTACCTTCCTGCTGTCACATACCCCCCCCTCTTGTTTTAACCTCGGGGTTGGAACACCAGCAATCAGGCATTCATGTACTCGAGACAAAGCATCCACATTCCCCATTTGAACGCCAGGGCGATGCTTTACTGTGAAGTTGAATTCCTGGAGGGCCAGGAACCACCTATTCACTCTTCTATTTGTTTCCTTGTTTTGAGCCATCCACTTTAACGGAGCGTGATCCGTAACCATGTCAAAGTGCCTACCTAGCAGGTAGTACCGAAGGGAATCTAGAGCCCACTTCACCGCTAAACACTCCTTTTCAACGGTGGCGTAATTTACCTCATGGGACTTCAACTTCCTGCTGAGGTAAATGACTGGGTGCTCTTCCCCGTTCCAGACCTGGGACAATACTGCTCCTAACCCCACATCTGACGCATCACTTTGTACGACAAAGTCTCTAGAGAAGTCGGGTGAGTACAACACTGGCTGGCTACATAAGGCTTGTTTCAAGAATTGGAATGCTGCCTCAGCCTCGGGGGTCCATTTAATCATGACCGACCCTTTCCCCTTCGTCAGGTTGGTTAGGGGCACAGCCTTAGAAGCAAAGTGGGGAATGAATCGCCGATAATACCCAGCGATTCCCAGAAAGGCTCGTACCTGCTTCTTGCTGTTGGGACGTGGCCAACTCTGGATGGCCTCGACTTTGTTGAGTTGGGGTTTTATTACTCCCCTCCCAATGGTGTACCCAAGATATTTGGCCTCCTCCTGCCCAATGGTACACTTCTTGGGGTTAGCCGTAAACCCTGCTTCCCGAACAGAGTCCAGGACTGCTTGCACTTTTGGCAGATGTGAGGCCCAATCTGTGCTATGGACAATTATGTCATCCAGGTAAGCCGCAGCATACTTCCGATGGGGCCTCAGCATCTGGTCCATTTTCCGCTGGAATGTGGCCGGCGCATTCTGTAACCCGAACGGCATTCTTTTATATTGGAACGCCCCGTCTGGGGTTACAAATGCGGTTTTCTCTTTGGCCGACTTGGCCAGGGGGATTTGCCAATACCCTTTTGTGAGGTCAAGAGTCGTCATGTATCGGGCTGTTCCCAGCCGGTCGATCAACTCATCTATACGTGGCATGGGGTAGGTGTCAAATTTTGTAACTTTGTTCAACTGACGAAAATCGTTACAAAATCGCCAGCTCCCATCCGGTTTAGGCACCAACACAATGGGACTAGACCAATCACTTTGGGACTCCTCTATCACCCCTAAGTTCAGCATTTTCTGTACTTCCTCCCGTATTGCCTCCCGTCGGGCCTCTGGGATCCGATAGGGTTTTAACTTCACCCTTTCACCGGGCGGGGTAATAATGTCATGCTCTACCCCAGATGTTTGTCCCGGCAGCTCAGAGAATACCTCCTTGTTGCGAAGCACAAACTCCTTAACCTCCTGTTGTTGGGGTTGTGACAAGGTGGCTGCGATTCCAACCTCAGGAATCACGCAACCAGTTTGAGCTGGTGACCAAGTGTCTGCGACTAGGGACTCTCTATCCCTCCAGGCTTTCAACAGATTAACGTGATAGATCTGTTCGGGCTTTCGCCTTCCTGGTTGTCTGACCTTGTAATTCACTTCGCTCACTTTTTCCATTATCTCGTAGGGGCCTTGCCATTTGGCAAGGAATTTACTTTCAACCGTAGGGACAAGTACCAATATCCTATCCCCCGGGGAAAAGGTACGGGTCTTGGCTCCACGGTTGTACACTCTCTGCTGTGCCAACTGCGCTTGGGCCAAATGTTCCTTCACGATGGGCATTACCTGTGCAATTCGATCTTGCATCAGGGCGACATGCTCAATCACACTCCTGTGGGGAGAACTCTCACTTTCCCAAGTTTCCTTGGCAATATCCAACAGCCCTCTTGGGTGTCTCCCATACAGTAACTCAAAGGGGGAGAATCCCGTAGAGGATTGGGGCACCTCCCTAATAGCAAACATCAAATAAGGAAGTAGACAGTCCCAATCCCTTCCATCTCTATCCACCACTTTCTTCAACATTTGTTTTAGGGTTTTGTTGAATCTTTCAACCAGCCCATCGGTTTGGGGGTGATACACAGATGTACGCAATTGCGTCACTTTGAACAATTTACACAGCTCTTTCATAACCCGGGACATAAAGGGTGTACCTTGGTCCGTAAGCAGTTCTTTACAAATACCCACCCGGCTAAAAACAAGAGATAGCTCTTTGGCTATGGTTTTGGCCGAGGTATTTCTGAGAGGGATCGCTTCTGGATAACGGGTGGCATAGTCCATTATAACCAATATGTACTGGTGCCCCCTAGCGGACTTGATTATAGGACCTACCAAATCCATTGCGATTCTCTCAAACGGGACCTCAATGATGGGTAGAGGGACCAGCGGGCTACGGAAATGTGGCATCGGGGCCGACCTCTGACACACAGGGCAGGAGGAACAATAATTTTCTATGTCCTTCATCACCCCAGGCCAATAGAATCTCTGTAATACCCTCTCTCGGGTTTTCTCTGTCCCCAGATGACCTCCAAGAATGTGCCCATGGGCCAACTCCAACACCAACTTCCTGTAAGGTTTGGGCACCACAAGCTGCTCAACGGTTTCTTCTGCCCTTTTTGCCACCCGATACAGTAGGTCCTTCTCTACGCTGAAGTATGGGTAAGTGCCGGTATTATCTGGGTTCACTAACTCGCCATCTATTTTCACTACGTTTTCCCGTGCCTTTATTAGGGCGGGGTCTTTCAACTGTTCTGTGGCAAAGTTTTCCCTGTGAACCTCAAGATCAGAAAACTCCACAGACGGTAGGTTTTCGTCTGAGGAGGTGGGCTCCTCTCCAGTTTCTTGAGTCTCCCCTGCCAATACTGACAAGGGAAATTCCGGAGAGTCCTCACCACTCTCAGGGGAGTTCTGGCTATCACATTCCTGGTACATAGGGGCACCAGTGGGGGGCTCAGGATCATCCCACAGTTCCCAGAACTTCGGAAAATCCCTTCCCACAATGGCGTCATGCGGTAACTGAGATACTAAGCCCACTGGATGAGAGAGGGTACCTTTGGGGGTCTCGAAACACACTGTAGTCACTGGATACTCTCGGGTGTCCCCATGCACACAAATAACGGCTACCTTGCTATTCCCAGAGACCTCTGTTTTAACTAACTCAGCCTTTATCAGGGTCACAAGGCTACCTGAATCCAGCAATACCACAACATTTCTACCATTAATACACATTTTGCATAAATGTTTCTCAGTTCCCCGAATGGCAGTGCATGCGACTGTCGCACACAGCGACTGACGTCTGCCCGTCAGAAAGTCACACTGCATGGGTTCCTCCACAACCGGGCAATTTGCTGCAATATGTCCCGCTTGCCGGCAGCGGTAGCAAACGATCCTTCTTGCGGCCTCTTGAGCCGCTGATTTCCCAGGCTGTTCTCGCCAAACTTGGGGTAGAGCTCCCACCCTCTCACTCTCTCCACCCTCACCCCTTGGAATCCTCTTATCCGCCCCTGGGGATGGTCTGGTCTTAGGGTGGAAAGTCCGAGTGTCTCTGGAAGAGGCCGTCAGGTTCTCTGTAGCCAAGTATTTCTCCACACGATCCACAAGACCATCGGCCGTCTCTGGGTCTCCATGGCTTACCCACTTTTGGATGGCAGTAGGAAGAGCTCTCAAAAACCGATCCATTACAACACGTTCCACAATCTTTGGTGCGGACAAAGTCTCTGGCTGTAGCCACTTTCTGCTCAGGTGAATGAGATCATACATTTGAGACCTGGGGGGTTTTCCAAGCTGGAAAGTCCAGTTATGCACACGCTGAGCCCGGACAGCCAGGGTGACACCCAGCCTTGCCAATATTTCAGCTTTTAGCATCACATAGTCTTTTGCTTGGTTAGGCTCTAGGTCATAGTAAGCTTTCTGCGATTCACCAGTTAACAGAGGAGCCACTAGTCCAGCCCACTGCTCCTCAGGCCACTTTTCTCTTTCAGCGGTCCTTTCAAATGTGGTCAAAAATACCTCTGGATCATCCTCTCCAGTCATTTTTGTCAATAAACGACTCACCCCAAAGGACGCGGTATTAGTGGGACGGCTTTCCTCACTGGTCTGCGGACGTTGCTGCATTACTGCTTCCATCTGTTGTTGTAGTCTCTGCTCTTGCTTCTGCAACAGGTCTATGAAGCGGGCCTCAGATTGCTGTTGGGCTTGTTGCTGAGCCTCCAGACTCTGTTGTAAAGTTGCAAGGCTCTGTTGATGAGCTTGCTGCTGGGCTGCAAGGCTCCTTTGCAAACCTGCATTTGTCTGCTGTTGATTGGCATTTGCTAGAGCCAGCTGTTTCAGTATCTCCTCCATGCTGGCTTAAAAAAAAACTGCCACTGGTTCTCCACCAACTGTGAGGGGGTTAGCTCGGCAGCGGGTATGTGTGACCCCCGGGATGGGCTCCCCACCCAAAAACAGGCCCAGCAGACGGAGGTTGTGGTTTTCAAAATCAAAAAGGTGCGGTTTATTTTCTATTTACAGTGACAAAAACACAGCAAGGCAAAAAAAACATAAACAAAATAAATCCTGGTCAACTTGACCTCTGACTAAACATACAGGTTTCCTAACTAACAACTGGGATCAGCCTAGTGCTGTCCTAGTCCCTGGTTTTAAATGTCCAAGCAAAATATAGCCACACAGGCTTTCTCTCACCGCACAGGGGTTCACTCTCCCTAGACAGTCCACACAGGTCTGGTTCCAGGCATGAGCTAACATCTAATGAAGCTGGGCTTTCTTATAGAGGCCTAAATGAGCTGACAAGGTTCAGCTGGTCTCATCAACTCCCTGTCTGCACGACGCCCAGCCCTCTCCCTAGAGGTATGAGTCATCCATGAGCACACTAGCCTTATACAACTCTCCACCTAGTTGTACAAATCGGCGTAAAGCCTGAATCTGGGCGAAATATATCTACCCCCCTGGATGCAACCAGGTGACTTTACCTTCCTGCTGTCACAATATATATATAATATATGCTGTAAAGAGTATATATATCAACTGTATAGTTCTAAGAGGGACAGTCCACCCAAATGTGCCATTTCACTATTTGGCTACTAATGGTGAGTTGAGCTCCTTGAGAGGGTCCTGTATCTACCAGCTCTACACACCTGCTGTCCTTATTATGAGGAGGTTCCGAACTTCCCTCCATCCCTCCACCATTTTTAATTTATTTAATGTTATAGAGAATGTGGCAGAAGCTGCTGGAACATGCAAAAGGCGGGCAGGGACACCCAAAATCCCCAAGTGAACAGGAAAAAAGGCTGGGATTTTTTTGGCCAAGAGATCTCATTGCGGGCATACCTAAGATATATATGACATCGGGGGATGACATGACCTATAACTAAAATATCACTTTTGGGTGAACAGTCCCTCTAAATTAAACTTGTAGAAAGTGAAACCTGTATCTAAGTGAGTGTCTAGCCAACAGCCAACATACACAATTACATTGTTTTGTCCCCAACTGACGTTTTCTAATGGGCGCTGAGAGTTCTTATTTCAGACAATATGGATCTATTTTAGCCTAAGGTTCAAATCAACATGTTCTTTCCGTAAATAACAATATTTTTGTCTCTTTATAACGTATATTTCAAGTTTATCATAATCCAGGCCATGGTCTTGGTTCCTGGCCATAACCCTAGCCTGGATCCATAACCCTATGTGAAGAGTTTTTGAGGAGTATCACTGAAACGTTAATTCTGCTTCACCAAAAACGTGTTAGAATTTTTTATGGAAAGGGAAGCTAGGAATGGAAATTGTTCATTTTGTTCTCAGTTTATTTTTAGCCTCCAGTAGTTTTTAGAATTTTTTAGTGTTTCGGCTGCATTTTCCTCATTCTGTCTTGTAGTTACCATTTTTATGGTGCGCGTTGACAACTGCCTTAGGAACAGCTGTAGACTGGAGGGGCAGAATTTTTACATTTATAAATAACCGCCTTTTGCTAAATCAGACACTATTCACACTATTGCGAATTGGATACGGCTTGACCGCATCCAATTCGCAATAGCAGGAGATTTTGACCAGCTATACTTTTGCAAGGAACTGTAGGTTGGACTTTATGGACTTTTTTTCAACCTCACCTACTATGTAAGCAAAATGTAGCAAGTAGGGATGAGCTCGGTGTTCGAGTCGAACATACGTTCGACTCGAACATCGGCTGTTCGATTGTTCGACGATGATCGAACTATTTGGGCCGTTCGCGCCAAATTCGAGTAACGCAAACGGCCCACAATACACTGCGCCATCGCAGTGCAATCCCGGCGCTGTGATTGGCCAAGCATGCACTGTGACCCCGCATGCTTAGCCAATCACAGCGCCGGCAGCTAGGAGAGCCATAATTGGCCACAGGCAGGTTGCGTGTGGCCAATTATAGTTTAGGGGGTTTAGCACATGCCCCACACTATAAAAGGCCGCCAGCGCGGCGGCCTTGTGTAGTGTGTTCCGGCGCAGGGAAAGAGAAGGATAGGCAGGGACAGTGTCATTGTGCTATTCTTTGTGCTATTCCTGTGTGTAGGGAGAGAGAAGGATAGGCAGGGAGAGTGTCAGTGTCATATTCTTTGCTAAACCTTGTGTGCAGGGAGAGAGAAGGATAGGCAGGGGACAGTATCAGTGTCATATTCTTTGCTAAACCTTGTGTGCAGGGAGAGAGAAGGATAGGCAGAGAGAGTGTCAGTGTCATATTCTTTGATAAACCTTGTGTGCAGGGAGAGAGAAGGATAGGCAGGGGACAGTGTCAGTGTCATATTCTTTACTAAACCTTGTGTGCAGGGAGAGAGAAGGATAGGCAGGGAGAGTGTCAGTGTCATATACTTTACTAAACCTTGTGTGCAGGGAGAGAGAAGGATAGGCAGGGGACAGTGTCAGTGTTATTGTTGCTAAGCCTCCTGCACAGTATACACCTGAAGCTAGCCCTTATTGCTGTGTTTTCCTGGTGTGTTACACTAACAGGCATTTGCAGCACTTACAGTGGGTGGAGTGTGCTTCCTGCTAAATATACACCTGAATCTAGCCCGTATTCCTGTGTTTTCCTGGTGTGTTACACTAACAGGCATTTGCAGCACTTACAGCGGGCGGAGTGTGCTTCCTGCTAAATATACACCTGAAGCTAGCCCGTATTGCTGTGTTTTCCTGGTGTGTTACACTAACAGGCATTTGCAGCACTTACAGCGGGCGGAGTGTGCTTCCTGCTAAATATACACCTGAAGCTAGCCCGTATTGCTTTGTTTTCCTGGTGTGTTACACTAACAGGCATTTTCAGCACTTACAGCGGGCGGAGTGTGCTTCCTGCTAAATATCCACCTGAAGCTAGCCCGTATTGCTGTGTTTTCCTGGGGTGTTACACTAACAGGCATTTGCAGCACTTACAGCGGGCGGAGTGTGCCTCCTGCACATTATACACCTGAAGCTAGCCCGTATTGCTGTGTTTTCCTGGTGTGTTACACTAACAGGCATTTGCAGCACTTACAGCGGGTGGAGTGTGCTTCCTGCTAAATATACACCTGAAGCTAGCCGGTATTGCTGTGTTTTCCTGGTGTGTTACACTAACAGGCATTTGCAGCACTTACAGCGGGCGGAGTGTGCTTCCTGCTAAATATACACCTGAAGCTAGCCCGTATTGCTGTGTTTTCCTGGTGTGTTACACTAACAGGCATTTGCAGCACTTACAGCGGGCAAAGTGTGCTTCCTGCTAAATATACACCTGAAGCTAGCTCGTATTGCTGTGTTTTCCTGGTGTGTTACACTAACAGGCATTTGCAGCACTTACAGCGGGCGGAGTGTGCCTCCTGCACATTATACACCTGAAGCTAGCCCTTATTGCTCAAGCTTTTTTTCTTTTGTGTTACACTAACAGGCATTTGCAGCACTTACAGCGGGCGGAGTGTGCTTCCTGCAAAATAAACACCTGAAGCTAGCCCTTATTGCTGTTTTTTCCTGTTGTGTAACACAGGCAGTCATCTGCAGCACTTACAGCGGGTGTTGTGTGCTTCCTGCAAAATATACACCTGAAGCTACCCCTAATTGCTGGTTTTCCCATCTCCCTGCAGGCCATTGCTATGTCTGTAAGGCCAACAAAGAGAGGCAGACAGTCACGAGCCAATAAAAGAGGGCAAGCAGGCTCTGTGTCTGGGGGCAACAGTGCTGGTCGTGGACGCGGTGCATTGTCATCAGCACATGGCCATGGGACACGCTTGTCCTTCTTTTCGGCAGCTAGACGTGTTGAGCCGCATCATGCCGAAGACTTGGTAGAGTGGATGACCAAGCCCTCCTCATCCTCCTCATCCTCTCTCACCCAGGCTCAGGGTACTGGCAAAGCAGCTGCCAAAGCGTCCTCTTCCCTGGTATCAATGTCATCATCAGTCACTCCTTCCCTAGACCCACCATGTCCTCCTGAGGAGTCCCCCGAACTGTTTGAGCACAGTGTTGGGTACATGCTCCAGGAGGATGCCCAGTGTTTCAAAGGGTCTGATGATGATACCCAGCTAGAGGAAGGCAGTAGCGTGAAAGCAGAGAGAGGGGATGCTCAGGAAGGACACCAATCTGGCAGTCATGTTCCAGCAGCTGCAGCATACTGCCAGATTGGCTCCAGTGATGAGGAGGGAGGGGTTGATGAAGTCACTGACTCCACATGGGTGCCTAATAGGAGAGAGGAGGAGGAGGAGGATGAGGAGGAGGCACATCTCCAACGAGGCAGGATGCCCTCGGGGGGCCAGCGTAAGGGCAGCACACCGACTGAATCACACCGCAGAGCTCCGCCTGTGCAGGGCCCTGCCTCTGCCCGTTATTCAAAAAGTTATTTGGTGTGGGCCTTTTTTGAGTCGAGTGCATCAGATCGCACAGCTGCTGTTTGCAACATATGTCTCAAGCGTATATCGCGTGGCCAAAACATCAGCCGCTTGTGCACCACATGCTTGACCAGACATATGTTGATCTGCCATGCAGCTCGTTGGCAAGCCTACCTTAAAGACCCACACCAAAGAACAAAGCGGTCCTCTTCTTGCACCGCATCAGCTGGGATCTCCAACCCCACTATACCTTCAGTCCTCTCTGAAACCTGCACTGAGAGGAATGAAGGTGTAGAATTAGGTGTGTCACAGCCAAGTACTTGCGGGCACTCTGCTAGCAGTACACAACGTCCGATTCTAGCAGGCAAATTTCCCTGCCCCAGCTGCTGGACTGTCGAAAGAAGTTCACTCCCAACCATCCACATGCCCAGTGGTTGAATGTTAGCTTGGCTAAATTGCTAGCGCTTCAACTGCTGCCTTTTCAGTTGGTAGACTCGGCTCCCTTCCGTGAGTTTGTGCAATGTGCGGTTCCTCAGTGGCAGGTTCCCAAACGCCACTTTTTCTCACGGAAGGCGATTCCGGCTCTCTACCAGCATGTAGAAGGCAATGTCTTGGCCTCGCTGGACAGGGCGGTCAGCGGTAAGGTGCATATTACCGCTGACTCATGGTCCAGCAGGCATGGACAGGGACGTTACCTTTCTTTCACGGCCCATTGGGTCACTCTTTTGGCAGCTGGGAAGGATACAGGACAAGGTGCAGTAGTGTTGGAGGTTGTTCCACCGCCACGCCTCCAAAATGCTACTACTGGTGGTGACACACCTCTCTCCTCCACCCCCTCCTCTTCTTCTTCCTCCATGGCCTCTTCCTGTGCTTTGTCCTTGGAACCAGCGGTGCTCCGTAGGCGTTCAAGGGGCTACGCAAGTACGCAGGCAAAAAGATGCCATGCCGTGCTTGCGCTGGTGTGTTTGGGGGACAGGAGCCACACTGGGGCAGAGGTTCTGTCTGCTCTGCAGGGGCAGGCTGAGAGGTGGTTGACGCCATGCCAGCTTAAGCCAGGAATGGTGGTTTGCGACAATGGCACCAACCTCCTCTCCTCCCTCCCACAGGGACAACTGACCCATGTGCCCTGTGTGGCTCACGTCCTTACCCTGGTGGTGCAGCAGTTCTTGGGCAGGTACCCGGGCTTACAGGATGTCCTGAGGCAGGCCAGGAAAGTCTGTGTGCATTTCCGCAGATCTTATAATGCCAGTGCTCGCCTGGCTGAGCTGCAAAAGGAGTTAAACCTGCCCAAGAACCGCCTTATATGTGACATGCCCACCAGGTGGAACTCAACGTTGGCCATGCTGCAGCGGCTGCACACGCAGCAGAGGGCCATCAATGAGTACCTGTGCGACTACGGCACCAGGACAGGGTCAGGGGAGCTCGGTTTTTTTTTCACCACGCCAGTGGGGCATGATCAGGGATGTGTGCACTGTCCTGGCACCATTTGAGGAGGCCACGAGGATGGTGAGCAGTGACAGTGCATGCATCAGTGACACTGTACCTCTTGTCCACCTGTTGGAACATACGCTGCGTGGAATAATGGACAGGGCACTTGAGGCAGAACAGAGGCAGGAAGAGGAGGACTTCCTTGCCTCTCAAGGCCCCCTTTACCCAGACAGTGTTCCTTCTGTCCCACCCATCGCACAGGAAGAAGAGGAGGAGGAGGAGGAGGATTGTGTCAGCATGGAGGTGGAGCCTGGCACTCAGCATCATCAGCAGCAGTCTTTTAGGGATGATTTACAGTCCCAAGAAACCCGTGGACTTGTACGTGGCTGGGAGGAGGTGGCTGCGGATCATGTCGTCCTTAGTGACCCAGAGGACTCCGGACCGAATGCCTCAGCTAACCTACGCTGCATGGCCTCCCTGATCCTGCAAAGTCTGCGGAAGGATCCTCATATTCTTCGGATCAAGGAGAGGGACCATTACTGGCTGGCCACTCTCCTTGATCCACGGTACAAGGGTAAGGTTGCGGACCTTATCTTACCGTCGCAGAGGGAGCAGAGGATGAGACAACTCCGGGAGGCCTTGCAGAAAGGTCTGTGCAACGCGTTCCCAGAGACTGGGAGGTTACAAACTCCTGGTCCTGGACAACGAGTTGCTGAGGCTTCGGTCAGTCAAAGAAGGAGCGGTGGGGAAGGTGGCCGTCTGACCGATGCGTTCAGACAATTCTTTAGTCCGCAGCCCCAAGGTATGATCGGTTCCAGAAACCATCGCCAGCGTCTGATATACATGGTGCAGGAATACCTAGGGGCAAGGTCAGACTTGGACACCTTCCCCACCGAAAATCCTCTGGCTTACTGGGTCTTGAGGATGGATCACTGGCCAGAGCTTGCACAGTATGCAATTGAGCTACTGGCCTGTCCTGCATCCAGCGTTCTTTCAGAACGCACATTCAGTGCTGCTGGAGGATTTGTCACGGATCACAGGGTGTGCCTGTCCACCGACTCGGTTGATCGACTGACCTTCATAAAGATGAACCAGTCTTGGATCACCACCAGCTACCAAACACCTGAAGCTGATATAACAGACTTATTTATTTTCAAATGTCACATCCCTTCCAGGCTGATGCTGATGCTGAGTGACTGTCCTGTTATGTTGACTGACTATCCTTCTCCTACTCCTCAATGATCCGATTGATGATGATAGCTTGGAAGAACATTTTTGTTTCTGGGTGCCGCCACCAGTGCCTAAGGCCCAATTTTTCAGCCCCTGTTTAACAGGGGCATGTAATTACAATTTTTTATGCAATGCTTTGCAGCAGGGCTCATTCCTGCACTCCAACTAGAGTATCTGGGAGAGGTTGCAGTGTCGTGGCACCAGCACCAGTGCCTAAGGCCCAATTTTTCAGCCCCTGTTTAACAGGGGCATGTAATTACAATTTTTTATGCAATGCTTTGCAGCAGGGCTCATTCCTGCACTCCAACTAGAGTATCTGGAAGAGGTTGCAGTGTCGTGGCACCAGCACCAGTGCCTAAGGCCCAATTTTTCAGCCCCTGTTTAACAGGGGCATGTAATTACAATTTTTATGCAATGCTTTGCAGCAGGGCTCATTCCTGCACTCCAACTAGAGTATCTGGGAGAGGTTGCAGTGTCGTGGCACCAGCACCAGTGCCTAAGGCCCAATTTTTTAGCCCCTGTTTAACAGGGGCTTGTAATTACAATTTTTGATGCAATACTTTGCAACAGGGCTCATTGCTGTGCTCCAAGTACAGTATCTGTGAGGGGTTGCAGTGTTGTGACACCAGTGCCTAAGGCCCAATTTTTCTGCCCATGTTTAACAGGGGCATATAATTACAATTCTTGATCTAATAATTCACAGCAGGGCCCATTCATGCGCCCACCAAGAGTAACTGTGAGGGCTTACACTGTTGTGTCAACACCAATACCAAAGGCCCAATTTTTCAGCCCCTGTTCAACAGGGGCATGCAATTACAATTCTTGATCTAATAATTCACAGCAGGGCCCATTCATGCGCCCACCAAGAGTAACTGTGAGGGCTTACAGTGTTGTGTCAACACCACCACCAAAGGCCCAATTTTTCAGCCCCTGTTCAACAGGGGCATGCAATTACAATTCTTGATCTAATAATTCACAGCAGGGCCTATTCATGCGCCCACCAAGAGTAACTGTGAGGGTTTACAGTGTTGTGGCAACACGAACATGTAAGGGGCAAATTTCAGCAGAGTATATAGGGCAGGCCACTACTTTCAAACATCCAACTTACAAACGACTCCCACTTGCAAACGGAAGGAGACAACAGGAAGTGAGAGGAAATCTACCCCTAGGAAGGGAAATTCTCTCCTGTAAGAGTTAATATGGGAAAAAGGTGTCTCCTCTCTACTGATGCTTTATCACCAATCCTTGTTTCAATAAAAACCCCACTTTTCAAAAACATTTGTCATTGGGACGGAAAGTGAGGTGAAATGTTCTGAACAGGGGCACAGACAGCAAAACAAATGTTACAGGGGTGATAACCCTTCCCTATGTTTTCCAAAAAGCTTAAAAATAGATTTTTTGGCTGGAGCTACACTTAAACAATGTACCTGTTCAAAATTACAAACAGATTCTACATAAGAGCAAACCTACAGTCCCTGTCTTGTATGCACCGCCTGTATATTGCTGTTCAGAGTATATAGGGCCGTTTTTATTTTGTGTGCGGGGTTCCCCTTAATATCCATACAAGACCCAAAGGGGCTGGTAATGGGCTGGGGTGGGGTGATGGGGTAGCTATGCCATTTTTCTTAAAGATTTTCATCCATATTACCGGGACCAGACATTACATTAAAGCCACAAGCAGTTTTAAAGTGGAAGTAAACCCTCCTATCGTTTTCAGCCAAGGAAGCTGCCATCTTGACCTTTGTTTAATCTTCAACTGCCATAATGCTGCACATGTAACCAGTTACGACACCAGCCATTGGATGGTTTAACAGTTTGGTTGAGAGCACAACCAATGTGGCAGTTAGCATTTCCGGCATGCCGGGAATTTAACATTTTTTTTAAACTGTTAAATCAATGGGTTTACTTCCACTTTAAATGGCTTTTTTTTTCCTTTAGAAATGTCATTTTGTGCAGGGACAGTTCTAAACACGGAAAACATGTGGAACTTCACATGCATACTTTAGACACCCCCCAGGTATGATATTTAAAGGAATATTTGACTTTTTTTTTCACTTTATACATCATTAAAATGACTGCCCTCGAAAAACGGCCGTTTTTAAAACTTATTTTGCATTGATACATGTCCCCTGGTGCAGAACCTGGGCTCCCAAACCCTTTTTAGGACAATAACATGTATATTAGTCGTTATAATTAGCACTTTAGATTTCGAACGTTCGCATCCATTGTATTTAATAGGGTTCTAACGTTCGTAGCGAACTTTCAGTCCGTTCTGGTGCGAACCGAACCCGGGGGTGTTCGGCTCATCCCTAGTAGTAAGCTTAAGGATGCTGCTAAAAATGCATGTGTTCTCTTCGCTGCCTGTGAACCTCATTTGAAAAGCAATTAAAGCATGGATTGATTTTTAGAGGAGTGGCCGTCCTTGCCACCATTCTGAATGAGTTCTAAAAAAGTAGTTCTGGTCCTACAGGATTAGAGGTCAAAATTAAAAGGTACATACATACACACAAGCATATAATCATACAAACGGGAATTAGAGGAGAGACAAGACAGTTGTCTTAGGAAGGGGGGCAAAAGTATAAATCTGGCCTTGTCAGTCAGCAAACTCACAGCTTCACTGCGGCGTTCAGCACCCTCATGCAAGCCTGGGCAGCGCCATGCCGCCGACAACCCCTGGGCAGCGCCATTCCTGCTGACAACTCCTGGGTAGTGCCATGCTACCAGCAACACCTGGATGTCTCAATATCACCAACACCTGGGCACCTCACCTCAATGTGGCCATGGCACCTTGGCTCGAGTACCTCATTTATCAGACCTGGAGATGCCTATACTTGGTTATCAGAGCAATGGCAAAATGCACTTAACACACTACAGAGCAGGCTGTCCTGGGCACGGTCCCTGCCTGTCACCTCTGAGCTCTGCAAGTCCTGTTAGCCTCACCTGGTGCAGATCACCGATGCCAGTTGGTGCTGTTACTGATCTCTCCTCTCAGCCTCTCCTCTGCCACCCTAGGACTCCCCCAGCACAGGCAACCAGAAACTCGGCTCCCTGCTCAAACTGTACAGTGTGCGCATGCAGCATCCCGATGCCTGGTCTCCCCACTCATCTAGGCTCCACCCCGGCCAGCGGGATTTACCCACCTCATAATTCCCCCAGCTCACTGGCGGAGCTACTTCTGCTCTTTCTGCCTGCCCTAACTGCGCTCCCGCTCAGCTGATGTACTGTTCGGCAGAGCAGTGTGATCTTTATTCACTTCTCAACCAGGATGCGTGGCACCCTGGTTGAGAAAGCTTACTGTACATGGGTGTCCAAACTTTTTTCAAAGAGGGCCAGATTTGATAAAGTGAACATGCTCGAGGCCCGACCATTTTGCCTGCAGAGGCGGCTCTAGGCTTTGTGAGACCTTAGGCAAAACGTAGACATGAGGCCCCACTCACGCCCATAATGGGGGAAAAAAAATTAAAACAATAAAAATGGCTGCAGAAAGATGCATGGATCTAGCACACAGTTAATCAACAGCACTTCCAGGGCACCCTTCTCACCCTTCTCACCAATCAAATATATGCAGCCAATAAAACATCTGGAACCCGGCAAGGTGACAACCCCTCCAGGAATCTTCCTTGTGCCTTGGGAGACTGAGGTGGGGTGTCACCGAGTCAGTCTACATCCACAGGGGAAGGAGAGGGGGGATCCCAGCACAGCGCAGGGAGAGAGGGGGAGAAAGAGAGGGGGGAGAGAGAGAGGGGGAGAAAGAGAGGGGGAGAGAGAGAGAAATAGGGAGAGGGGGGAGAGGGAGAGAGAAATAGAGAGAGGGGGGAGAGAGAGGGGGGGATAGAGAGAGGGGGGAGAGAGAGAGAGAGAGATAGGGGGGAGAGGGGGGAGCGAGAGGGGAAGGAGAGAGAGGGAAAAGGTGAGAGGGGGGGGAGACGGGGAGGAGAGAGAGGGGGAGAGAGAGAGGGGGGAGAGGGAGAGAGAGATCTCTAGCTTTGTCCCTGTCTGCAGCCACTCCTGTGCCCCATGTCCCAGTCTGTAGGTGTGATGCCTGGTACGGTACCTTCCATGCCAGTAAGATAACCATGACGGCCAGCAGCAGGCAGGGTCTGAAAGAGCACAGAGGTGGTGGAGAGAACTGGGGGGAGTGGAGAGCACTGGCGGGGTTGGAGAGCACATGGAGAGCACATGGGGGGGGAAAAGAGCAGGGGGGGTGGAGAGCACAGGGGTGGGGAGTGGACAGCACAAGGGTGGGGAGCCAAAAAGAACAGGGGCGGAGAGCACTGGGGGGGGGTGGAGAGCACTGGGGTGGACAAAGAGCAGGGGAGAGCAGAGAGCACTGACGGGGGGGGGCGGAGAGCACTAAGAGGGGGGCGGAGAGCACAGGGATGGGGGCTGGAGAGCGATGGGGAGAACTGGAGAGCACTGGGGGGCCAGAAAGAACAGGGGTGGAGAGCAGGGGGGGACAAAGAGCAGGGGTGAGCAGAGAGCACTGGGGGGGGGCGGAGAGCACTGGGAGGGGGGTGGAGAGAATGGGGGTTAAGAGCACTGGGGTGGGGGCTGTAGAGTGATGGGGAGAACTGGAGAGCACTAGGGGGGAAGAAAGAACAGGGGTGGAGAGCATGGGAGGCTGGAGAGCGATTGGGAGAGCTGGAGAGCACTGGTGAGGGAAGAAAGAACAGGGGTGGAGAGCACGGGGGGCTGGAGAGCGATGGGGAGAGCTGGAGAGCACTGGGGGGAGGCAGAAAGAATAGGGGTGGAGAGCATGGGGGAGTGGAGAGCACTGGGGGGTGGAGAGTACAGGGGTGGGGGCTGGAGAGAGCTAAAGAGCACTGGTGGTGTCAGAAAGAGCAGGGGGGCTGGAAAGCACTGGGAGGGGACGGAAAGAACATGGGTGGAGAGCAGGGGGGGCTGGAGAGAACTGGGGGGAGGGCATGGGAGGCGGAAAGCATGGGGGAGGAGCCAGGGAGCACAAGGAGGGGCTGAAGAGCACAGGGGGGACAGCAAAAAAAGTTGGATAGGAGAAGGAGCGGTGGGCGGCTGCATATAGAGGAATTCAGCTTTCCATATTCCTCCATCCACCCGCTGAATGCTTGATTCTCCTCCTCTCCCTCCTTCAAGCATTCAGCAGCTGCATGAAGGAATATGAAAATCTAAATTCCTCTATATGCAGCCGCCCACCGCTCCTCCTATCCTGGCACGGGCACTTACTTTCTCATCGGCGGCGTGGGTCAGCCAGGCAGGCAGCATCAAGAGATCCGTCCCTTCCTCCTCTTCATAGTCATCGGGACCGAGTCCGACGCACGTCTTGTGGAGATGGCACCTGGAGCCGGGTGCTGTCATCCGGACACTGCCGCCACCTAGAGGCCTTTGCTGTCCTGCACCTGCTGCCACCGCCGGACCGGATGCTGTATGACGAGGCCAAGCGGGGTCTCAGCTGGGGGTAGGGTGAGCCGCCGGCGCCGTAATCGCCGGTGTATCATCACAGGTAAATTAGGCGGCCACGAGGCCCCTGTGAGTGCAAGGCCTTAGGCGGCCGCCTAATTTACCTAATTAGAGAGCCACCTCTGTTTGCCTGACATTCTTTGAACCATTAAAATTCGGTCTAAATGTGTTCGTTCGAGCACTAATACACTGTCCAACAAGAATTCTCTTGCCTTTGTGGCTGTGTGTGGTGAAGAGATGAGCTCAGGTGTATTATTTGGATATACCGCATTAATTGGTGTATAACACGCACTTCACTTTAAGAGGGAAGTTTCAGAAAAAAAACGTAAAATTTTAAATAAATACCTGTGAAGCAAAATAAGGGTCAGTGCCCTTCTGCAGACCCCCAATTGCCAGGAATGCAGCACCCACGATTGCTAGGAATGCAGCACACACCATTGCTAGGAATGCACCCACTATTACCAGGAATGCACCCACCATTGCCAGGAATGCAGCACCCACCATTGCCAGAAATGCAGCACCCACCATTGCCAGGAATGCAGCACCCACCATTGCCAGGAATGCAGCACCCACCATTGCCAGGAATGCAGCACCCACCATTGCCAGGAATGCAGCACTCACCATTGCCAGGAATGCAGCACCCACCATTGCCAGGAATGTAGCACCCACCATTGCCAGGAATGCAGCACTCACCATTGCCAGGAATGCAGCACCCATCATTGCCAGGAATGCAGCACTCACCATTGCCAGGAATGCAGCACTCACCATTGCCAGGAATGCAGGACCCATCATTTCCAGGAATGCAGCACCTATCATTGCCGGGAATGCAGCACCTATCATTGCCGGGAATGCACTCACCGTTGCCAGGAATGCAGCACCTATCATTTCCGGAGAATGCACTCACCATTGCCAGGAATGCAGCACCTATCATTGCCAGGAATGCAGCACCTATCATTGCCAGGAATGCAGCACCTATCATTGCCAGGAATGCAGCACCTATCATTGCCAGGAATGCACTCACCATTGCCAGGAATGATCAGTGTCCATCTGCAGCAAAGCCGTGCCCAAGTGTCCATCTGCAGCCAGCCGTGCACAAGTGTCCATCTGCAGCCAGCCATGCCCAAGTGTCCATCTGCCGCCAGCTGTGCCCAAAAATTAAGCTTTATTCATTTTAAATTTTGCCGCCGAGATAGAGCCGGATGTCCTGTGTATTCGGCTGTACTCGGCTCCTCTCGCAGTCCCACCCCTTGGCCCGGCTTTTATGATGGACATAACACACATCCAATGGCAGGACTGGGCGTGACTGCGAGCGGAGCTGAGCCTAGCTGAGTACACAGTACATTCGGCTCGGGCTATTTCGGCGGCGCTCGCTCCTCTTCACCTCACAGGCAGCAGGGATCGGAATCTAACACGCACAAAAGTGCGTGCTATACGCCGATAAATACGTTATCCTGGCGGGAGAAACTTCGGGGGCCACAAAAGATATATATGTGTAGATAACCAGGCGGGCCGTTCAAAACCGGGCCGCGATTGGCCCTCGGGCCAGACTTTGGACATGCCTGCTGTAGATGTTCAATGTATTGTTTAATGTGCCTGGGTCTTAGGTGGACAGGGACCTGGACACATGATTGAGAACCCGGACTGTCCAGGTGAATACCGGACAGGTGGCAACCCTAACAGAGAGGAAGAACGGCGATCTGTCAATGTAAACAAACAGATTCCTAGTGATTAGGAACAGCTATCTTTCTGTACTCCCAGTCAGTCTCCTCCCCCCACAGTTAGAAACCCCTCACAGGGAACACATTTAACCCCTTGATTGTCCCCTAGTGTTAACCCCTACCCTGCCAGTGTCATTTATACAGTAATCAGTGCATTTTTATGGCACTGATCGCTGTATAAATGTCACTGGTCCCCAAAAAGTGTCAAAAGTGGCCGATCTGTCCGCCGCAATCCCCCTAAAAATCGCTGATCTCCGCCATTACTAGTAAAAAAAAAATATTTATAATAAAAATGACATAAATCTATCCCTTATTTTGTAGACGCTATAACTTTTACGCAAACCAATCAATATACGCTTATTGCAATTATTTATTTTTACCAAAAATATGTAGAAGAATACCTAAACTGATGAAGAAATTTGTTTTGTTTTTTTTATTTGTTTTTTTGGACATGTATTATAGCAAAAAGTACAAAATATATATATATTTTTTCAATTGCAAGTGTTTATAGCACAAAAAAAAAAAAAATGCAGAGGTGAGCAAATACCACCAAAAGAAAGCTCCATTTGTGGGAAAAAAAGGATGTCAATTTTGTTCGGGTACAGCGTCGCACGACCGCGCAATTGTCAGTTAAAGCGATGCATTGCCATATAGCAAAAAATTGCCTGGTCATTTTTTTGGGAAAATCTTCCAGTCCTTAAGTGGTTAATATACTGCAGAGGATACAGCAGTGTAACACTAACCAGCAGGATAACAGGCTTAACCAGTGTATGCCTAACTATTGTCTTTACTATGGAGAGGGCGGGTGCAGTGAATATGGGCGATAGGGTGAGGTAATTTTGGTGCACAGTGATTCTGCTCTTAAATTTGTACTTTTTTCTTCTTCCAGTAGCTGCAAAGAAAAAATGGCTACTAGAACATTAACAAAAATAATGCTGCGCTTCGAGCACCCCAAAATTATAAAAAGGCCCCATCAACACAAAACAACACCCAAAAAGAAATTACAACCTCCAAAATACCACCCCTAAAACAAAAGTCACTGTGTTTTTTAGGAGAACCTTGCAGCAAAAAATGCCTATCAACATAAAGTAAAAAAACAATAAACCCCCCAAAAACTGAACCCCTAAAACCAAATCCCTTTAAAAAAAAAGGGAAGTCTTGATATAGACAGGACAGCAGTTAAGTGACCCCTGACCCAGTGGCATAGCGAGGGTTGTCAGCACCCGGGGCAAGGCAAGTCATTTCCACCCCCTAACCTGTGGACTTTTAGCACTCCCTTAGTCCCTTCCCTTCCTGCAATAGTACTGACCAGCCTGATTCCTACACTAACCACTACACTGACCACTACACTGACCTACCTGATTCCTACACTGACCACTACACTGACCACTACACTGACCTACCTGATTCCTACACTGACCTACCTGATTCCTACACTGAGTCCTACACTGACCTACCTGATTCCTACACTGACCTACCTGATTCCTACACTGACCACTACACTGACCAACCTGATTCCTACACTGACCACTACACTGACCAACCTGATTCCTACACTGACCACTACACTGACCAACCTGATTCCTACACTGACCAACCTGATTCCTACACTGACCAACCTGATTCCTACACTGACCCCTACAATTAACCTACCTGATTCCTACACTGACCAACCTGATTCCTACACTGACCACTACACTGACCAACCTGATTCCTACACTGACCACTACACTGACCAACCTGATTCCTACACTGACCACTACGCTAACCTACCTGATTCCTACACTGACCCTTCCTCTAACCTACCTGATTCTTACACTGACCACCCTGATTCCTACACTGACCTACCTGACCAACCTTATTCCTACACTGACCACTATGCTAACCTACCTGATTCCTACGCTGACCGCTGCACTAACCTACCTGATTCCTACACTGACCACTACACTGACCTACCTGACCAACCTTATTCCTACACTAACCACTATGCTGACCTACCTGATTCCTATACTGACCTACCTGATTCCTACACTGACCACTACACTAACCTACCTGATTCCTACACTGACCACTACGCTAACCTTCCTGGTTCCTACGCTGACCGCTACAGTAACCTAGCTGATTCCTACACTGACCTACCTGATTTTTTCACTGACCATTACACTACACTGACCACTATACTGTTCACTACACTACACTGACCACTATACTGTTCACTACACTACACTGACCACTACACTACACTGACCACTCTACTGCCCACTACACTAAAATATAAAAGATGAGGTTGCACCGAGTAAATAGATACCCAACATGTCAAACCTTAAATTTGTGTGCGCCCGTTAAATGGCGACAAACTTCAGTACCCTATATTCTCTATAGGCGACACTTCAAAGGCCCCCTTTAGGTATCAGTTTAGTGTTATGGGGAATGTCTTGTGTTAGAATTATTGCTCTCACTCTGGCGTGTGCGGCGATATGTAACATGTGTATCACAATCAATGTTTGCATGCGTAGGCTGACCCATAAGTGACAGCATAGACGTCGCTTTCTGGGTCACAACAAGAAAAAGGAGGAGAGCAGATATGTGTCCACTCCTACTCCTTACCCTCAAGCCGCTGGCACCCGCCAGAACATTAACAAAAATAATGCTGCGCTTCGAGCACCTTAAAATTATAAAAAGGCCCCATCAACACAAAACAACACCCAAAAAGAAATAACAACCTCCAAAATACCACCCCTAAAACAAAAGTCACTGTGTTTTTTAGGAGAACCTTGCAGCAAAAAATGCCTATCAACATAAAGTAAAAAAACAATAAACCCCCCAAAAACTGAACCCCTAAAACCAAATCCCTTTTTAAAAAAAGGGAAGTCTTGATATAGACAGGACAGCAGTTAAGTGACCCCTGACCCAGTGGCATAGCGAGGGTTGTCAGCACCCGGGGCAAGGCAAGTCATTTCCACCCCCTAACCTGTGGACTTTTATCACTCCCTTAGTCCCTTCCCTTCCTACAATAGTACTGACCAGCCTGATTCCTACACTGACCACTACACTGACCACTACACTGACCTACCTGATTCCTACACTGACCACTACACTGACCTACCTGATTCCTACACTGACCTACCTGATTCCTACACTGACCACTACTCTGACCAACCTAATTCCTACACTGACCACTACACTGACCAACCTGATTCCTACACTGACCAACCTGATTCCTACACTGACCACTATGCTAACCTACCTGATTCCTACACTGACCCCTACACTAACCTACCTGATTCCTACACTGACCAACCTGATTCCTACAGCTCCTAATCTCAGCTTGTTACCTGTAACAGACTCTGCTAGATTGGATGATGCTCCCTACGGACCCCCCCTCTACACAGCAAAAGGAACGATAGACATCATCTCAATGCAGCTTTTATCATTGATAGAGGATCTTTACTAAAGCATGACCTGACCCTTACTTTGAGATCTCTATTAGAGCCTTAAAGATCCTGTTCCTAGCTGTACATCTCCTTATCTGAGGGGTGGGGATTTGCTATTGCCTGTGGGCCATGACACTCTCTATCTGGAGGTTGAATTAGCCCTCCATATACGCCATCCACTGACAACGATAATTCTATCCTTGCTTGAATATTTTGTATACTTGATCGTTGTGCCATTCACCATATCTTGAAAGCTAAATTCCCCTATAAAAATACCCCTGATGAAAGGGCTTTGAATCTGAAATGCGTTGTAGTGCAAAGTGGATTTGCCTTTAGTAAATGACCCCCATTGTGTTTATTGTATTTGTGGGTCATGTTTTTGTATGTTTTAGCAATCATCTTGTGGTGATTTTTTTATTTTTTTATTTTGTATAAATAAAACAACTTTTTATATATTCCATAGTGTAGATTCCAATTTAAAGTCCCAATTGGGGGTTATCCAATTTCCTATGTTACCTGTATAGAAGACACTTGGGAGCCAGAACTCTTAGTGAATGATAGGGGATCAAATACTAAAGTCTCATACATACGATCGGGTATTCCGCAGACAAAGCCTCGGACTTTTGTCCGAAGGACGTTGGCCAAAAGCTTGTCTTGCATACAAACGGCACACAATTGTTGGCCAACAAACACAAACGTAGTGACGTACTACGTAGTTTTTCAGCTCTTTAGTGCCACCCTTCGGACACCTTCTGCTAATGTTGTGTTTCATGAGCATTGCTTCCTAGCATGCGTGTTTGTACTTTGGACTTTTGTCTCAGACGAACTTGTGTATACCCGATCGGAAAATCCGACAACAGACCATTGTTCGTGGAAAAAACGGTTGGATTTTCCGCCAACAGCCTGTCATCACACAATTCCCGTCGGAGAATCCGATCGTGTTTATGAGGCTTTATTCCACTCATTAAAATGCAAATCATTTTATACCTTTTTTTTTTAAAATGTGTTTTGCTGGATATGTTAATATTCTGTCTCTTATGCCTCGTACACACGACCGGTTTTCTCGACAGAAAAACTGCCATGACAGTTTTTCACCAGGAAAAACGTCCGTGTGTATGCTAAATCCCAGTTTTCCCAGCAGGAAAACTGCCGCGAATCGCGGCAGGACAATAGAGAACATGTTCTCTATTTTTCTGGCGCGATTCTCGGCGGCTTTTGTTCTCTGCAGTTTTCAATGTGAAACACTGCGAGGCAGTGCCGATGGAGCCTGAACACTGCCGGGATTCCCGACCAAAGCTCTCAATGGCAGTTTTCCTGTCGGGAAACCCGGCCGTGTGTAGGGGGGAAAGTGACCGAGCAGGTTCTCGGTATTCCCCCCGGGATTCCCGGCGGACTTTTTACCGCGGGGAATCCCGGTCGTGTGTACTAGGCATTAGGCTTCATGTACACGGGACGTTGTTCAACCTCTCCTGAACGATTTAACTTGACAGCTAGAAACCAGTGTCTAAAAAACGGCAGTTTAGCCGCGTTTACATGCCGTGTTTAGCCGCGTTTGCGTCTAGAAGCATTTGTAAAAAAATCTATTTATTTTTTTTAAATGAAAAACGTCTCTAAACGAAACGCTGCTAAACGCGTGTTGGCGCGTTTTTGGCGCTTCAACTGCCTCTAAACACAGCTTCTGAGCGCATTTTTTTGGGTTCAAGAAAAAGCCTCTAAATGCCTAGAAACTACTATAAACGAACCAGTGTACATGTACTGATAAGATAACATAGAGTTTAGGAGCAGTTGAAAAAAAATGCCCAACTGCTCCTAAACGTCCGTTTTACCGGCAGCAGTGTACATGAGGCCTTACTGTTAAAATAAACCTACCATTAAAATTATACTGTCGACTGATCATTTCTTTCAGTGGACAAATGTACAAAATCAGCAGCTGATCAAATATTTTTTTCCCCTCACTGTAGCGGCTATAGCCGCTGGCACTAATCACATGAAAAACCCAACAAACTGGTTGCAACCAAGTTGAATGATCAATTAACTTCATTCCTACTTGGGATCTTGAAGTTCTAGTTGGACAGGTAAATAAGGTATTACTGTTATACAAGACAAGACTATATTAGAGTAACACGTAAACCTTTTTTTTTTTTTTTTTACAGGTACTAAAAAGATCTATTGGGAGGATTTGGAACAAGCAGTCAACTAGAAAGAACTCCACTGACTGCAGTCAGACTCAGGATCATTCACACCAAGTCACCAGTAAAGATACAATAGGAAAGTACTGAACGTTTAGAGGTTCCTCTTCTACTAAATAGCAGGTAAGGATCATGGTGTTCTCTTCTGGAGGCGATCATTCTGTATCTTCTACTCAGACCCGGTTCACACACAGGGACTTTGGGGGCGACTCGGCAAGGCGATCTGAAGACGACTGCAGAGGCGACTTGCAAAATGACTTCTGTATTGAAGTCAACGCAAGTCGCCCCGAGTCGCCCCCAAAGTTGTACAAGAACCTTTTTCTAAGTCGGAGCGCGCTCCTATTAGAACGGTTCTATTGAACAGAGCGGGACGCGACTTGTCAGGCGGCTGACTCGCCCCAGTGTGAACCGGGTCTCAGTGTATTGAATTCCTGAAAAGCATGACCATTTATTATGTATACTTCCAACCATGTGCATGTTTTCCATAGGATCTCTTGAAGGAGAATTGTAGTCTTTGTAATGCTTTTATCTTTTTATGTACAGTATGAATGGAAGAGATCAGCTGTGCATAACCTTATTATTGTATGAAAATGTCTTAAAGCGGAAGTAAACCCATCGATTTAACAGTTTCAAAAAGCAGTTAGATTTCCGGCATGCCGGGAATGCCAACTGTCACATTGGTTGTGCTCTCAACCAAGCTGTCAAACCATCCAATGGCTGGTGTCATAACTGATCACATGTGCAGCACCATGGCAGTTGAAGATTAAACAGAGGCCGAGATGGCAGCTTCCTTGCCTGAAAATGATAGGAGGGTTTACTTCCACTTTAATATCCCTTTTTATCTGTACAGCTTATATATAAACTATTCATGTGCATGGAAGGCAGACATGTCTAATCATTTCATAGGCAGGCTCTGCATGCGACTTTGAATGTTATACAATGCAACTTGTGTGCAACAGTTGTCCATTACCATTGGTCAAAGCCAGAGTCGTATCCAAGTTGCACCCATCCAAAGTTGCATCAAAGTCGCTCCAAAGTTGCACTCCAAAGTCAGCGTAACTTTGGAGTCGTACAAGTGTGAACGGGTAGAAGAGGGGTTTTGGGACTTTAAATAAGGCCCATGACATTCTATAGCCATACGCCTCCATCCCTGAATCGGAAATTTTAAAGGAAAAGGTTTGGGGCTTTAAATGAAGCACGTGGCACATAGCTGGTAAAGTGGTAAAATGCATGATGGCACATTTATTCTTTCATATACATAGAGATATCATGATGGCATATTATCATTATAATTCATAATATATATATATATATATATATATATATATATATATATATATATATATATACTGTATATATAGTAGAAGTCATGAATAACACATTGCATTATAAAGTATAAGGGCACTTTTACACTGAGGCTGTGGGGGGCGGTAGCGGTAAAGCGTCGCTAGTTTTAGCGGCTCTTTACTGTAGTTTTAGCTGCGCTTTTCGAGCGCTATCGGGACGCTTTTAACCCCCGCTAGCGGCCGAAGAAGGGGTTAATAGTGCCTGTGTAGCGCCGCTGCCGAAGCGCTTTGCAGGTGCTTCGGCAGCGGTGCCCATTCATTTCAATGGGCAGGGGCGTTTTAGAAACCGGTTCACCCAGGTCTGGGGCGGCCGCGGACTGCTCTCCAAAAGGGTCCTGTGTGAAATTCAGGCAAAAATCCTGACCTGATTCGCACCCGAACCAGTGAACAGGAACGCCCCGGACCCCATGCTGGGAACCGCGGCCGCACATATGTGAACCCGGCCTTAATCACAAATTAAATCTAATCTTTGGCACTGTGAGCCTCCCACCTAAAGAAGCGATAAGATAAGAGCTGTACGGAAAATAGTAGCTATATATTTTATTTTTTAAAAGTCAAGATTTTGCCTTTTTGCAGCTGTTTTTAGAAAATTTAGTCATTAACAACAGGCGCCAAAAAGAAAGAAAATAACAGTGAAATGCTAATATTAGTCAGAAAATAATAAATGATTGGTAATAATAAATGATGTGGTGCTTTGCTAGCTAGGAAATAAAATTCCGTGAAGTAGAATAGAATTGAAATAAAATTGTGTCTAAATGGTGATTAATTTGTCTACAAAAAATATTAATGTGTGCATCTGCCACAAATCAGAAAATTCCAGTATACATAGTAAACTCAATTCATATACAGTACATAAAAAGTGCATCCGATATAAAAAGTGCTCTCAGCGCTTGCTATTATAAATTCATATAAATAAAAAAGTGCATCTAAATTCATATTCATGTGTATATATATAATATATAATGTATGTATGTAGCGCACACACCCCTCTCTTCCTGCATTAACTTCGGCTCCTCGCAGGAAGAGAGAGGCACACGGCACCACAAGCCCGTACCCTCTTGTGTAAAGAGGTTGAGCGGTGTTAGTTTTGGGCCTTGTCTGGGCCAGAGTCAAAGTCCTCCCAAGAATGGTCTCACCTCTACCTTAGATAGATGTAAGTCCTCGTTTTCCCCAGGAATGTGAATGTCCACACCAGCTGAAAGTCCAACTCAATATTTATTTCTCACAGGAAAATAAACAGCCTCTTTGATAGCAGACAGGTTGGAATGAAGATACAGGACAGCTTAGATGTGGAGGAGGTCCAGGCACAAACGTAGCTCAACTCTTTAAGACATCCCTCCGGAGAGTTACCAGAGGCCCCCACCGTCACCACGACTCTGCGCTGAGTCTTCGGAAGGGGTCACCTCCCTGGCCTTCTTGTCCCAGATACGGGTCCCCTCGCAAGGCGGCACCCTGGGAGTCCTCGATCCCTGGCGGACCCCAGCCGAAGGTGCTGGGCCCCGGGCCTTCAAAATAGTACCTCACCCCAGACTGAAGGTGTCTGGGATGGAAAAGGAACTCCACCTCCGGGCCTAGGGCACCCGGAGACGACCCTCACTCACCCCCAGGCCGAAGGTGCCTGGGCGTGGACCTCGAACGGAAGATGTCCGCCCCTTTTATACCCTCTCTCGACAGGCACAGCAGGATCCCCGCCCCGCCGTACTACTGCCGAAAGGGGATACAAAAGGCACAGCCCTCTATCGGTGGTTCAACCCTGGCCCACGGCGACAGCGCCACCTGTAGGCCACAGGGAACTGTACACCAATACTATCCCCCCGTGAACAGAAATGGTCCATAAACCCTAACAATCAGTGTGTCTGAGCCTAACTACCACTCAGACACTCCCCCTAAATTGAACACCCCGCTACACACACACACACATATACTGTGTATATATATATATATATAAATATATATATATATATATATACACAGATGATAAAGTGCATCTAAACAAAAAGAGTGCTTTCAGTTTTGTGGTGCCAATAAACTTTGTTCATCTATCCAGCAACTTAGTGTGAATACAGCAATATTATAAAGTGTAAAAAATACAAAGAATAATGACCTGCCCAATTGATACACTGTGAGCATTAAGCAACATCTACAGTATATAGACTCCCAAGGAAAAAAATCTTCAATGCATGCAGATTTATTCAGATCGCGTTTTCTTTTTCTTCTTTTTTATATTAATGATATAAAAGATATCCACCACGTGTTGCAATCTGTTGTGAGCGTGGCAGCCGTTTGTTTGCTGCCCCCCCAAAAAAATAAAAAATCTCCAACCGCCGTCAGCCCCCCCGGCTCACGGACGGGTCATGGGCGTCACCCCCCCCCCCCAATCGGTGAGTCAGTCGGGGGCCCCGCACTTACCCCATCTCTCCAGGCTGCGAGCTGCTTGTTTGCTGCTCGGTTCCCCTGCGTCTTCTCCCTCCCCTTCGCCGTGCGTCTCCTGCTGGCCAATCCAATCGGATCTCCTTTCGGCGAATCGGGTGACAGCTGATTGGCCGGGAAGAGATTCAGTGTAACAATAGCGACTATTCATTCGCTATTGTTACACAACTGGGTGGGATCGGAGCGCAGTGCTCTGCGTTCCGAGACCACCCTTTTTTGAAGCCTATTCGAGCCTCTGGCTCTAATCACATGCTTAAAAAAAACAAAAACCCCAGCATTGGAATCCATGGTCCGGCATCCCTGTATGTAGACCATACAGACGGGCCGCCACTGCAGCTCACCTCGGGGCTTGATCTATATTCTCATATGGATTATGGATTAAACCCGCTTGTCAACGCATCTCTCCTCCGTGGTACTGATACTGATACGCTGCCTGTATGTGTCTTCTCTGATTAGCTCCCAGGTTAAATCATGTACAGATAAAGAAATCTCCCATAGTGTAAAACCATCATTTAATGTTATTAAAAACAAATGCAACACTCACATTTATCAGTAAGGGTATACTTTATTTGACCAGGAAATATTAAAACTGCGCTAAATAGGAGTAAAAGTTAATATTATACCTGTACATCAATTAATTATTATATAATAAATAACAATAAAAAATAAAAAGTTCTAATTTAACTTAAAAAGAATCAAGTGAAAACATATGTTTGCAATAATGGGAATCTGTGGCATAACAATAGCCATAGCAGCCCGGATGCCTGCTATGGGCCCTGGGGTGGAAGGGTGGAAGGGGGCCCCAATAGAGGGGTTTTTAAGGCATTTTAAGCATAGAATTTCCCATCAAGAAGAGCTGATGTCAAGTGTACAGGAGGAAACTTTGGAATCATTGTCATCAGTCATTCATAGATCCCCCCCCCGTCAGGCTGTGCAGTAAGGAGAATTTATTTAGTTGTGTAAGCAGTGTAGATTTATTAGTACTAACCCTTTTGTTGCCAGGTCCGTACATCCTACAGACCTGACAGGTGGGGGGTACAAACTGACATGCAGACTCCAGATTGTTCACACACACACACACCCCCCCCCCCCGGTACGGTGCCCCACCCACGCCCTCCGTGTGTTCATCTGCGGGCTCGGGAGCAAGATGGCAGGTGCCGGCGGGTGAAGTGCAAGGAGAAGAGCGGACACACGTTCTCCTCCCCTTCTTGCTGTGCCATGGAAAGCGACGTCTGTGATGTCACTTCCGGGCCAACCTCTCGGTGTCCCCGGCTAGCATAGCCAGGAAAGGATGTCTTGCAATGCGATCTGCATTGCAAAACATTGAAGAGTCCAAAGGAGACACGCAGGGTCTTTTAGAACTACTGGTTCTTTTAGAGTAAGGTGACCAGATTTTTAAAATGAAATCTGGGGACATATTTTTAGCGGGACTGCAATATTGCGGCGGACAAATCGGACACTAAGTGACACTTTGTGGGAACCGGTGACACTAATACAGTGATCAGTGCTAAAAATATGCTGGGTGGGGAGCGGAGGAAGATCACTCCGCCAGGGAAGGCAAGGAGATAAACAGGCAGGTGGCTGGTCGGAACATGCAAGCGGAAGCGGAATGAGCATGCACCCGAAACTGAAGAAATGGTCCCTCTGCTTTGACCAGCACATGATCATCAGAAAGGGGCACAGTTAATGGAAAAAATACACCCCCCTAAACTATTAGGTGCGGGGGGGTGTAATTCAGATATTTTTTTATTTTTTTTTATTCTGCACTGACTGTGTTTGAAATTGCCCCAGCCCCTGTTCAAATCCAATCCAGGGACAAAACCGCGGACAGACTTGGTCCGGGGACAGTGTCCTCAATCTGGGGATTGTCCCCTGAAACCGGGGATGTCTGGTCACCCTATTTTAGAGACACCCCACATATGCGCACATACAAACCTAAACTCATGTCTCGGCGGCGACTATTTCTCTCTTTAACCTCCTTGGGGAGATTTTCCCTCAATTCCTGTCTGTTACACAAGAACAGGAAAAGGGAGGAATTCTACTGTAGCAACTCCTGGCCCCCAAAGGCATGTGGCACCCCCAGGGACAGGGTGGGCTTGTAAGTAGGGGCTTGCGATTAGTTAGGTGTTGGCACCAAAAGCACAAGTCCTTGCCCCATTCCTCTCCTTACGAGAACAGTGACCCTCCTGCTGAGGCTGTACCCTCCATCTCATTGTTCCCCGCTCCACGCCTGAGGCCTCCACCTGAAATTCCTGGCCATCGACCTTTATATCCCCAAAGGAAGGAATGTCCACACATGAACAGCATTGTGCACTTTACTGGTGGTACTTGGAAAATGGCATAAACAGTCACATCATATTGACTTAATATCACTTGACACTACTGTACATGGTCAATCACATTTAATGGACGGTCACATGTAAAAACATTGTGTCATTAGTACTCACTTGATCAGATCTCTGCAGTCATCTATTCCGGGGGGAGTAGCCCTTCTCTGGAAACTCTTGGCCTGATCTGAAAAACATTTTGCAGCCGACCCTAGCCCCCACCTCCATAAGGGCCAGGAAGTCCACAGCCAGCTCTCTTGGGTGCAGGTCTACCTATTCTCAGCCTCCAGCCCTGTCCTGTACCGTGCCTACACTTGCTGGCTACATCTGCATAGATGTGGGGTGTTTAGCTCCCATGCCCCAACTGCACTGTGGCTTCTCCCCACCTGGCTTATTTATGGGCTCTGACTCATCCATGACATCACTACAGGAGTGTTATAGCCAGGGCTTTTTTTCAGCTGCAACTTGGTGGAACTCGGTTCCACCACCTCTCGCTTAGGCCCTCTGCTCCCTGCTGACCACTATTACTTGTAAGCTTTTATGCTTACAAGTGACAGCTTGTTCCCCAACAGCTCCCACATCTCCCACAGATCAGATCTCTTGAGTGGCCCCCACTGAGTGAAGATTGGGGAAAAGGGAGATGCAGGTACATGGGGTGCAGTGCAAATGCCAACATCACCATTGGATCATCTCCCCGCAAGTGAGAGAGGTGGAGCCAACTACAGTTTACGGGGAGGTACTAGAGCTGGCTGCGTGCTTCAGCTTAATACAGCAAGAAAATAAGACACGCGGAAGATGGTGGAGCTTTTAAGGAGATGGGGAGAAGATGGGGGCAGTAGAGGGGGGTTGCATGCAGAGGTCAGAGCTGAAGAAGGGTAAACATGAGAGGTGGATGGGGGATGCAGAGGTAAGCAGCTGTGGGAGAAGGCTGAATTATTCACACTGTGTAGCGCACACCTGAACTCTGCACTCTGTATGCAGCGCACCCCTGAACTCTGCAGTCTGTGTGTAACCCCCTCCCTGAACTCTGCACTCTGTAGATAATGTACTCTTGGTATTTATCGACCCTGTTAAGACCCTCCCACTGTTAGTGAAATTTGACCACACCCGGGGGGGGGGTTCGTGATTGAGTTCCTGTACCTATTTTCCGAGAAAAAAAGCCCTGGTTATAGCTAAAAGGGAAGCTATCACGTGCTTATAACTTTCCTCTATACAGACTATAATGGGAACAAAGCCATCTAGTGACCAGTCAGATAACTGCCCCTGCTTACCTGCCTGCAAGGTGTAGACTCTTACTCAATACTCCTGGAGGCACACAACACTCCTGATCTAGGCAGACTCCAAATAAGTGGACAAAAATGGTACTTAGAGCCTTCACAGAAAGAGAACCTTGAAGCCACTCCGGCACTCTGTGAATTAGGCTAATAAGTACAACATGGTCCAACCACTGACAACCACCCTGGGGAGTAGCCACCATACTCCACTGAGGTCCAAGTGTCAAGGTCACCTGTGGCCAGGTGACAGATGCACACCGTAGGGGGACAGGAGTGCACCGCGAGGTAGTGAACCCTATGGCTGGCTTCTGCGGATAGGAAACTGGGTGGTTGTGGAAAGCGGGACCAGAGGAGCACAATCGGGATCCTAACGGAAGCTAGAGCCAAGATTCCCCAGGGCGCGGAGTCTAAGACCCAGCAGGTCTTCTCCAGGGCCTCTAGTGGTGAGGATGTTATGCTGCAGGCTGGGACCAGGTCGCGGCCCCTAGAGTCTCCTAGCTCACGCCCCGTAGGATAAGGGGAAAAGAGGGGAAGCAGCAGCACAAGATATGAGAGAACCGAATAACAAGCTGAAGGTCAGGGGCCACAAGCAGACAAAGATAACGAAAGAACGAGCCGAAGGTCAAGGGTCACGAGCAGACAGGGATAGTCAGGGACAAGCCAAATATGTAACAGAGAGACAGACGTAGCACACGGCAGGCAGGAACCCAAACACACAATGCCTAACAAACACGTTGATCAGCAAAGCAGGCTTGCAGTGCACAGGTTAATATAGTGTTCTGTGATGGGGCCTGGGGTGGAGTCAGGCTGGGAGGAGATTATAAAGGAAGCCAGGTGAAAGGGCTCAGGCCTCTAAGATGAACACATGGGAAGGAAGGTAAGCTGACAGACAAACACTACTGCATATCCATGACAGTATCCTCCCTCTTATGGGCCCTCCCCCGCCTGGGCCCAGGCTTAAAGGGAAATCTCTGATGAAATATCCTCAACAGATGAGGTGCAGCGACATCAGATGCAGCGATCCAAGACGCCTCCTCAGGACCAAAACCTCTCCAATGCACAAGGTACTGAAGAATGCCTCTGCAGAGCCGAGAATCCAGAACTTGTCTAACCTCGTACTTAAGATTATCCTCAGAGACCGAAAACGAGGTAGGGAGATGACAAGAAGATCTATTGAGGACCAAAGGCTCTCTAGGAATAAGCAAGGGCATGAGAGGATCAACAGGAATCTGAGGAGGGTCCCCTAGACCCTTAAAGGGGAACTGGTCATCTTGCACAGGACCATCAGACTGGGCAGATGTCAGTGGAACCCTGAAGTCAGGTTGGTTAGAAGGTGACATGTTGCCGGAATCAAGCTGAATAGCTGAAGGACAAGCAGAATGTCCTGAACAAGAAAAAGTAGGAGGCTCACTGGGCATGGGCTGGACTGGCATAACTAGTACAGAGGCAGAGTGAATAGCTGAGCCAGGTGTAGCGACTACCTGAATCGCATCGCAAGACGTAGCGACTGCAGGACTTGTAGACAAGCTAGCCTGGCTGTGCGTCCAAGGGTGGTTAGGGACAGAGAAATGTAAATGGTTATGCAACCTGGAATGAATGACCGGCTCAGGTTCACAGGGGGCAACCTTGGGTAGGCAGGACGAGGAACAGGAGGAACCCCAAGCCAGGATCTGTCCAGTAGTCCAGTCCACATGAGGAGAATGGAGCTGTAACCATGGGAGACCCAAAATTATAGGCGTTGAGGCCTTGGGTAAGATAAGGAAGGATATCCACTCCTGGTGGAGTGTCCCTACCGACATCTTAACAGGGAGGGTCTGGAAACGGATAGGTCCCCCTGGGAGAACAGTACCATCAATCGCCAAGACCACCAATGGTGTGGTGAGGGGCAAAAGAGTAAGTCTCATGGACGATGCAATTTCCCAGTCCATGAAATTACCAGCGGCTCCGGAATCCAGATATGCTGAGACCGAATGAGAAGAAGCACCAACATGAAGGAACACAGAAAGAAGAAGACGAGAAGGGGAAGGTGATATTTCTGGGTCCAATACTCCACTTTCCAGATGAAGTGGACCCGAACGTTTTTCTGGACAAAGAGAGCAAGTGTCACGAAAATGACCTTTGCCCCCACAGTAAAGACACAGACCAAGAGTTCTGCGCCTAGCACGTTCCTCGGGGGATAGCCTGGTCCGACCCAGCTGCATGGGTTCCTCAGCTGGTAGGAGATGCTCTACGGGTCGAAGAGAGGGGAGCTCAGGCTGACTAAGAACCAAGGAGTGCTGGCGTTGCTTTTCTAAGGTCCTCTCCTGAAAGCGAATATCGATCTGGTTACACAAGGAGATAACGCCGGCCAGATCAGTGGGGATGGTTCTTCCTGCTAATTCATCCTTCACTCTATCAGACAGGCCATGCAAAAAGGTTGCGACTAAGGCTTCATTGTTCCAGCTCAACTCAGCCGACAGTATGCGGAAATGAAGGGCATACTGTCCCACAGAAGCAGACTCTTGGCGGAGACGTAACAGGGCGCTGGCCGCTGAAGAGACACGAGCTGGTTCTTCGAAGATATTCCGAAAAAGTTTCAAGAAGCCAGACAGGCTAGAAACCACTAGATCATTCAGTTCCCACAGAGGGGCTGCCCAGGCTAAAGCTTCACCAGAGAGGAGGGAAATGATATAGGCTACCTTAGCCCGATCAGACAGGAAGTTTTGGGGCTGGAGCTAAAAATGAATCGTACATTGGCTAAGGAACCCCCTGCAAGCCTTGGAGTCCCCAGAGAAACGGGACGGAGCTGGCAGTTGTAGTGAGTGTGTGGCTGCGACTGGTGCAATAGGTGCAGCCGCTGGTTGTATTTGAGGTTGCGGATTCGGGGTTCCCAAGGAGGCCTGAAGCTGCTCGAAGCGAGAAGCCAGATCCTGGAGGAATCGCATCACCTGAGTCTGATTCGATTCCTGGGTTTCAAGTCTGCAAACTATGCCCTGCAATGGATCATCCGCGGGAAGCGGGATGTCAGCCGGGTTCATGGCTGATCAAACTGTCAAGGTCACCTGTGGCCAGGTGACAGATGCACACCGTAGGGGGACAGGAGTGCACCGCGAGGTAGTGAACCCTATGGCTGGCTTCTGCGGATAGGAAACTGGGTGGTTGTGGAAAGCGGGACCAGAGGAGCACAACCGCGATCCTAACGGAAGCTAGAGCCAAGATTCCCCAGGGCGCGGAGTCTAAGACCCAGCAGGTCTTCTCCAGGGCCTCTAGTGGTGAGGATGTTATGCTGCAGGCTGGGACCAGGTCGCGGCCCCTAGAGTCTCCTAGCTCACGCCCCGTAGGATAAGGGGAAAAGAGGGGAAGCAGCAGCACAAGATATGAGAGAACCGAATAACAAGCTGAAGGTCAGGGGCCACAAGCAGACAAAGATAACGAAAGAACGAGCCGAAGGTCAAGGGTCACGAGCAGACAGGGATAGTCAGGGACAAGCCAAATATGTAACAGAGAGACAGACGTAGCACACGGCAGGCAGGAACCCAAACACACAATGCCTAACAAACACGTTGATCAGCAAAGCAGGCTTGCAGTGCACAGGTTAATATAGTGTTCTGTGATGGGGCCTGGGGTGGAGTCAGGCTGGGAGGAGATTATAAAGGAAGCCAGCTGAAAGGGCTCAGGCCTCTAAGATGAACACATGGGAAGGAAGGTAAGCTGACAGACAAACACTACTGCATATCCATGACACCAAGCTTCAATTCAGCTTCTCAAGACATTTGGAATTCCTCCATGGCACTTGACCCCATGTTACACAAGCTAGGCCTCATGTCCAAGCCCCTGTCCAGCCACATGGTCCTCAGTAGTGTTGGGGGAACAGTTCGGGCCGAGCAAGAGTTCAGCCTGAACATCTCCTGTTCGACAATTTGGTGAACACCTGAATTTGCAGGCTGTTTGGCAGGGTGTTCGCCCCGCTGAATGCCCTGCGATGCACTTCGCTCTGCACAGTGCGTTCTAAGCCCTGATTGGGCAAAGCTGTGCCCAATCAGAGCGCAGTGAATAGCTGGTTGTGAAGGAGCGGGTCGGTAAGACAGCCACGGCGTCCTTAACAACCGATGAGTCCTCAGCTGTCAATGGGCTTCCCCGCTGACTTTGCCTGAAAAAACATTGCCGAACATTGCCGATAATAAAAAAAGTGAAAAAAAAATAAACAAATAAAATAACCCTTTGGGTCTGGTATGGATTTAAGGGGAACCCCATGCCAACATAAAAAAAAACACGTGGGCCCCCCCAAAATCCATATCAACCCCTTATCTGAGCATGCAGCCTGTCAATGGGGGCAAGGGCTTAATCCCCCACAACCCTGGGCTATGGTTGTGGGGGTATGCGGGCAGGGGGCTTATCAGAATCTGGAAGCCCCCTTTAACATTTTTTTTTTTTTTGGTATTGTGTGCATGTGTATATGTGTTTTTCTAAGATTACATTTGTTATAACCTAGCGCAGTGATTTATATCTTTATTACCTGTATTTGCTATTTAGCAAGTTCTTACTGCAGTTGGTGGAATTCATTTTATGCACTTATCTTATGTTTTCACTATTGTTATTTCTTTGCCGCTAATTATTTATTTTTTCCTCAATGGTATTGTATTGCCGGAAATTTAAATGTCATTTCATTAAGAAAAAAAATGTCTTTACAAATGTCAGTTTTACTGCAGCAGGTTCTATACATGCTACAGATGCACCACTTTACAGGCAGACTAGGGGGAGCTATATTTAAAGGAATTTTTCATTTGTATTGTTGCACTTTAAGCATCCATTAAAATCACTGCTCCTGTAAAAACAATCTTTAAAAAAAAAAAAAAAAATTAATTTACTTGGATGGGGCTACACTTAAAAAAAAAAAGAAGTTGTCTGTGTTCCTGCTGGAGAGATTGTCAAGGTAGTAAGTGAATGTTAATCTCTCCAAGGGGGATACACATGCAGCAGGAGCACAGAAAGTTGCTGATTATGATCACCATGCCACCGCAACACCAGAAGAGCCAAAAGTATAATGTTAAGTAATGAATTTTAACTGAGTCAAAGTCATATATCCATTATTCAATGTGAAGGGGCGGGCTGTACAGGAATATTGGCCGCTGTCATAGACAATATCTATTTGTCTCTTCCAGGAAGATGGAATTATCTGCAATCCTCGCTCTGTTGGTCACTGTCCTCATCACCCTCCACTTTATCATATCATGGTGGAGACAACACAGACGGTACAAGTCACTGCCCCCCGGACCCACCCCACTGCCTTTCCTGGGAACCCCGAAGTATATGGATTTGCGAATTACCGATATAAATTTCACAAAGGTAAGTGATCTTTGAAATCTAACCAACCTCTGAGAAACTGTACTAAGTGGTTGTGCAAAATGCACTCACCGACCACTTTATTAGGTACACCTGTTCAATTGCTTGGTATGACAAATTGCTAATCAGTCGATCACACGACAGCAACTCAATGCCTTTTAGGCACCTAGACATGGTGAAGGCGACTTGCTGAAGTTCAAACCGAGCATTAGAATGGGGAAGAAAGGGCATTTAACCACTTCAGCTCCGGAAGGTTCATGACCAGGCCATTTTTTTGCAAAACGGCACTGTGTTGCTTTAACTGACAATTGCACGGTCGTGTGACGCTGTACCCCAAAAAAATGTATGTCCTTTTTTTTCCAACAAATAGAGCTTTCTTTTGGTGGTATTTGATCACCTCTGCGGTTTTTATTTTTTGCGCTTTTAACCACTTGAGATCCAAGGTACGTCCCTGGACGTCCTTGACTTTGAGCCGGGATATCTGAATGATGGGTGCAGCTACAGGCATCATTCAGATATCGTTTTTTTAGAGCCGGCGATTCTGTGCACCGTAAGAATGATCACATCGGCTGTTCCACCACTTGATCATTCTTACAGGCGGCGAGAGGGGACGCCCCCCCCCTCCTGCCACCCTCCGGTGCTTCTACCGTCTCGCCTGTTCGATCGGTGAGTCGGTAACAGGATCCGCCATCCTCGGCTTCTTACCATAGAGATTTCCGGCGGACCAGATGGTCGCCAGAGTCTCTATAATCGTTCGGTGGCCGGGCGCGATGTTATGACGTCATGCCCGGCCTCTGCATTTAAAAAAACGGCGCCGCCTCGGCTAGGAAGCGGTGATCGTTTTTTTTGTATTATTATTTCAGGCTTCCCAGCCTAGAGGTGAGATGTGGGGTCTTATTGACCCCACGTCTCACTGTAAAGAGGACCTGTCATGCTTATTCCTATTACAAGGGATGTTTACATTCCTTGTAATAGGAATAAAAGTGTTCAAATTTTTTTTTTTTTGTGTCAAAGTAAAAAGTTTAAAGTAAAATTAACAATAATTTTTTATTTTTTTTGCCCCTGTCCCTGGTAGCTCGTACGCAGAAGCGAACGCATACGTAAGTCCCGCCCACATATGAAAACGGTGTTCAGAACACACATGTGAGGTATCGCAGCGAACGTTAGAGCGAGAGCAATAATTCTAGCCCTAGACCCCCTCTGTAACTCAAAACATGTAACCAGTAAAAAGATTTAAAGCGTCGCCCATGAGGATTTTTAGGTACTGAAGTTTGGCGCCATTCCACGAGCGTGTGCAATTTTGAAGGGTGACATGTTGGGTATCTATTTACTCGGCGTAACTTCATCTTTCACATTATGAAAAAAAATTGGGCTAACTTTAATGTTTTAATATTTTTTAATTCATGAAACCGTTTTTTCCCCCAAAAAAATACGTTTGAAAAATGATTGCACAAATACTGTGCGAGATAAAAAGTTTCAATGACCGCCATTGTATTTTCTAGGGTCTTTGCTAAAAAAACATATATAGTGTTTGGGGGTTATATGTAATTTTCTATCAAAAAAAATTGGATTTTTACATGTAGGTGCGAAGTGTCAGAATTGGCCCGGATGCGAAGTGGTTAAACAAAAAAGAGCGACAATTAAAAAAAAAAAAAACAACCATATTTTTTACTTTCTACTAAAATACATATCCAATATAAAAGTGTATATTATTATATATTTTTGGTAAGAAAAAATCCCAATAGGCGTATATTGATTGGTTTGCACAAAAGTTATAGCGTCTACAAACTATGTGATAGATTTATATAAGTGAGTGAGTGAGTGAATAACTTGTATAGCGCTACAAATGCGAACTAAATCGCCTCAAGGCACTTTGCATCCCGTGACGTCCTGATCATCAGAAGAGGTGGGTCTTGAGTTTTTTCCTGAAGGCCCAATGGTTTTCTTCCATACGGATGTCCGTGGGTAGAGCGTTCCATAGCCGTGGTCCTTGGACTGCAAATCTTCGTTCTCCCTTTGATTTGTCGTGGGACTTGGGGATGTGAAGGAGGTTTTGGTTGGTTGGTCTCCTCTGTTCTCAGCTGTATAAGAGCTGGAGGAGGAGAAGCAGCAGCACACTGAGCTTCCCAGTGAATGGCTGTGCAAGGGGGGTGTCAGGGTAAGTCTGATCATTGGAGTTCCCAGCACAGCTATAAAACTGACCACACTGTGCTCTCCAGCTTAGTGTGGTCAGATTTTAATAGGAAAGCAGAGGGACTGGCAGGAACAGCAGGGATTTCACACAAAGGAAGCAATACAAAGAGAACAGGAGACTTTCTCATACAAGTACATCAGGCATGTCCAAAGTTTTTGAACAGCCTGCCTGATTATTTGGACATATATATCTTTTGTGGCCCCAACGATCTCCCAGTCCCAAGGCCCCAAAAGATATATATGCTGGCTGCATTGGAGGGGACAGGGAGGGGGCGGGATGAGTGCCGTACATACAAGAGTATTTCCTGTTTACATGGCGGCCTCTGTAATAGGAAGTCACGTCTCCTTCACTGCCATTGGACGACTGTTCTGTCCATCATAGGAGGCGGGACTTTCTATTTAAGAGGCCACTGTAATCTTTTGGCACTGATCCCGCCCCCTCCCTGTCCCCTCCAAGGCTGCAGATGGATGGGCATCAATCAGGCTGCACTCATGGCAATGGTGGGTGCTGCATTCCTGGCAATGGTGGGTGCTGCATTCCTGGCAATAGTGGGTGCTGCATTCCTGGCAATAGGTTTGCTGCATTCTGGCAATAGGTTTGCTGCATTCCTGGCAATGGTGCGGCTGCATTCATGGCACTTGTGAGGCTGCAGATGGGCACTGACCCTTATTTTGCTTTGCATTATTTATTAGTTATTTAAAATGTAAGTTTTTTTTTTCTGAAACTTCCCTCTTAAAGTGAAGGTGCGTGTTATACGCCAATAAATACGGTATATCCAAATAACACGCCCAAGCTTATCTCTTCACCACACACAGCCACAAAGGCAAGAGAATTCTTGCTGGGCAGTGTATTGGCGCTCGGACGAACACACTTAGACCGAATTTTAATGGTTCAAAGAATGCCAGGCAAAATAGTCGGCCCTCATGCATGTTCACTTCATCAAATCTGGCTCTCTTTGAAAAAAGTTTGGACACGCCTGAAGTACAAGCCACATATCAGGAATAACAGGGGTAACAAACGCTTTAAGTGACTTTGAACGTGGCATGGTTGTTGGCAGGCCCGGACTGGCCATAGGGCACACCGGGCATTTGTCCGGTGGGCCGGGGCCACCGGGCTCAACCTCTGGGCCGTGGTTCGATGCCTGTTGATGACTGGGCCGCACAGCGGGAGCTAAGCGGCAACCGCGGCCTGGAGAGGGTTAACACAGACCGCGGTTGCCGCCCACCTCCCGCTGTGCGGCCGTGCCTCTGTCTCTTCTCCAGGCTCTCCTGCCCTGCCGACTATGTGATCTATCAGCAGAGCCGGGGCGGGAGGAGCCGGAGATCTGTACACTGAACAGCGTGAGTGCAGGGATCCGTGGTTGCTAGGCAGCAGGTCAGATCCAATTAAAACAGCGATCACTGTCCGCGCACGCGCGCTGTGACCGGCGATAGCTACGCAACGGGGGACGCTACCAGGGCTGGGGCCGCAGATGTCATGGGAACGTATGACGTCAGGAGACCCCGCCCACCTAGGCAGATTACGTCCATTCAAATAGCAAAGGGGAGTGAAGGAGACAGTAATGCCCTGTACACACGAGCGGAATTTCCGTCGGAAAAAAGTTGGATGGTTTTTCCGACGGAATTCTGCTCAAGCTTGGCTTGCATACACACAGTCACACAAAAGTTCTCTGAACTTTCGAGCGTTAAGAATGCGGTGACGTACAACTCTACAACGAGGCGAGAAAAAGAAGTTCAATGCTTCTGAGCATGCGTCGAATTGTTTCCGAGCTTCGTGGGTTTTTTTCCGTCGGAATTGCATACAGACGAACGGATTTTCCGATAGGATTTTTTTCAGTCGGAAAAATAGAGAACATGTTCTCTATCTAAGTCCGTTGGAAATTCCGACACAAAAAGTCAGATTGGGCATACAAACAGTCGGAATATCCGATGAAAAGCTCCCATCGGACTTTTTTCATCGGAAAATCCAAATGTGTGTACAGAGCATCAACGTGAGAAGTGTAAGTGCATAGAGAGAAGTGAAGCCATCAGATCGGGAGTGCATACAAGGAAAGGAGACACAGAAGGAAAACGGGTAAATGAGAAAAGGCAGACCAAGGAGTAATGGAGGACACAGGAAAGTGAAAATAGATAAAGATGGATGGCGGCAAAAAGGAGATAAGAAAGGGGGAAGAAGAGGGGAAGGAGGGAAGAAAAACGGATAGAAAAAAAAGGGGGGTATATAAAGAGAGAAAGAGAGGAAAAAAGAAAACAGAAAAAAAAGACAAAGGAGAGGAAAATAAGAGAAAAATACGAGTAAAAAATAAAAAAGTATAAAGAGGGAGAAATGAGAATAGGAAAAAAGGAAGAAATGAGTGGGAAAAGGAGACAAATTAGGAGGATAAGGTGCAACTGAGAAAAATGTTGGAAAATAAACTTAAAAAAACAAGTAAAGAAAATTACCTAAGTAAGAAAAAAATAAAGTATGAAATAATTTAAATAAATAAAAATAATAAATATAAAAATAATAATAAATATAAAGAAAAAGAAAAAGAAAAGAAAAGGAAAAAAAGAAAAAAAAGGAGAAATACAAAATAATAATAAATAAAGGAAAAAAATGAAAGAACACGAAGAAAAAAAAAAACGGAAAGAGGGAAAAAAGAAAAATGGAAAATGGGAAAACCTAAAATATTATAGGTGAAAAAAGGAAGAGATCAAAGCAACTGGGTGCAGAAGGACCTAAATCAACGGTAATACAGGTCCAATATATATATATATACAGGGGAAGGTACAATTAGAATGATCACAGCATTTAAAGCCAACCCCATCATTATTTGAGAGAGTGATCTACTTACATAGATCTGATATACAGAGTGTATGAGAGAGGAGGATTCTTTGCGGCCATGCCTGTGTGTCCTCTACTGGCTCTCCCACCCCTCCAATGATGTCATCCTATCAGCAGAGTAGGGGGTGGGAGGAGCTGTAGATCTGCACAGAGAGCGGGAGTCTTTTCGTAATCACCCGTTTGTTAATATGATCCAGATCTACAGCTCCTCCCGCCCCCTACTCTACTGATAGGATGACAGCGTTGGAAGGGTGGGAGAGCCAGTAGAGGACACACAGGCTGAATCCTGCCTCTGCCCTGCTAAAGGTAGGACTGTGCAGGGGAGGCAGAGAGTAAAAGGGGCTACTGTGATTACAGAGGAAAAGGAAGAGGCATGACTGCAAGGGGCACTGTAATGGGGGGCTGTGATTGGTAGGGGCACTGTGATGAGGGGCTGTTATTGGTAGGGGCACTGTTATGGGGGGCTGTGATTGGTAGGGACACTGTGATGGGGTGCTTTGATTGGTAGGGGCACTGTGACGAGGGGCTGTTATTGGTAGGGGCACTGTTATGGGGGGCTGTGATTGATAGGCGAACTTATGGAGGGCTGTGATTGGTAGACGCACTGTGATGAAAAGAGAACTGCACTGTAAAGGGGGACTGTAATCATTACAGTTACCTTTTACAGTGCAGTCCCCTTTATGTCACAGTGCCCCATTACATTACAGTGCGGAGGACCGACTCCGTGATTATGCCGTCACCAACTGCCCTCGCCAACAGGCGGATGCTGGAAAATTGGCTGCTCAGTCTAAATTGCCCGCACCTATTTTTTGTCCCAGTCCAGCCTGGTTGTTGGCAGGGTTGCTGTTAGAAGTCACAGGCCCCTTACAGCCTATGGTGTGATATCTCTCCTCCGTGCCCCAGTCAGTCACACCTTTTATTTGACATTTTATTTTGGCGTTGGTTTGTTCATGTAAATCTCTCCCCCCCCAGGATTCGCCTCTCACCTCTCGCTTGTTTCCTAGAAACATTTCCTCCCGGCCAATTTACAAGCCGGTGGATTGAAATTCCTGTGTAAAGGCTACAGATGGCTTTCCTGTGTGCCGTCATCTGTTATCTTCACTCTTTTTTTATTCTTTTATACTGTATGCTTTATTGTATTACCCCCCCCCTCCACTCTGGGTGGATAATGGGAGTTGTACTCTCTCTGCGATCTCCATCATCTGGCTGTGATTAGTAAGATGTTGATGTCCTATTGGGGGTCTGAGGATTTAGCCGAGTTCGATGTGATAACAGAAATATCAGCAGAGTCTTTAGACTCATCTCTTCCCTCCAGTTTTACACTCTGACCTCCAGTTTCGCTCATCCGTCCCCGCATTAAATATTCTGTGACAGTGACAGGTGTATGGGGTCACCATGAACAGTGACATCCAGCAGCCAGTGGTGAGAGGGGCGTTCGCCTTCCCGGAGCTCCAGTGTGTGGCAGGCTGCGGGTGGCACTGAAAAGTGACCCTGGATCTGGCGGCAGGCTATGGGTGGTAAGTGACACTCTGCATCTGGCAGCAGGCGACAGTGGCAAGTGACAATCTGCAGCAGGCAACGGTGGCAAGTGACACTCTGCACCTGGCAGCAGGCGACGGTGGCAAGTGACACTCTGCACCTGGCAGCAGGCGACGGTGGCAAGTGACACTCTGCACCTGGCAGCAGGCGACGGTGGCAAGTGACACTCTGCACCTGGCAGCAGGCGACGGTGGCAAGTGACACTCTGCACCTGGCAGCAGGCGACGGTGGCAAGTGACACTCTGCACCTGGCAGCAGGCGACGGTGGCAAGTGACACTCTGCACCTGGCAGCAGGCGACGGTGGCAAGTGACACTCGGCACCTGGCAGCAGGCGACGATGGCAAGTGACACGCTGCAGCAGGAAACGGTGGCAAGCGACACGCTGCATCTGGTATCAGGCGACAGTGGCAAGTGACACTCTGCATCTTGCGACAGGCAACGGTGGCAAGTAACAAGCTGCATCTGGTTGCAGGCGACGGTGGCAAGCTGCATCTGGTGGGAATTGACAAGCTCGGGGGGGTTCCCACTGATTCTGCACTATGGTGAGTTGAACTACTTCATTTTATATGTAGCGGGTGTTTGATTTTAGGGAGGTATCTGGGTGGTAGTGTAACCCAGATGCATTGATTGTCAGGGAATCTGAGACCCTTTTGTGGTTCTTGGAGGACTCTGGTAGTGTGAGGTTCCCTGCGGCCTGCAGGTGGCGTTGTCGCCCTGGGCCGGAGTTGAACACTCACTGCAAGACTGCTTCCCTTTTTGTCCTTTCCTGGCGCTGGTACAGCGGGGCGGGGAACCCGCTGTGATGCAAAGGGCGAGGGGATAAAAGGGGCGGATGCCCTGACCTTGGGGTTCAGAGTTGGAGGACGCAGCCGCACCCAGGCACCTTCAGCTTGGGTGCTGGCGTTCCGGAGTTCCGGGCCCAGGTGCCCATGACCTGGCCGGAGCGAGAGATGGAGTCCATCTCAGGCACCTTTAGCCTGGGGTGAGGTACTATGGCGGAAGCCTGGAGCTCAGTACCTTCGACTGAGTTCCGCGAGGGTGGAGGAATCCGAGGGGGCCCTAACTCCTTGGGTGCCCGTGTCTGAGGTTGAGAAGACTGGTGAGCGGAACTTCTCTGGAGAGTCCGGCACAGCATTGCTGGTGACAGAGAGGCCTCCAGTGAATCCGTTGGACGGATTACCTTCCCCTGACAGGGGCTGTGCTAACGAAGGTAATTCATGTTCTGTTCTATATAGTCAGTGGCAGTGACTATTCCGCACTGGTGATACTACAGTGGTTAGCTTTATCTAGAAGAATTGTGCCTTGGCCTACTCCCCACAAATACTGAAGTGTTATATGGGTCTCAACCGGTCTGTGCTGTATGACTATTTATTGGGAAGAATAAATACGAGTTGGACCTATTCAGTGTGTGGAACTCTGGTTACTAGGAGCAAAGGGGAGTCAATCGGAGGGAGAGGATTTGACTCTGGGACACATACACAAAACCCGATAGTTCTGGCTTTCACCTCTACACAGTAGATGACATGGGCCGTGGTGTATCTCATCCCTCCCCCCAGTGTTAACCCCTAGACGAGACAGACAAGCCGTGAATGAGAAGGGGTGAGAGGGGTGAGGTCGCTACATATATTACAATGTAGTAATAGAAGTGTGATTTAATTATCCTGACACCATATCAAGCATGGTGTCAGGATGATTTCAGTGCTAACACCAAATATTTGCCCGTCAAATCACCCGCCGCCAAATTCCCCGTCAACCCCAAGACTACTTTTTTTGGCAGGGGGGGGGGGGTGCCCCTCATGGCAGTTTGGAAATGTGGTCACCCTATTTCCAGGAGTTAAGCAGTAGAAACTGCCATAATGTATGGGTTAGCGCCCCTCATGGTCAGAGGCTATAGCACCACACTGGGCCCCACACCAGAAGGATAATGTCCTTTCACCTGCATATGACACCTGTCCTGGCACTGACAGACATTTTAAGGGATGCAGCGTTAAGCGCGGAGTCTCTTCACCAGCTCTTTTACATATGTTACACTTTACACTCTTCAGCCCAAAGATATGAAGTGATTAAGTGAAGCTGCTGCATACTTCCAGGTCAGGTCTCTAGAATGGTTCCATTCTGCAGTGGGCTCTAAAATGGGGTCCCAGACGTTCAAAAGGGCAAACTATACAGCTACCAGTCCTCCCCTCCCATTGGTCCTCCATCTCCCGGCCACCACCGTCTCCACTCTAGGGCTGGCGCTTCCTTCCTAACATTTAGGCAGCTGCCTACATTTCACACTCTTTAAACCTGGTATGTCCCAGTACCCAACCAAACACTTAAACAATTAGCAGTGTTTACTTACAACCAGAGCAACATTCAAAGGCGCAGCAATGTATAATGACATAGTTGTAATATCAGAAAGTCATGGCAGAGCTATAAACAGGCCCATCCATAAGGGGTCCCCCTAATCCCCCTAATCTCTATGCGGGGCACCAGATGCATAGAGTTCTACAGGTTTTTTTTTTTTTCGTGGATCACATATGTAGCACACAGACCCTTTTTTTCCTGCTTACCTTCACTCGCAGGTTTAAGGCACACCATGCCACATGCCCGTATCCTCCTGGTATAAGAGGTTGAGCGGTGTTCTTGTAATTTTTGGGTCCTGCGGCGAGCTACCCCCTTCCACTGGTTCTCTTCCCTAAAGTGTAGGGAAAAGTCTATCTTTCCTGCTTAGAAAGGCCAATGTCCAGATAGTGTCAACTCCAACAAAGAGTTTATTTTTCCTTTTGCTTGAAGAGAGAAAGAAGTTGGATAGGGAGGTAGATTCAGGCACACAACACCTATCGTTACACTTTGCCACTCAAGCCTGAATGGGTATTGCTCACCCGAATAGTCCCCTCACGGTTCTAGCAGCCGGAATGAAGCACGAACAGTTACTTTAATTTCGTCCCCTTCACAGACAAGTAGTGGGGTCCCCTAGGTTCTTTGCTCGGACCAATCCTGTTTAATTTATTCATAAACGACCTGGAGGATGGGGTAAGCAGTGCAATCTCTGTATTTGCGGATGATACTAAGCTAAGCAGGGCAATAACTTCTCCGCAGGACTTGGAAACCTTGCAAAAAGATATGAACAAATTAATGGGGTGGGAAAATACATGGCAAATGAGGTTCAATGTAGAAAATTTTAAAATTAATGCATTTGGGTGGCAAAAATACAAATGCAATTTATACACTGGGGGGAGAATCTCTGGTGGAATCTAGGATGGAAAAGGACCTGGGGGTCCTAGTAGATGATAGGCTCAGCAATGGCATGCAATGCCAAGCTGCTGCTAACAAAGCAAACAGAATATTGGCATTAAAAAGGGGATAAACTCAAGAGATAAAACGATAATTCTACCGCTCTACAAGACTCTGGTCTGTCCGCACCTGGAGTATGCTGTCCAGTTCTGGGCACCAGTCCTCAGGAAGGATGTACTGGAAATGGAGAGAGTGCAAAGAATGGCAACAAAGCTAATAAGGGAATGGAGGATATTAGTTGTGAGGAAAGGTTGTGAGCACTGAACTTATTCTCTCTGGAGAAGAGACGCTTGAGAGGGGATATGATTTCAATTTACAAATACCGTACTGGTGACTCCACAATAGGGATAAAACTTTTTTTGCGGAAAGGAGTGTAGTTCACACGACCCCTTCGCTTCACCCATTTGCAGTAGGGCACACCTGCTACTTGCCCGGTATCCAACTCCATGTATGGAGAGGCGAGCGGTGTTAGATTTTTGGGCCTTGCGGCGAGTTACCTTTCCTGGTCTCCGTTGTCTAGGCGAAAGTCCCTTTGTAATAAAGCCAATGTCCACACAGGTGTAAAACCTAAGCAGCAAGGTTTTATTCTTTTCTTGAGGTAAAACTTGGAAGAGAGAGAGAGTAGAAACGACAGAGTAGGGGGAGGTTCAGGCACGCAACACTCAAAGAACACTTTCGTCGCCACTCGAGCCTCAGTGGGTATTGCTCACCCGGATAGTCCATTTTAAGAGCGGTCCTAGCAACTGGAGTGGAGCACGGATTAAAGCTTTCCTTTCCTTTTTATAAGATGAGATTTCCTCTGCCACAGTAATGATTACTGTCCTGAACCTCCACAATAAAGATGGCGGATCCCTCTTTAGGTAAGCCTCCAGGCCTCTCCCCGAGATAGCAGTACCGTCGCTATCTCCCAAATGGTGGGCAGCCTGGGATCCCTCCAAAAGGTGTAGGCCTCAGCCAGCCGAGCCGGACCTACCAAACAGCGATGCAGCCTCGGGCCGAAGGTGCCCGAGACTGAAGCACACGCATGCACCCCCTGGCCATGAAGGCCACACAGGTGGGGTACGCGCCACATGTCCTCCAGGACCAAGGGGTCCCCTGGAGTCCAACCAACCACCCCCTCTGATGGCGTCTGACCCTTAAGTACCCCCTCTCAGCAGGCACAGCGGACTGACCATGCCCACCACACCGCTGCCGAGAGAGGACACCCAATAGTGCTGCGATATCTCCTGTGGTTCAACCTGAGCCCGAAATGACAGCGCCACCCCCAGGCAACAGGGAACTGTACTGCCAGGCAGCATCACACCCAGAGCAGAAGCACAATTTGTTCCAATCAACAGGTCCAAGCCCAACTATTGGCTCGGACCACCCCTAAATTTACACATATAGCGTCCCATAAATTGGGATGGGTGCTACAGGAGTTTAACAAGAAAAGTGGCCACTCATTAAAATTAGAAGAAAATAAGTTTAACCTTAAACTAGGGATTCTTTGCTGTAAGAGCGGCAAGGATGTGGAATTCCCTTCCACAGGCGGTGGTCTCAGCGGGGAGCATAGATGGTTTCAAGAAACTATTAGATAAGCACCTGAACAATCACAACATACAGGGATATACAATGTAATACTGACATATAATCACACACATAGGTTGGACTTGATGGACTTGTGTCTTTTTTCAACCTCACCTACTATGTAACTATGTAATGTCTGGTGAAAACGGGTCACAGGAGTGCAAAACGAACTGCACTTCTGTGATCCACAGGAAAAGTACAGCCAAATGAGCTTTACCTTGAACATTTACACTTTGACTGTTCCCAACTCATATTTACTGTAGGAGCACAAATGATCTCTTGTCTCTGAGAAAATCATACCAGTCGTTCTTACTTACTAAGTGCCACTAAACCCACATCATAATGTAGCGATACCCCCAGTTAAGAGGGCTGCTGATATTGATTTGGGCCCTGTAGTGCACTGCTGTCAACCCCTGGCAATCGGCTCTAACCTCCCGTGGCACAGCTAGTGATAGTGGGATAGGACCGCGTGACCGCAACTGTTGGTGACGCAGTCTTATAGCAAGCATACACAGAATATACTTTAAAACTCCTAATAAAGTAAGCAAAACTGACACCAAATGTACTTTACCCAGATACTTTACTGATGCTAATGGGCAAGTAATTAAATAACTGTATAACAAATTGCAGATCCCTGCAATAAACAGTAATAAAGATAAACAGAGTAATCAGCATAATAAAGTATTGCTATGCAACTCTAGCGCTGCCCTTTTGCAGCTACTTCCCCTCATGGGCAGACTAACACCCAGCAATGTCTACCTATGCAGTCAGGCCTGACTGATCTAAATGGAAGTTCAGTGAAACAATATTCGCTAGCAATCTTTCAGTGGTGCACTTGAAGAACAACTTTGTAATCCAAACGAATAGTAAAGATAAAGTATCTGTCTTTAAACAGCTTTCACCACCCGGACAAGTCCAAGTCCGTTTCCTCCGCCGATTCGTCTAGGAACAGGAATCCACCAACATCCGAGTCTTTAGTCCTCCTGGTGTAGTGCAACAAGGATGAGAAGATGTCTCTAAGGTTCAGCTAGGCTGGCAGAGGGGCTCTTTGGAAAAGAGCACAAGGCCCAGGCTTCAGGCCTTGTGCACACAGCAGTTCCGCACAGAGATCCTCTTGCTAGGAGAGGGGGTGTCCAAAGAGACCGAACAAAACTCTGCCTCCCCTAAATAAAGTCTGCCCCAGCAGTCTCTGTTCTGGAGCAATGCACCCTGGGTGCTGCAAGATGTACTTGGAGATGTAGTCCCTCTGTATTAAAGGGGAATACCCCGCTACACACTCCCCCCACTTTGAATCTTTGGTCCCCAAAGACAGCATCAACAATATGTACATAAAAGATAGTTCACAGTTGCAAGGGAACCTGGCAGGGGAATTTCACACCTGGCATGGTGAGGAAGATTGTCCTGCTCACAGGCCATATTATTGGAAGTGGCCTGCCTAACTGTGCCACGGAGTGAGTTGGGGTTGCCCTCCACCAAATGTACAGTGGAGGGACCAGATGTGGGTATGGCCCTTCTTAAGGTTAGGACCGTGTCTTCGGAACTTTCTCCCATCCGATCATAAGTTAGTTTCCGGGGAGGATGAATGACTCTCTTCATTCTCTGCTCCCTGGGAGTCACAGTCTCAGCTACTCTTGGTTCTTCCTCTGGTACTGAAGCAGGAACCTCTTCCGGTAGTGAGGGTATGGGATCACATCTGGGGACATCAGGGGCTAAAAGCCGTTTCACCAGATCGGTATTGGTCCCAACGATGAGTGAGCTTCTTGAGGGCCCTGGCAGCCAGGGACAGACAATGGCCAAATGTCTCAAAGTTCTGGGGCTCCCCAGCCCTCAATGGATCACACGACAACCTGATCTGCAGACATCCATCACAAGAGTACTCTTCTGCTTGGATACCCTGAATCTTGGTGTCTCCCATCTCTTCCAGGGCAGGTATGACAGGTACTTCTTGTAAGAGTCTCTGGTCATTAGGGTAACCTGAGCACCTGTATCAAGGATGGCTCTGGTGTAGATCCCTTCGATCAGAACAGGCACTACAGGCAGAGGACCTACCAATTGGGTAGCAGTCCTTTTGGAAACACCTGTAACAGCAGGCTGGCACAAATGGACTTGTGCTCTCTTCAGCTTCCGGCGCTGGGAATGCCCTTTCTGGCGTTGTGTGGAAGGCTGATAGACGTTGTTCACTGAGACGGCATAAACTGCAGGTGTCCTCCACCGCTCCCTCGCAGATTCAGGGAAAGTTATTTTTGAAGGCCCGGATCTTCTCTCCATTCTTGGGTCACTTCTCTGAGGCCTCCGCCAGCTTTCTGTCTCCATTCGTGGACTTGGACATACTCGCTGGTAGTGGCCTACACCTCCACAGTTGAAACAGACAATCTCTCTTCTCTTCTGTGGGGAGGTTGGTGTTGAACTGCTCTGGCGTGGTTCATTCTTAATTTCCTCGGGTTCCTTCATTCCTGAGTTTTTAGACAGGAGTGAGGTCAAAAGATCCAGCACCTGGGTCATTTGGGACTTCAGGTTCTCCACTTCTGAGTCCCGTTCAGTAGCCATGGCTGATCTGACTCCCACCGCAGGGAGGGTAGTTGGTTCGGTATGTTGACTCCTCCTTTTGTCTTCCAACATAGCCTCCTCCTCCCTGACTATCCGGATCAAGTCGGGGTATTCCAGGCTGCTCCCGTCCTGCCGGGTGCGTAGCATTAATGCGATGGGGTCCAAGGGTTGAGCTCCCCTCAACACCTGCTGGGCACGGGCCTCATCCACTTTCCTTGGATCAATCCCTTTCTTCAGTAGGATCTGATGCAGGATCTTATCCAGACGTCTTATGAATTCTGACAGTTTCTCTCCCTCCTTTTGGTAGCAGTGCTCCAGCTGGTAAGTAAGTTCGGTGACCTTTTCCGTCCTGCCGAACACAATCTGCAAAATGTCCAGATAATCCTGTGCATTGCAGTCTTTCTTGCTTAGCTTAAGGTTACGTATGGCCTCCAGAGCAGGCCCCTTTAAACTTTCCGCAATCCTTTGTTTTTTTTGTTGTTCTGGGACCTTCCATTCTTCTAGGGCCTGAGTGGCGCCGTCTAGCCACTCTTCAAATCCCTCTTCCACTGAAGGTACAGGTTTCTTTCCAGAAAAAATCCTAAGTTTCCTGTATCCTGACATCGGGTAGTCTGTAGGGTCCTTTTTACACTTGGCCACAATCTCCCCCAGGACAGCGCATAATTCTGAGCTAAGGGTGGTCAGTGGTGATCCCGGGCTTAATATTTCCTTAGACTTTTCTGCTTTAGGGGATAGTGGTGGAGATAATCGTGGGGGTGATGGCTTTGGTGTCTGGAACCATTCTCCCTTCACTGGCAGCGTATGTATCAAGTGATAGGTCTGATTATCTATGGCTTGTATACTTGGACTTTTAAAATGCTCTGGGATTTCGTTTTTCCATTCTACCAGTGCGTAAGTAAATGAGGCATTTGACCTTATATCCATCACCCATGCTTTCTGGCTCGGTGATAGTGACATTATTAGCTGCTTTATCGCTTCTTCTTGCCAGATCCCCCCGGGAGTTCAATAACTACCGCTGCGGCTGGATCGGTGCCAACCGCTGCGCACCACTGTTCCATAGCCAGCGGCTCCATGCTGGTACTTCTGACCGGCTTGATTGCAGCGTGCAACGTACAGAGATCCCGGACGAGCCCCCATGTGTAGCGATACCCCCAGTTAAGAGGGCTGCTGATATTGATTTGGGCCCTGTAGTGCACTGCTGTCAACCCCTGGCAATCGGCTCTAACCTCCTGTGGCACAGCTAGTGATAGTGGGATAGGACCGCGTGACCGCAACTGTTGGTGACGCAGTCTTATAGCAAGCATACACAGAATATACTTTAAAACTCCTAATAAAGTAAGCAAAACTGACACCAAATGTACTTTACCCAGATACTTTACTGATGCTAATAGGCAAGTAATTAAATAACAGTATAACAAGTTGCAGATCCCTGCAATAAACAGTAATAAAGATAAACAGAGTAATCAGCATAATAAAGTATTGCTATGCAACTCTAGCGCTGCCCTTTTGCAGCTACTTCCCCTCATGGGCAGACTAACACCCAGCAATGTCTACCTATGCAGTCAGGCCTGACTGATCTAAATGGAAGTTCAGTGAAACAATATTCGCTAGCAATCTTTCGGTGGTGCACTTGAAGAACAACTTTGTATTCCAAACGAATAGTAAAGATAAAAGTATCTGTCTTTAAACAGCTCTCACCACCCGGACAAGTCCAAGTTCGTTTCCTCCGCCGATTCGTCTAGGAACAGGAATCCACTAATATCAGAGTCTTTAGTCCTCCTGGCGTAGTGCATCAAGGATGAGAAGATGTCTCTAAGGTTCAGCTAGGCTGGCAGAGGGCTCTTTGGAAAAGAGCACAAGGCCCAGGCTTCAGGCCTTGTGCACACAGCAGTTCCGCACAGAGATCCTCTTGCTAGGAGAGGGGGTGTCCAAAGAGACCGAACAAAACTCCGCCTCCCCCAGCAGTCTCTGTTCTGGAGCAATGCACCCTGGGTGCTGCAAGATGTACTGGGAGATGTAGTCTCTCTGTATTAAAGGAGAATACCCCGCTAAAATAAAAAAAAAATAAAAAAAAATGGCGTATTACACGCTGTTCATGCTCAGTCACTTCGGAATTTGTTTTTTGTTTTCTACAAAAAACCTGGTTGATCCTGCTGTTCAACCTGCTGTCCTAAACCTGGTCCAAGTGCTTTATCCTCTGTAACCTGGGGGTAGCTCTGTAATGACCGCCAGCCAGTTTATTGAAAGCAAACGGTTCATTTATTTCAATCACAACTAAACAAAACGACAGCTTACTTCAGCCACAGTAAATAACAGTCCAAAATCCTGGTGTTGATAATTTAAGCAGGCTCATCTCTCTCTCTCTCCCCCTCTCTCTCTCCCCTCTCTCTCCCCCCTCTCTCTCTCCCCCTCTCTCTCCGCTCTCTCTCCCCCTCTCTCTCTCCCCCTCTCTCTCTCTCTCCCCCCCTCTTTCCCCCCTCTCCCCCTCCCTCTCTCCCTCCCTCTATCCCCCTCTCTCTCCCCCTCTCTCTCCCCCTCTCTCTCCCCCTCTCTCCCTCCCTCTCTCCCTCCCCCCCCTCTCTCCCCCTCTCTCCACATTCCTGGTGTCCTGTACACCACCTTTAATTCTGTTTAAATATTTCGGGACCAAATCACTTTTGAGCCATTGTGGAACATTTGGGGCTGTGTCAACACCACCCCGATTATGGACATGAGCTCCCCCATGCTCCTTTGTATACACAGAACTGAAGAATGTATTTAATAAAGTTGCCTTCTCTTTGTCCCCAGTCACCCACTCTAGATTATTTTGTAAAGCGCCTACATGCTCAGACTTGACGTTTTTATTATTAATATATTTGAAGAATTTTCTAATGTTATGTCTGCTGGTCGTACTTTAATCACTTTAAAATGGATCAGGCAGTGGTCAGGGTAAGAACATTTAAGTTTTTATATATTCTTTACAAGCACTAAATGAACTTTTAAAAAAAAAAAGGTATTCACTGACCTATGAGACTACGAGAATTGTGGAGCATTCCATTCTTCAAAGCGGAAGCACTGAAATCCTCCGACTCCACCCAACAACCCCCCCCGCCCCTTCACCAACAGTGATTCGCTGAAGCTCACCCTTTTTATTCCCATCAGAGGCTAAGCAGCTCATCTTCCCCTCCCAGCAATGACTCAGCAGTTCAGTTCCTCCACTCAGCAGTTGGGATGAGCTTCGTGTTCGAGTCGAACATACGTTCGACTCGAACATCGGCTGTTCGATCGTTCGACGAAGATCGAACGATTTGGGCCGTTTGCGCCAAATTCGAGTGACGCGAACGGCCCACAATGCACTACGCCATCGCAGTGTCATCCAGGCGCTGTGATTGGCCAAGCATGCACTGTGACCCCGCATGCTTGGCCAATCACAGCGCCGGCAGCGAGGAGAGCAATGATTGGCCACAGGCAGGATGCCTGTGGCCAATTATTGCTGAGGGGGTTTAGTACACGCCCCACACTATAAAAGGCCGCCAGCGCGGCGGCCTTGTGTAGTGTGTTCCGGAGCAGGGAAAGAGAAGCATAGGCAGGGACAGTGTCATTTTTTTCCTTTACTAATCCTGGATTCCTTGTGTTTAGGGACAGAGAAGGATAGGTAGGGAGAGTGTCAGTGTGTTATTCTGTGCTAAACCCTGTTTGTAGGGACAGAGAAGGACAGTGAGGGAAAGTGTCAGTGTGCTATTCTGTGCTAAACCTTGTTTGTAGGGACAGAGAAGGACAGTGAGGGAAACTGTCAGTGTGCTATTCTGTGCTAAACCTTGTTTGTAGGGACAGAGAAGGACAGTGAGGGAAAGTGTCAGTGTGCTATTCTGTGCTAAACCTTGTTTGTAGGGACAGAGAAGGACAGTGAGGGAAACTGTCAGTGTGCTATTCTGTGCTAAACCTTGTTTGTAGGGACAGAGAAGGACAGTGAGGGAAAGTGTCAGTGTGCTATTCTGTGCTAAACCAATCTTGCTGAACCGTATTTGAAATCCTTGAGTTTAGGGACAGAGAAGGACACTCGTGGAAACTATCAGTGTGCTATTCTGTGCTAAATCTTGTTTGTAGGGACAGAGAAGGACAGTGAGGGAAACTATCAGTGTGCTATTCTGTGCTAAACCTTGTTTGTAGGGACAGAGAAGGACAGTGAGGGAAAGTGTCAGTGTGCTATTCTGTGCTAAACCAATCTTGCTGAACCATATTTGAAATCCTTGAGTTTAGGGACAGAGAAGGACAATCGGGGAAACTGTCAGTGTGCTATTCTGTGCTAAACCAATCTTGCTGAACCGTATTTGAAATCCTTGAGTTTAGGGACAGAGAAGGACACTCGTGGAAACTATCAGTGTGCTATTCTGTGCTAAATCTTGTTTGTAGGGACAGAGAAGGACAGTGAGGGAAACTATCAGTGTGCTATTCTGTGCTAAACCTTGTTTGTAGGGACAGAGAAGGACAGTGAGGGAAAGTGTCAGTGTGCTATTCTGTGCTAAACCAATCTTGCTGAACCGTATTTGAAATCCTTGAGTTTAGGGACAGAGAAGGACACTCGGGGAAACTATCAGTGTGCTATTCTGTGCTAAACCAATCTTGCTGAACCGTATTTGAAATCCTTGAGTTTAGGGACAGAGAAGGACACTCGTGGAAACTATCAGTGTGCTATTCTGTGCTAAATCTTGTTTGTAGGGAGGGACAGAGTAGGACAGTGAGGGAAACTATCGGTGTGCTATTCTGTGCTAAACCAATCTTGCTGAAGCATATTGCAAATCCTTGTGTTTAGGGACAGAGAAGGATAGGCAGGGGACAGTGTCAGTGTCATTGTTGCTAAGCCTCCTGCACAGTATACACCTGAAGGTAGCCCTTATTGCTGTTTTTCCCATCTCCCTGCAGGCCATCCATTAAAATGTCTGGAAGGCAAACAAGGAGAGGCAGACAGTCAGGAGGCAAAAAAAGAGGGCAAGCAGGCTCTGTGTCTGGGGGCAACAGTGCTGGTCGTGGACGCGGTGCATTGTCATCAGCACATGGCCATGGGACACGCTTGTCCTTCTTTTCGGCAGCTGGACATGTTGAGCCACATCATGCCGAAGACTTGGTAGAGTGGATGACCAAGCCCACCTCATCCTCCTCATCCTCTCTCACCCAGGCTCAGGGTACTGGCAAAGCAGCTGCCAAAGCGTCCTCTTCTCTGGTATCAATGTCATCATTAGTCACTCCTTCCCTAGACCCACCATGTCCTCCTCCTGAGGAGTCCCCCGAACTGTTTGAGCACAGTGTTGGGTACATGCTCCAGGAGGATGCCCAGCGTTTCGAAGGATCTAATGATACCCAGCTAGAGGAAGGCAGTAGCGTGAGAGCAGAGAGAGGGGATGCTTAAGTAGGACACCAATCTGGCAGTCATGCTCCAGCAGCTGCAGCATACTGCCAGATTGGCTCCAGTGATGAGGAGGGAGGGGATGATGAGGTCACTGACTCCACGTGGGTGCCTAATAGGAGAGAGGAGGAGGAGGAGGATGAGGAGGAGGCACATCTCCAACGAGGCAGGATGCCCTTGGGTGGCCAGCGTATGGGCAGCACACCGACGGAATCACACCGCAGAGCTCCGCCTGTGCAGGGCGCTGCCTCTGCCCGTCATTCAAAAAGTTCTTTGGTGTGGGCCTTTTTTGAGGCGAGTGCATCAGATCGCACAGCTGCTGTTTGCAACATATGTCTCAAGCGTATATCGCGTGGCCAAAACATCAGCCGCTTGGGCACCACATGCTTGATCAGACATATGTTGACCTGCCATGCAGCTCGTTGGCAAGCCTACCTTAAAGACCCACACCAAAGAACAAAGCGGACCTCTCCTTGCACCGCATCAGCTGGGATCTCCAACCCCACTATACCTTCAGTCCTCTCTGAAACCTGCACTGAGAGGAATGAAGGTGTAGAATTAGGTGTGTCACAGCCAAGTACTTGCGGCCACTCTGCTAGCAGTACACCGACGTCCGATTCTAGCAGGCAAATTTCCCTGCCCCAGCTGCTGGACCGTCGAAAGAAGTTCACTCCCAGCCATCCACATGCCCAGCGGTTGAATGCTAGCTTGGCTAAATTGCTAGCGCTTCAACTGCTGCCTTTTCAGTTGGTAGACTCGGCCCCCTTCCGTGAGTTTGTGCAATGTGCGGTTCCTCAGTGGCAGGTTCCCAAACGCCACTTTTTCTCACGGAAGGCGATTCCGGCTCTCTACAGGCATGTGGAAGGCAATGTCTTGGCCTCGCTGGACAGGGCCGTCAGCGGTAAGATGCATATTACCGCTGACTCATGGTCCAGCAGGCATGGACAGGGACGTTACCTTTCTTTCACGGCCCATTGGGTCACTCTTTTGGCAGCTGGGAAGGATGCAGGACAAGGTGCAGTAGTGTTGGAGGTTGTTCCACCGCCACGCCTCCAAAATGCTACTACTGGTTGTGACACACCTCTCTCCTCCACCGCTTCCTCTTCTTCTTCCTCCATGGCCTCTTCCTGTGCTTTGTCCTCGGAACCAGCGGTGCTCCGTAGGCGTTCAAGGGGCTACGCAAGTACGCAGGCAAAAAGATGCCATGCCATGCTTGCGCTGGTGTTTTTGGGGGACAGGAGCCACACTGGGGCAGAGGTCCTGTCTGCTCTGCAGGGGCAGGCCGAGAGGTGGTTGACGCCACGCCAGCTTAAGCCAGGAATGGTGGTTTGCGACAATGGCACCAACCTCCTCTCCGCCCTCCGACAGGGACAACTGACCCATGTGCCCTGTGTGGCTCACGTCCTTAACCTGGTGGTGCAGCGGTTCTTGGGCAGGTACCGGGCTTACAGGATGTCCTGAGGCAGGCCAGGAAAGTCTGTGTGCATTTCCGCAGATCTTATAATGCCAGTGCTCGCCTGGCTGAGCTGCAAAAGGAGTTGAACCTGCCCAAGAACCGCCTTATATGTGACATGCCCACCAGGTGGAACTCAACGTTGGCCCTGCTGCAGCGGCTGCACACGCAGCAGAGGGCCATCAATGAGTACCTGTGCGACTACGGCACCAGGACAGGGTCAGGGGAGCTCAGGTTTTTTTCACCACGCCAGTGGGGCATGATCAGGGATGCATGCACTGTCCTGGCACCATTTGAGGAGGCCACGAGGATGGTGAGCAGTGACAGTGCATGCATCAGTGACACTGTACCTCTTGTCCACCTGTTGGAGCACACGCTGCGTGGAATAATGGACAGGGCACTTGAGGCAGAACAGAGGCAGGAAGAGGAGGACTTCCTTGCCTCTCAAGGCCCCCTTTACCCAGACAGTGTTCCTTCTGTCCCACCCATCGCACAGGAAGAGGAGGAGGAGGAGGAGGAGGAGGAGGAGGATTGTGTCAGCATGGAGGTGGAGGCTGGCACTCAGCATCATCAGCAGCAGTCTTTTAGGGATGATTTACAGTCCCAAGAAACCAGTGGACTTGTACGTGGCTGGGAGGAGGTGGCTGCGGATCATGTCGTCCTTAGTGACCCAGAGGACTCCGGACTGAATGCCTCAGCTAACCTACGCTGCATGGCCTCCCTGATCCTGCAAAGTCTGCGGAAGGATCCTCGTATTCTTCGGATCAAGGAGAGGGACCATTACTGGCTGGCCACTCTCCTTGATCCACGGTACAAGGGTAAAGTTGCAGACCTTATGTTACCGTCGCAGAGGGAGCAGAGGATGAGACAACTCCGGGAGGCCTTGCAGAAAGGTCTGTGCAACGCGTTCCCAGAGACTGGGAGGTTACAAACTCCTGGTCCTGGACAACGAGTTGCTGAGGCTTCGGGCAGTCAAAGAAGGAGCGGTGGGGAAGGTGGCCGTCTGACCGATGCGTTCAGACAATTCTTTAGTCCGCAGCGCCAAAGTATGATCGGTTCCAGCAACCATCGCCAGCGTCTGATATACATGGTGCAGGAATACCTAGGGGCAAGGTCAGACTTGGACACCTTCCCCACCGAAAATCCTCTGGCTTACTGGGTCTTGAGGATGGATCACTGGTCAGAGCTTGCACAGTATGCAATTGAGCTACTGGCCTGTCCTGCATCCAGCGTTCTTTCAGAACGCACATTCAGTGCTGCTGGAGGATTTGTCACGGATCACAGGGTGCGCCTGTCCACCGACTCGGTTGATCGACTGACTTTCATCAAGATGAACCAGTCTTGGATCGCCACCAGCTACCACACACCTGATGCTGATATAACAGACTAATTGATTTTAAAATGTCACATCCCTTCAAGACTGATGCTGATGCTGAGTGCCTGTGCTGTTATGTTGACTGGCTATTCTCCTCCTCCTCCTCAATGATCCGATTAATGATGATAGCTTGGAAGATCATTTTGGTTTATGGGTGCCGCCACCAGTGGCTAATGCCCCGTACACACGATCGTTTTTAATGTCATTTTTTAAACCGACGTTTTTCTCCTCGTTTTTTTTCATGTTTCCTCTCAAGCCTGCCTTGCGTACACACCATCATTAAAAAAAACGATCAAGCAAAGCGCAGTGACGTTCAACACGTACGACGGCACTATAAAGGGGAAGTTCCGTTCGAATGGCGCCACCCTTCATGTTAGTAAAGTTTGTTGAGCGACGATTCGCGCTTTTCAGTCCGTTACTGTGTAATGAATGTGCTATCTCCATTACGAACGCTAGTTTTACCAGAACGAGCGCTCCCGTCTCATACTTGATTCTGAGCATGCGCGGTTTTTTTCACGTCGTTAAAGCATACACACTATCGTTTTTCACGTCGTTAAAAAAAACGACATGAAAAACTACGTGAAAAAAGAGAGCATGTCCGGAATTTTTAATGGCCGTTTTTCACGTCGTTAAAAATGCTCTGGAGCATACACACGATCATTTTTCAGGGCCATTTTTTAAAATGGCAGTTTTAACGGCATGAAAAACGATCGTGTGTACGGGGCATAAGGCCCAATTTTTCAGCCCCTGTTTAACAGGGGCGTGTAATTACAATTTTTGATGCAATACTTTGCAACAGGGCTCATTGCTGTGCTCCAAGTACAGTATCTGTGAGGGGTTGCAGTGTTGTGCCACCAGTGGCTAAGGCCCAATTTTTCAGCCCCTGTTCAACAGGGGCATGCAATTATAATTATTGATCTAATAATTCACAGCAGGGCCCATTGCTGCGCCCACCAAGAGTAACTGTCAGGCCTTACAGTGTTGTGGCACCAGCACCACCATCAAAGGCCCAATTTTTACTACCACTGTTCAACAATTATATGTTATTACAATTCCTGATATAATAGTTGACAGCAGGGCGTTCCAGCACCAACCAAGAGTAACTGTGAGTGCTTACAGTGTTGTGCCAACACCAACAACTAAGGGGCCTATTTCTGCAGAGTATATACGGCAGGTCCCTACTTTCAAACATCCAACTTACAAACGACTCCTACTTGCAAACGGAAGAAGACAACAGGAAGTGAGAGGAAATCTACCCCTTGGAAGGAAAATTCTCTCCTGTAAGAATAAATATGGGAGAAAGGTGTCTCCTCTCTACTGATGCTTTATCACCAATCCTTGTTTCAATAAAAACACCACATTTCAAAAACAGTTGTCATTGGGACGCAAAGTGAGGTGAAATGTTCTGAACAGGGGCACAGACATCAAAACAAATGTTACAGGGGTGATAACCCTTCCCTATGTTTTCCAAAAAGCTTAAAAATAGATTTTTTGGCTGGAGCTACACTTAAACAATGTACGTGTTCAAAATTACAAACAGATTCTACTTAAGAACAAACCTACAGTCCCTGTCTTGTTTACACCGGTCTTGTTTACACCGCCTGTATACTGCTGTTCAGAGTATATAGGGCCTTTTTTATTTTGTGTTGCGGGGTTCCCCTTAATATCCAAACAAGACCCAAAGGGGCTGGTAATGGGCTGGGGTAGGGGGGGGGGGTGATGGGGTAGCTATGCCATTTTTCTTAAAGATTTTCATCCATATTACCGGGACCAGACATTACATTAAAGCCGCAAGCAGTTTTAAATGGCTTTTTTTCCTTTAGAAATGTCATTTTGTGCAGGGACAGTTCTAAACACGGGAAACACGTGGCACTTCACAGGCATACTTTAGACACCCCCCAGGTACGATATTTAAAGGAATATTTGACTTTTTTTTTTCACTTTATGCATCATTAAAATGACTGCTCCCGAAAAACGTCCGTTTTTAAAACTTCTTTTTGCATTGATACATGTCCCCTGGTGCAGAACCCGGGTTCCCAAACTCTGTTTAGGACAATAACATGGATAATAGTCGTTATAATTAGCACTTTAGAATTCGAACGTTCGCATCCATTGTATTTAATAGGGTTCTAATGTTCGTGCGAACTTTCGGTCCGTTCGTGGGTTCTGGTGCGAACCGAACCCGGGGGTGTTCGGCTCATCACTACTCAGCAGTCTTATGTGCTTAACCAGTTGTCAACCGGCCGCAGGAAGACACTGTTATCCTAGGCGGACGTCATATGACATTGCGCCTTTAAAATCCACTAGGGGGCGCGTGCGCACCCGCCGCGTTGCTGGGCACCTGTTGCGCGTGCCCGGCGGCCGCGATGGCCGCCGGGCACCCGCGATTGCCCAGTAACCGAACTGGACCGTGGATCTGTGGGTGTAAACCCACAGATCCACGTCCTGTCAGGGACAGGGGACCGATGGTGTGTCCCTTGTACATAGGGACAACCATCGGTCACCTCCCCCAGTCAGTCCCCTCCCCCCACAGTTATAACCCATCTAGGAAACACGTTTAACCCCTTCCTCGCCCCCTAGTGTTAACCCCTTCCCTGACAGTCACATTTATACAGTAATCAATGCATTTTTATAACAGGGATCGCTGTATAAATGTGAATGGTCCCAAAAATTTGTCAAAAGTGTCCGATGTGTCCGCCGCAATATCGCAGTCACGATAAAAATCGCAGATCGCCGCCATTACTAGTAAAAAAAAAAAATGCTATAAATCTATCCCCTATTTTGTATCTGTTATAACTTTTGCGCAAACCAATAAATATACGCTTATTGCGATTTTTTTTTTTTTTAACCAAAAATATATAGAAGAATACATATCGGCCTAAACTGAGGGGGGGAAAAAAAATGGATATTTATTATAGCAAAAAGTAAAAAATATTGTGTTTTTTTTTCAAACATGAAGCTCTTCTTTTGTTTATAGCGCAAAAAATAAAAACCGCAGGGGTGATCAAATACCACCAAAAGAAATCTCTATTTGTTGGATAAAAAAGGACGCAATTTTTTTTCGGGAACCACGTCGCACGACCGCGCAATTGTCATTCAAAGTGCGACAGCGCTGAAAGCTGAAAAATGCCTTGGACAGGAAGGGGGTTTTCGTGCCCGGTAGGCAGGTGGTTAAAGAGGTTGTAAACCTCCAAAAAAAAACTGCAAGACAAAGGCATAATGAGCTAGTATGCATCGCATACTAGCTCATTATGAAATACTCACCTTAGATTGAAGCCCTGTATTTGTGCCCCCACACCTCTGACATGGCCGACATCTTTCCCGGAGTTACTTCTGGGTTCGTGGGCGTGATTGGCCGGAGCTGTGATGACGTCACTCCGGCACATGCCCGCAGGAGCCGCCAGTCATGGCACGGCCCCTGAAAAAATTGCACGGGCAGATGTTTCTTCAGAGTGCATGTGCTAATGACGTAAATGGCGCAGTATACAGTAGATATTTACAGTACCTATAGGTGAGCCTTATTATAGGTTTACCTATAAGTACAAAAACACCAGGGAAGGTCAATTATTACACAAAAAAAAAACTTTGTCGTCACTTACCTCTCTGTTTAACCACTTGCCTGCAGCCTACTGGGCACTTATACCCCCTTCCTGCCCAGGCCAATTTCCAGCTTTCCACGCTATCACACTTTGAATGACAATTAGTCATGCAACACTGTACCTAAACAAAATTTTTATAATTTTTTTAACTCAAATAGAGCTTGCTATTGGTGGTATTTAATTACCACTGGGGTTTTGTTGTTTTTGCTAAAGAAACTAAAAAAAAAGTAAAATTTGAAAAAAAAATGTTTTCATAGTTTGTCATCAAATTTTGCAAACAAGTAATTTTTCATTGATGTGCGCTGATGAGGCGGTACTGATGGTTGACACTGATGGGCTCTGATAGGCAGCACTGAGAGGTGGCACTAATGGGGGCGTCACTGATGGGCACTAATAGGCACTGGTAGGCAGCACTGATAGGTGACACTGATGATGAGGCACCGATGGGCACTGATAGGGGGCATTGGTGGGAACTGCTTAAAAGCATTCGTGGGCACTGCTTAGCACTGGTTGCACTGTTGGGACCGATGTCCCTTTAACAGAAGCTGGTTATCGGCTTTCTTCTTTTCTCCTCGCGCTAACTGGCATTTACTTCCATGATCAGCTGTCATTAGCTGACAGCTGATCACGTGATAAAGGGCCGCTGTGATTGGCCCTTTCCCCCTGATCTGTAATCAGCCGCGTCCAAAGGACTCAACGATCACAAAGCGCACCGCTCGCGAATAGCGCAGTCACGGGAGGACGTCTATGGACACCCTCCCGGCACTGGAAGCCCACGCTGTAGCAATCTTTCGGCAATAGCGTGGGTGGAAGATGGTTAAAAGTGGCTTTTTACCTCCATTGTCATTCTGATCCTCTGACTTCAATGCTTTCTCTGGGCCAACACCAATCATGCATGTAACTCAGGGGTTTGACTTTGCAGCAGCATACCTGTCAGGGACCCAGAAAGTTTTGAAGCCAGAGACAGCCAGGAAACATGCAGGTTCCCCTCAGGAACATCTACATTAAAATGGTTTTAAACCAAAGACCAGAGACTCCCCAAATAAAAGAGTAAAGGGAGTAGCTATAGGTATAGGGAAGAATATAAACTTTACAGTAGAAGATAGAAGAGTTGACCCAGAGGGCCGGTACCTGTTCCTAAAAGGAAATCTACAGGGAAAAAAATATACGCTAGCAAATGTATATTGTCCAAATAGCTACCCTAAAAAATACTTGAATGGAATCTTAAACACTTTAATGGATTTTAAGCAAGGATATGTAATTCTCGCTGGAGATTTCAATTTCTCAATGGATCACAGGCTAGACAATACGTCTGGTGCACGGATACGAGACAGCAAACAATTAAAATTGGTAAAAAAAAAAATACATAATCATCAATTAGTAGACCCTTGGAGAGTGGCACACCCAAGTGAAAAAGATTATACCTATTATTCATCGGTGCACAACACGTATTCGAGATTAGATTATATGCTTGTGGACCATGGGCTCCTGGAAAATGTAGTAGAAACCTTGATATGGGTAAAATCAATCTCAGATCACGCCCCAGTAACGGTGAAAATTAGATTCAATAACATAGAACAAAGAAAGGGTACGTGGAGTCTAAATGAAGACCTCTTATGCGGCGTACACACGATCGTTTTTCATGCCATTTTTTTAACCGACGTTTTTCTCGTCGTTTTTTTTCATGTTTCCTCTCAAGCCTGTCTTGCATCCACACGATCATTAAAAAAAACGCTCGAGCAAAGCGCAGTGACGTACAACACGTACAACGGCACTATAAAGGGGAAGTTCCATTCGAATGGCACCACCCTTCATGTTAGTAAACTTTGTTGAGCGGCGATTCGCGCTTTTCAGCCTTGTGCTTTTCAGTCCGTTACAGCGTGACGAATGTGCTATCTCCATTACGAACGCTAGTTTTACCAGAACGAGCGCTCCCGTCTCATACTTGATTCTGAGCATGCGTGTTTTTTTTCCCCTCGTAAAAGCATACACACTATCGTTTTTCATGTCGTTAAAAAAAACTACATGAAAAACGACGTGAAAAAATAGAGCATGTTCGAAATTTTTAATGGCCGTTTTTCACGCCGTTAAAAATGCTCTGGAGCATACACACGATCGGTTTTAATGGCCATTTTAAAAAATTGCATTTTTAATGGCATGAAAAACGATCGTGTGTATGGGGCATAAGATGTAAAAGAAGTAGGAGAGATAATATCAAGGGAAATTGGAGAATATTTCTAAATAAATAAAACACCAGAAGTAAGCGTGGCAACAATATGGGAAGCCCACAAGGCATGTATAAGGGGCAAATTGATCTCCATAGGGGCGGGGAAAAAAGAGGAAAGAGATCAAAAGAGGAAAAATTTGTTAAAGGAATTACATGATCTGGAACAAAAAGATAAAAAACAACAAGATAGAGAAATATATCAAAAAGAGGGGTCAACTCAGAGAAGTGATGGAACAAGAAACCAGAAAAGTATTTAAAAACGTAGCAAAGGAAAGGTATAAATGGGGGAACAAGCCCGGGAAGTACCTCGCAAGAGTAGTAAAAGAGAAAAAAAAACTAAATTATATAGACAAAATAAAGAACCAGAGCTGAGAGATGAAATTCAAAACATCTGAAATTGCAGAAGCGTTTAAGACATACTATAGCGCACTATACGACATTAGAGTAAAAGAGACACGTCAGGAAGAGGAAGCCAGGAAAATAAGAAGACAGGAATACCTCGAGCAAACTAATCTACCAAAGATAACCCAATTACACAAGATTAAATAAATAAAGCTCTCCAAGAAACAACAGGGGGGAAAAGCCCAGGACCAGATGGGTTTCAGATTAAATACTATAACAAATTTAAAGATCAGCTAGTCCCAGAATTGTGTAACTACTTTAACAGAATGGGGGAGGACCTAGAAATAAGGAAAGAATCTCTCCTTGCCAATATCTCTGTCATACCAAAAGTAGGAAAGGATGGAACAATATGTTCCAACTATCGGTCTATAGCCCTATTGAATACAGATACCAAGTTATACGCAAAAGTATTGGCAACGAAATTAAAAAATTTAATGCCAGAATTAATTAATGCAGATCAGGCGTGCTTTGTAGTAGGGAGAGAAGGTAGAGATAACAGCATAAGAACCTTATTACTAATCTGGAAAAAAGAAGGAGAAGAAACCCCCAGTCGTACTCATGTCGATAGACGCTGAAAAAGCATTCGACCGAGTCGACTGGGGGTTTATGATGGATACACTTCGGTATGTTGGTGTGGAACCAAAGTACATGAAATGGGTTAAAAACCTATATACCCACCCGACAGCCAAAGTAAAGGTCAATGGGAGTGTGTCGTCGGTGTTTGAGATGCATAATGAAACAAGACAGGGGTGCCCGCTCTCGCCCCTCTTATATGTATTAGCGTTGGAACCGTTGTTGATAAACATACGGAATAATCGAGACATGGGGGGGCGAGAATAGGTGAGGATGGACACAAAGTGGCTGCATATGCAGACGACATACTCCTATACCTAACGAAACCAAGATTGTCTTTGCCCAATGTAGTAAAGGAAATAAAAAAATATGGGGATCTCTCAAACTTTAAGATTAACCCAATAAAAACCGTAATCTTGAATTTAGGAATAGACAAAAGGGAAGAAAGATTACTACAGAAAGAGTTCCCGTTCACTTGGGAGACAAAAAAATGAACATATCTAGGAATCAAAATAACAACAACGTTAGAATAACTGTATCCTACACACTTTATCCCCTTATTAAATGAAATCAAAGTAGAATTAAAAAACATCTCCAAGAGACCCATTTCATGGACAGGAAGAATTAACATATTAAAAATGTTGATCCTCCCGAAAGTGACATATAGGCTGCAGATGCTCCCAATAGATATACCCCAACCATTCTTCAAGGCAATGAAAACAATGATTTTGAAATAAATATGGCAGGGTAAAAAGGCCAGAATAAAGTATACACTATTAACCCGAGGGAAAAAAAACGGGGGCATGTCCTTACCAGACATAAAAAGATACCATAAGGCGATAATCCTAGCTAGACTAGCGGAATGGGCAAACCCACATACAAAAAAAGAAATGGGCACAAATGGAAGATATGTTAAGCACGACGCATTTACAAAAAAGTATATGGGTTCCACCGAGATTCAGAACACTGGGTACAGATACACACAATATAACTAGGACGGTATTTAAAAAAAGGGACACATTGCACCGTCACGAAAAATGGAAATATAACTCTCCATTAATTCCGTTAGCAGGTACAGCATTCTTTACACCAGGAAACGGGACACGATTAGGAAAGCTACTGGGAACTGCACAATTAAAAGACATAATCACACTAGGTAAAACAAGAACAAGACAAGATTTAATCACAAAGTATGGGTGAAGTCAGCTCAGTGACTGGGAATATTGCAATTTGCAATTAAAGCACTTAGTGAGCACTATCCCACAACCAATAAGAAATGAAAAAGTACTAACCCCAATGGAAAAAATATGTGATAAAGGAAAGCCCCTGAGACATGGTATATCACAGGTGTATAAAATGTTAACAGAATTAGAAACAAAAGGACCGTTATCCTTTATAGAAAAATGGGGGCAAGACCTGGGCAAAGAAATAGAGGAAAAGCAAATGATAGAAGCAATATACAGTTTTGCCTCTGACTCAACCACGATAGAAGCAAATTATAAGAACATGGTACGCTGGCACCTGACACCAGAGAGAATGAATAAAATTCATCCTAACAATTCCGCATTATGTGGGAGGGGCTGTAAGCAACTGGGAACAACAATGCATATGTGGTGGGATTGCCCAATAATAAAGGAGTACTGGGCAGAGATTCTGGACTATATTGAAGCAGTAACAGGGGAAAAAAATCTTACAAAATGCGTGGACATGTTTATTTCATGGCACAAACAAAACAAAAAAGCAATATCGGAAAATATTAGTCCCACCCCTGCTTAACGCGGCAAAGGGGCTAATCCCAAAAAACTGGATATCAGCAAAAAAACGGCCATAAAAGAATGGATACAGCGGGTCGAGCACATCTCTGAGATGGAATATCGGAGTCACAGAGAGCAGGGAAAAGGGGGAAGCTATAGAGCAATCTGGGAAAAATGGAGAATCTTTAAAATGTCAGATAAATATGCTCAGGGAATGACAGAAAAAGATAAGGAATAAAGTAAAATAAGAAAGGAAAAGGACAGATTGGGGAGGGGGAGGGGAGAGGGGGGTAAGGATCAGGGGGGGAGGGTAAGAGAGAAGGGAGGGGGGAAGGGGTAAAAGGGAATGTAAAGAAATATGGAAAAGTACTTATTTTTGTACCAAGTTTTTTACACCATTGTGGGTGTGTGTTGTATATGATAAATAATTTCCCAATAAAGAATAAATGTAAAAAAAAAAAAAAAAGTTTTTTAAACCCTTACAAATATGCAGTGAAGTGACTAGCCTCAGGTGATACACAGGGATAGTTGCATAGTTAGTCAGGTTGAAAAAAAACACAAGTCCATCTATTCCAACCAAATAAAATAAAAAATATCGTACAATCCCATATAAAACAATTCTATACACACAGTTGATCCAGAGGAAGGCAAAAAAACCCAGCAGAGCATGATCCAATTTGCTACAGCAGGGGAAAGAATTCCTTCCTGATCCCCCGAGAGGCAATCGGATTTTCCCTGGATCAACTTTACCTATAAATGTTAGTACCCAGTTATATTACGTACATTTAGGAAAGAATCCAGGCCTTTCTTAAAGCAATCTACTAAGCTGGCCAGAACCACCTCTGCAGGGAGTCTATTCCACATTTCCACAGCTCTTACTGTGAAGAAACCTTTCCATATTTGGAGATGAAATCTTTTTTCCTCTAGACGTAAAGAGTGCCCCCTTGTCCTTTGTGATGACCGTAAAGTGAATAACTCAACACCAAGTTCACTATATGGACCCCGTATATATTTGTACATGTTGATCATATCCCCCCTTAATCTCCTCTTCTCAAGAGAGAATAAATTCAGTTCCTCTAATCTCTCCTCATAGCTGAATTCCTCCATGCCTCTTCCCTTCTCTGCACTTTCTCCAGGTCCCCAATATCCTTTTTGAGAACTGGTGCCCAAAACTGAACTGCATATTCCAGATGAGGTCTTACTGATGAAGTTGGGGTGAAACAAATCATTTGGGATGAAACAAATCACCCTACATAAGTTGTACCTGTTTATCTGCAGCCATTTCTTCCCTGCATCCAGAATTTATACAGCTTGTCTGAGCTTTCAGAAAGCAAGGGGTGGGGAACTGAAGTTACACTCTGTAGAGCTCAGAGAGAAGAGCTCTGAGAGCTGATTGGGGGGGAAGACACACCTTCCTTCACAAAGCAAACAGTAACAGAGCTGAGGCTGTCAATCACAGGCTGTGTGCTGTGCTCCCTCCTTTGCTGCATGCGGAAGGTGGAGGAGCGCAAGGTCTCTAACATCCACCAGCTCTGTGATGTCGTCATGGAGGAGTGGAAGAGGACTCCAGAGGCAACCTGTGAAGCTCTGGTGAACTCCATGCCCAAGAGGGTTAAGGCAGTGCTGGAAAATAATGGCGGCCACACAAAATATTGACACTTTGGGACCAATTTGGACATTTTCACTTAGGGGTGTACTCACTTTTGTTTCCAGCGGTTTAGACATTAATGGCTGTGTGAGTTATTTTGAGGGGACAGCAAATTTACACTGTTATACAAGCTGTACACTCACTACTTTACATTGTAGCAAAGTGTCATTTCTTCAGTGTTGTCACATGAAAAGATAAAATATTTACAAAAATATGAGGGGTGTACTGACTTTTGTGAGATACTGTATATTAAATAATGGGTTCAGCTGCTGCATGTTATTTGGCGACAAGGCCTGAGCTGGGGGTGGTGCACTGTAAATCTCTGATCTCGCAGAGAGAGAATTCCTGACATTAATGACCTTTTGTCTCTCTACATTTCTTTTACCTATGACAGCTCAGCCAAAAGTACGGCTCGATATTCACCATCTGGAAACTGACGGAGCCGATGGTGGTCCTCTGCGGTTATGAGATAGTGAAGGATGCCCTGCTGAACCACGCCGAGGTGTTCAGTGCCCGGCCAATCATACCAACGCAACACATCCCCAACAAAGGATACAGTAAGTTTGGAAAATTGGAAAGCCTGAAAGCCTTGGTGTCCACTCTGCTGTACATTAGTTATAAGTCGAACATTGGGTTCAGTTCATAGGAGGTTTGCTAAATGAACCAAAGTACGAGCGTTATTCTGAACTCCATCAACGTCAACTGGAGACAAATAAGGCATAGGGAGCTGGGCACTGCCAGGGGAGCGTGTACCAGTCTTTAAAAAATACATTTTCTTTGAGAGAAGCTCTTTTTAATAGGGTTTAATGTAAAACATTAACCACTTCAATACCGGGCACTTTCACCCCCCTTCCTGCCCAGGCCAATTTTCAGCTTTCAGCGTTGTCGTACTTTGAATGACAATTGCGCGGTCATGCAACAATGTACCCAAATTACATTTTTTATCATTTTTTCCACACAAATAGAGATTTTTTGGGGTGGGTATTTAATCACCACTGAGGCCTCGTACACACGGCCGAGATTCTCGTTGAAAAAAACATGTCGTTTTTTTCGACGAGATTCTTGGACAAGAAACTTGTCCCGGCCGAGTGTACACACGCTCGTTTCAAAGAACCCGCGGTTCTTTGAATGGAGCGTACGCGGTGACGTCATCGACTACGACGAGCATGCGTTCGTCACATTCGATGCCGTCGCCGCCATCTTGGTATACCCTACGTATGCCTAGGAAGCTACCGCGCATGCGTCGAATTCATTTCGAACATGCGCGGGCTTCCGGGAGGACAGGTAAGTGTACACACACTCACTTTTCTCGTCGAGAAACATGCCGAGGAGAATCTCGACGAGAAAATAGAGAGCAGGTTCTCTATTTTCTCGTCAAGGTTACTTGTCGGTTTTCTCGACGAGAAACCCGATAGCCGCGTACACACGACCGATTTACTCGGCAAGACCTCTCTGCCAGCAAGTTTCTTGCTGGTTCTTGCCGAGAAAATCGGTCGTGTGTACGAGGCCTGAATCTTTCAATTTTTTGCTAAGTCAAAAAAGACAGAAAATTTTGAAAAAAAACTTAGCGTTTTTCTTCATTCTTGTTATAAAATTTTGCAAATAAGCTTTCTTTATACATTTAGGCCAAAATGTATTCTGCTTCATTTCTTTGGTCAAAATAACCCAATTAGTGTATTGTATTTAATCTGTAGGAAAGTTATAGAGCCCACAAACTATGGTATATATCTGAAAATTCATCAACCTCTAAGCCATTTTTTTTCCTTAATTTTTATTGCCGGTATTTTTATTTTTTTTCTTAACATTCAGCTGTCAGCGGGAAATCCCGCTGACAGCTGATGACTCATCAGCTGTTAAGGACACAGCAGATGCCTTCTCCTTAACAACCAGGTTGTTTTCTGGTTGTTAGGGATGTTGCTACCTCACGGACAACAACATTCTATTGAAACTGCCTTACTAAAACTCACCAATGGCCTACTAACTGCTAAAACCAATGGCCATTACTCCATACTCATACTCTTATGCCGTGTACACACGAACGGATTATCCGTCTGAAAAAACTTGGATGTTTTTTCCGACGGAATTCCGCTTAAGCCTGGCTTGCATACACTTGGTCACACAAAAGTTTCTATGAACTTTTGACCGTCAAGAACGTGTGACGTACAACACTACGACGAGCTGAGAAAAATAAGTTCAATGCTTCCGAGCATGCGTTGAATTGTTTCCGAGCATGTGTCGGAATTTTGCCAGCCGGAATTGCTACAGACAATCGGATTTTCCGTCGGAAAAATAGAGAACCTGTTCTCTATCTAATGCCCCATACACACGATCGTTTTTCATGCCGTTAAAAATGCCATTTTTAAAAATGGGCATTAAAACCGATCGTGTGTATGCTCCAGAGCATTTTTAACGACGTGAAAAATGGCCATTAAAAATTTCGAACATGCTCTATTTTTTCACGTCGTTTTTCATGTCGTTTTTTTAACGACGTGAAAAACGATAGTGTGTATGCTTTTACAAGATGAAAAAAAACGCGCATGCTCAGAATCAAGTATGAGACGGGAGCGCTCGTTCTGGTAAAACTAGCGTTCGTAATGGAGATAGCACATTCGTCACGCTGTAACGGACTGAAAAGCACAAGGCTGAAAAGCGCGAATCGTAGCTCAACAAACTTTCCTAACATGAAGGGTGGCGCCATCCGAACGGAACTTCCCCTTTATAGTGCCGTCGTACGTGTTGTACGTCACTGCGCTTTGCTTGAACGTTTTTTAAAATGATCGTGTGTATGCAGGACAGGCTTGAGAGGAAACATGAAAAAAAAACGACGAGAAAAACGTTGGTTTAAAAAATGGCATGAAAAACGATCGTGTGTACGCCACATTAGTCCGTCAGAATTTCCGACAGAAAAAGTCAGATGGAGCATACACACGGTCAGAATATCCGACCAAAAGCTCCCATCGGACTTTTTCTGTCGGAAATTCCGACCGTGTATACGCGGCATTAGACCTCTCTGCTGCCTTTGACATAGTTGACCACCTGCTCCTCCTCAGCAAATTACACTCCCTTGGCCTCCGTGATTCTGCTTCATCCTGGTTCTCCTCCTACCTATCTCAGCGCACTTTCAGTGTCACTTACAACTCCATCTCCTCCGCTCCTCTTCCTCTTTCTGTTGGGGTTCCCCAAGGCTCCGTCCTTGGGCCTTTCCTATTCTCACTCTATACCTCTTCTCTGGGCCAGTTGATAACCTCCCATGGCTTCCAATACCACCTCTATGCCGACGACACCCAGATCTATCTCTCCACTCCTCAACTCACCCCCTCGATCTCCTCACAGACCTTAAACTTACTGAATGACATATCGGTATGGATGTCACACCACTTCCTCAAACTCAATCTTTCTAAAACTGTTAATATTTTCTCCTTCACGGTCCCCCCCCCCGTGTGACTTCACCATTAATATCAACAACACAACCATTGGTTCCTCCACACATGCCAGGGTGCTGGGTGTAATCCTTGACTCTGACCTCTCCTTCAGCTCCCATATCCAATCACTGGCTAAATCCTGCCGCCTTAACCTCCACAACATCTCCAGAATTCGACCCTTCCTGACTAATGACACCACAAAGCAACTTATTCACTCCTTGATTATTTCCTGCCTTGATTACTGCAACTCTCTCCTTAATGGCCTACCCTTACACAGGCTCCTTCCCCCTTCAGTCTATTATGAATTCTGCTGCTAGACTAATACACCTCACTTACCGATCCATGACTGCTGCTCCTCTCTGTCAATCTCTTCATTGGCTTCCCCTAGCCCACCGTGTAAAATTCAAAATGCTAACCATAACATACAAGGCCATTCACAACATCGCCCCCCAGCTACATTACCAAACTCATCTGCAGATATCGCCCAAATCGTCCCCTCCGCTCCTCCCAGGACCTCCTGCTCTCTAGCTCCCTTGTTACCTCCTCCCATGCTCGCCTTCAGGACTTCTCCAGAGCCTCTCCCATCCTCTGGAACTCCCTGCCCCAGTATGTCCAATCAGCCCCTACCCTCTCCACCTTTAGGAGATCCCTGAAAACTCATTTATTCAGAGAAGCCTACCCCACACCCACCTAACAACTATCCCCGAGCCACCCCCATCAAATCATTCTCTGCAGCTATTACCTTTTGTACCACCACCCCTTCCTCTTCCTCTTTCTGTTGGGGTACCCCAAGGCTCCGTCCTTGGGCCTTTCCTATTCTCACTCTATACCTCTTCTCTGGGCCAGTTGATAACCTCCCATGGCTTCCAATACCACCTCTATGCCGACGACACCCAGATCTATCTCTCCACTCCTCAACTCACCCCCTCGATCTTCTCACAGACCTTAAACTTACTGAATGACATATCGGTATGGATGTCACACCACTTCCTCAAACTCAATCTTTCTAAAACTGTTAATATTTTCTCCTTCACGGTTTCCCCCCCCCGTGTGACTTCACCATTAATATCAACAACACAACCATTGGTTCCTCCACACATGCCAGGGTGCTGGGTGTAATCCTTGACTCTGACCTCTCCTTCAGCTCCCATATCCAATCACTGGCTAAATCCTGCCGCCTTAACCTCCACAACATCTCCAGAATTCGACCCTTCCTGACTAATGACACCACAAAGCAACTTATTCACTCCTTGATTATTTCCTGCCTTGATTACTGCAACTCTCTCCTTAATGGCCTACCCTTACACAGGCTCCTTCCCCCTTCAGTCTATTATGAATTCTGCTGCTAGACTAATACACCTCACTTACCGATCCATGACTGCTGCTCCTCTCTGTCAATCTCTTCACTGGCTTCCCCTACCCCACCGTGTAAAATTCAAAATGCTAACCATAACATACAAGGCCATTCACAACATCGCCCCCCAGCTACATTACCAAACTCATCTGCAGATATCGCCCAAATTGTCCCCTCCGCTCCTCCCAGGACCTCCTGCTCTCTAGCTCCCTTGTTACCTCCTCCCATGCTCGCCTTCAGGACTTCTCCAGAGCCTCTCCCATCCTCTGGAACTCCCTGCCCCAGTATGTCCAATCAGCCCCTACCCTCTCCACCTTTAGAAGATCCCTGAAAACTCATTTATTCAGAGAAGCCTACCCCACACCCACCTAACAACTATCCCCGAGCCACCCCCATCAAATCATTCTCTGCAGCTATTACCTTTTGTACCACCACCCCTTCCCTTTAGAATGTAAGCTCTACAAGCCGGGCCCTCCTGTACCTTCTGTATTGCACTGTACTGTGTTGTGTTGCCCCCCCCCCTATACATTGTAAAGCGCTGCGTAAACTGTTGGCGCTATATAAATTGTGTATAATAATAATAATAATGTCGCCGGCTGCCTCTTTTTTATATATCCCATACCGGGAACACTTCTTACTTACCCCATGCATTTTTTTCTTTTTGTGAATTGACTTTCACTCCTTGTTTATGCGGTATTTACCGGGTGTTTTTGCTTTATGCTGTAAATACCGCATAAAATAGTAATGAATTGCAGTATTTGCAGGATCGCAGGCGGTATTTGGGAAAACACCGACAAACCACATGCGATCTGGTTCTGTGAATGTAGCCCACTGACTAGTGGCAGTATGTAAAATAAATTATTTTGTTTTCTTTTTTATTAATTTTTTTTTGTTTTTACAATTTTTTTTTACTAACACACTTTGGGCAGAGCAATGCAATGTTACCCTAGTAACACTGTACTACTCTGGGGAAGTGATCAGGATTTTTTAATTTATTTTTTACAAATCATGATTGCTTATACCAGTGAATTTCATTCAATTAAACTGATTCATTGAGTTTGCATTATTATGATTAGCTGCAATTGGTCACAGCTAATTACATGGTGCAGATGGGCTGTGATTGGCCCTGTCTAAACCGTGTGATCACTGTGACCAATCACAGCTAGCAATACAATTGTACACAATAGATGGCATTAAAGGAAGCCTTCCATTATTTACTATTGTCATGTGATCTGCTGTGATTGGTTACAGCGATCGCATGGTACCAGCCGCGAGTCGGTTCACTGATCAGTCATCACACAGCGGGTGATAGATTGCGCCGAAGCGTGGCCCCATGGCCGCGTACGAGGCATGTTCCTGGAGGACATCATAAGACATCCACCCGAAACTACGAATATCCCGCCCAGCTGTCAATTGACAATAGGTTAGGTGGGAAGTGGTTAAAAATGCATGATTCCTTTAATGCCCGTGGGATGCCGTAAATCTGCCTGTAAAGTGATGCATCTGTAGGAACTACTACAACAAAAGTGACATTTACATATTAAAAAATTACATTTGGGACTAAATGATATTTCCCTATTGGACTATTTTTTTGTTGTAAAAAAAAAACAGCATATGGACCCCCAAATCAAACAAGGGCATGAAAACGGAAAATTGTATACTCACCTTTCCTTTCCGGTTGCATCTTCATGGCAGCATACAACCCTGGGTTGTGGCTCCGCCCCCACAACCTGATAGGACCGCATAGCTATTAAACCCAGAGAGGGCCCCCGCCCAGGTATTCTCAGTATATATATATACCTCATCTCAGACGGGTGGGCATCTGTATGCTGCCATGAAGATGCGACAGGAAAGAAAAATTACGGAAAGGTGAGTATACAATTTTCCATTTTCCTGTCGCATCATGGCAGCATACACCCCTGGGGAATAACTTGCAAACTGGGTGGGTCTGAGCAGAAAGACAAGTTTATTTACAAGGAATAGAGGTGTTGGACTGGATAATTGCTCTTCCAAATTCTAACGTGGACAACCGAGCAGAGTCCACTTTGTAATGAGAAATAAAGGTGTTTTTAGACGACCAGGTAGCTGCTCTGCAAATAGTTTCCGATGACACCCTGCAGTAGGCCGCCCAGGAATTCGCCATTGCCCTTGTGGAATGTGCCCTCAAGCCCTCAAGCCCTCAGGTATTTGTTCTTGATTCAGTGAGTAAGCCCTTTTAATGATCTTCACCAGCCATGCTGCGATGGTGCGAGAGGTCGCCGCTTGCCCTCTCCTAAAGCCATGTGGGATGACCAGGAGATTTTCAGTCTTCTTAATGTCGTTGGTTGCCGAGAGGTACGCCAAGATGTTGGTTTTTACATCCAGTGGATGTGGGTCCCCTTGTTCTGTAGAGAGAGCAGGGAGGTTTATCTCCTGATTGAAGTGGAAGGAGGATGATACCTTGGGGATGAAGCGATCTGACGGTCTTAAGACTACTTTGTCTGGGTAGATGATTAAGTATGGCTCCTTCGCCAGTAGGGCTTGCATCTCCAAGACTTTTAGCCAAAGTTATTACGATGAGGAAGGTGACCTTGAGTGTTGGGTCCCACAGGGAGATGTCTTCCATCGGAAAGAATGGTTCATGGGATAGGACCTCTAGTACTACCGAAAGGTCCCAAGTCGGGAAGGAAGGCTTTCTGGGGGGCCTTAACTTTAGGCAGGCCCTCTGGAACTGAATGACGAGAGGCTCTTGCGCCCATTTAACTCCTGTCATGGCAGATAAAGCTGACACGTGAACTTTTAGGGTATTTGACCCAAGGCCTTTTTCTAAGCCTAACTGGAGAAACTCAAGGATTTGAGCGACTGTTGGAGATGATGAGTTCCAAGCTTGCTGCTGTGCGACTTCGAGAAACTTTCCTCAGATCCTTCTGTATGTACTGTTGGTGGTGCACTGTCTGGCTTGGAGAAGAGTGTCTACCACCTTCTGAGAGCAGCCCTGGTCTAAGAACCTAGCCCTTTCAATCTCCAGGCTGTCAGATGCATCCTTTCCGGGAATGGATGAAGGACCTGTCCCTGAGAGAGTAGATCCGCTGTCGTCAGGAGCGGCAATGGTCTCGCTGTATTCAGCTGAAGAAGAGTTGTGAACCATGGCCGTCTCGGCCAAAAAGGAAGGACTTCTATTACTGTAGATTCCAACCTCTTGAGTCTGAGTAGAAATCTTGGTATGAGCGGTGTCTGGGGAAAGATGTAGCCCAGACGGAAGTTCCAGGAGTGCTGTAGGCAGTCTGTCCCCGCTGTCGATGAGAAGGGGACTCTCGCCAGATACCTATGACACTTTGCGTTGGCCGGTGTCGCTGCTAAGTCTATATCTGGCATGCCCCAAGTTTGGGTTATGAGGGAGAATGCTTGGTGGCTCAGAGCACATTTGTTGTTGGAAACAAAACTTCTGCTTTATTGTGTCGGCCAGCTGGTTTTGGACTCCTGGGACATACGTCGCCCTTAACCCCGACAGATTCAGCTGTGCCCATTCGAGAACTGGGCGGACTTCCTGCATCATGGAGCGACTTCTGGTGCCTCCTTGCTTAGTGATATATGCAACTGGCACTCTGTTGTCCATCTTCAACAGGACTTCTTTCCCCCTCAGGAGGGGACTGAAGGCCAACAGAGCTTGGAACGCTGCTTTCATTTCTAGAATGTTTGATACCACATCCTGCGTCTCGAATGGCCAACGGCCTTGGGCTGAGAAGTGCTGGTAGTGTGCCCCCCAGCCCTCCATGCTGGCGTCCAATGTGACCACTTCCTGGGGAGGGTAACTATGTGCTTGCATCTCTTTAGATTATGCAATCGGGTCCACCACCAGAGTGATTGTTTGACTTCTTTTTGGATCGTGATTCGCTGAGACATCGACAAACCGTTCCATTGCCTCAAGAATGATGTCTGCAGAGGCCTTGTGTTCCATTGGGCCCATTGGACAATCGGGATGGTTGCCGACAATGACCCTAAGATGCTGAGGCACTCTCTGGCTGGGAGTGTGGTATATAGCAGTAGTCTCTTTGCTTTTTGGATCAGGATAGACATGTGCAAAAGGAAAAAATGTGTTTTGTTTTGTTTTAATTCATTAATTAATTAATTTTGTTTAGTTAGATTCGTTAAATTCGTTTTCGGATTTTGTTTCGTTTTTGGCCAAATTCGAAAAATCGGTCGCATTCGAAAATATTTCAACCGAATTCGAAAATATTTCTACCGGATTCTAAATTATTTCAACATGATTCGAAATTATTTCAACTGCATTCAAAACTATTTCAACCGGATTCGAAAATATTTCAACCAAATTCGAAAAAATTTCAACCGGATTCGATAATATTTCAATCGGATTCTTTGCAGATTACTATTTATTTCCATCAGATCTCCTGCAGTATATTAACATCTATTTCATTTTTTTTTTGCAGGTCTCATCCGAAACAAATAGTAATCTGCAATTTTTTAAAAAAATGAAATAGATAGTATCTATATTCTATTCTGTTGTTCTATTGTTTTTCTAGTCTATTTTCTATTTCTATTCTAATCTTTTCTAATTGGAATTCGAAAAATCGGTCCCATTCGAAAATATTTCAACCAAATTCGAAAATATTTCTACCGGATTCGATAATATTTCATCCGCATTCGTTAATATTTCAACCATATTCGATAATATTTCAACCGGATTCAAAATTATTCCAACCGAATAGAAAAGATTATAATAAACCATGTTCCGACGTTCAAATTTCATATAGAATGAATTCAAATTCCAATTAGAAAAGATTAGAATAGAAATGGAAAATAGACTAGAAATAGACTAGACTAGGGAAATGGCTGCTAATAGTTTGCAGGAGACCTGCAAAAAAAAATGAAATAGATGCTTATAGTCTGCAGATCTGATGAGAAAATGAAATAGATACTAATAGTCTGCAGGAGATCTGCAAAAAAAATTATATAAATGCTAATAGTCTGCAGGAGATCGGATGGAAATAAATAGTAATCTGCAAAAAAAAAGGAAATAGATGCTAATAGTCTGCAGGAGATCTGCAGAAATAAAGGAAATGGCTGCTCTAATGCAAAAAAAGAAAAAAAAAATGAAATAGATGCTAATAGTCTGCAGAAGATCTGCAAACAAAGGAACTAGATGTTAATATACTGCAGGAGATCTGATGTAAATAAATAGCATCCATTTCATTTTTTTTTCATTTTTTTGCAGATTACTATTTATTTCCATCCGATCTCCTGCAGACTATTAGCATTTATATAATTTTTTTGCAGATCTCCTGCAGACTATTAGTATCTATTTAATTTTCTCATCAGATCTGCAGACTATAAGCATCTATTTCATATTTTTTTTGCAGGTCTCCTGCAAACTATTAGCAGCCATTTCCATAGTCTAGTCTATTTCTAATCTATTTTCTATTTCTATTCTAATCTTTTATAATTGGAATTTGAATTCATTCTATACAAAATTCGAATGTCGGAACATGGTCTTTTCTATTTGGTTGGAATAATTTTGAATCCGGTTGAAATATTATCGAATTTGGTTGAAATATTAACGAATGCGGATGAAATATTATCGAATTTGGTTGAAATATTTTCGATTGCGACCGATTTTTCAAATTCCAATTAGAAAAGATTAGAATAGAAATAGAAAACAGACTAGAAAAACAATAGAACAACAGAATAGAATATAGATACCATCTATTTCATTTTTTATTTTTTTTGCAGATTACCATTTGTTTCCATAAGATCTCCTGCAGACTATTAGCATCTATTTAATTTTTTTTGCTGATCTCCTGCAGACTATTAGTGATCTGCAAAAAATAAAATAAAAAATGAAATAGATGCTAATAGTCTGCAGGAGATCTGCAAAAAAATTAAATAGATGCTAATAGTCTGCAGGAGATCTTATGGAAACAAATAGTAATCTGCAAAAAAAATTAAAATGAAATAGATAGTATCTATATTCTATTCTGTTGTTCTATTGTTTTTCTAGTCTATTTTCTATTTCTATTCTAATCTTTTCTAATTGGAATTCGAAAAATCGGTCGCATTCGAAAATATTTTAACCAAATTCGAAAATATTTCTACCGGATTCGATAATATTTCATTCGCATTCGTTAATATTTCAACCAAATTCGATATTTCAACCGGATTCAAAATTATTCCAACCGAATAGAAAATACCATGTTCCGACATTCTATTTTCGTATAGAATTAATTTAAATTCCAATTAGAAAAGATTAGAATAGAAATAGAAAATAGACTAGAAATAGACTAGACTAGGGAAATGGCTGCTAATAGTTTGCAAGAGACCTGCAAAAAAAAATGAAATAGATGCTTATATTCTGCAGATCTGATGAGAAATTAAATAGATACTAATAGTCTGCAGGAGATCTGCAAAAAAATTATATAAATGCTAATAGTCTGCAGGAGATCGGATGGAAATAAATAGTATTCTGCAAAAAAACGAAATAGATGCTAATAGTCTGCAGGAGATCTGCTGAAATAAAGGAAATGGCTGCTCTAATGCAAAAAAAAAGAAAAAGAAAAATGAAATAGATGCTAATAGTCTGCAGGAGATCTGCAAAAAAATGAAACAGATGTTAATTTACTGCAGGAGATCTGATGGAAATAAATAGTAATCTGCAAAAAAAAAAATGAAATAGATGCTATTTATTTCCATCAGATCTCCTGCAGTATATTAACATCTATTTAATTTTTTGCAGATCTCCTGCAGACTATTAGCATCTATTTAATTTTTATTTTCTTTTTTTGCATTAGAGCAGCCATTTCCTTTATTTCAGCAGATCTCCTGCAGACTATTAGCATCTATTTCATTTTTTTTTTTTTTTGCAGATTACTATTTATTTCCATCCGATCTCCGGCAGACTATTAGCATTTATATAATTTTTTTGCAGATCTCCTGCAGACTATTAGTATCTATTTCATTTTCTCATCAGATCTACAGACTATAAGCATCTATTAAATTTTTTTTTTGCAGGTCTCCTGCAAACTATTAGCAGCCATTTCCCTAGTCTAGTCTATTTCTAGTCTATTTTCTATTTCTATTCTAATCTTTTCTAATTGGAATTTGAATTCATTTTATATGAAATTCGAATGTCGGAACATGGTCTTTTCTATTCGGTTGGAATAATTTCGAATCCGGTTGAAATATTATCGAATTTGGTTGAAATATTATCGAATCCGGTAGAAATATTTTCGAATTTGGTTGAAATATTTTCGAATGCGACCGATTTTTCGAATTCCAGTTACAAAAGATTAGAATAGAAATAGAAAGTAGACTAGAAAAAAATAGAACAGAATAGAATAAAATATAATATATATATTGTATTTTATTCTATTCTGTTCTATAGTTTTTCTATTCGATTCTTTCCAATATTTTCGATTCTATTCTAATTGTTTTCAAATTCGATTCGACTAGAAGTTTTTCGAATTCGATTAGAATTTTTTTCGAATTCGATTAGAATTTCGTCCGTGGTTTTTCGATTTGAAACGTTATTTCGGATTCGGTTGAATTCGTTAGCATTGTAATTCGTTAATTCGGATGCATCCGAACGTCTGAATAATGAAAATTTGTCTGAATTTCGATTCGGAACGAAACGAAATGCCCATGCCTAGATCAGGATGGGAATCTTTTCCTGAGGAAGCTCTATGGTGTTGAGTCAGGTATCTAGTTCTGCTCCCAGGAAGACCATTCTCTGAGTGGGTTGGAGATCGCTCTTCCTCCAGTTTATCAGCCACCCAAATTTCTGCAGGAAGGGGAGACTTTGAAAATTGGAAATGCTAATGGTCTACCGCGAAGCGGAGACATTTTTGAAATGCAGTGTGAATGGGGATATGCAAGTAAGCGTCCTGTAAATCGTCGGAAAGCATCCAGTCCCCGATGTTTATGGCATGAAGGATTGACTGTAAGCTTTCCATCTTGAACGTCTCCACTAGGATTGACCGATTGAGAATTTTTAAGTCCAGAACGGGGTGCAGGTCCCCTGTCTTTTTCTTCACCAAGAATAGCGGGGAGTAAAACCCCTTTCCCCTTTGGGGTAATGGGACTTCCACTACGGCCTGCTTCTGGATTAGATCTTGAACGTATTCCGATAGTAATAGTCTCCTTTCTCGAGACGCCGGTAGTCTGGTTATACAGAACTGGTCTCTCGGTGGCCACTTCTCGAATCTCCATTTGTGCCCGGACTGGACAGTAGCTAATGTCCATGGGTCCTTTATTGTTTCCGCCCAGACTTGCTTGAACTTCTTGAGCCTGGCTCCTACTACAGCTGGTTGCGTGGACGCACCTTCAAAAGGACTTCTGGTCCCCTGTGGTAGGGGTTTTTGATTTCTGGAGTTTGAGGAAGGATGACTGGGGGTTCTTCCAATTCCTTCTGTATTCCTTTCCGGGCCTATAAGATTTTGCCTCCCTGTATCTATCCGGGAGGTTTTGTCTATAGGTAGGTGGCCTTTGTTGTTTGGGCCTTTTGTCTGAAGGGATGAGTCCCGATTTTCAGATGCTCGGCGTCATGTATAGCAGAAGCCTGTGGGACTACAGGGCCCAGAAAGGCAAAATTTTTAACAGAAGTGCACAGAAGGAGCTAGAGACCGCTGCAATAATAATAAACCTGTTTTGAGGTTTGTACACGTGCTGGCAACATACCCCTGAGACCATCAGAGTGGGGTTCCTTCCATCTAGCTCGTTTAGAGGCTGTACAGGTAAGGACTTCCACCCAGGAGAGGCTTGAACCTGGCTGGGGCGAGAGCGGTAAGGGGTGCTGTTCAGTGAGGAAAAAAAGGAGAATACCTGGGCGGGGGCCCTCTCTGGGTTTAATAGCTACGCGGCCCTATTAGGTTGTGGGGGCGGAGCCACAACCCAGGGGTGTATGCTGCCATGATGTGACAGGAAAAGCTGGGTACCTTATCCTAGATGGGAGTCTGTTATGAATGTTAAGGGGTAACCTACACAAAAAAAGAAAAAAATGTGTGTAGTCCACCCAAAATTAACACCAGACTCTTACCCCATTATGTAGTCAGGCAGGTCAGGAAAGGGGAAGCATTAAGTGTATGACCTCCCTGTCCTGAACCATACTGGGCCACATGCCATCAACATTGGGAAGGGTAGCTTACTGGGTTGACTATCCTGTTGAGGAAGGCATGGTCTTATTGGAATTTTGTAGTAAAGTAAATAAACATACTGATGCATTTCACAAGTCATTTATTAAAGAACAAAATGTCCCACAATGTAAATCCTTTGTCAGTCAAGTCATTCACTGGTGTAGATCCATTGTCAATCGAGAACATATGACTGCTGACCTGTCACAACAAAAATTCTAACCCATCAACATGATCTCCTTCCAATGGAGAATCACCACAAATTACATTTCCCCAGATAGCAGTTTGATTGTTAAAAGGGGTGTGGCTGCTGGCTAATGTCATTGACTGAGTCTGGCCATGGTGATACTCACCGGCAACTTTATTAGGTTCATCTTGCTAGTACCGGGTTGGACCCCTTTTGCCTTCATTCTTGGCAAAGATTCAACAAGGTGTTGGAAACATTCCTCTGAGATTTTGCTCCATAGTGACATGATAGCATCACGCAGTTGCTGCGGATCCATGATGCAAATATTACATTCCACCACATCCTAAAGGTGCTCTATTGGATGAGATGTGGTGAGTGTGGAGGCCATTGGAGTACAGGGACCTCATTGTCCAGTGGTGAGATAATTGGAGATTTGTGACATGGTGCATTATCCTGCTGGATGGAGCCATCAGAAGATGGGGACACTGTAGTCATAAAGGGATGGACATGGTCATCAACAATACTCAGGTAGGCCGTGGCATTTAAACGATGCTCAATTGGTACTAAGGGGCCCAAAGTGTGCCAAGAAAATATCCCCCACACCAGTGGCGTACTAAGTAGGGGGCAGGGGGGCCGGACCGCACCAGGTGCCACACACTGGGGGGGTGTCAGGCCGGCGCCCCCCCTCTGCGCCTGAAGAGGACTTGGCAGAAACAGAGACAGCGGGCGGCATGGCACGGTGACAGGGAGGCAGCGGCAGGTAACACACACAGCAGGGAGCCTGGCTTTGCAAGGGGGGGGGGGTGCGAGCCGCAACGATCCCCTTCTCTCATGGCCGCGCCGCGGATCTGAAAAGTCTCGGCTGTGACTGTCTCACACAACCGAGCAGAGAGAGAGTGAAGCCGCCTCTCCCTCCTCCGTGTAGTCTACAAGTGATGTGTGTGCAGCACACGCTGATCATCTGAGCCGAGCCAGGTGCATTACGGTTCTGAAGGGGGGGGGGAGTCTGCACTGTTGTAGGGGGGGTCTGTATGGTAGGGGGGTGTCTGCACTGTTGTAGGTTGTGTCTGTATGGTAGGGGGGTGTCTGCACTGTTGTAGGGGGGTCTGTATGGTAGGGGGGTGTCTGCACTGTTGTAGGGGGGGTCTGCTCTGTATTGTAGGGGGTGGTCTGTATTGTAGGGGGATCTGTATGGTAGGGGGGGTGTCTGCACTGTTGTAGGGGGTGTCTGTGTGGTAGGGGGGTGTCTGCACTGTTGTAGGGGGGGTCTGTATGGTGGGGGGGTCTGTATGGTAGGGGGGTGTCTGCACTGTTGTAGGGGGGTCTGCTCTGTATTGTAGGGGGTGGTCTGTATTGTAGGGGGATCTGTATGGTAGGGGGGGGTGTCTGCACTGTTGTAGGGGGTGGTCTGTATTGTAGAGGGGGTCTGTATGGTAGGGGGGTGTCTGCACTGTTGTAGGGGTGGTCTGCTCTGTATTGTAGGGGTGGTCTGTATGGTGGGGGGTCTGCTCTGTATTGTAGGGGGTGGTCTGTATTGTAGGGGGGTGTCTGCACTGTTATAGAAGGGGTCTGCTCTGTATTGTAGGGGGGTCTGCTCTGTATTGTAGGGGGGTCTGTATGGTAGGGGGGTGCCTGCACTGTTGTAGGGGGGGTCTGCTCGTATTGTAGGGGTGGTCTGTATGGTGGGGGGTCTGCACTGTTGTAGGGGGGTCTGCACTGTTGTAGGGGGTCTGCATTGTAGGGGGGACTGCATTGTAGGGGGACTGCATTGTAGGGGGGTTTGCACTGTAGGGGGGTCTGCACTGTAGGGGGAGGGGTCTGCACTGTAGGGGGGTCTGCACTGTAGGGGGGGTCTGTGTAACATGCAGGGGGTCCAGAACTGTTAGGGGGTTTCTGTGTAACATACAGGCGTCTAGAGCGGTGGGGGGCTGTGTAATGTAAAGGGGTGCAGTGTAATGTAAAGGGGTCCAGAGGTACAAGGGCTGTGTAATGTAAAGGGGTCCAGAGGTGCAAGGTGCAGTGTAATGTAAAGGGGTCCAGAGGTACAGTGTAATGTAAAGGGGTGCAGGGTGCAGTGTAATGTAAAGGGGTCCAGAGGTGCAGGGTGCTGTGTAATGTAAAGGGGTCCAGAGGTGCAGGGTGCTGTGTAATGTAAAGGGGTCCAGAGGTGCAGGTTGCTGTGTAATGTGAAGGGGTCCAGTGATGCAGGGTGCTATTTAATGTAAAGGGGTCCAGTGATGCAGGGTGCTCTGTAATGTAAAGGGGTCCAGTGATGCAGGGTGCTGTGTAATGTAAAGGGGTGCAGGGTGCTGTGTAATGTGAAGGGGTCCAGTGATGCAGGGTGCTATGTAATGTAAGGGGTCCAGTGGTGCAGGGTGCTGTGTAATGAGGTGCAGGGTGCTATGTAATGTAAAGGGGTCCAGAGGTGCAGGGTGCTGTGTAATGTAAAGGGGTCCAGAGGTGCAGGGTGCTGTGTAATGTAAAAGGGTCCAGTGAGGCAGGGTGCTGTGTAATGTAAAGGGGTCCAGTGGTGCAGGGTGCTGTGTAATGTAAAGGGGTGCAGAGGTGCAGAGGTGCAGGGTGCTATGTAATGTAAAGGGGTCCAGTGATGCTGGGTGCTGTGTAATGTAAAGGTGTCCAGTGGTGCAGGGTGCTATGTAATGTAAAGGGGTCCAGTGATGCTGGGTGCTGTGTAATGTAAAGGGGTGCAGAGGTGCAGAGGTGCAGGGTGCTGTGTAATGTAAAGGGGTCCAGTGATGCTGGGTGCTGTGTAATGTAAAGGTGTCCAGTGGTGCAGGGTGCTATGTAATGTAAAGGGGTCCAGTGATGCTGGGTGCTGTGTAATGTAAAGGTGTCCAGTGATGCTGGGTGCTGTGTAATGTAAAGGGGTCCAGTGGTGCAGGGTGCTGTGTAATTTGAAGGGGTCCAGTGATGCAGGGTGCATTGTAATGTAAAGGGGTCCAGTGATGCAGGGTGCTGTGTAATGTAAAGAGGTCCAGAGGTGCAGTTGTGGAGAGGGGGTACACAGTAGTGACAACGAGATTTTGAAGGATGCAGGGGGCACAGTGGGGTGTTTTTACATTTTACCGTGGGGGGGGGGGGGGGTTGCCAGATATAGGATCTGCCCCGGGTGCTAAATGCTCTAGGTACGCCCCTGCCCCACACCATTACACCACCAGCCTGAACCGGTTATACAAGGCAGGATGGATCCATGCATTCAAGTTTACACCAAAATCTGCCCCTACCATCTAAATGTCGTCGCTGCAATCGAGACTCATCAGACCAGGCAATGTTTTTCCAATCTTTTATTGTCCAATTTTGGTGAGCCTGTGCAAATTGTATTCTCAGTTTCCTGTTCTTAGCTGACAAAAGTGGCACCCGGTGTGGTCTTCTGCTTCAAAGTTTGATGAATTGTGCATTCATAAATGGTATTCTGCATACCTTGTAATGAGTGGTTACTTGAGTTACTGTTCCCTTTTTTATCATCTGGAACCAGTCTGCCCAATCTCCTCTGACCTCTGACATCAACAAGGCATTTTCGTCTACACAACGGCCGCTCATTGGATATTTTCTCTTTTTCTGACCATTCTCTGTAAGCCAGAGAGATGGTTGTGCATGAAAATTCCAGTAGATCAGCAGTTTTTGAAATACTCAGACCAGCCCGTCTGGCACAAACAACCATGCCACGTTCAAAGTCACTTAAAGAGGTTGCATGTTTATGATTTGTACCTATAGGTAAGGCTAATATTAGGCTTACCTATAGGTACTGTAAATATCTTCTAAATGTGTGCCATTTAGGAGATATTTACTGTATACTGCGTTGACGATCTTATCCGCGCATGTGCTCTGAAGGAACAGACACCCGTGCCGTTTCTTCAGGAGCGTGTGCCGCGACCGTCGGCTCCCGTGTGCATGCGCAGGAGTGACGTCACGCAGCTTCGGCCAGTCGCACAGTCGGAGTCAGTGGTCCCGGAAGGAAAACGGGCGAAAATGGATGCGGCCTGCAGCGGGGAGGATGCTGGCTTCATTTGTAGGTAAGTGTCACGTAATGTGCTAGTACAGGGCTTAAAAGTCTAGGCCTACTAGCCAGGCAAAAACCTTACTCTCCACCAGTTGCCCCACCAAACCTTTCCCAGGTCCATCCCCCAACCCGCCCCTTAACGCCCCACCCCTTAAAGCCCCGCCCTCTTAAAGCTTATGAAATTAAATTTTTCTTAAGAATAAAGAATCCAAAATATAAAAAAATGCAATTATAACATAGCTTTATTCAATTTAAACATAACAGCAATAGCATTAATATCAGGGTCCCCAGAGAGCACCCCCATACATCGGTGTCCCCCAGAGAGCCTCCCCTTACATCAGGGTCCCCAGAGAGCCTCCCCTTTACATCAGTGTCCCCAGAGAGCACCCCCATACATCAGTGTCCCCAGAGAGCCTCCCCTTACCCCAGTGTCCCCAGAGAGCCCCCCCTTACATCAGTGTCCCCCCAGAGAGCCCCCCTTACATCAGTGTCCCCCCAGAGAGCCCCCCTTACATCAGTGTCCCCCCAGAGAGCCCCCCCCTTACATCAGTGTCCCCCCAGAGAGCCCCCCCTTACATCAGTGTCCCCCAGAGAGCCCCCCCTTACATCAGTGTCCCCAAGAGAGCCCCCCCATACATCAGTGTCCCCAGAGAGCCCCCCCATACATCAGTGTCCCCAGAGAGCCCCCCCTTACATTAGTGTCCCCCAGAGGGCCTCCCTCTAAATAAGTGTCCTCAGATGGCTCCCCATCTTACCTTTAGCTGGTGGGTGTAGGGATGTGCACCGTTGGCAGGCAGCCTCTTCTCGTGTCCCCCACGGCGGTGGAGAGCGGACCTCTCCTCGTGTCCCCCGCGGCGGTGGAGAGCGGACCTCTCCTTGTTTCTCCCTCAGCGGTGGAGAGCGGAACTCTCCTGCACCTGTCCCCTGTAATGGCGCTGCCGAAGAAGAAGCCGCAAACCGGAAGTCGGCTTCAAAATGAGGCTTGGAGCGCAGGTGCACAGCAAATCGATCCCCGGGGCCTGGGGATCACATTGCGCTCTGTTACTGCCAGGGGCGTACCTAGAGCATTTGGCACCTGGGGCGGATCCTATATCTGGCACCCCCTCACCTTAAAATGTAAAAACACCCCACTATGCCCCCTGCATACCTCTGCATCTTTCAATTTCTTTTGTCACTACTGTGTACCCCCTCTCCACAACTGCACCTCTGGACCCCTTTACATTACACTGCACCCTGCACCTCTAGACCCCTTTACATTTAACAACCCTTGTACCCCTGGACCCCTTTACATTACACTGCACCCTGCACCTCTGGACCCCTTCACATTACACAGCCCTTGTACCTCTGCACCCCTTTACATTACACAGCCCTTGTACCTCTGCACCCCTTTACATTACACAGCCCTTGTACCTCTGCACCCCTTTACATTACACAGCACCCTGCACCTCTGGACCCATTTACATTACACAGCCCTTGTACCTCTGCACCCCTTTACATTACACAGCACCCTGCACCTCTGGACCCATTTACATTACACAGCCCTTGTACCTCTGCACCCCTTTACATTACACAGCACCCTGCACCCCTTTACATTACACAGCCCTTTTAACTCTGGACCCCTTTACATTACACGGCACCCTGCACCTCTAGACCCCTTTACATTACACATCACCCCACAGCTCTGGACCCCACTACATTACACAGTACCCTGCATCTCTAGATGCCTGTATGTTACACAGACACCCCCCTGCATGTTACACAGACCCCCTACAGTGCAGACCCCGCTACAGTACAGGCCCCCCTACAATGCAGACCCCCATACAATGCAGACCCCCGCTACAGTACAGGCCCCCTTACAATGCAGACCCCCTACAATGCAGACCCCCGCTACAGTACAGGCCCCCCTACAATACTGACCCCCCTACAATGCTGACCCCCCTACAGTGCAGACCTCCCCTACAGTTAAGACCCCAGCTACAGTGCAGACCACCCTACAGACCCCCCTACAGTGCACAGACCATACCTCGCAACATGCACGGATTCTGCAGGTTTCACATCTGTCCCGCAGTCCAGCTAGAGTGTTCAATTTCCTGCACAACAGGAATTCTAGGAAGTTGATTAAGCACACCGGAGGCAGGTAAGACGCCCCCCCCTCGCGTTCGGCGGACACCAGCGGCAGAACCCCCCCTCAGAACTGTGATCTCGGCAGCGGCTGTCAGCCGACAAGTATGAAGCCGCCTCCCCCTCCTCCTGCATAGCACTGTATAGACATAAAGGAGGAGGGGGAGGCGGCTTCATACTGACAGACTTATCAGAGCAGTGAGAGAAAAAGAACACTGCCTGCTCGGCCCCCCCCCCCCTCTGTGACTGAAAGGAGACAGCGCCGCGGGTTTAACTGCAGCATCGCGCGGTGACAGAACACTGTGTTCTGTCACCGCGCGATCTGCTGTTAAACCCGCGGTGGCTGTGCTGTCACGGAGGGCACGGGGGGGGGGGGGGGCGCCGGCCTGACACCCCCCAGTGTGTAACACCTGAGCACTCGCCCAACGGCAATTTATGCTCGCATTTGGCGAGCGAGCGAGTGCATTTTTCAAGCCCTGTGCTAGTATGTGTAGAGATACCTTCAACTAAGAGGGCCGCAGATTTAGTTTGGGCCCTGAAGACAGCTCCGCCAACCCCCAGCAATTTACTCGACCCCCTACTGGCACAGTTAGTCTAGGGTAATATGTGTATATCTTATGCTCTATGATCAAATGCAAACACCAAGACAGTGATAGGGGAATAACGAATTTACTTTCTATGGCAATGGAAATCAACAGTGATAACAGATCATAAGAATCTATCTGCAGAGCCCTGCAGCAATAGTCACACTTAGTGATGAGCCGAACACCCCCGGGTTCGGTTCGCACCAGAACCCGCGAACGGACCGAAAGTTTGTACGAACATTAGAACCCTATTAAATACAATGGATGCGAACGTTCGAATTCTAAAGTGCTAATTATAACAACTATTATGCATGTTATTGTCCTAAAAAGGGTTTGGGAACCCGGGTTCTGCACCAGGGGACATGTATCAATGCAAAAAGAAGTTTTAAAAACGGTCGTTTTTCGGGAGCAGTCATTTTAATGATGCATAAAGTGAAAAAAAAAAAGTCAAATATTCCTTTAAATATCGTACCTGGGGGGTGTCTAAAGTATGCCTGTGAAGTGCCACGTGTTTCCCGTGTTTAGAACTGTCCCTGCACAAAATGACACTTCTAAAGGAAAAAAAAGCCATTTAAAACTGCTTGCGGCTTTAATGTAATGTCTGGTCCCGGTAATATGGATGAAAATCTTTAAGAAAAATGGCATAGCTACCCCATGACCCCCCCCCCCCCCTACCCCAGCCCATTACCAGCCCCTTTGGGTCTTGTATGGATATTAAGGGGAACCCCGCACATAAAATAAAAAAGGCCCTATATACTCTGAACAGCCGTATACAGGCGGTGCATACAAGACAGGGACTGTATGTTTGTTCTTATGTAGAATGTGTTTGTAATTTTGAACAGGTACATTGTTTAAGTGTAGCTCCAGCCCAAAAATCTATTTTTAAACTTTTTGGAAAACATAGGTAAGGGTTATCACCCCTGTAACATTTGTTTTGCTGTCTGTGCCCCTGTTCAGAACATTTCACCTCACTTTCCGTCCCAATGACAACTGTTTTTGAAATGTGGTGTTTTTCTTGAAACAAGGATTGCTGATAAAGCATCAGTACAGAGGAGACACCTTTCTCCCATATTAATTCTTACAGGAGAGAATTTTCCTTCCTAGGGGTAGATTTCCTCTCACTTCCTGTTGTCTTCTTGCGTTTGCAAGTAGGAGTCGTTTGTAAGTTGGATGTTTGAAAGTAGGGACCTGCCGTATATAATCTGCAGAAATAGGCCCCTTAGTTGGTGTTGGCACAACACTGTAAGCACTCACAGTTACTCTTGGTTGGTGCTGGAACGCCCTGCTGTCAACTATTATATCAGGAATTGTAATTACATATAATTGTTGAACAGTGGTAGTAAAAATTGGGCCTTTGATGGTGGTGCTGGTGCCACAACACTGTAAGCCCTGACAGTTACTCTTGGTGGGTGCAGCAATGGGCCCTGCTGTGAATTATTAGATCAAGAATTGTAATTGCATGCCCCTGTTGAACAGGGGCTGAAAAATTGGGCCTTTCGTGGTGGTGGTGGTGGTGGTGGTGTTGCCACAACACTGTAAGCCCTCAGAGTTACTCTTGCTTGGTGGGTGCAGGAATGGGCCCTGCTGTGAATTATTAGATCAATAATTGTAATTACATGCCCCTGTTGAACAGGGGCTGAAAAATTGGGCCTTAGGCACTGGTGGCACAACACTGCAACCCCTCACAGATACTGTACTTGGAGCACAGCAATGAGCCCTGTTGCAAAGTATTGCTTCAAAAATTGTAATGACACGCCCCTGTTAAACAGGGGCTGAAAAATTGGGCCTTAGGCACTGGTGGCACAACACTCCAACCCCTCACACATACTGTACTTGGAGCACAGCAATGAGCCCTGTTGCAAAGTATTGCTTCAAAAATTGTAATTACACGCCCCTGTTAAACAGGGGCTGAAAAATTGGGCCTTAGCCACTGGTGGCGGCACCCATAAACAAAAATGATCTTCCAAGCTATCATCATCAATCGTATCATTGAGGACTCGGAGGAGGAGGATAGCCAGTCAACATAACAGCACAGGCACTCAGCATCAGCATCAGTCTTGAAGGGATGTGACATGTTAAAATCAATTAGTCTGTTATATCAGCATCAGGTGTGTGGTAGCTGGTGGTAATCCAAGACTGGTTCATCTTGATGAAAGTCAGTCGATCAACCGAGTCGGTGGACAGGCGCACCCTGTGATCCGTGACAAATCCTCCAGCAGCACTGAATGTGCGTTCCGAAAGAACGCTGGATGCAGGACAGGCCAGTAGCTCAATTGCATACTGTGCAAGCTCTGGCCAGTGATCCATCCTCAAGACCCAGTAAGCCAGAGGATTTTCGGTGGGGAAGGTGTCCAAGTCTGACCTTGCCCCTAGATATTCCTGCACCATGTTTATCAGACGCTGGCGATGGTTGCTGGAACCGATCATACTTTGGGGCTGCGGACTAAAGAATTGTCTGAACGCATCGGTCAGACGGCCACCTTCCCCACCGCTCCTTCTTTGACTGGCCGAAGCCTCAGCAACTCGTTGTCCAGGACCAGGAGTTTGTAACCTCCCAGTCTCTGGGAACGCGTTGCACAGACCTTTCTGCAAGGCCTCCCGGAGTTGTCTCATCCTCTGCTCCCTCTGCGACGGTAACATAAGGTCCGCAACCTTACCCTTGTACCGTGGATCAAGGAGAGTGGCCAGCCAGTAATGGTCCCTCTCCTTGATCCGAAGAATACGAGGATCCTTCCGCAGACTTTGCAGGATCAGGGAGGCCATGCAGCGTAGGTTTGCTGAGGCATTCGCTCCGGAGTCCTCTGGGTCACTAAGGACGACATGATCCGCAGTCACCTCCTCCCAGCCACGTACAAGTCCACTGGTTTCTTGGGACTGTAAATCATCCCTAAAAGACTGCTGCTGATGATGCTGAGTGCCAGCCTCCACCTCCATGCTGACACAATCCTCCTCCTCCTCCTCCTCCTCTTCCTGTGCGATGGGTGGGACAGAAGGAACACTGTCTGGGTAAAGGGGGCCTTGAGAGGCAAGGAAGTCCTCCTCTTCCTGCCTCTGTTCTGCCTCAAGTGCCCTGTCCATTATTCCACGCAGCGTGTGCTCCAACAGGTGGACAAGAGGTACAGTGTCACTGATGCATGCACTGTCACTGCTCACCATCCTCGTGGCCTCCTCAAATGGTGCCAGGACAGTGCATGCATCCCTGATCATGCCCCACTGGCGTGGAGAAAAAAAAACAAGCTCCCCTGACCCTGTCCTGGTGCCGTAGTCGCACAGGTACTCATTGATGGCCCTCTGCTGCGTGTGCAGCCGCTGCAGCATGGCCAACGTTGAGTTCCACCTGGTGGGCATGTCACATATAAGGCGGTTCTTGGGCAGGTTCAACTCCTTTTGCAGCTCAGCCAGGCGAGCACTGGCATTATAAGATCTGCGGAAATGCACACAGACTTTCCTGGCCTGCCTCAGGACATCCTGTAAGCCCGGGTACCTGCCCAAGAAACGCTGCACCACCAGGTTAAGGACGTGAGCCACACAGGGCACATGGGTCAGTTGTCCCTGTCGAAGGGCGGAGAGGAGGTTGGTGCCATTGTCGCAAACCACCATTCCTGGCTTAAGCTGGCGTGGCGTCAACCACCTCTTGGCCTGGCACTGCAGAGCAGACAGGACCTCTGCCCCAGTGTGGCTTCTGTCCCCCAAACACACCAGCGCAAGCACGGCATGGCATCTTTTTGCCTGCGTACTTGCGTAGCCCCGTGAACGGCTACGGAGCACCGCTGGTTCATAGGACAAACCACAGGAAGAGGCCATGGAGGAAGAAGAAGAGGAGGGGGTGGAGGAGAGAGGTGTGTCACAACCAGTAGTAGCATTTTGGAGGCGTGGCGGTGGGACAACCTCCAACACTACTGCACCTTGTCCTGCATCCTTCCCAGCTGCCAAAAGAGTGACCCAATGGGCCGTGAAAGAAAGGTAACGTCCCTGTCCATGCCTGCTGGACCATGAGTCAGCGGTAATATGCACCTTACCGCTGACCGCCCTGTCCAGCGAGGCCAAGACATTGCCTTCCACATGCCGGTAGAGAGCCGGAATAGCCTTCCGTGAGAAAAAGTGGCGTTTGGGAACCTGCCACTGAGGAACCGCACATTGCACAAACTCACGGAAGGGGGCCGAGTCTACCAACTGAAAAGGCAGCAGTTGAAGCGCTAGCAATTTAGCCAAGCTAGCATTCAACCGCTGGGCATGTGGATGGCTGGGAGTGAACTTCTTTCGACGGTCCAGCAGCTGGGGCAGGGAAATTTGCCTGCTAGAATCGGACGTCGGTGTACTGCTAGCAGAGTGGCCGCAAGTACTTGGCTGTGACACACCTAATTCTACACCTTCATTCCTCTCAGTGCATGTTTCAGAGAGGACTGAAGTTATAGTGGGGTTGGAGATCCCAGCTGATGCGGTGCAAGGAGAGGTCCGCTTTGTTCTTTGGTGTGGGTCTTTGAGGTAGGCTTGCCAACGAGCTGCATGGCAGGTCAACATATGTCTGGTCAGGCATGTGGTACCCAAGCGGCTGATGTTTTGGCCACGCGATATACGCTTGAGACATATGTTGCAAACAGCAGCTGTGCGATCTGATGCACTAGCCTCAAAAAAGGCCCACACCAAGGAACTTTTTGAATGACGGGCAGAGGCAGCGCCCTGCACAGGCGGAGCTCTGCGGTGTGATTCCGTCGGTGTACTGCCCTTACGCTGGCCACCAAAGGGCATCCTGCCTCGTTGGAGATGTGCCTCCTCCTCATCCTCCTCCTCCTCCTCTCTCCTATTAGGCACCCATGTGGAGTCAGTGACCTCATCATCCCCTCCCTCCTCATCACTGGAGCCAATCTGGCAGTATGCTGCAGCTGCTGGAACATGACTGCCAGATTGGTGTCCTTCTTGAGCATCCCCTCTGTCTGCTCTCACCCTACTGCCTTCCTGTAGCTGGGTTTCATCATCAGACCCTTCGAAACGCTGGGCATCCTCCTGGAGCATGTACCCAACACTGTGCTCAAACAGTTCGGGGGACTCCTCAGGAGGAGGACATGGTGGGTCTAGGGAAGGAGTGACTGATGATGAGTCTGACATTGATACCAGGGAAGAGGACGCTTTGGCAGCTGCTTTGCCAGTACCCTGAGCCTGGGTGAGAGAGGATGAGGAGGAGGAGGAGGGCTTGGTCATCCACTCTACCAAGTCTTCGGCATGATGTGGCTCAACATGTCCAGCTGCCGAAAAGGACAAGCGTGTCCCATGGCCATGTGCTGATGACAATGCACCGCGTCCACGACCAGCACTGTTGCCCCCAGACACAGAGCCTGCTTGCCCTCTTTTATTGCCTCCTGACTGTCTGCCTCTCCTTGTTTGCCTTCCAGACATTCTAATAGATGGCCTGCAGGGAGATGGGAAAAAAGCAATAAGGGCTACCTTCAGGTGTCCTTCTCTGTCCCTTTACTTAAGGATTTCTAAATATGGTTGAGGATGATTGCTTTTGCACAGAATAGCACAACGACAATTTCCCTGACTGTCCAAAAAACAAGGATTTCAAAGATGGTTGATGAGGAATGCTTTAGCACACTATAGCACAAGGAGAATTCACTCACTGTCCTTCCCAGTCCCTAGAAACAAGGACTTGCACAGTGAAAGAAACTGACACTCTCCCTACCTACAGTTTTCTGTCCCTAGAAAAAATGTTTTTTTTAAGCACATTATAGCACAAGGAGAATTCACTCACTGTCCTTCCCAGTCCCTAGAAACAAGGACTTGCACAGTGAAAGAAACTGACACTCTCCCTACCTACAGTTTTCTGTCCCTAGAAAAAATGTTTTTTTTAAGCACACTATAGCACAAGGAGAATTCACTCACTGTCCTTCCCAGTCCCTAGAAACAAGGACTTGCACAGTGAAAGAAACTGACACTCTCCCTACCTACAGTTTTCTGTCCCTAGAATTTTTTTTTTTTTAAGCACACTATAGCACAAGGAGAATTCACTCACTGTCCTTCCCAGTCCCTAGAAACAAGGACTTGCACAGTGAAAGAAACTGACACTCTCCCTACCTACAGTTTTCTGTCCCTAGAAAAAGTTTTTTTTAAGCACACTATAGCACAAGGAGAATTCACTCACTGTCCTTCCCAGTCCCTAGAAACAAGGACTTGCACAGTGAAAGAAACTGACACTCTCCCTACCTACAGTTTTCTGTCCCTAGAAAAAATGTTTTTTTTAAGCACACTCTAGCATCAGGAGAATTCACTCACTGTCCTTCCCAGTCCCTAGAAACAAGGACTTGCACAGTGAAAGAAACTGACACTCTCCCTACCTACAGTTTTCTGTCCCTAGAAAAAGTTTTTTTTAAGCACACTATAGCACAAGGAGAATTCACTCACTGTCCTTCCCAGTCCCTAGAAACAAGGACTTGCACAGTGAAAGAAACTGACACTCTCCCTACCTACAGTTTTCTGTCCCTAGAAAAAATGTTTTTTTTAAGCACACTCTAGCATCAGGAGAATTCACTCACTGTCCTTCCCAGTCCCTAGAAACAAGGACTTGCACAGTGAAAGAAACTGACACTCTCCCTACCTACAGTTTTCTGTCCCTAGAAAAAATGTTTTTTTTAAGCACACTATAGCACAAGGAGAATTCACTCACTGTCCTTCCCAGTCCCTAGAAACAAGGACTTGCACAGTGAAAGAAACTGACTCTCCCTATCTACAGTTTTCTGTCCCTAGAAAAAATGTTTTTTTTAAGCACACTATAGCACAAGGAGAATTCACTCACTGTCCTTCCCAGTCCCTAGAAACAAGGACTTGCACAGTGAAAGAAACTGACACTCTCCCTACCTACAGTTTTCTGTCCCTAGAAAAAAAATTTTTTAAGCACACTATAGCACAAGGAGAATTCACTCACTGTCCTTCCCAGTCCCTAGAAACAAGGACTTGCACAGTGAAAGAAACTGACACTCTCCCTACCTACAGTTTTCTGTCCCTAGAAAAAATGTTTTTTTTAAGCACACTATAGCACAAGGAGAATTCACTCACTGTCCTTCCCAGTCCCTAGAAACAAGGACTTGCACAGTGAAAGAAACTGACACTCTCCCTACCTACAGTTTTCTGTCCCTAGAAAAAATGTTTTTTTTAAGCACACTATAGCACAAGCACAAAACACACTGACACTCTCCCTACCTATCCTTCTCTTTCCCTAAACTAAAGGAATCCAGGTTAAGCAAGAAAGAAATAAAAGTCACTGTCCCTGCCTATGCTGCTCTTTCCCTGCTCCGGAACACACTACACTAGGCCGCCGTGCTGGCGGCCTTTTATAGTGTGGGGCGTGTACTAAACACCCTCAGCAATAATTGGCCACAGGCATCCTGCCTGTGGCCAATCATTGCTCTCCTCGCTGCCGGCGCTGTGATTGGCCAAGCATGCGGGGTCACAGTGCATGCTTGGCCAATCACAGCGCCTGGATGACACTGCGATGGCGTAGTGCATTGTGGGCCGTTCGCGTCACTCGAATTTGGCGCGAACGGCCCAAATCGTTCGATCTTCGTCGAACGATCGAACAGCCGATGTTCGAGTCGAACGTATGTTCGACTCGAACACGAAGCTCATCCCTAGTCACACTATAACCATTAAGATATGGCGCACACGCGCCACGTGTAACAGTACTTCACTATGCACCCTATGGCGCAGCAACTAAATAAACTACCTAGATGGCCAGGCCTGACCATATAACTCAGTCTCTAGGAAGGGGTAAAATTCTTCGCATGCAAGTCTTTAAATGGTGGTGCACATTTCAGGAACACATTTGTAATCCAAGGGGGGGGGGTAAAATGGCAACACAGTACACTCCACTTGAGATCCGTTCAACTCAGTTCTGCTTTGGATCTCAAATGGGGGAAAAGAACTCAAATAGGAACTGGTGGGCCATGGCAGTCTGTAGGCCTAACAATGATATAAAGTATTTGTGGATTGAGCAAGTGCTCGCTCACCCCTCCGGACGCAATCCCAGTCCGGGAACTTCCACCTGCTGTGTCTCCTCACACAGCTCTGCAGCAGTCTGGTCTCCGGCTCAGCAGCGGTTGAAGAAAACCGAGTCAGATGCCACCCAGGCTCGCGATGGGGTGGAAGGCTCTTTGGGTAACAGCGCAAGGCCCCAGGCTTCAGGCCTTGCACCACGGTGGATCCGCACAGGAAGATCTCTCCCTTGAAGTCTCGTGTCCCAAAGAGACCGAGCCCAGCCTCGCCTCCTCCTTTTATAACCCCTCCCATGAGTCTCTGGGTGGAAACATTGCCGAAAGGGGTTCTGGGTAAGGTAGTCCTGCGAGTCTTAAAGGGGACCCCGCTACACATGCGATTACTTTGCAGGTAAGAAAAAAAGGGGAAAACCCCCCCCCCAAAAAAACTCTCTTTTGATGCTCGGTTTGAATTTCAGCAAGTTATCTTCACCACGTCTAGATGCCTAAATACATTGAGTTCCTGCCATGTGATTGGCTGATTAGCAATTTGTGTTACCAAGCAATTGAACAGGTGTACCTAATAATAAAGTGGCCGGTGAGTGTATTTAATCAGCGCTGTCAGCCAGCAACCCCACCCCGTTTATTTACATCCAGCTGTTGGCCTGGAATCTTCTGGCTGGTGTTCTGCCGAGCTGGTTCCTTCTATCGATATGGTTCCCTCTTGACTGTGCAGGCGCAATCTGAGCCGACGGAAATCTGAGCTTTAACAGCTGTTCGTCAGCTGTAGACGCGCTCGCTCTCGATGCTTGGTTACACACGCCGCTTTATTATTTTTGCCGCTCTATACGTCAAGGGGCGGATCAGATGTGATGTTGCGCAGTGCATTTTGTTTGTTTATACATGCTGCTCTATACAGCAAGGGGCTGATATCCGCTGTTTAACAGATCCATTACTAATGTGTTTAAATGCATCCCTTGCTGCCCCTTGCTGTATAGAGCGGCGTGTATAAACAAACAAAATGCACTACTCAATATCACATCTGATCCGCCCCTTCCTGTATAGAGCGGCATGAAGAATAAAGAGGCGTGTGTAAGTAAGCATCTACAGCTGACGAAGATATGGTTCCTCCTATCGATATGGTTCCCTCTTGACTGCGTAGGCGCAATCCGAGCCGACGGAAATCTCCAAGCTTTAACAGCTGTTCGGCAGCGCCTGCGCAGTCAATTGGGAACCATATCGATAGGAGGAACCAGCTCGACAAGACACCGGCAGATAGATGGGATCCAGAATGTTTCACCGGTTGCTAGGACGCCAGTGGCTGCTAGCTTCCTAGCAACAAGGAGCCTTGAGAGGAAAGCTGTCATATTTAGTAGCAGTAGTAATACTGCTGCTAAATGTATGACTTCTTGCTTCAGCTGGAGGTTTGACTTACTGGACGGGTGGGTACCTCCATTTAGTTCGCCAAATGCCAAACACTCAAAGTTGGGATCAAATCTTACATCAGTCCAAACATGAACCACATCCCTACTGTACATTATAGAAACTAGCAAAAACATTTTTTATAACTCCTATTTTTTATGCCATGTTTAACCACTTGCCGTCCGCCGTATAGTAAAATGATGGCGGCAGGGTGGCACTCTCATTCTGCGACGATGTCATATGACGGCGCCCGAGAACCGCCGCTCTCGAGTGCCCACGGGGGAACGCAGCGCGGCGATCATGGCCACGATGACGAGGCTCTTTACCCATGTGATCAGCTGTGTCCAATCACATCTGATCACATGTAAACAAGGAAGTACCGTTTTATCGGCTCTCCTCACTTCAAACTGACCGAGTTTAGAGGAGAGCCGATCAGCAGCATCTCCTCGCAGGGGAGACTGTACAGGTAATCAGGGCACTGATCATCGGAGCCCTGATTACAGTACAGCCCCAAGCAGTGCCCATCAGTGAGACCAATCAGTGCCCATTAGTGATGCCAGTCAGTGTCGCCTATCAGTACTCATCAGTGCCGCCTATCAGTACTCATCAGTGCCGCCTATTAGTGCTTATCAGTGCCATCTAATCCGTGCCCTTCAGTGCCACCTCATCAGTGCCCAGCAGTGCAGCCTCATCAGCTCACATCAGTGAAGGAGAAAAATTACTTATTTACAAAATTTACTGTCAGAAACAACGAAAAAAAAAATTTTTTTCAAAACTTTCGGTCTTTTTTCCTTTTTTTTAGCAAAAAATAAAAACCCAGCAGTGATTAAATACCACCAAAAGAAAGCTCCATTTGTGTGAAAAAAAATATAAGAATGTCATATGGATACAGTGTTGAATGACTGCGCAATTGTCATTCAAAGTGCGACATTAAAAAAAAAAAGTGTAAAATTAGAAAAAAAAAAAATCTTTATTTCATTTGTAAACAAGTTTGCCATACTTTGTAATATACATGTAATTTTAGAATCATCATAAATGCTCCCCTGTAGAATGTGGCTTGGTTTGCCTTGCTCCCGTGGTTTGTAACTTATCGCTGACGATTCGTTTCTTCTTTAGATTTTAGTGGCCACCGATGGCGTTCATTGCGGCGCTTCGCCATCTCCTCTCTGAGGAACTTTGGGATGGGGAAAAAGACCATGGAATCCCGCCTGCAGGAGGAGATGACTTATCTAACACCGGCAGTTGCCGAGACGGAAGGTGGGTGAAAATGTTTTCAATAATTTTTATTGAAAAATTGGTGAAAAATGTAGACGCTTGCATGGTCAGAAAATGTAAAGGGGGGACCTGAATGTCTAGGAATCAAGGCCCACTGGCTGCTTTACTTAGCTACTCCAACAACAGAGGATTGGCAATCGTTTCCCACAATATCGATTAGGCTCCATCCTATTGGGGAGATTGATGGTGGAAGAATAAGATTGGATTTATATACACTATATTGTCAAAAGTATTGGGACACCTGCGTATGTAAATGAAGGATGGCCGCACTGCCATACACATAGTTACATAGTAGGTGAGGTTGAAAAAAGACACAAGACCATGAAGTCCAACCTATGTGTGTGATTATATGTCAGTATAAAGCCCCATACACACGGTTGGACTTCCATCTGACTTTTCCCTGGATTTTTGTCCGAACGGAGTTGGCCGGGCACACCCATAGCATACACACCACAGGACTTTTCTGCAAACTTTCCCAAAACTTTTTGCAACCTCACGTGGTTTTTCTGCTCTTTTCTGCTCTTTACTGCCACCCTTTGGTCAACTTCTGCTATTGTTGGTTGATTTTAACATTAGTTGTTTTGTCCATCGGACAAAAGTCCTATGGTTTTCTGTACACACGGTAGGACTTTGCTCCATCGGACTTTTGTTGGGCAAAAGTTTGTCCGTTTGCAGACCCAACTTTTGTCCGATGAAAACACAAAAAAAAAAAAAAAAATGTTTGTCAGATGGAGCGTACACACGGTCGGATTGTTGGTCCAACTTGCTCAAAATGAAGTTTGTTGACCAAAAGTCCTACCGTGTGTACGGGGCTTTACCTTGTATATCCCTGTATGTTGTGGTCATTCAGGTGCTTATCTAATAGTTTGAAAAAACTATTGATGCTGCCTGCTGAGACCACCGCCTGTGGAAGGGAATTCCGAATCCTTGCCGCTCTTACAGTAAAGAACCCTCTATGTAGTTTAAGGTTAAACCTCTTTTCTTCTCATTTTAATGAGTGGCCATGTGTCTTGTTAAACTCCCTTCCGCAAAAAAGTTTTATCCCTATTGTGGGGTCACCAGTAGGGATGGGCTTGATGTTCAGGTTGAACATCGGGTGTTCGCCCGTTCGCCGAGAAGCAAACAATATGGGGCATTCGCGGTAAATTTGAGTGCCGCAGAACGCCCCATAATGCACTGCGAGATCGGAGTGCATTGCTGTATGATTGGCCAAAGCATGCACCTGACCTGCATGCTTTGGCCAAGCCCAACGCCCTCTGCTAAGAGAGCCCTACACTATATAAGGCTGCCTACACGGTGGCCCTGTGTAGTGTTGTTGGTGTGGACCAGGGATGAGCCGAACACCCCCCCCCAGTTCGGTTCGCATCAGAACATTCCAACGGACCGAAAGTTTGCGCGAACTTTCGAACCCCGTTAAAGTCTATGGGACTCGAACGTTAAAAATCAAAAGTGCGAATTTTAAAGGCTAATATGCAAGTTATTGTCCTAAAAAGGGTTTGGGGACCCGGGTCCTTCCCCAGGGGACATGTATCAATGCAAAAAAAAGTTTTAAAAACGACTTTTTCGGGAGCAGTGATTTTAACCCTTTCCCGCCGAGCGTACGCACATATGCGGCCTCGGCTTTCGGGGGTTATACCGGGATCATGCCTGCAGCTGCAGGCATGATCCCAGGTACCGTTGTTTAGAGCGAGCGATTGGCTATCCAGGCATAACATCCGATGAAGGTAAAAGCCGCTTGGTTGTTATACCGGAGGAGCGGGATCGGACATCCCCCCTCCCGCCACCTCCCGCCGCTCTGACCGGGCCTCCCGTCCTACCGGGAGACCCGATCCACAATCAGTCGCTTCTGGTGCCTTGTGACAGACTGGCATGAAGCTGTAAACGGCTTTTTGCCAGTCTCCTGAATGTAAACACAGAAGCGACGTCACTTCCGGTTTACTCGGCTGCCAATGGTGCCAGATTTTAAAAAGAATACAGTATTCAGAATCGCCGTTTTCGGCGATCTAAATACTTTGAAGTGCAAAGGAGGGATTTGGGGTCTTTTAGATCCCGATCCCTCCATAAAGAGTACCTGTCATCACCTATTACTGTCACAAGGGATGTTTTCATTCCTTGTGACAGCAATAAAAGTGATCAAAACATATTTTTTTAAAAAAACACAATTTTATATTATAAAAAAAATAAAAAAAATAAGAAAACAACATTTTTTTTTAAAGCACCCCCGTCCCCACGAGCTTGCGCAGCAAAGAAAATGCATACGGAAGTTGCGCCCGCATATGTAAACAGTGTTCAAATCACACATGTGAGGTATCGCCGCGATCGTCAGTTCTAGCCCTAGACCTCCTCTGTAACTCTAACCTGGTAACCGTAAAAAAGATTTTTAGGTACCGTAGTTTGTCGCCATTCCACGAGTACGTGCAATTATAAAGCATGACATGTTTGGTATCTATTTACTCGGTGTAACATCATCTTTCACATTATACAAAAAAATTGAGCTAACTTTACTTCATTTTTTTTAATTCATGAAAGTAAATTTTTCCAAAAAGGTGGGTTTAATCACTTAAGGACCACCGCACGCCAATGTACGTCGGCAGAATGGCGCGGCTGGGCACAAGGGCGTACAGGTACGTCCCCTTTAAGAGCCCAGCCATGGGTCACGAGCGCGCCACCCGCCGGCGCGCTCGCGACCCAGTCCTCTTCTCCGTGACTGTCCCCGCGGGAACAGCGGACCTGATTGCCGCCGGTCTCCCGCGATCAGGTCACAGAGAGGAAGAACGGGGAGAGGTAAGTGTAAACAAACCTCTCCCCGTGCTTCCCAGTAAGCCTGTCACTGATCGTCTGTTCCCTGTCATAGTGAAAGACGATTAGTGATGTCACACGCTAAGCCACGCCCCCCCCACAGTAAGAAACACACATCAGGGCACACTTAACCCCTACAGCGCCCCCTCCTGGTTAACCCCTTCACTGCCAGTAACCAGTGCATTTTTATAGCACTAATCGCTGTAAAAATGACAATGGTCCCAAAATGTGTCAAAAGTGTCCGACATAATGTCGCAGTCACGAAAAAAATCACTGATCGCCGCCATTACTAGTAAAAAAAAAAAAAAATAATAAAAATGACATAACAGTCCCATATTTTGTAAACGCTATAACTTTTGCGCAAACCAATCAATAAACGCTTATTGCGATTTTTTTTATACCTAAAATATGTAGAAGAATACGTTTCAGCCTAAACTGAGGAAAAAATATGTTTTTTTTTATATATTTTTGGGGGATATTTATTATAGCAAAAAGTAAAAAATATTGCATTTTTTTCAAAATTGTCGCTCTACTAAACTAAAAACCGCAAAGGTGATCAAATACCACCAAAAGAAAGCTCTATTTGTGGGGAAAAAAGGACGCCAATTTTGTTTGGGAGCCATGTCGCACGACCGCGCAATTGTTAGTTAAAGCGACGCAGTGCCGAATCAAAAAAAGTGGCCAGGTCTTTAAGCTGCATAATGGTCCGGGTCTTAAGTGGTTAAAACACCTCTGCATAAATACCGTGTGACATAAAATATTGCAACAATCGCCATTTTATTCTCTAGATTCTCTGCTAAAAATATATATAATGTTTGGGGGGTTCTAAGTAATTTTCTAGCAAAAAATATGGATTTTAACTTGTAAACACCAAATGTCAGAAATAGGCTTAGTCATGAAAGGGTGTTAATGATGCTAAAAGTGAAAAAATAAAAGTGAAATATTTCTTTAAATATCGTGCCTGGGGGGTGTTTATAGTAAAGTGGCATGTGTTTCCTGTGCTTAGAACTGTCCCTGCACAAAATGTAATTTCTGAAGGAAAAAAAGTCATTTAAAACTGCTTGCGGCTTTAATGTCATGTCTGGTCCCGGCAATATGGATGAAAATCATTGAGAAAAACGGCATGGGTACCCCCCCCAGCCCCTTTGGGTCTTGTATGGATATTAAGGGGAACCCTGCACCCAAATAAAAAAAAGGAAAGGCGTGGGGCCCCCAGGCCCTATATACTCTGAACAGCAGTATACAGGCGGTGCAAACAAGACAGGGACTGTAGGTTTGTTCTTAAGTAGAATCTGTTTGTAATTTGGAACAGGTAAAAATGTTTAGGTGTAGCTCCAGCCAAAAAATCTATTTTTAAGCTTTTTGGAAAACATAGGGAAGGGTTATCACCCCTATAGCATTTGTTTTGCTGTCTGTGCAGTGTGCACCTGTTCAGAACATTTCACCTCACTTTCTGTCCTAATGACAAATGTTTTTGAAAAATTGGGTTTTTATTGAAACAAGGATTGGTGATAAAGCATCAGTGGAGAGGAGACACCTTTTTCCCATATTAACTCTTACAGGAGATAATTTCCCTTCCTAGGGGTAGATTTCCTCTCACTTCCTGTTGTCTCCTTCTGTTTGCGAGTAGGAGTCATTTGTAAGTTGGATGTTTGAAAGTAGGGGCCTGCCGTATATACTCTGCAGAAATTTGTCCCTTAGGTGTTGGTGTTGCCACAACACTGTAAGCCCTCACAGTTACTATTGGTGGGCGCTGGAACGCCCTGCTGTGAACTATTATATAGGGATGAGCTCGGTGTTCGAGTCGAACATAGGTTCGACTCGAACATCGGCTGTTCGCGCGTTCGGTGAACAACGAACGATTTGGGCCGTTCGCGCCAAATTCGAGTGACGCGAACGGCCCACAATACACTGCGCCATCGCAGTGTAATCCCGGCGCTGTGATTGGCCAAGCATGCACTGTGACCCTGCATGCTTGGCCAATCACAGCGCCGGCAGCGAGGAGAGCATTGATTGGCCACAGGCAGGATGCCTGTGGCCAATTATAGCTGAGGGGGTTTAGTACACGCCCCACACTATAAAAGGCCGCCAGCGCGGCGGCCTTGTGTAGTGTGTTCCGGAGCAGGGAAAGTGAAGGATAGGCAGGGACAGTGTCAAATCTTGTCAAATCTATTCTTTGCTAAACCTTGTGTCTAGGGACAGAGAAGGATAGGCAGGGAGAGTGTCAGTGTCATATTCTTTGCTAAACCTTGTGTGTAGGGAGAGAGAAGGATAGGCAGGGAGAGTGTCAGTGTCATATACTTTGATAAACCTTGTGTGCAGGGAGAGAGAAGGATAGGCAGGGGACAGTGTCAGTGTCATATTCTTTGCTAAACCTTGTGTGCAGGGAGAGAGAAGGATAGACAGGGAGAGTGCCAGTGTCATATACTTTGATAAACCTTGTGTGCAGGGAGAGAGAAGGATAGGCAGGGGACAGTGTCAGTGTCATTGTTGCTAAGCCTCCTGCACATTATACACCTTAACTTAGCCTGTATTGCTGCTTTTTCCTGGTGTGTTACACCAACAGGATTTTGCGGCACTTACAGCGGGCGGAGTGTGCCTCCTGACCATATTACACCTTAACTTAGCCTGTATTGCTGCTTTTTCCTGGTGTGTTACACCAACAGGATTTTGCGGCACTTACAGCGGGCGGAGTGTACCTCCTGACCATATTACACCTTAACTTAGCCTGTATTGCTGCTTTTTCCTGGTGTGTTACATCAACAGGATTTTGCGGCACTTACAGCGGGCGGAGTGTACCTCCTGACCATATTACACCTTAACTTAGCCTGTATTGCTGCTTTTTCCTGGTGTGTTACACCAACAGGATTTTGCGGCACTTACAGCGGGCGGAGTGTGCCTCCTGACCATATTACACCTTAACTTAGCCTGTATTGCTGCTTTTTCCTGGTGTGTTACACCAACAGGATTTTGCTGCACTTACAGCGGGTGGAGTGCACCTCCTGACCATATTACACCTTAACTTAGCCTGTATTGCTGCTTTTCCCATTTCCCTGCAGGCCATTAGAATGTCTGGAAGGCAAACAAGGAGAGGCAGACAGTCAGGAGCCAATAAAAGAGGGCAAGCAGGCTCTGTGTCTAGAGACAACAGTGCTGGTCGTGGACGCGGTGCATCGCCATCAGCACGTGGCCATGGGACACGCTTGTCCTTCTTTTCGGCAGCTGGACGTGTTGAGCCGCATCATGCCGAAGACTTGGTAGAGTGGATGACCAAGCCCTCCTCATCCTCCTCATCCTCTCTCACCCAGGCTCAGGGTACTGGCAAAGCAGCTGCCAAAGCGTCCTCTTCCCTGGTATTAATGTCATCATCAGTTACTCCTTCCCTAGACCAGCCATGTCCTCCTGAGGAGTCCCCCGAACTGTTTGAGCACAGTGTTGGGTACATGCTCCAGGAGGATGCCCAGCGTTTCAAAGGGTCTGATGATGATACCCAGCTAGAGGAAGGTAGTAGCGTGAGAGCAGAGAGAGGGGATGCTCAAGAAGGACACCAATCTGGCAGTCATGTTCCAGCAGCTGCAGCATACTGCCAGATTGGCTCCAGTGATGAGGAGGGAGGGGATGATGAGGTCACTGACTCCACGTGGGTGCCTAATAGGAGAGAGGAGGAGGAGGATGAGGAGGAGGCACATCTCCAACGAGGCAGGATGCCCTCGGGGGGCCAGCGTAAGGGCAGCACACCGACGGAATCACACCGCAGAGCTCCGCCTGTGCAGGGCGCTGCCTCTGCCCGTTATTCAAAAAGTTCCTTGGTGTGGGCCTTTTTTGAGTCAAGTGCATCAGATCACACAGCTGCTGTTTGCAACATATGTCTCAAGCGTATATCGCGTGGCCAAAACCTCAGCCGCTTGGGCACCACATGCTTGGCCAGACATATGTTGACCTGGCATGCAGCTCGTTGGCAAGCCTACCTTAAAGACCCACACCAAAGAACAAAGCTGACCTCTTCTTGCACCGCATCAGCTGGGATCTCCAACCCCACTATACCTTCAGTCCTCTCTGAAACCTGCTCTGAGAGGAATGAAGGTGTAGAATTAGGTGTGTCACAGCCAAGAACTTGCGGGCACTCTGCTAGCAGTACACCGACGTCCGATTCTAGCAGGCAAATTTCCCTGCCCCAGCTGCTGGACCGTCAAAAGAAGTTCACTCCCAGCCATCCACATGCCCAGTGGTTGAATGCTGGCTTGGCTAAATTGCTAGCGCTTCAACTGCTGCATTTTCAGTTGGTAGACTCGGCCCCCTTCCGTGAGTTTGTGCAATGTGCGGTTCCTCAGTGGCAGGTTCCCAAACGCCACTTTTTCTCACGGAAGGCGATTCCGGCTCTCTACCGGCATGTGGAAGGCAATGTCTTGGCCTCGCTGGACAGGGCGGTAAGGTGCATATTACCGCTGACTCATGGTCCAGCAGGCATGGACAGGGACGTTACCTTTCTTTCACGGCCCATTGGGTCACTCTTTTGGCAGCTGGGAAGGATGCAGGACAAGGTGCAGTAGTGTTGGAGGTTGTTCCACCGCCACGCCTCCAAAATGCTACTACTGGTTGTGACACACCTCTGTCCTCCACCCCCTCCTCTTCTTCTTCCTCCGTGGCCTCTTCCTGTGCTTTGTCCTCGGAACCAGCGGTGCTCCGTAGGCGTTCAAGGGGCTACGCAAGTACGCAGGCAAAAAGATGCCATGCCGTGCTTGCGCTGGTGTGTTTGGGGGACAGGAGCCACACTGGGGCAGAGGTTCTGTCTGCTCTGCAGGGGCAGGCCGAGAGGTGGTTGACGCCACGCCAGCTTAAGCCAGGAATGGTAGTTTGTGACAATGGCACCAACCTCCTCTCCGCTCTCCGACAGGGACAACTGACCCATGTGCCCTGTGTGGCTCATGTCCTTAACCTGGTGGTGCAGCGGTTCTTGGGCAGGTACCCGGGCTTACAGGATGTCCTGAGGCAGGCCAGGAAAGTCTGTGTGCATTTCCGCAGATCTTATATTGCCAGTGCTCGCCTGGCTGAGCTGCAAAAGGAGTTGAACCTGCCCAAGAACCGCCTTATATGTGACATGCCCACCAGGTGGAACTCAACGTTGGCCATGCTGCAGCGGCTGCACACGCAGCAGAGGGCCATCAATGAGTACCTGTGCGACAACGGCACCAGGACAGGGTCAGGGGAGCTCAGGTTTTTTTCACCACGCCAGTGGGGCATGATCAGGGATGCATGCACTGTCCTGGCACCATTTGAGGAGGCCACGAGGATGGTGAGCAGTGACAGTGCATGCATCAGTGACACTGTACCTCTTGTCCACCTGTTGGAACATACGCTGCGTGGAATAATGGACAGGGCACTTGAGGCAGAACAGAGGCAGGAAGAGGAGGACTTCCTTGCCTCTCAAGGCCCCCTTTACCCAGACAGTGTTCCTTCTGTCCCACCCATCGCACAGGAAGAAGAGGAGGAGGAGGAGGAGGAGGAGGATTGTGTCAGCATGGAGGTGGAGCCTGGCACTCAGCATCATCAGCAGCAGTCTTTTAGGGATGATTTACAGTCCCAAGAAACCAGTGGACTTGTACGTGGCTGGGAGGAGGTGGCTGCGGATCATGTCGTCCTTAGTGACCCAGAGGACTCCGGACCGAATGCCTCAGCTAACCTACGCTGCATGGCCTCCCTGATCCTGCAAAGTCTGCGGAAGGATCCTCGTATTCTTCGGATCAAGGAGAGGGACCATTACTGGCTGGCCACTCTCCTTGATCCACGGTACAAGGGTAAGGTTGCGGACCTTATCGTACCGTCGCAGAGGGAGCAGAGGATGAGACAACTCCGGGAGGCCTTGCAGAAAGGTCTGTGCAACGCGTTCCCAGAGACTGGGAGGTTACAAACTCCTGGTCCTGGACAATGAGTTGCTGAGGCTTTGGTCAGTCAAAGAAGGAGCGGTGGGGAAGGTGGCCGTCTGACCGAAGCGTTCAGACAATTTTTTAGTCCGCAGCCAAAAGGTATGATCGGTTCCAGCAACCATCGCCAGCGTCTGATATACATGGTGCAGGAATACCTAGGGGCAAGGTCAGACTTGGACACCTTCCCCACCGAAAATCCTCTGGCTTACTGGGTCTTGAGGATGGATCACTGGCCAGAGCTTGCACAGTATGCAATTGAGCTACTGGCCTGTCCTGCATCCAGCGTTCTTTCAGAACGCACATTCAGTGCTGCTGCAGGATTTGTCACGGATCACAGGGTGCGCCTGTCCACCGACTCTGTTGATCGACTGACCTTCATAAAGATGAACCAGTCTTGGATCACCACCAGCTACCAAACACCTGAAGCTGATATAACAGACTAATTTATTTTCAAATGTCACATCCCTTCAAGACTGATGCTGATGCTGAGAGACTGTCCTGTTATGTTGACTGACTATCCTCCTCCTCCTCAATGATCCGATTGACGATGATAGCTTGGAAGAACATTTTTGTTTCTGGGTGCCGCCACCAGTGGCTAAGGCCCAATTTTTCAGCCCCTGTTTAACAGGGGTGTGTTATTACAATTTTTTATGCAATGCTTTGCAGCAGGGCTCATTCCTGCACTCCAACTAGAGTATCTGGGAGAGGTTGCAGTGTCGTGGCACCAGCACCAGTGGCTAAGGCCCAATTTTTCAGCCCCTGTTTAACAGGGGCGTGTAATTACAATTTTTGATGCAATACTTTGCAACAGGGCTCATTGCTGTGCTCCAAGTACAGTATCTGTGAGGGGTTGCAGTGTTGTGGCACCAGTGGCTATGGCCCAATTTTTCAGCCCCTGTTTAACAGGGGCATGTAATTACAATTTTTTATGCAATGCTTTGCAGCAGGGCTCATTCCTGCACTCCAACTAGAGTATCTGGGAGAGGTTGCAGTGTCGTGGCACCAGCACCAGTGGCTAAGGCCCAATTTTTCAGCCCCTGTTTAACAGGGGCGTGTAATTACAATTTTTGATGCAATACTTTGCAACAGGGCTCATTGCTGTGCTCCAAGTACAGTATCTGTGAGGGGTTGCAGTGTTGTGGCACCAGTGCCTAAGGCCCAATTTTTCTGCCCCTGTTTAACAGGGGCATGTAATTACAATTCTTGATCTAATAATTCACAGCAGGGCCCATTCCTGCGCCCACCAAGACTAACTGTGAGGCCTTACAGTGATGTGTCAACACCACCACCACCACCAAAGGCCCAATTTTTCAGCCCCTGTTCAACAGGGGCATGCAATTACAATTCTTGATCTAATTATTCACAGCAGGGCCCATTCATGCGCCCACCAAGAGTAACTGTGAGGGCTCACAGTGTTGTGGCAACACCAACATGTAAGGGGCAAATTTCAGCTGAGTATATACGGCAGGCCCCTACTTTCAAACATCCAACTTACAAACGACTCCTCCTTGCAAACGGAAGGATACAATAGGAAGTGAGAGGAAATCTACCCCTAGGAAGGCAAATTCTCTCCTGTAATGCCGCGTACACACGGCCGTTTTTCTCGTCGAGAAAAACTACATTTTTTCCTTTCGACGAGAAAAACGATCGTCTGTGGGCTTTTTGCCGTTTTTTTCGACGAGAAAAACGGCATTAAAAACGACGAGAAAAATTAGAACATGTTCTAATTTTTCTCGTCGTTTTTTTCGACATGTTTCCCGCGGCAGTTTTCCCATAGGGAAACACTGCCGCGGAGCCCACAGACGGTCGTTTTTCTCATCAAGAGAAAAAATGACGTGAAAAACGACCGTGTGTGGGGAACAAGCCGTTCCCTCGTTTTTAATGTCATTATTCACGGCGTTTTTTTAACCGCCGTGAATAATGATCGTGTGTACGCGGCATAAGAGTTAATATGGGAAAAAAAGTGTCTCCTCTCCACTGATGCTTTATCACCAATTCTTGTTTCAATTAAAACCCCAAATTTTCAAAAAACATTTGTCATTAGGACAGAAAGTGAGGTGAACTGTTCTGAACAGGTGCACACTGCACAGACAGCAAAACAAATGTTACAGGGGTGATAACCCTTCCCTATGTTTTCCAAAAAGCTTAAAAATAGATTTTTGGGCTGGAGCTACACTTAACCACTTCCCTACCCAGCCATAGACAAATGACGTCCACAGATGGGATCTCCCATCCTGGGTGGACGTCATATAACGTCCTCTGCTTTGATGGGGGATATCTGAATGATGCCTGCAGCTAGAGGCATCATTCAGATATCCTTTTGAAGTGCCGGCGATTCTGTGCACCATAAGAATGATCATAGCGGCGGTTCCGCCGCTTGATCGTTCTTATAGGCGGCGGGGGGGACACCCCCCCCTCCCGCCGCCATCCGGTGCTTCTCCGGGCTCCCGGAGCGAATCTTCCGGCATCGTTGGTGGAGTCACGTGATGAGCATAGAGATGACTGGTGACCAGATGGTCACCAGTCATCTCTATGATCGTCGGAGGCCCGGGCGCGATGTGATGACGTCACGTCCGGGTCTCAAATGTAAACAAAGCCGCCATTGCGGCTGTAAGTATGAAATCAGTGAAAAAAATTTCACTGATCTCATGCTTTCCAGCCTGGAGGAGAGATGTGGGGTCTTATTGACCCCACATCTCTCAATAAAGAGAACCTGTCACACACATTCCTATTACAAGGGATGTTTACATTCCTTGTAATAGGAATAAAAGTGATCAAAAAAAAAAAGTTAAATCATTGTAAAAAAATAAATAAATAAGTAAAATAAATAAATAAATAAATAAAAAAAATTAAAACGCCCCTGTCCCCGGTAGCTTGCGATCAGAAGCGAATGCACACGTAAGTCGCCCACATATGTAAACGCCGTTCAAACCACGCATGTGAGGTATCGCCGCGTGCGTTAGAGCGCGTGCAACAATTCTAGAACTAGACCTCCTCGGTAATTCTAACCTGGTAACCTGTAAAAAATTTAAAGCGTCGCCTATGGAGATTTTTAAGTACCGAAGTTTGGCGCCATTCCATGAGTGTGCGCAATTTTAAAGCGTGACATGTTAGGTATCTATTTACTTGGCGTAACATTATCTTTCATATTTTCCCCAAAAATTGGGCTAACTTTACTGTTTTGTTATTTTTTAATCCATGAAACCATTTTTTTTTTTTTAAAAAGGCGTTTGAAAAATTATTGTGCACATATTGTGCAAGAAAAAATGTTGCAATGACCGGCATTTTATTCCCTAGGGTGTCTGCTAAAAAAACATGTATAATGTTTGGGGGTTCTGAGTAATTTTCTAGCAAAAGAATGATGATTTGTACATGTAGGAGAGAAGTGCCAAAATAGGCCCGGTATTGAATAGGTACAAAAAGCCCTGTATTGAAGTGGTTAAACAATGTACCTGTTCAAAATTACAAACAGATTCTACATAAGAACAAACCTACAGTCCCTGTCTTGTATGCACCGCCTGTATACGGCTGTTCAGAGTATATAGGGCCTTTTTTATTTTGTTTGCGGGGTTCCCCTTAATATCCATACAAGACCCAAAGGGGCTTGTAATGGGCTGGGGTAGGGGGGGGGGTGGGTGTGTGATGGGGTAGCTATGCCATTTTTCTTAAAGATTTTCATCCATATTACCGGGACCAGACATTACATTAAAGCCGCAAGCAGTTTTAAATGGCTTTTTTTCCTTTAGAAATGTAATTTTGTGCAGGGACAGTTCTAAACACGGGAAACACGTGGCACTTCACAGGTATACTTTAGACACCCCCAGGTACGATATTTAAAGGAATATTTGACTTTTTTTTTTCACTTTATGCATCATTAAAATGACTGCTCCAGAAAAACGGCCGTTTTTAAAACTTCTTTTTGCATTGATACATGTCCCCTGGTGCAGAACCCGGGTTCCCAAACCCTTTTTAGGACAATAACATGCATAATAGTCGTTATAATTAGCACTTTAGATTTCGAACGTTCGCATCCATTGTATTTAATAGGGTTCTAAAGTTCGTGCGAACTTTCGGTCCGTTCGCGGGTTCTGGTGCGAACCGAACCCGGGGGTGTTCGGCTCATCACTACTATTATATCAAGAATTGTAATTACATGCCATTGTTGAACAGTGGTAGGAAAAATTGGGCCTTTGGTGGTGGTGCTAGTGCCACAACACTAAGTCCTCACCGTTACTCTTGGTGGGCGCTGGAATGGGCCCAGCTGTGAAATATTAGATCAAGAATTGTAATTACATGCCCCTGTTGAACAGGGGCAGAAAAATCGGGCCTTTGGTGGTGGTGGTGTTGCCACAACACTGTAAGCCCTCACAGTTACTCTTGGTGGGCGCAGGAATGGGCCCTGCTGTGAATTATTAGATCAATAATTGTAATTACATGCCCCTGTTGAACAGGGGCATAAAAATTGGGCCTAATGCCCCGTACACACGATCGTTTTTAATGTCATTTTTTAAACCGACGTTTTTCTCCTCGTTTTTTTTTTCATGTTTCCTCTCAAGCCTGCCTTGCGTACACACCATCATTAAAAAAAAACGATCAAGCAAAGCGCAGTGACGTTCAACACGTACGACGGCACTATAAAGGGGAAGTTCCGTTCGAATGGCGCCACCCTTCATGTTAGTAAAGTTTGTTGAGCGACGATTCGCGCTTTTCAGTCCGTTACTGTGTAATGAATGTGCTATCTCCATTACGAGCGCTAGTTTTACCAGAACGAGCGCTCCCGTCTCATACTTGATTCTGAGCATGCGCGTTTTTTTTCACATCGTTAAAGCATACACACTATCGTTTTTCACGTCGTTAAAAAAAAACGACATGAAAAACGACGTGAAAAAAGAGAGCATGTCCGGAATTTTTAATGCCGTTTTTCACGTCGTTAAAAATGCTCTGGAGCATACACACGATCATTTTTCAGGGCCATTTTTTAAAATGGCAGTTTTAACGGCATGAAAAACGATCGTGTGTACGGGGCATTAGGCACTGGTGCCACGACACTGCAACCCCTCACAGATACTGTACTTGGAACGCAGCAATGAGCCCTGCTGCAAAGTATTGCATCAAAAATTGTAATTACACGCCCCTGTTAAACAGGGGCAGAAAAATTGGGCCTTAGGCGCTGGTGCCAAAACACTGTACCCCTCACAGATACTCTATTAGGAGCGCAGGAATGAGCCCTGCTGAAAAGTATTGCATCAAAAATTGTATTTACACGCCCCTGTTAAACAGGGGCTGAAAAATTGGGCCTTAACCACTGGTGGCGGTGCCCAGAACCAAAAAGGTTCTTAGAAGCTATCAGCATGATCATTGAGAAGGAAGAGAATAGTCACTCAGCATAACAGGATAGTCACTCAGCTAGTGATGAGCCGAACACCCCCGGGTTCGGTTCGCACCAGAACCCGCGAACGGACCGAAAGTTCGTACGAACATTAGAACCCTATTAAATACAATGGATGCGAACGTTCGAATTCTAAAGTGCTAATTATAACAACTATTATGCATGTTATTGTCCTAAAAAGGGTTTGGGAACCCGGGTTGTGCACCAGGGGACATGTATCAATGCAAAAAGAAGTTTTAAAAACGGTCGTTTTTCGGGAGCAGTCATTTTAATGATGCATAAAGTGAAAAAAAAAAAGTCAAATATTCCTTTAAATATCGTACCTGGGGGGTGTCTAAAGTATGCCTGTGAAGTGCCACGTGTTTCCCGTGTTTAGAACTGTCCCTGCACAAAATGACACTTCTAAAGGGAAAAAAAGCCATTTAAAACTGCTTGCGGCTTTAATGTAATGTCTGGTCCCGGTAATATGGATGAAAATCTTTAAGAAAAATGGCATAGCTACCCCATGACCCCCCCCCTACCCCAGCCCATTACCAGCCCCTTTGGGTCTTGTATGGATATTAAGGGGAACCCCGCACATAAAATAAAAAAGGCCCTATATACTCTGAACAGCCGTATACAGGCGGTGCATACAAGACAGGGACTGTAGGTTTGTTCTTATGTAGAATCTGTTTGTAATTTTGAACAGGTACATTGTTGAAGTGTAGCTCCAGCCCAAAAATCTATTTTTAAACTTTTTGGAAAACATAGGTAAGGGTTATCACCCCTGTAACATTTGTTTTGCTGTCTGTGCCCCTGTTCAGAACATTTCACCTCACTTTCCGTCCCAATGACAACTGTTTTTGAAATGTGGTGTTTTTCTTGAAACAAGGATTGCTGATAAAGCATCAGTACAGAGGAGACACCTTTCTCCCATATTTATTCTTACAGGAGAGAATTTTCCTTCCTAGTGGTAGATTTCCTCTCACTTCCTGTTGTCTTCTTGCGTTTGCAAGTAGGAGTCGTTTGTAAGTTGGATGTTTGAAAGTAGGGACCTGCCGTATATACTCTGCAGAAATAGGCCCCTTAGTTGTTGGTGTTGGCACAACACTGTAAGCACTCACAGTTACTCTTGGTTGGTGCTGGAACGCCCTGCTGTCAACTATTATATCAGGAATTTTAATTACATATAATTGTTGAACAGTGGTAGTAAAAATTGGGCCTTTGATGGTGGTGCTGGTGCCACAACACTGTAAGCCCTGACAGTTACTCTTGGTGGGTGCAGCAATGGGCCCTGCTGTGAATTATTAGATCAAGAATTGTAATTGCATGCCCCTGTTGAACAGGGGCTGAAAAATTGGGCCTTTCGTGGTGGTGGTGGTGGTGGTGTTGCCACAACACTGTAAGCCCTCAGAGTTACTCTTGGTGGGTGCAGGAATGGGCCCTGCTGTGAATTATTAGATCAAGAATTGTAATTACATGCCCCTTTTGAACAGGGGCTGAAAAATTGGCCCTTTCGTGGTGGTGGTGGTGGTGGCGTTGCCACAACACTGTAAGCCCTCAGAGTTACTCTTGGTGGGTGCAGGAATGGGCCCTGCTGTGAATTATTAGATCAAGAATTGTAATTGCATGCCCCTGTTGAACAGGGGCTGAAAAATTGGGCCTTTCGTGGTGGTGGTGGTGGTGTTGCCACAACACTGTAAGCCCTCAGAGTTACTCTTGGTGGGTGCAGGAATGGGCCCTGCTGTGAATTATTAGATCAAGAATTGTAATTACATGCCCCTTTTGAACAGGGGCTGAAAAATTGGGCCTTTCGTGGTGGTGGTGGTGGTGGCGTTGCCACAACACTGTAAGCCCTCAGAGTTACTCTTGGTGGGTGCAGCAATGGGCCCTGCTGTGAATTATTAGATCAAGAATTGTAATTGCATGCCCCTGTTGAACAGGGGCTGAAAAATTGGGCCTTAGGCACTGGTGCCACAACACTCCAACCCCTCACAGATACTGTACTTGGAGCACAGCAATGAGCCCTATGGCAAATTATTGCTAAAAAAAATGTAATTACACGCCCCTGTAAAACAGGGGCTGAAAAATTGGGCCTTAGCCACTGGTGGCGGCACCCATAAACAAAAATGATCTTCCAAGCTATCATCATCAATCGTGTCATTGAGGACTCGGAGGAGGAGGATAGCCAGTCAACATAACAGCACAGGCACTCAGCATCAGCATCAGTCTTGAAGGGATGTGACATGTTAAAATCAATTAGTCTGTTATATCAGCATCAGGTGTGTGGTAGCTGGTGGTGATCCAAGACTGGTTCATCTTGATGAAAGTCAGTCGATCAACCGAGTCGGTGGACAGGCGCACCCTGTGATCCGTGACAAATCCTCCAGCAGCACTGAATGTGCGTTCCGAAAGAACGCTGGATGCAGGACAGGCCAGTAGCTCAATTGCATACTGTGCAAGCTCTGGCCAGTGATCCATCCTCAAGACCCAGTAAGCCAGAGGATTTTCGGTGGGGAAGGTGTCCAAGTCTGACCTTGCCCCTAGATATTCCTGCACCATGTTTATCAGACGCTGGCGATGGTTGCTGGAACCGATCATACTTTGGGGCTGCGGACTAAAGAATTGTCTGAACGCATCGGTCAGACGGCCACCTTCCCCACCGCTCCTTCTTTGACTGGCCGAAGCCTCAGCAACTCGTTGTCCAGGACCAGGAGTTTGTAACCTCCCAGTCTCTGGGAACGCGTTGCACAGACCTTTCTGCAAGGCCTCCCGGAGTTGTCTCATCCTCTGCTCCCTCTGCGACGGTAACATAAGGTCCGCAACCTTACCCTTGTACCGTGGATCAAGGAGAGTGGCCAGCCAGTAATGGTCCCTCTCCTTGATCCGAAGAATACGAGGATCCTTCCGCAGACTTTGCAGGATCAGGGAGGCCATGCAGCGTAGGTTTGCTGAGGCATTCGCTCCGGAGTCCTCTGGGTCACTAAGGACGACATGATCCGCAGCCACCTCCTCCCAGCCACGTACAAGTCCACTGGTTTCTTGGGACTGTAAATCATCCCTAAAAGACTGCTGCTGATGATGCTGAGTGCCAGCCTCCACCTCCATGCTGACACAATCCTCCTCCTCCTCCTCCTCTTCCTGTGCGATGGGTGGGACAGAAGGAACACTGTCTGGGTAAAGGGGGCCTTGAGAGGCAAGGAAGTCCTCCTCTTCCTGCCTCTGTTCTGCCTCAAGTGCCCTGTCCATTATTCCACGCAGCGTGTGCTCCAACAGGTGGACAAGAGGTACAGTGTCACTGATGCATGCACTGTCACTGCTCACCATCCTCGTGGCCTCCTCAAATGGTGCCAGGACAGTGCATGCATCCCTGATGATGCCCCACTGGCGTGGAGAAAAAAAACCAAGCTCCCCTGACCCTGTCCTGGTGCCGTAGTCGCACAGGTACTCATTGATGGCCCTCTGCTGCGTGTGCAGCCGCTGCAGCATGGCCAACGTTGAGTTCCACCTGGTGGGCATGTCACATATAAGGCGGTTCTTGGGCAGGTTCAACTCCTTTTGCAGCTCAGCCAGGCGAGCACTGGCATTATAAGATCTGCGGAAATGCACACAGACTTTCCTGGCCTGCCTCAGGACATCCTGTAAGCCCGGGTACCTGCCCAAGAACCGCTGCACCACCAGGTTAAGGACGTGAGCCACACAGGGCACATGGGTCAGTTGTCCCTGTCGGAGGGCGGAGAGGAGGTTGGTGCCATTGTCGCAAACCACCATTCCTGGCTTAAGCTGGCGTGGCGTCAACCACCTCTCGGCCTGGCCCTGCAGAGCAGACAGGACCTCTGCCCCAGTGTGGCTTCTGTCCCCCAAACACACCAGCGCAAGCACGGCATGGCATCTTTTTGCCTGCGTACTTGCGTAGCCCCTTGAACGCCTACAGAGCACCGCTGGTTCCGAGGACAAACCACAGGAAGAGGCCATGGAGGAAGAAGAAGAGGGGGTGGAGGAGAGAGGTGTGTCACAACCAGTAGTAGCATTTTGGAGGCGTGGCGGTGGAACAACCTCCAACACTACTGCACCTTGTCCTGCATCCTTCCCAGCTGCCAAAAGAGTGACCCAATGGGCCGTGAAAGAAAGGTAACGTCCCTGTCCATGCCTGCTGGACCATGAGTCAGCGGTAATATGCACCTTACCGCTGACCGCCCTGTCCAGCGAGGCCAAGACATTGCCTTCCACATGCCAGTAGAGAGCCGGAATAGCCTTCCGTGAGAAAAAGTGGCGTTTGGGAACCTGCCACTGAGGAACCGCACATTGCACAAACTCACGGAAGGGGGCCGAGTCTACCAACTGAAAAGGCAGCAGTTGAAGCGCTAGCAATTTAGCCAAGCTAGCATTCAACCGCTGGGCATGTGGATGGCTGGGAGTGAACTTCTTTCGACGGTCCAGCAGCTGGGGCAGGGAAATTTGCCTGCTAGAATCGGACGTCGGTGTACTGCTAGCAGAGTGGCCGCAAGTACTTGGCTGTGACACACCTAATTCTACACCTTCATTCCTCTCAGTGCATGTTTCAGAGAGGACTGAAGTTATAGTGGGGTTGGAGATCCCAGCTGATGCGGTGCAAGGAGAGGTCCGCTTTGTTCTTTGGTGTGGGTCTTTGAGGTAGGCTTGCCAACGAGCTGCATGGCAGGTCAACATATGTCTGGTCAGGCATGTGGTACCCAAGCGGCTGATGTTTTGGCCACGCGATATACGCTTGAGACATATGTTGCAAACAGCAGCTGTGCGATCTGATGCACTAGCCTCAAAAAAGGCCCACACCAAAGAACTTTTTGAATGACGGGCAGAGGCAGCGTCCTGCACAGGCGGAGCTCTGCGGTGTGATTCCGTCGGTGTACTGCCCTTACGCTGGCCACCAAAGGGCATCCTGCCTCGTTGGAGATGTGCCTCCTCCTCATCCTCCTCCTCCTCCTCTCTCCTATTAGGCACCCATGTGGAGTCAGTGACCTCATCATCACCTCCCTCCTCATCACTGGAGCCAATCTGGCAGTATGCTGCAGCTGCTGGAACATGACTGCCAGATTGGTGTCCTTCTTGAGCATCCCCTCTGTCTGCTCTCACGCTACTGCCTTCCTCTAGCTGGGTTTCATCATCAGACCCTTCGAAACGCTGGGCATCCTCCTGGAGCATGTACCCAACACTGTGCTCAAACAGTTCGGGGGACTCCTCAGGAGGAGGACATGGTGGGTCTAGGGAAGGAGTGACTGATGATGAGTCTGACATTGATACCAGGGAAGAGGACGCTTTGGCAGCTGCTTTTCCAGAACCCTGAGCCTGGGTGAGAGAGGATGAGGAGGAGGAGGAGGGCTTGGTCATCCACTCTACCAAGTCTTCGGCATGATGTGGCTCAACATGTCCAGCTGCCGAAAAGGACAAGCGTGTCCCATGGCCATGTGCTGATGACAATGCACCGCGTCCACGACCAGCACTGTTGCCCCCAGACACAGAGCCTGCTTGCCCTCTTTTATTGCCTCCTGACTGTCTGCCTCTCCTTGTTTGCCTTCCAGACATTCTAATAGATGGCCTGCAGGGAGATGGGAAAAAAGCAATAAGGGCTACCTTCAGGTGTCCTTCTCTGTCCCTTTACTTAAGGATTTCTAAATATGGTTGAGGATGATTGTTTTGCACAGAATAGCACAACGACAATTTCCCTGACTGTCCAAAAAAACAAGTATTTCAAAGATGGTTGATGAGGAATGCTTTAGCACACTATAGCACAAGGAGAATTCCCTCACTGTCCTTCCCTGTCCCTAGAAACAAGGATTCGCACAGTAAAACACACTGACACTCTCCCTACCTATAGTTTTCTGTCCCTAGAAAAAATGTTTTTTTAAAGCACACTATAGCAGAAGGAGAATTCCCTCACTGTCCTTCCCTGTCCCTAGAAACAAGGATTCGCACAGTAAAACACACTGACACTCTCCCTACCTATAGTTTTCTGTCCCTAGAAAAAATGTTTTTTTAAAGCACACTATAGCACAAGGAGAATTCCCTCACTGTCCTTCCCTGTCCCTAGAAACAAGGATTCACACAGTAAAACACACTGACACTCTCCCTACCTATAGTTTTCTGTCCCTAGAAAAAATGTTTTTTTAAAGCACACTATAGCACAAGGAGAATTCCCTCACTGTCCTTCCCTGTCCCTAGAAACAAGGATTCGCACAGTAAAACACACTGACACTCTCCCTACCTATAGTTTTCTGTCCCTAGAAAAAATGTTTTTTTAAAGCACACTATAGCACAAGGAGAATTCCCTCACTGTCCTTCCCTGTCCCTAGAAACAAGGATTCGCACAGTAAAACACACTGACACTCTCCCTACCTATAGTTTTCTGTCCCTAGAAAATTTTTTTTTTAAAGCACACTATAGCACAAGGAGAATTCCCTCACTGTCCTTCCCTGTCCCTAGAAACAAGGATTCGCACAGTAAAACACACTGACACTCTCCCTACCTATAGTTTTCTGTCCCTAGAAAAAATGTTTTTTTAAAGCACACTATAGCACAAGGAGAATTCCCTCACTGTCCTTCCCTGTCCCTAGAAACAAGGATTCGCACAGTAAAACACACTGACACTCTCCCTACCTATAGTTTTCTGTCCCTAGAAAAAATGTTTTTTTAAAGCACACTATAGCACAAGGAGAATTCCCTCACTGTCCTTCCCTGTCCCTAGAAACAAGGATTCACACAGTAAAACACACTGACACTCTCCCTACCTATAGTTTTCTGTCCCTAGAAAAAAATGTTTTTTTAAAGCACACTGTAGCACAAGGAGAATTCCCTCACTGTCCTTCCCTTTCCCTAGAAACAAGGATTCGCACAGTAAAACACACTGACACTCTCCCTACCTATAGTTTTCTGTCCCTAGAAAAAATGTTTTTTTAAAGCACACTATAGCACAAGGAGAATTCCCTCACTGTCCTTCCCTGTCCCTAGAAACAAGGATTCGCACGGTAAAAGACACTGACACTCTCCCTACCTATAGTTTTCTGTCCCTAGAAAAAATGTTTTTTTAAAGCACACTATAGCACAAGGAGAATTTCACTCACTTTCCTTCTTTGTCCCTAGAAACAAGGATTATCACAGTGAAAGAAACTGACACTCTCCCTACCTATAGTTTTCTGTCCCTAGAAAAAATGTTTTTTTAAAGCACACTATAGCACAAGGAGAATTCCCTCACTGTCCTTCCCTGTCCCTAGAAACAAGGATTCGCACAGTAAAACACACTGACACTCTCCCTACCTATAGTTTTCTGTCCCTAGAAAAAATGTTTTTTTAAAGCACACTATAGCACAAGGAGAATTCCCTCACTGTCCTTCCCTGTCCCTAGAAACAAGGATTCGCACAGTAAAACACACTGACACTCTCCCTACCTATAGTTTTCTGTCCCTAGAAAAAATGTTTTTTTAAAGCACACTATAGCACAAGGAGAATTCCCTCACTGTCCTTCCCTGTCCCTAGAAATAAGGATTCGCACAGTAAAAGACACTGACACTCTCCCTACCTATAGTTTTCTGTCCCTAGAAAAAATGTTTTTTTAAAGCACACTATAGCACAAGGAGAATTTCACTCACTTTCCTTCTTTGTCCCTAGAAACAAGGATTATCACAGTGAAAGAAACTGACACTCTCCCTACCTATAGTTTTCTGTCCCTAGAAAAAATGTTTTTTTAAAGCACACTATAGCACAAGGAGAATTCCCTCACTGTCCTTCCCTGTCCCTAGAAATAAGGATTCGCACAGTAAAACACACTGACACTCTCCCTACCTATAGTTTTCTGTCCCTAGAAAAAATGTTTTTTTAAAGCACACTATAGCACAAGGAGAATTCCCTCACTGTCCTTCCCTGTCCCTAGAAACAAGGATTCGCACAGTAAAACACACTGACACTCTCCCTACCTATAGTTTTCTGTCCCTAGAAAAAATGTTTTTTTAAAGCACACTATAGCACAAGGAGAATTCCCTCACTGTCCTTCCCTGTCCCTAGAAACAAGGATTCGCACAGTAAAACACACTGACACTCTCCCTACCTATAGTTTTCTGTCCCTAGAAAAAATGTTTTTTTAAAGCACACTATAGCACAAGGAGAATTCCCTCACTGTCCTTCCCTGTCCCTAGAAATAAGGATTCGCACAGTAAAAGACACTGACACTCTCCCTACCTATAGTTTTCTGTCCCTAGAAAAAATGTTTTTTTAAAGCACACTATAGCACAAGGAGAATTTCACTCACTTTCCTTCTTTGTCCCTAGAAACAAGGATTATCACAGTGAAAGAAACTGACACTCTCCCTACCTATAGTTTTCTGTCCCTAGAAAAAATGTTTTTTTAAAGCACACTATAGCACAAGGAGAATTCCCTCACTGTCCTTCCCTGTCCCTAGAAATAAGGATTCGCACAGTAAAACACACTGACACTCTCCCTACCTATAGTTTTCTGTCCCTAGAAAAAATGTTTTTTTAAAGCACACTATAGCACAAGGAGAATTCCCTCACTGTCCTTCCCTGTCCCTAGAAACAAGGATTCGCACAGTAAAACACACTGACACTCTCCCTACCTATAGTTTTCTGTCCCTAGAAAAAATGTTTTTTTAAAGCACACTATAGCACAAGGAGAATTCCCTCACTGTCCTTCCCTGTCCCTAGAAACAAGGATTCGCACAGTAAAAGACACTGACACTCTCCCTACCTATAGTTTTCTGTCCCTAGAAAAAATGTTTTTTTAAAGCACACTATAGCACAAGGAGAATTTCACTCACTTTCCTTCTTTGTCCCTAGAAACAAGGATTATCACAGTGAAAGAAACTGACACTCTCCCTACCTATAGTTTTCTGTCCCTAGAAAAAATGTTTTTTTAAAGCACACTATAGCACAAGGAGAATTCCCTCACTGTCCTTCCCTGTCCCTAGAAACAAGGATTCGCACAGTAAAACACACTGACACTCTCCCTACCTATAGTTTTCTGTCCCTAGAAAAAATGTTTTTTTAAAGCACACTATAGCACAAGGAGAATTCCCTCACTGTCCTTCCCTGTCCCTAGAAACAAGGATTCGCACAGTAAAACACACTGACACTCTCCCTACCTATAGTTTTCTGTCCCTAGAAAAAATGTTTTTTTAAAGCACACTATAGCACAAGGAGAATTCCCTCACTGTCCTTCCCTGTCCCTAGAAACAAGGATTCGCACAGTAAAACACACTGACACTCTCCCTACCTATAGTTTTCTGTCCCTAGAAAAAATGTTTTTTTAAAGCACACTATAGCACAAGGAGAATTCCCTCACTGTCCTTCCCTGTCCCTAGAAACAAGGATTCGCACAGTAAAACACACTGACACTCTCCCTACCTGTAGTTTTCTGTCCCTAGAAAAAATGTTTTTTTAAAGCACACTATAGCACAAGGAGAATTCCCTCACTGTCCTTCCCTGTCCCTAGAAATAAGGATTCGCACAGTAAAACACACTGACACTCTCCCTACCTATAGTTTTCTGTCCCTAGAAAAAATGTTTTTTTAAAGCACACTATAGCACAAGGAGAATTCCCTCACTGTCCTTCCCTGTCCCTAGAAATAAGGATTCGCACAGTAAAACACACTGACACTCTCCCTACCTATAGTTTTCTGTCCCTAGAAAAAATGTTTTTTTAAAGCACACTATAGCACAAGGAGAATTCCCTCACTGTCCTTCCCTGTCCCTAGAAACAAGGATTCGCACAGTAAAACACACTGACACTCTCCCTACCTATAGTTTTCTGTCCCTAGAAAAAATGTTTTTTTAAAGCACACTATAGCACAAGGAGAATTCCCTCACTGTCCTTCCCTGTCCCTAGAAACAAGGATTCGCACAGTAAAACACACTGACACTCTCCCTACCTATAGTTTTCTGTCCCTAGAAAAAATGTTTTTTTAAAGCACACTATAGCACAAGGAGAATTCCCTCACTGTCCTTCCCTGTCCCTAGAAACAAGGATTCGCACAGTAAAAGACACTGACACTCTCCCTACCTATAGTTTTCTGTCCCTAGAAAAAATGTTTTTTTAAAGCACACTATAGCACAAGGAGAATTTCACTCACTTTCCTTCTTTGTCCCTAGAAACAAGGATTATCACAGTGAAAGAAACTGACACTCTCCCTACCTATAGTTTTCTGTCCCTAGAAAAAATGTTTTTTTAAAGCACACTATAGCACAAGGAGAATTCCCTCACTGTCCTTCCCTGTCCCTAGAAATAAGGATTCGCACAGTAAAACACACTGACACTCTCCCTACCTATAGTTTTCTGTCCCTAGAAAAAATGTTTTTTTAAAGCACACTATAGCACAAGGAGAATTCCCTCACTGTCCTTCCCTGTCCCTAGAAACAAGGATTCGCACAGTAAAACACACTGACACTCTCCCTACCTATAGTTTTCTGTCCCTAGAAAAAATGTTTTTTTAAAGCACACTATAGCACAAGGAGAATTCCCTCACTGTCCTTCCCTGTCCCTAGAAACAAGGATTCGCACAGTAAAAGACACTGACACTCTCCCTACCTATAGTTTTCTGTCCCTAGAAAAAATGTTTTTTTAAAGCACACTATAGCACAAGGAGAATTTCACTCACTTTCCTTTGTCCCTAGAAACAAGGATTATCACAGTGAAAGAAACTGACACTCTCCCTACCTATAGTTTTCTGTCCCTAGAAAAAATGTTTTTTTAAAGCACACTATAGCACAAGGAGAATTCCCTCACTGTCCTTCCCTGTCCCTAGAAACAAGGATTCGCACAGTAAAACACACTGACACTCTCCCTACCTATAGTTTTCTGTCCCTAGAAAAAATGTTTTTTTAAAGCACACTATAGCACAAGGAGAATTCCCTCACTGTCCTTCCCTGTCCCTAGAAACAAGGATTCGCACAGTAAAACACACTGACACTCTCCCTACCTATAGTTTTCTGTCCCTAGAAAAAATGTTTTTTTAAAGCACACTATAGCACAAGGAGAATTCCCTCACTGTCCTTCCCTGTCCCTAGAAACAAGGATTCGCACAGTAAAACACACTGACACTCTCCCTACCTGTAGTTTTCTGTCCCTAGAAAAAATGTTTTTTTAAAGCACACTATAGCACAAGGAGAATTCCCTCACTGTCCTTCCCTGTCCCTAGAAATAAGGATTCGCACAGTAAAACACACTGACACTCTCCCTACCTATAGTTTTCTGTCCCTAGAAAAAATGTTTTTTTAAAGCACACTATAGCACAAGGAGAATTCCCTCACTGTCCTTCCCTGTCCCTAGAAACAAGGATTCGCACAGTAAAACACACTGACACTCTCCCTACCTATAGTTTTCTGTCCCTAGAAAAAATGTTTTTTTAAAGCACACTATAGCACAAGGAGAATTCCCTCACTGTCCTTCCCTGTCCCTAGAAACAAGGATTCGCACAGTAAAACACACTGACACTCTCCCTACCTATAGTTTTCTGTCCCTAGAAAAAATGTTTTTTTAAAGCACACTATAGCACAAGGAGAATTCCCTCACTGTCCTTCCCTGTCCCTAGAAACAAGGATTCGCACAGTAAAACACACTGACACTCTCCCTACCTATAGTTTTCTGTCCCTAGAAAAATTTTTTTTTAAAGCACACTATAGCACAAGGAGAGTTCCCTCACTGTCCTTCCCTGTCCCTAGAAACAAGGATTCGCACAGTACAACACACTGACACTCTCCCTACCTATAGTTTTCTGTCCCTAGAAAAAATGTTTTTTTAAAGCACACTATAGCACAAGGAGAATTCCCTCACTGTCCTTCCCTGTCCCTAGAAACAAGGATTCGCACAGTAAGAGACACTGACACTCTCCCTACCTATAGTTTTCTGTCCCTAGAAAAAATGTTTTTTTAAAGCACACTATAGCACAAGGAGAATTTCACTCACTTTCCTTCTTTGTCCCTAGAAACAAGGATTATCACAGTGAAAGAAACTGACACTCTCCCTACCTATAGTTTTCTGTCCCTAGAAAAAATGTTTTTTTAAAGCACACTATAGCACAAGGAGAATTCCCTCACTGTCCTTCCCTGTCCCTAGAAACAAGGATTCGCACAGTAAAACACACTGACACTCTCCCTACCTATAGTTTTCTGTCCCTAGAAAAAATGTTTTTTTAAAGCACACTATAGCACAAGGAGAATTCCCTCACTGTCCTTCCCTGTCCCTAGAAACAAGGATTCACACAGTAAAACACACTGACACTCTCCCTACCTATAGTTTTCTGTCCCTAGAAAAAATGTTTTTTTAAAGCACACTATAGCACAAGGAGAATTCCCTCACTGTCCTTCCCTGTCCCTAGAAACAAGGATTCGCACAGTAAAACACACTGACACTCTCCCTACCTGTAGTTTTCTGTCCCTAGAAAAAATGTTTTTTTAAAGCACACTATAGCACAAGGAGAATTCCCTCACTGTCCTTCCCTGTCCCTAGAAACAAGGATTTGCACAGTAAAACACACTGACACTCTCCCTACCTATCCTTCTCTTTCCCTAAACTAAAGGAATCCAGGTTAAGCAAGAAAAAAATAAATGTCACTGTCCCTGCCTATGTTTCTCTTTCCCTGCTCCGGAACACACTACACTAGGCCACCGTGCTGGCGGCCTTTTATAGTGTGGGGCGTGTACTAAACACCCTCAGCAATAATTGGCCACAGGCATCCTGCCTGTGGCCAATCATTGCTCTCCTCGCTGCCGGCGCTGTGATTGGCCAAGCATGCGGGGTCACAGTGCATGCTTGGCCTATCACAGCGCCTGGATGATACTGCGATGGCGTAGTGCATTGTGGGCCGTTCGCGTCACTCGAATTTGGCGCGAACGGCCCAAATCGTTCGATCTTCGTCGAACGATCGAACAGCCGATGTTCGAGTCGAACGTATGTTCGACTCGAACACCGAGCTCATCCCTACACTCAGCATCAGCATAGGCAGTTTTGAAGGGATCTGACATTTCCCCAAAAAATTATTCGGTTACATCAGCATCAGGTGCTTGATAGCTGGTGGTGATCCAAGACTGATTAATTTTTATGAAGGTCAGTCGATCGCCCGAGACGGTGGACAGGCGCACCCTGTGATCAGTTACAAAGCCTCCAGCAGCACTGAATGTGCGTTCCGAAAGAACGCTGGATGCAGGACAGGCCAGTATCTCAATTGCATACTGTGCAAGCTCTTGCCAGTGATCCATCCTCAAGACCCAGTAACCCAGAGGATTTTCGGTGGGAAAGGTGTCCAAGTCTGATCTTGCCCCTAGGTATTTCTGCACCATGTAAACCAGATGCTGGCGATGGTTTATGGAACCGATCATACCTTGGAGCTGCGTACTAAAAAATTGTCTGAACGCATCGGTCAGACGGCCACCTTCTCCACCGCTCCTTCTTTGACTGACCGAAGCCTCAGCAACACGTTGTCCAGGACCAGGAATTTGTAACCTCCCAGTCTCTGGGAACACGTTGCACAGACCTTTCTGCAAGGCCTCCCGAAGATGCTTCATCCTCTGCTCCCTCTACGACGGCAAGATAAGGTCCGCAACCTTACCCTTGTAACGTGGATCAAGGAGGGTTGCCAGCCAGTAATGATCCCTCTCCTTGATCGCACGAATACGAGAATCCTTCCGCAGGCTTTGCAGGATCAGGGAGGCCATGCAGCATAGGTTTGCTGAGGCATTTGGTGCAGAGTCCTCTGGGTCACTGAAGAGGACATGATCCGCAGCCACCTCCTCCCAGCCATGTACAAGACCACGGGTGTCTTGGGACTGTAATTGATCCCTTGAAGACTGCTGCTGATACTGAGTGCTAATCTGAATCTCCACCTCCATGCTGACACAATCCTCCTCCTCCTCCTCTGTAGGGGTTCCAACGGTATTCCCGTATACCTGACAAAGACCACCTGACAAAGAATCATAGCAATTACCACACTTACAAAACCTGTTCAGTACTGAAGAGATAACTTTGGTTGGACACAGGAAAAATACGAGACAGTGGTTGTATCCAAATGTTATCTGGTTTAATAAAGGGCAGGGATACAAGTTATATAGGGACACTTCCAACCAATCAACAACATGGAAGAGTGGGCGTGGTTGATACAGGGGAGTGCATTTTACATAATTTACACGTCATTACACATCAAATAGCCAACCCCTTAAACATGGCTGCCATGAGTCATCTAAAACATAATCACCTGCCTCCATTACTTATAATCACAAGGTTTACTTCCCTGTTTCCATGTCTGGTTAGACAGTACACAGGAAAGGACACCAGACACTCTAACATCACGAGGGCTCCATATAGACTGTGCACATCTGCAAAATATGCTGCTCTTGCAAATATGCATGCTTTTGTAAAACTGCTAGTGTATGCAAAATACAAACCCTTGTTTTATACTAGTCAATTCCTTTAACCAGTGGGTTCAAGCTAAAATATATGACCCCCATATCACTATAGTGGGGTCCTTATGCTATGCTGATTACTACAACGCACGAATATGAGGATCCTTCCGCAGGCTTTGCAGGATCAGGAAGGCCATGCAGCGTAGGTTTGCTGAGGCATTCGGTGCGGAGTCCTCTGGGTCACTGAGGACGACATGATCCGCAGCCACCTCCTCCCAGCTACGTACAAGTCCACGGGTGTCTTGAGACTGTAATTGATCCCTTGAAGACTGCTGCTGATGCTGAGTGCTAGTCTCCACCTCCATGCTGACACAATCCTCCTCCTCCTCCTCCTCCTCCTCATCTTCTTCCTGTGTGATAGCCGGGCCAGCAGGAACACTGTCTGGATAAAGGGGGCCCTGAGAGGTAAGGAAGTCCTCCTCTTCCTGCCTCTGTTCTGCCTCAAGTGCTCTGTCCATTATTCCACGCAGCGTGTGCTCCAACAGGTAGACAAGAGGGACAGTGTCACTGATGCATGCACTGTCACTGCTCACCATCCTCGTGGCCTCCTCAAATGGTGCCAGGACAGTGCATGCATCCCTGATCATGACCCACTGGTGTGGGGAAAAAATCCAAGCTCCCCTGACCCTGTCCTGGTGCTATATTGCAACAGATACTCATTGATGGCCCTCTGCTGCGTGTGCAGCTGCTGCAGCATGGCCAACATAGAGTTTCACCTGGTGGGCATGTCACAGATTAGGCGGTTCTTGGGCAGGTTGTAATCCTTTTGCAGGTCAGCCAGCCGAGCACTGGTATTATATGACCGGCGGAAATCCCCACAGTTTCCTGGCCTGCTTCAGGACCTCCTGTAAGCCTGGGTACCTACCCAAGAACCGCTGCACCACCAAGTTAAGGACGTGAGCCAAACAGGGCACATGGGTCAGTTGTCCCTGTCAGAGGGCGGAGAGGAGGTTGGTGCCATTGTCCCTGATGAGGAAGCACCGTGTCCACGACCAGCACTGTTGCCTCTAGACACAGAGCCTGCTTGCCCTCTTTTATTGCCTCGTGACTGTCTGCTTCTGCTTATTTGCCTTCAGACATACTAATGGCCTGCAGTGAGATGTAGCTGCACAAAGGTGGGATGTGTATATATATATATATATATATATATATATCTGTACTGATAATGCAGCTATTAGAGTCAACTGCCTGCTGTGGTATTAGTATGAGAAAAGCAGCAATTGTCTCCAGTTAGTTTTAGGTGAACACTGTGCAGAGGACACAGTACACTAACTGAAAATACTTGCAGCTCTCTGCCTGTAGTTTTATTATGAGAACACCACAAATAGTATTCAGGTTCCTTTAAGTGAACGCTGTGCAAAGGACAGAAGTATACTACATGAAATTATTGCAGCTCCCTGCCTGTGGTTTTATTATGAGAACACCACTAACTGTATTCAGGTAAGCTTTAGGTGAACACTATGCAAAGCACACAGTACAACTAGGTGAAACACTGACTGTAGCTAGCACAATCACCTGCCTGCCTGTCACAGTATAGAGAATAACAGGAACGGATCTAGCTAAACTGAATACAGTGTATAAATATATATATACAACACCTAGGATGCATATATATCCTCTACACACTGTAACTGCAGCTAACTGACTCACCTGCCTGCTCTATCTAACTCAATATAAATGACACTGTCTCTCTCTCTCTGTAAGCTCTCTCTTTAACCAATGCCAACAAACTACACAAGGCCGCCAAGCCGGCGGCCTTATATAGTGTGGGGCGTGTACCTACTCCTCTGAGCCATGATTGGCCAAAGCCACCCTGGCTTTGGCCAATTACGGCTCTCGGTTCTTACCGTGCTGTGATTGGCCAAAGCATGCCGGTCATAGTGCATGCTTGGCCAATCATCAGCCAGAAATGCACTGCGATGCCGCAGTGAATTATGGGCCGTGACGCGCCACTCGAATTTGGCGCGAACGGCCCAAAATGTTCGAAATTCGGCGAACAGCCGAACAGGCGATGTTCGAGTCGAACATGGGTTCAACTCAAACTCGAAGCTCATCCCTACCCCTTAAGCATAATTGGCCAAAGCCACCCTGCCTTTGGCCAATTATGGCTCTCCGTTCTTACCGCGCTGTGATTGGCCAAAGCATGCGGGTCATAGTGCATGCTTGGCCAATCACCAGCCAGCAATGCACTGCGATGCCGCAGTGAATTATGGGCCGTGACGCGCCACTCGAATTTGGCGCGAAGGGACAAAACAAAAAACCCCCTTGGAGGTGGGACTTTAAAAGTGACTGAAAAACACACAGAAGTATATCAAAAAATATATAAATTTAATAAATGAGTACAGAAATACAAAAACAATCTGAATATAAAAAACACATGGATTATGTACAGATCCAGAAGGCTAATTGCATTATTGAGGAGAAAATATGACATTTATGGTCAGACCCGACAGCTGTTTCGGTAAACCCTTCTTCAGGGGATTTGTAGACATAAAGGTCAGAAGTTGTCTATGGAGAGACAGATTCTGTTAAATACATAATTGTGATATGGATAAATATCTTGTTGTATATATACACAAAAAACTAAATAATTTACAGAAAATAGAATAAATGTTTGCTTACAAAGATTTCCCAAATTGGTTCGACATTCCATGCGTTAACGGGTCACATGCATTGTTATAAAACTGGGGCAAGAAATCAAATACCCCACGGATGGGGGCTCAAATATTGATAGAGTCCAAAGGACTTCAACAAGGGTCCCCAGATAATGACGTACGGCAGAGCTGAGGGAGACTCCACAGGTATTGATGAGTCTATATTCTAAAAGATATTGAGAGAGAGGGGAGACAAAAGAGAGGAGGCAAATCAGCAGTCCCCTAGTACATACTTAAACCGCCTATCTTGGCTATGACCTGAGCCAGGTGTAAAAAGTGTATATCCAATATATGTGAGAGAACCTACCAGTATGGTGAAAGATCTCCAAGTCAATAAGTAGGAAAGGGAACTTGAGAAAGCCTCACAGATAGAGGGAATCCTCAGTTAAAGACAGTTGCATCAATTATGCACTACTATAACAGTGAAGCAACTGTGTACACAGTCCCAAACTTCCGATTCAAGAAAAGAGTATCTAAAAAAGAAAAAATGAAATATCGAAATAAAGAAAGTAACTATGAAATCCAGGGCATCAGTGATGGATAGTGTTGTACTATGCTGCCTAAAAAGACTCTATCTCAACAAAGAGTACCTGTATGAATCCTCAGTATCCAGACAACTGCCGTGTCCAATGCCTCGTGTAGACCACTGCTAGTCATCGAGGGCTTTAAATGGTGTCCAATGGGTAACCGCGCATGCGTGCAAAAAAACCAGTCAGAAGCGAAAGCGTAATGACGTTAGTACGCACAGCGTCGCATAAACATGACGCACTCCGGATCCAAGCAGGAAGGAGTGATGGATCGTAAACGGAAGTAGGTTTCTATAAGAAAGGCAACAGTATCTAAAAAATATATGCCTACAAAGACGCAAACGCGGTGCAAACTCTAAGCTGGCTTAGTTGCCCAAAATTTGAGCAGAAGAAAAAGGGAGAAAGAGAGAGAAATTACTACTCTAATAGAAATTGTATATCTATACATACTATTAGATCGCCGTACACACCTGGTCTAATTAAATGCAATATATGTCACAGAGACCATAGTATGATCAGAGGTGACAACCATTAATAATTCAATAAGAATGGAGGGACCTCCATTCATTATGTGCATGGAAAATAACCTGCATATATATGTCCCACCAGACAGAATGATTATGTATATCAACTGTTAAGTGTGTCAGCAAAAGTATAATAATTATAGTAAATATAATAAATAAAATTTGTTAGAACAGATATGGGCACACAGGTCAGCAAAAGTTATACACAACCCAAAAGATTGTGTCATCATCGGGGGCCCCCGCGCGTTAAATGCCAGTCACCATCCAGGTGATGACAGCTGGCCGATGACGCGCGCCGACGCATAGATGCAAATGAATGCAAAAAGGAGGGGGGAAGAGACTTTGCCGAGAGGCCAAAAAAGATTGGTCATCGGGACATCTCACCCCCTACGTGCGCCCTGTGAAGGACAGAGGACCCATCAAGAGCCCAAAATAACACCTACATATGAAAAAAGGGGGGGGGGAATTATTATTTTTATTCAAATCAGCCAAAGAAATATATAGTACATGATTCAATATATGAATATAATTTGTTGCTTGTGTAATGAAAAGTTCTCATACAAAGGAACCTTTGAGAGCTACTTCAAAAAGGAGGAGGCATATGTTTGCATGTTGGGAGAAAGATCCCAAGTGGATAATTGAATACAGTACAGGGCAAGAGAAAGAGAAATCCAGAAGAATAACCATAGTACAATAATACGACAGTACCTATCACTAAAGGCATCCAATACTGACATTGAATATGTTGTATTGCCTATGCTTCTACTCTTCCCAACCGCCAGAGGAAAAGCCCTCAAGAAACGGACGATAACTTATAAGTTCATTCAACCCTGGTGGCGTGGTGGCATTTAGGGCGAAAATCCATCTAGTCTCTCTTTGTAAAAGAGTTCTGTTCCAGTCCCCTCCTCTATTACTGGGGTGTATCCTATCCAGAATTAAAAACTTTATTCTAGGGATTCTACTATTGTGGATATCTTTAATGTGCCGTCCCAGAGGAAGATCTGGGTCACATTTCTTCATACACATAATGTGCCTAGCCGCTCTTTTAAAGAATGGCTGTTTGGTTTTGCCAATGTAGAATGATCCACATTGGCACGAGAGTAGATAGACAACTCCTTCCGTTTTGCAGTTGGCAAAGTGAGTCGCTTTAAAGATTTTGCTATTTGGTAGTGTTGCTTTATTGTCAATGTTCATATATTGGCACAGGCTGCAACCTCCGCATCGATATGTGCCAGGTCGCCTACAGGGATCAGCACGGAATTCACCCGTGTATTCACTTTGTATTAAGTTGTCCTTTATTGAATTAGCCTTACGATAAGTAATTGATGGTTGAACTGGCACAAATGGAGCTAATCACGGATCAATCCTCAAACGATGCCAGTATTTGGAGACAATTATCCTAATCTGCTCACTTTGTCTACTGAATTTGGTGATAATGCGTACAGTATTCCAATCAGAATTGTCAAGTCCAATACTCGGTTGCTTTTTTGTCAAGAGTTGATCCCTAGATTTGAGGGTAGCCCTTCTGAATGATTTTTTGAGACTGCTGAGGGAATACCCTCGTATTAGAAGGCGATCTCTTAGGGCGTTAGCATCTTTCTGAAAGGCAACATCATTCGTACAGTTACGGCATAGCCGTAAATATTGCCCGAATGGTATCGATTTCACTAATGATGTAGGATGTGCACTTTCAGCATGGAGTATGGAATTACATGCTGTATCTTTGCGATATAAAGCGCTTGTTAGTTTGCCATTCATGTCCTTTAATATAGTGATGTCCAAAAAGTTGATAGACACATCACTATATGTCATAGTAAATTTTAAGTTATAGGAATTGTCATTCATGGCATCCAAACAAGACAACAGTAATTCTGGAGTGCCAACCCAGACGATAAATATATCGTCGATATAGCGACTCCAATTGACAATGGATTCAGTCAGTGGCAGAAGAGTCTCTTCCGATAAAAAGCTCTGTTCCCACTCCCCCAGGTACAAATTGGCGTAGGATGGGGAGCAGCAAGTCCCCATTGCTACGCCCTGTACCTGGAGGTAGTGGGACCCATCAAAAGAAAAAGCATTGCAAGTGAGAATGTGCTCAAGAGCAGAAAGCAAAAACAGATCAAAGGGGCGGTTGTCACAATGAGATTGGGACAGAATATGTCTGATAACCCCAATGCCCCGCTGGTGGGGGATGGAGCTATAGAGTGCTTCTACATCAAAAGCCACCAGCAGGGCATTGGGGGGCACAGACATCTCATCTAGTTGATTTAGTAGGTGCATAGTATCTTTAACAAATGAGGGCAGATTATTCACATATGGACGGATCTGTTCATCAACGAATTTGCTAAGGTTTTCAGTGATGCTACCACATCCTGAAACAATTTGGCGCGAACGGCCCATAATGTTCGTAATTCGACGAACGGTCAAACGGCCGATGTTCGAGTCGAACTTACGTTCGACTCTAACTCGAAGCTCATCCCTAGTGTGGACGAAGAGATAGCTTGATTGTCAGGGAAGTAAACAGCTTCTATCTGTTCAGCGTGTCACATGACATCCTGGCTGCCTGTCAGGAAGTAAACAGCTTCCATTTGTTCAGCGTGTCACATGGCATCCTGGTTGCCTATAAAAGCTGAGCAAATCCCCAAGCAAATTGCTGTTTTTTCTTTTAGCTTCCTGTGATCCAAGTTCCTGTTTCCTGCCTGTTTGATCTTCTGCTGTGACCTGGATTGCCTTGACCACCCTGATCTCTCCTAAACCTGACTCCTGGCTTGCTTATTGGACTTTGCTGCTCTCTTCTGTGTTTGACCCTCTGCCTTGTGACCCAGACTTGCCTTCAGTCTCCTGCACCTGACCTTCTGCCTGTGACCCGGATTGTCTCCAGTCTCCAGCGTCTTGATCCCCTTGCTTGTCTTGGACTCCTCTCCTCTCTGGTGTTTGACTGCTGCCTGCTTTGGACGTTCTGCTAAATAACACCAGCTGAGCTCTGCTACCTGTCAGTGTCTACACAAGCCCTCAGAGACCTTCACGCAAGTCCTGTCCTGCCTGCTGGTAGCTTGTGCCTCTTGGTGCCATCCACCCTCTGTCCCATCTCCAGGGGGTGGAGTGCGCTTAGTCGCAAGAGTGAGCCGCTCTCTGCATCTCGGCCTCGGTGAGTACCCTTATCTGACAGCACAAAACAGCCATGTCAGAGGCCGACAGAGGGCGCTCACCTTTTGATGTCTTGTGCCAGCAAGGTTCAGCCCTCACTGACACAGTCCAAAAGTTGCAGGAAGGCTATTTTCAGATTGAAGGCCGTCTCCAGCAACTGTCCGGCTCACCTGCACCAGCAGCCACAGCTCAGGCTCAGGCTAGTGGGGCCTCCTAATCTCAAGCGTCACCCAGTTCTACTGTGATCATGGCCGCCTAACGACGATCCATAGTGACGCCAGCCATCAGGAAGTACGGCTGTAATCCCCGAAGTGCTGTTCCTCAGCGAGCGGTAGGAGACGCCGATTCTTTTTGAAAGCTGGCATGTGTGATCAATGCTCTTTATTGTTTTGATATATGTAAGTGTACATCTGGAAGTTTTAGTATCATTAAAATTACCAAACAGGATTACACTATGTCCGTCCTTATTTCTCTTTTTCACTGGAATTACTGAGTGATCAGATTGGCTGACGAGCTTATAGCAGTGAGTGGAGACACCCGTGGAAATCACCTTTAACCATTGACATACATGATGTCATTCAAGCTCTCTCTGGTAAGAGTTTAGTCAATAGGGTGTCCCTATCCACACCCCCCTCCTATTTGTGCACGCGTGGAGGTGACATTGTCTGATGCTAGCAGGATTTTCCATTTAAAAGTTTTAAAGGACTGGTGGTTGCAGTTTTCATTTCACAACTCACTCCTGTATACAGACTTTATATGACCGACATTTACTGAGCTGAACTTATATGGTTTTGAAAAGAACAATTTATTTGTAAGCGCTGCCTAGGTCTTGTGTGACTTTTTTTGTAATCCTCAGATTTCATGATGCCTTGCACACATTCAAGGCACCCAGTGCCAGAGGCAGAAAAACAACCCCAAAACATAATTGAACCTCCACCCTATTTCACTGTAGGTACTGTGTTCCTTTCTTTGTAGACCTCATTCCATTTTCGGTAAACAGCAGAATGATGTGCTTTACCAAAAAGCTCCATCTTGGTCTCATCTATCCACCAGACATTTTTCCAGAAGGATTTTGGCTTACTCAAGTACACTTTGGCAAACTGTAGTCTTGCTTTTTTATGTCTCTGTGTCAGCAGTGGGGTCCTCCTGGGTCTCCTGCCATAGCGTTTAATTTAATTAAAATGTCGACTGATAGTTCGCACTGACACTGATGCTCCCTGAGCCTGCAGGACAGATTGAATTTCTTTGGATCTTGTTTGGGGCTGCTTATCCACCATCCGGACTATCCTGCGTTGCAACCTTTCATAAATTTTTAGCTACAGTGCCATGGGTTGCAAACTTCTTGATAATGTTGCGCACTGTGGACAAAGGCAAATCTAGATCTCTGGAGATGGACTTGTAACATTGAGATTGTTGATATTTTTCCACAATTTTGGTTCTCAAGTCCTCAGACAGTTCTCTTCTCCTCTTTCTGTTGTCCATGCTTAGTGTGGCAGACGCAGACACACAATGCAAAGACTAAGTGAACTTCTCTCCTTTATATCTACTTTCTGGTGTGATTTTTATATTGCCCACACCTGTTACTTGCCCCAGGTGAGTTTAAAGGAGCATCACATGCTTGAAACAATCTTATTTATCTACAATTTTGAAAGGGTGCCAAGAATTTTGACCAGCCCATTTTTGGAGTTTTGTGTGACATTATGTCCAATTTGCTTTTTTTCCTCCCTTTTATTTGTTTTGTTCCAATACACACAAAGGGAATAAACATGTGTATAGCAAAACATGTGTTACTGCAATACTTTTCTGTGAGAAATACTTAATTTTCTGGAAAAATGTCTGGGGTGCCAACAATTTCGGCCATGACTGTGTGTATGTATGTATGTATGTGTATATATATATATATATATATATATATATATATACAGTATATATATGTATGTATGTAGCGGCCTCACCTCTCTCCCTTGCTTTATCGGTTATGTGGCTGTTGTCTAGGGGTACCTGGGAGAGAGATGATACACACCACGGCCCATGTCCTCCCGTAACTAGGAGGTGAAGGCCAGAGATTGGGCTTTTGTGTAGGTGTCCTAGAGCCAAGTCCAGTCCTTCGTCCCTGACTCCTTTGCTTAGTAACCCAAGTTCCACACAGTGAGTAGGTACAACTCAGTTTTATTCTTCTTGCCAAGCAATAAAACAGTCTTTCTCCTTTTGAATAATGAGGGAACAGATCGAGGCACAATTCTTTCCCTTCTTGCTGCTTCCCACTGTGCTGTCACCAGTGGTGAATAGTCACTGCCACTGACTAGGTAATATAGAACGTGAATTTACAGGGAAAGAAATCCGTCCAAGGGAGAAATGGAGGCCTCTCCGTCACCAGCGATGCTGCGCCGGACTCTTCGGAGAAGTTACTGCGCAGCAGTCCTCACGAACTCAGACACGGGCACCCAAGGAGTTAGGGCCCCCTCGGATTCCTCACCCTCGCGGAACTCAGTCGATGGTACTGAGCCCCAGGCATCGACCATAGTACCTCACCCCAGGCTAAAGGTGCCTGGAATGGACTCCATCTCTGCTCCAGCTAGGCCAAGGGCGCCTAGGCCTGGAACACCGGAACGCCAGCACCCAAGCTGAAGGTGCCTGGGTGCGGCCACGTCCTCCGACTCTCTCCCCAAAATCAGGGCCTCCGCCCCCTTTATGACCTCTCCCTTTGCATCACAGCGGGTTCCCCGCCCCGCTGTACCAGCTCCAGGGGAGGACAAAAAGGCACGGTTCGCAGTGTATGTTCAGCTCGGGCCCAAGGCAACAGCGCCACCCAGGGACCCCAAGGAACTTTACACCACCAGAGTCCTTACAAATTCAAATACCCGCTACATATATATATATATATATATATATATATATACACACAGTGGGGAGCACAAGTATTTGATACACTGCCGATTTTGCAGGTTTTCCTACTTACAAAGCATGTAGAGGTCTGTAATTTTTATCATATGTACTCTTCAACTGTGAGAGACAGAATCTAAAACAAAAATCCAGAAAATCACATATATGATTTTTAAATAATTAATTTGCATTTTATTGCATGACATAAGTATTTGATCCCCTACCAACCAGTAAGAATTCCGGCTCTCACAGACCTGTTATTTTTTCTTTAAGAAGCCCTCCTGTTCTCCACTCATTACCTGTATTAACTGCACCTGTTTGAACTCGTTACCTGTATAAAATACACCTGTCCACACACTCAATCAAACAGACTCCAACCTCTCCACAATGGCCAAGACCAGAGAGCTGTGTAAGGACATCAGGGATAAAATTGTAGACCTGCACAAGGCTGGGATGGGCTACAGGACAATAGGCAAGCAGCTTGGTGAGAAGGCAACAACTGTTGGCACAATTATTAGAAAATGGAAGAAGTTCAAGATGACGGTCAATCTCCCTCAGGCTGGGGCTCCATGCAAGATCTCACCTCGTGGGGCATCAATGATCATGAGGAAGGTGAGGGATCAGCCCAGAACTACACGGCAGGACCCAGTCAATGACCTGAAGAGAGCTGGGACCACAGTCTCAAAGAAAACCATTAGTAACACACTACGCCATCATGGATTAAAATCCTGCAGCGCACGCAAGGTCCCCCTGCTCAAGCCAGCGCATGTCCAGGCCCGTCTGAAGTTTGCCAATGGCCATCTGGATGATCCCAAGGAGGAATGGGAGAAGGTTATGTGGTCTGATGAGACAAAAATAGAGCTTTTTGGTCTAAACTTCACTTGCCGTGTTTGGAGGAAGAAGGAGGATAAGTACAACCCCAAGAACATCATCCCAACCATGAAGCATGGAGGTGGAAACATCATTCTTTGGGGATGCTTTTCTGCAAAGGGGACAGGACGACTGCACCGTATTGAGGGGAGGATAGATGGGGCCATGTATCGCAAGATCTTGGCCAACATCCTCCTTCCCTCAGTAAGAGCATTGAAGATGGGTCGTGGTTGGGTCTTCCAGCATGACAACAACCCAAAACACAAAGCGAGGGCAACTAAGGAGTGGCTCCGTAAGAAGGATCTCAAGGTCCTGAAGTGGCCTAGCCAGTCTCCAGACCTGAACCCAATAGAAAATCTTTGGAGGGAGTTGAAAGTCTGTATTGCCCAGCGACAGCCCCAAAACCTGAAGGATCTGGAGAAGCTCTGTATGGAAGACTGGGAAAAAATCCCTACTGCAGTTAGTGCAAACCTGGTCAAGAACTACAGGTGTGAAGGAATGTGATGATCATAAAAATGCCTATTTTCTTATGTGTATACATGTTTCGATGAAAAAAACAAGAAAAGGGGCGCCTCTGAGTATATATTATAAGAATAATTTAATAAACAACAACATCCACTCACATGGAGAACAGGTAAGTTGCATTCAGGTCCGGTTGCTGGGCTGAAGAGATGGAGTGGGACTGCAAGTCACAGCAAGTCCTGTAGAGCTGGCACCACATCAGATCCGTGCAGGATAGAGTGGGATGGCTGAGCACAGCGTGGTTTTCTTCAGTGATCCAGGCTTGGGCATATCTTGGTTTATCAGAAAAAGTCAGTCTGAAGAAGATATGGGTTCCAGGTAAGGTGTAGTAGAGAAGGACAAGCGTCAGTGGTTATTAGGGATGAGCCGAACACCCCCCGGTTTGGTTCGCACCAGAACCTGCGAACGGACCGAAAGATTGTGCGAACTTTAGAACCCTATTAAATAGAATGGACTCGAACGTTCGAAATCAAAAGTGCTAATTATAAAGGCTAATATGCAAGTTATTGTCCTAAAAAGGGTTTGGGGACCCGGGTTCTGCCCCAGGGAACATGTATCAATGCAAAAAGACGTTTTAAAAACGGCCGTTTTTTCGGGATGAGTGATTTTAATGATGCTTAAAGTGAAAAAAAATGTGAAATATTCCTTTAAATATCAAAATATCATACCTGGGGGGTGTCTAAAGTATGCCTGTGAAGTGGCGCTTGTTTCCCGTGTTTAGAACTGTCCCTGCACAAAATTACATTTCTAAAGGAAAAAAAGTAATTTAAAACTGCTTGCGGCTTTAATGTAATGTCTGGTCCCGGCAATATGGATGAAAATCATTGAGAAAAAAGGCATGGGTACCCCCCCACCCCCCTCCCCCAGCCCCTTTGGGCCTTGTATGGATATTAAGGGGAACCCCGCACCCAAATTAAAAAAAGGCCCTATATACTCTGAACAGCAGTATACAGGCAGTGCAAACAAGACAGGGACTGTAGGTTTGTTCTTAAAGTGGTTGTAAACCCTCCATTACAACTTGCACCTACAGGTAAACCTAGATTAAGGCTTACCTGTAGGTACAAGAAATATCTCCTAAACCTACACGGTTTAGGAGATATTTGCCAAAAAGTTTTACAACGTTGTCTACGGCGCATGCGCGCTGTAGACAATGCATTCACAGGGTTAATCCCCATTCACAAATCCGGCCTTGCCGGATTTGACGTCTCCTGCACGCATACGCGGTCTGACGTCTTCGCCGCTCCGGCCAATCACAGCGCCGCAGCGGCGCTGTGATTGGTCGGAGCGGCGATACCCAGAAGTAACCTTCCGGGTATCTGTGGAGAGATGGCTGCGGCTGGAGGGGGAGACGAGCGCGGCTTTGGGGGCCCCGATCTAAGGTAAGTTATGCATAATGAGCTAGTATGCTAGTCATACTAGCTCATTATGGCTTTGTCTTGCAGGTGGGTTTTTTAAAAAAAACAAAACGGGTTTACTTCCACATTAAGTAGAATCTTTTTGTAATTTGGAACATTTTTTAAGTGTAGCTCCAGCCAAAAAATCTATTTTTAAGCTTTTTGGAAAACATAGGGAAGGGTTATCACCCCTGTAACATTTGTTTTGCTGTCTGTGCACCTGTTCAGAACATTTCACCTCACTTTCCGTCCCAATGACAAATGTTTTTTGAAAACTTGGGGTTTTTATTGAAACAAGGATTGGTGATAAAGCATCAATGGAAATGAGACACTTTTTTCCCATATTAACTCTTACAGGAGAGAATTTCCCTTCCCAGGGGTAGATTTCCTCTCACTTCCTATTGTCTCCTTCCGTTTGCAAGTAGGAGTCGTATGTAAGTTGGATGTTTGAAAGTAGGGGCCTGCTGTATATACTCTGCAGAAATTTGGCCCTTAGGTTTTGGTGTTGCCACAACACTGTAAGCCCTCACAGTTACTCTTGGTGGGCACTGGAACGCCCTGCTGTGAACTATTATATCAAGAATTGTAATTACATGCCATTGTTGAACAGTGGTAGGAAAAATTGGGCCTTTGGTAGTGGTTTTGGTGCTGGTGCCACAACACTGTAAGTCCTCACAGTTACTCTTGGTGGGCGCAGGAATGGGCCCAGCTGTGAATTATTAGATCAAGAATTGTAATTACATGCCCCTGTTGAACAGGGGCAGAAAAATTGTGCCTCTGGCACTGTTGCCACAACACTGCAACCCCTCACAGATACTGTACTTGGAGCGCAGCAATGAGCCCTGCTGCAAAGTATTGCATCAAAAATTTTATTTACACGCCCCTGTTAAACAGGGGCTGAAAAATTGGGCCTTAGGCACTGGTGCTGGTGCCACAACACTGCAACCCCTCACAGATACTGTAGTTGGAGCACAGCAATGAGCCCTGTTGCAAAGCATTGCATCAAAAATTGTAAATACTCGCCCCTGTTAAACAGGGGTTGAAAAATTGGGCCTTAGCCACTGGTGGTGGTGCCCAGAACCAAAAATGTTCTTTCAAGCTATCAGCATGATTATTGAGGAGGAAGAGGATAGTCACTCAGCATAAAAGGATAGTCACTCAGCATCAGCATAGGCAGTCTTGAAGGGATCTGACATTTACCAAAAAATTATTCGGTTACATCAGCATCAGGTGCTTGGTAGCTGGTGGTGATCCAAGACTGATGAATTTTTATGAAGGTCAGTCGATCGCCCGAGACGGTGGACAGGCGCACCCTGTGATCGGTTACAAAGCCTCCAGCAGCAGTGAATGTGTGTTCCGAAAGAACGCTGGATGCAGGACAGGCCAGTACCTCAATTGCATACTGTGCAAGCTCTGGCCAGTGATCCATCCTCAAGACCCAGTAACCCAAAGGATTTTCGGTGGGAAAGGTGTCCAAGTCTGATCTTGCCCCTAGGTATTCCTGCACCATGTAAACCAGACGCTGGCGATGGTTGCTGGAAGCGATCATACCTTGGGGCTGCATACTAAAAAATTGTCTGAACGCATCGATCAGACGACCACCTTCTCCACCGCTCCTTCTTTGACTAACCGGAGCCCCAGCAACACGTTGTCCAGGACCAGGAATTTGTAACCTCCCAGTCTCTGGGAATGCGTTGCACAGACCAATTCTGCAAGGCCTCCCGAAGATGCTTCATCCTCTGCTCCCTCTACGACGGAAAGATAAGGTCCGCAACCTTACCCTTGTAACGTGGATCAAGGAGGGTTGCCAGAAAGTAATGATCCCTCTCCTTGATCGCACGAATACGAAGATCCTTCCGCAGGCTTTGCAGGGTCAGGGAGGCCATGCAGCGTAGTTTTGCTGAGGCATTCGGTGCGGAGTCCTCTGGGTCACTGAGGACGACATGATCCGCAGCCACCTCCTCCCAGCCACGTACAAGTCCATGGGTGTCTTGGGACTCTAATTGATCCCTTGAAGACTGCTGCTGATTCTGAGTGCTAGGCTCCACCTCCATGCTGACACAATAATCCTCCTCCTCCTCCTCGTCCTCTTCCTGTGTGATAGCCGGGCCAGCAGGAACACTGTCTGGATAAAGGGGGCCTTGAGAGGTAAGGAAGTCCTCCTCTTCCTGCCTCTGTTCTGCCTCAAGTGCCCTGTCCATTATACCACGCAGCGTGTGCTCCAACAGGTGGACAAGAGGGACAGTGTCACTGATGCATGCACTGTCACTGCTCACCATCCTCGTGGCCTCCTCAAATGGTGCCAGGACAGTGCATGCATCCCTGATCATGGCCCACTGGCATGGGGAAAAAATGCAAGCTCCCCTGACACTGTCCTGGTGCCATATTGAAACAGATACTCATTGATGGCCCTCTGCTGCGTGTGCATCCGCTGCAGCATGGCCAACGTAGAGTTCCACCTGGTGGCCATGTCACAGATTAGGCGGTTCTTGGGCAGGTTGTAATCCTTTTGCAGGTCAGCCAGCCGAGCACTGGCATTATATGACCGGTGGAAATGCCCACAGAGTTTCCTGTCCTGCTTCAGGACCTCCTGTAAGCCCGGGTACCTGCCCAAGAACCGCTGCACCACCAAGTTAAGGACGTGAGCCAAACAGGGCACATGGGTCAGTTGTCCCTGTCGGAGGGCGGAGAAGAGATTGGTGCCATTGTCGGAAACCACCATTCCTGGCTTAAGCTGGCTGGCTTAAGCTGGTCTGGCGTCAACCATCTCTGAGCCTGCTCCTGCAGAGCTGACCTGTCCCCCAAGCACACCAGCTCAAGCACTGCATGGCATCTTTTTGCCTGCGTACTTGCGTAGCCCCTTGAATGCCGATGGAGCACCGCTGGTTCCGAGGACAAAGCACAGGTAGAGGCCATGGAGGAAGAAGAAGAGGAGGGGGTGGAGGAGAGAGGTGTGTCAGAATCACCAAAATGTAACATTTTGGAGGCGTGGTGGCGGAACAACCTCCAACACTACTGCCCCTTTTCCTGCATCCTTCCCAGCTGCCAGCAGAGTCACCCAATGCGCCGTGAAAGATAGGTAACGTCCCTGTCCATGCCTGCTGGACCATGAGTCAGCAGTAATATGCAAGGCTAAGACATTGCCTTCTACATGCCGGTAGAGAGCCGGAATCGCCTTCCGTGAGAAAAAGTGGCAGAGAAGGGGGAAGAGTCTACCAACTGATAAGGCAGGAGTTGAAATGCTAGCAATTTAGCCAAGCTAGCATTTAACCGCTGGGCATGTGGATGGCTGGGAGCAAACTTCTTTTGGCGGTGCAGCACCTGGGGCAGGGAAATTGACCTGGTACAATCGGACGTCGGTGTATCGATAGCAGATTGTCCGCAAGTACTTGGCTGTGACACACCAAATTCTACACCTTCATTTCTCTCAGTCCAGGTTTCAGAGAGGACTGAAGGTATAGTGCGGTTGGAGATCCCAGCTGATGAGGAGCAAGGAGAGGTCCGTTTTGTTCTTTGGTGTGGGTCTTTTAGGTACGCTTGCCAACGGACTGCATGGCAGGTCGACATATGTCTGGTCAAGCACGTGTTTAGACATATGTTGCAAATGGCAATGGTGCGATCTGCTGCACACGTCTGAAAAAAGGCCCACACCAAAGAACTTTTGGAATAACGCGCAGAGACAGCAGTGCCCTGAACATGCGGAACACTGCGGTGTGATGCAGTCGGTGTGGTGCCCTTAAGCTGGCCCCTGGAGGGCATCCTGCCTCGTTGGAGATGTGCCTCCTCCTCCTCCTCCTCTCTCCTATCAGGCACCCACGTGGAGTCAGTGACCTCATCATCCCCTCCCTCCTCATCACTGGAGCAAATCTGACAGTATGCTGCAGCTGGGGGAACATGACTGCCAGATAGCTGTCCTTGTTGGGCACTCCCTCTCTCTGGGCTCATGTTACTAACCCCTCTCTCTGGGCTCACGTTACTGCCTTCCTCCAGCTGGGTTCCATCATCGGAGCCTTAAAAATGCTGGGCATCCTCCTGGAGCATGTACCCAACACTGTGGTCAAACAGTTCGGGGGACTCCTCAGGAGGACATGGTGGGGCTAGGGAAGGAGTGACTGATGCCATTGAGCCGAGGGAAGAGGCCGCTTTGGCAGCTGCTTTGCCAGACAAAGTACCCTGAGTGAGAGAGGATGAGGAGGAGGAGGACGGCTTGGTCATCCACTCTACCAAGTCTTGGGCATGTTGCGGCTCAACATGGCCAGCTGCCGAAAAGAAGGACAAGCGTGTCCCACGGCCACGTGCTGATGAGGATGCACCGTGTCCACGACCAGCAGCACTGTTGCCTCTAGACACAGAGCCTGCTTGCTCTCTTTTATTGCCTCGTGACTGTCTGCCTCTCCTTGTTTGCCTTCCAGACATACTAATGGCCTGCAGTGAGATGTAGCTGCACAAAGGTGGGATGTATGTATGTATATATAATTTGTCTGTACTGATAATGCAGCTATCAGAATCAACTGCTTGCTGTGGTATTAGTATGGGAAAAGCAGCAGCAGCAGCAGCAGTTAGTTTTAGGTGAAAACTGTGCAGAGAGGGACACAGTACACTAACTGAAAATACTTGCAGCTCTCTGCTTGTGGTTTTATTATGAGAACACCACTATAATAGTCACTAACTGTATTCAGGTAAGCTTTAGGTGAACGCTATGCAACGCACACAGTACACTAAGTGAAACACTGACTGTCTGCAGCTAGCACAATCACCTGCCTGCCTGTCACAGTATAGAGAAAACCAGGAACGGATCTAGCTAAACTGAATACAGTGTATAAATATATATACAACACCTAGGATGCATATATATCCTCTACACACTGTAACTGCAGCTAACTGACTCGCCTGCCTGCTCTATCTAACTCAATATAAATGACACTGTCTGTCTCTGTAAACTCTCTTTTTTTCACAACTCCAACACACTACACAAGGCCGCCGAGCCGGCGGCCTTATATAGTGTGGGGCGTGTACTAAACCCCCTTAGCCATAATTGGCCAAAGCCACCCTGGCTTTGGCCAATTACGGCTCTCCGTTTTTTCTGCGCTGTGATTGGCCAAAGCATGCGGGTCATAGTGCATGCTTGGCCAATCATCAGCCAGCAATGCACTGCGATGCCGCAGTGAATTATGGACTCAAATTTGGCGCGAACGGCCCATAATGTTCGCAATTCGGCGAACAGCCGATGTTCGAGTCTAACATGGGTTCGACTCGAACGCGAAGCTCATCCCTACCAGTAATACATATATAAACAATATATAAGCATTGGGGAGCAAGAACTGTGCCGCTTACCTAAAAACAAGGGTCCCGTCAGCTCAGGCGCCAGGGCCACCGTATGGAGGGATCTACCGCGGCGACCAAGGGGGACAGATGCAGAGATGGACCTATCAACTAAATATGGTAGGCAAGCTATGAGTGGGGCTTAAAGGGGTGGTATAGGGGGTGCAAGTGGTTGTGCCAGTGAAGTATCATAAGGGCAATTGGTGAGGAGTGAACGTGAAGGGCTGTGATGCCAAGGAAAAGTGAAGAGGGGGGAGGGTGGGGAAGGAAGGGAGGGAAAGAGGGGAAAGGAAAGGAGGGGGAGGGGTGGGGAAGGGGGAGAGGAAGGGGAGGTAAGGGATGGAAAGGGGAGGGAGGGGTGGGGAAGGGGGAGAGGAAGGGGAGGTAAGGGGGGGAAAGGGGAGGTAAGGGGGGGAAAGGGGAGGGAGGGGTGGGGAAGGGGGAGGGGGGAAGGAGAAGAGGGGGGAAGGAGAGGAGGGGGAAGGGGAGCAGGGGGGGAAGAAAGGGGGGGTGGGGGAAGGAATGTGGGGGTGTGAGGGAAGGAAAGGTGGGGGAGGGGGGGGAAAGGGCAGAAAGGAAATAGAAACTGGTATACCTGTATAAGTTACAGAACAAAAAAAGGGGGTCCCGGGACCAGAGACCCAGTAAACACTGGTGTTGTAAGGCGTAGTTGATGAATAACAAAAATTATAATGGTGGTGGGTATAAAGGTGCAGTAGAACCAGTTAAAGCCTCACAAGGTGGTAATCAAGAGCAGCCTAGGATATATAGAAAGTAGAGTTGAGCGGACACCTGGATGTTCGGGTTCGACGGGTTCGGCCGAACTTCGGAAAAAAGTTTGGGTTCGGGACCGAACTTGACCCGAACTTGACCCCGAACCCCATTGAAGTCAATGGGGACCCGAACTTCTGAGGACTAAAAAAGTAATGGAAAGGGCTAGAGGGCTGCAAATGGCAGCAAAATGTTGTTAAGAGCATGGCAAGTGCTCTGCAAACAAATGTGGATAGGGAAATAACTTAAAATAACATAAAAAAAAAAAATAATATGCTGGAGGCCCCCTTCTCAGCAGAAGAGGTACAGGAAGTCATTAAGAACCTCAGAAACTCAACGGTACGATGCCACACATATGGTGGGAATGCCCCAGAATACGCCCTTTCTGTAAAACATTATTCAATTTAATGGATAAGCTAGTGGGAAAATAAAATACTTTGAAATAAAAATGTAGCGGGGTGCTAAATTTAAGGGAAGTGTTTGAGTGGTAAATAGGCTCAAACACCCTAATTCTGTAGGATTCATGGACCATTTTGTCCTCGGGGGACAGTATTGGTGTGCAGTTCCCTACGGCCTACAGGTGGCGCTGCCCTGGTAGGCTAGGGTTGAACTGCCGATACAGTGCTGTGCCTTTTGTGTCCCCTCTTGGCAGTAGTACAGCGGGGCGGGGAACCTGCTGTGCATGCCGGGAGGGGATATAAAAGGGGCAGACCTTTGGCCTGGGGGCTGATGTCCAGTGGGGTCCGCGCCCAGGTGCCTTTGGCCTGGGTGCACGTGTTCCTGTTCCATCTCGGGCACCTTTAGCCCGGGGTGAGGTACTATCCTGGAGTTCCTGCTGCCCTGGGTATGGAGGCTTAGGGGCGGGAGTAAAGCCTGGAGTCCAGAGCCTTCGTCTGGAGTCCGCTAAGGGTCGAGGAGTCTTAGGGTGCCGCCTCGTGTAGGTGACCCTGTTCCAGGGAAGGGAGGATCATTCTGATGGACCGATGCGGGAGTCACGGTAAAGGAAGGGTCTGTTGACTCCCTGGAGAGATGTCTTCCCCTTGATATGGGCTAGGTTTGTAGAAGGTGAAGCTCAAGGTCATCTTGACTGTATCAGAGGCCTTATTCACCCGGCCAGTGGCAGGGGCCTTATACACCCTGGTCTGTGGCAGAGTCCAAAGTTCTCCAGGTCCGTGGCAGGGGACTTTTACACCCGGTCTGTGGCAGAGACCAACCTCAAGGTCTGTGGCAGAGACCGTGCGCCTAAAACTGTTTGAGAAACCTAAGCAGTGAGGTGAATGTGCTACGTTTGTGCCTGGACCTCCTCCACACCTTAAGCTGTCCTGTTTCTTTGCTCTAACCTTTTCTATCCGAGTACAGTTTATTTTGCCATGAGAGAATAAGAGTTGGAGTTTCAGCTGGTGTGGACATTGACTTTACTGGGAATTCAAGGACTTGCCTCTACCTACAGTAGAGGTGAGAATCATCCTCTGGAGGAGTTTTGACTCCGGCTGTGGACACGGCCTGTCAAGTACACCGCTCAACCTCTTTATATAGGAGGGTACGGGCTGGTAGTGTGGTGTGCCTTTCTCCCTCCTGCAAGGAGCCAACAACATAAAGGCAGGTAAGGGGGAAAGGATCTGTGCGCTACAAAAAATAAAATAAAAATTATAATCTTGACCTAGGAGGACGAGGTCCATATGGAGTAGGAGGTTGAGGTGGCGGTGGATGTGGCTGTGTAGGTGGAAGCGGTGGTGGAGGAGGACGAGGTAGCCAACACTGGTTCAAAAATACAACAATGGCTGGGTAAGGCCGGTGATGTGTCGAATTCTGTCCACCCGTCGAATAGTGTCCACCCTGTACTGCGCTTGCTCAGTATGTAGAAGAAGGGGATTTTGAAAATCTCCCAAGACGAACGGCGCCTGCGCGGTGAGTCCAGGTGAAAGCCACACCATCCGAGGTTCAAGATGAGCCAAGTGAGGCCGTGCCCGAAGCGTGGCGATCGAAGCGAGCCCGTGAGGGGCCCTGTTACTATGTGCTACCGTATGTCCACTTGGATGGTGGGGCTTGAACCTGCACTCACGGCGCAGGCGCCGTTCATCTTCGGAGATTTTGTGAATCTCCTTGTCCTCTGTACTGCGCAAGCGCTGCGCCTGCGCAGTACGGGCCGGACACAATCCGATGGCCGGACAGTTTTTGTCACAACACCGGTATACATGTCTATTCTGCAGAAGGTACGGACAAGTCCTGTAGGATTCATGCCTGGTTCATTTTAATGAACGTGAGCTTGTCCACATTGGCTCTGGACAGGCGGCTGCGCTTGTCTGTGATAACGCCCCTTGCTGTGCTAAATACACGTTCAGATAATACACTGGCTGCAGGGCAGGCCAGCACCTCCAAGGCGTAAAGGGCAAGCTCAGGCCATGTGCCCAATTTGGAGACCCAGAAGTTGAAGGGGGCAGACCCATCATCCAGTACGTGTAGGCCTGTGGACACATACTGCTCAACCATCTTGGTGAAATTGAATAAAGGTGGGTCTTTCGCGCTACTGATGAGTAAGTGAAATGTGAATAAGGTGCTTTGTGTGCAAATAGCTGCAAAAACTATATGTGTTCACCTTACACAATATTTTTTACTTTTTCAATTTCCAATTTTCAAATTTTTCCAATTTTCTATTTTTATTGCCACAACTAGATTTTATGGCACCTACTTTGGGACAATATTTTTATTTAAGTATCACTTTAGCAACATTGCACTAGTGTGAATACTTTATCTTTGCACAGACACTTTGAATACTGCTTTGCACTTTTTTAAACACGTATGCAGATTTATTTAATATTGTATTTGATCGATTTATTTATTTGCACCTGCCTATGTTTATTTATTTTTATTACACCAGTTTTAGGATGTGTGTTGGCTTTTAGCGCGGAAACATCTTTTTACTCATCTTGGTGAAATGCTGCCTCCTGCTAAGATGTTCCATCTCAGCTGGTGGTGCTGGTTGTTGTGGCGTGCTGACAAAGCTTTTCCACATTTCGGCCATGCTAACCCTGCCTTCTGAGGTGCTGGCGGTGCCCTGGCTGCAATTGGCCTTGTGCTTCCACTGTACGCCCGCTGTCAGGTGGGAATGCCACCAGCAGCGCATCTACCAGCGTGCGCTTGTACTCGCGCATCTTACGATCCCGCTCCAGTGAGGGAATTAAGGACGGTACGTTGTCCTTGTAACGGGGATCCAGCAGGGTGGCCACCCAGTAATCAGCACCAGTTAAAATGTGGGCAACTCGGCGGTCATTGCGGAAACACTGCAGCATGTAATCGCTCATGTGTGCCAGGCTGCCCAGAGGCAAAGAAAAACTGTCCTCTGTGGGAGGTGTATCGTCTGTGTCCTCACTTGTGCGTGTAGCTGGCACAGATCGACCACGTCCTCTCCCTGCAACAGGAGCTCCACCAGCAGCACCACGACCGGGGCCACCACGTCCCTTTGACCTTCTCCTCATATTTTCCAAATTTAGGATCTTGCCCTAAATGCGTGTTTTTGGAAGAGCAGAACACACCCACAGTACGTAACCGCTGTATCGCACAGCTACAGAACTGCAGAAAATGCTATTCAAAAAAAATGTTGCTTTTTTAAAATAGCACAGTAGAAGAAAAATATATATAAATTGTTTATTTCACACACCTCCAGATATGCATAACACACTGCAAAATATTTTTTGTGGCCCTAAATGGGGCTTTTTGCAAGACCACAACCCACCCACAGTACGTAACCGCTGTATCGCACAGCTACAGAACTGCAGAAAATGCTATTCAAAAAAATGCATAAAACACTGCAAATTTTTTTTTTGCCCTAAATGGGTCTTTTTGCAAGAGTACATTGAAGTGCAAATTTTTTATTTATTTTTTGCCCTAAATGGGTCTTTTTGCACGAGCAAAATAAAATGCATTTTTTTATTTTTTTTGCCCTAAATGTGTCTTTTTGCAAGAGCACAATAAAGTGCCTTTTTTTTTGCCCTAAAGGGGTCTTTTTGCAAGAGCACAATAAAGTGCCTTTTTTTTTGCCCTAAAGGGGTCTTTTTGCAAGAGCACAATAAAGTGCCTTTTTTTGCCCTAAATGGGTCTTTTTGCAAGAGTATGGAAATGGTGTATCTCTCAACGTAACATATGCAGTGCTGGTGCACTGAGATTGCAGATAAAAGTTAGATTTTCTCTGACACTGGGCTCATTGCAGTGTAAAAAGACTGTGCACTGCAACACAAACAGGTAAACCTATGCAGATCGCTGAGTTATTAGATCTCTGAATCTGGACTCCTATATAAATCTCTCTCCCTGAAAGCACCAACAGGAACCTGGCCCTACACTACACTGTCTCTCTATCTTTTCCCTCAGATTGCAAAATCAGGACTAACTCATGTATTTCAATCTCTCCCTAATAAGCAACAGCAGCCAGGAACATCTCCCTATTCTGTCTAGCAGAGTGACGTGCTGTGCTGTGTGCCTCTAGCTTATATAGAAGCTGGGTCACATGCTGCACTGCGCTGGGTCACATGCTGCACTGGCCAATCACAGCCATGCTATTAGTAGGCATGGCTATGATGGCTTCTATGGGCACACCAGATAAACAAAAGGTGATTGGCTGGCCCCTGAAGCTTTTCTAAATGTGCCATTACATCCCCGAACACCGAACCCGAACTTACACGCAATTGTTCGGGTTCGGGTTCAGAAAACGCTAAAGTTCGGTACGAACCCGAACTTTACAGTTCAGGTTCGCTCAACCCTAATAGAGAGCAAAAAGAAAAAGGGGGTAAAGAGAGGGCCATTGGTCAGCGGGGCTTGATGAGAGCCATCCACATGTCTGGAGCATAGCAGCACACATGGAGACAGACTTACTTGGTGCTAGGTATAGCAGCAGGTGTCCTGGGGCCTGGCGTCCATCACATCCTAAGCGGGGCTAAGCCCGCTTATATGTCCCCAACGCAGTGACGTCAGCACAGGGCGACAGGCGCCACTGTGTGGCATCCCTGCATCAGACCACCCACATGATGCAATTGCAGCGAGCGCCGCACACGCGCATGCGCACCCTGCACTCAGGCTGAGGCCAGAAGACCATGCCAGTGCAAGTGAAGTTCGGCCGAGCCCCAGGGCAGGGCTAGGGCCGGACCAGGGGGGGCACAAGGCCGCCGATTGGAGAGGCATCCAGGGCGGCGGGCGAATGAGCTGAGAGGAATAGGAAACAACGGCACAGTGCAGATAAATAATCCAGTGATAGTGGTATGAAGGGGAGAATAATAAATATGGATATCACAATTAGGGATGAGCTTCGTGTTCGAGTCGAACATACGTTCGACTCGAACATCGGCTGTTCGATCGTTCGACGAAGATCGAACGATTTGGGCCGTTCGCGCCAAATTCGAGTGACGCGAACGGCCCACAATGCACTACGCCATCGCAGTGTCATCCAGGCGCTGTGATTGGCCAAGCATGCACTGTGACCCCGCATGCTTGGCCAATCACAGCGCCGGCAGCGAGGAGAGCAATGATTGGCCACAGGCAGGATGCCTGTGGCCAATTATTGCTGAGGGTGTTTAGTACACGCCCCACACTATAAAAGGCCGCCAGCACGGCGGCCTAGTGTAGTGTGTTCCGGAGCAGGGAAAGACAAGCATAGGCAGGGACAGTGACATTTATTTCTTTCTTGCTTAACCTGGATTCCTTTAGTTTAGGGAAAGAGAAGGATAGGTAAGGAGAGTGTCAGTGTGTTTTACTGTGCGAGTCCTTGTTTCTAGGGACAAAGAAGGAAAGTGAGGGGATTTCTCCTTGTGCTATAGTGTGCTTTAAAAAAACATTTTTTCTAGGGACAGAAAACTCTAGGTAGGGAGAGTGTCAGTTTCTTTCACTGTGCGAGTCCTTGTTTCTAGGGACAAAGAAGGAAAGTGAGGGGAATTCTCCTTGTGCTATAGTGTGCTTTAAAAAAACATTTTTTCTAGGGACAGAAAACTCTAGGTAGGGAGAGTGTCAGTTTCTTTCACTGTGCGAGTCCTTGTTTCTAGGGACAAAGAAGGAAAGTGAGGGGAATTCTCCTTGTGCTATAGTGTGCTTTAAAAAAACATTTTTTCTAGGGACAGAAAAATCTAGGTAGGGAGAGTGTCAGTTTCTTTCACTGTGCGAGTCCTTGTTTCTAGGGACAAAGAAGGAAAGTGAGGGGAATTCTCCTTGTGCTATAGTGTGCTTTAAAAAAACATTTTTTCTAGGGACAGAAAAATCTAGGTAGGGAGAGTGTCAGTTTCTTTCACTGTGCGAGTCCTTGTTTCTAGGGACAAAGAAGGAAAGTGAGGGGAATTCTCCTTGTGCTATAGTGTGCTTTAAAAAAACATTTTTTCTAGGGACAGAAAACTCTAGGTAGGGAGAGTGTCAGTTTCTTTCACTGTGCGAGTCCTTGTTTCTAGGGACAAAGAAGGAAAGTGAGGGGAATTCTCCTTGTGCTATAGTGTGCTTTAAAAAAACATTTTTTCTAGGGACAGAAAACTCTAGGTAGGGAGAGTGTCAGTTTCTTTCACTGTGCGAGTCCTTGTTTCTAGGGACAAAGAAGGAAAGTGAGGGGAATTCTCCTTGTGCTATAGTGTGCTTTAAAAAAACATTTTTTCTAGGGACAGAAAACTCTAGGTAGGGAGAGTGTCAGTTTCTTTCACTGTGCGAGTCCTTGTTTCTAGGGACAAAGAAGGAAAGTGAGGGGAATTCTCCTTGTGCTATAGTGTGCTTTAAAAAAACATTTTTTCTAGGGACAGAAAAATCTAGGTAGGGAGAGTGTCAGTTTCTTTCACTGTGCGAGTCCTTGTTTCTAGGGACAAAGAAGGAAAGTGAGGGGAATTCTCCTTGTGCTATAGTGTGCTTTAAAAAAACATTTTTTCTAGGGACAGAAAACTCTAGGTAGGGAGAGTGTCAGTTTCTTTCACTGTGCGAGTCCTTGTTTCTAGGGACAAAGAAGGAAAGTGAGGGGAATTCTCCTTGTGCTATAGTGTGCTTTAAAAAAACATTTTTTCTAGGGACAGAAAACTCTAGGTAGGGAGAGTGTCAGTTTCTTTCACTGTGCGAGTCCTTGTTTCTAGGGACAAAGAAGGAAAGTGAGGGGAATTCTCCTTGTGCTATAGTGTGCTTTAAAAAAACATTTTTTCTAGGGACAGAAAACTCTAGGTAGGGAGAGTGTCAGTTTCTTTCACTGTGCGAGTCCTTGTTTCTAGGGACAAAGAAGGAAAGTGAGGGGAATTCTCCTTGTGCTATAGTGTGCTAAAGCATTCCTCATCAACCATCTTTGAAATCCTTGTTTTTTGGACAGTCAGGGAAATTGTCGTTGTGCTATTCTGTGCAAAAGCAATCATCCTCAACCATATTTAGAAATCCTTAAGTAAAGGGACAGAGAAGGACACCTGAAGGTAGCCCTTATTGCTTTTTTCCCATCTCCCTGCAGGCCATCTATTAGAATGTCTGGAAGGCAAACAAGGAGAGGCAGACAGTCAGGAGGCAATAAAAGAGGGCAAGCAGGCTCTGTGTCTGGGGGCAACAGTGCTGGTCGTGGACGCGGTGCATTGTCATCAGCACATGGCCATGGGACACGCTTGTCCTTCTTTTCGGCAGCTGGACATGTTGAGCCACATCATGCCGAAGACTTGGTAGAGTGGATGACCAAGCCCTCCTCCTCCTCCTCATCCTCTCTCACCCAGGCTCAGGGTACTGGCAAAGCAGCTGCCAAAGCGTCCTCTTCCCTGGTATCAATGTCAGACTCATCATCAGTCACTCCTTCCCTAGACCCACCATGTCCTCCTCCTGAGGAGTCCCCCGAACTGTTTGAGCACAGTGTTGGGTACATGCTCCAGGAGGATGCCCAGCGTTTCGAAGGGTCTGATGATGAAACCCAGCTACAGGAAGGCAGTAGCGTGAGAGCAGACAGAGGGGATGCTCAAGAAGGACACCAATCTGGCAGTCATGTTCCAGCAGCTGCAGCATACTGCCAGATTGGCTCCAGTGATGAGGAGGGAGGGGATGATGAGGTCACTGACTCCACGTGGGTGCCTAATAGGAGAGAGGAGGAGGAGGAGGATGAGGAGGAGGCACATCTCCAACGAGGCAGGTTGCCCTTTGGTGGCCAGCGTAAGGGCAGTACACCGACGGAATCACACCACAGAGCTCCGCCTGTGCAGGGCGCTGCCTCTGCCCGTCATTTAAAAAGTTCCTTGGTGTGGGCCTTTTTTGAGGCTAGTGCATCAGATCGCACAGCTGCTGTTTGCAACATATGTCTCAAGCGTATATCGCGTGGCCAAAACATCAGCCGCTTGGGTACCACATGCCTGACCAGACATATGTTGACCTGCCATGCAGCTCGTTGGCAAGCCTACCTCAAAGACCCACACCAAAGAACAAAGCGGACCTCTCCTTGCACCGCATCAGCTGGGATCTCCAACCTCACTATAACTTCAGTCCTCTCTGAAACATGCACTGAGAGGAATGAAGGTGTAGAATTAGGTGTGTCACAGCCAAGTACTTGCGGCCACTCTGCTAGCAGTACACCGACGTCCGATTCTAGCAGGCAAATTTCCCTGCCCCAGCTACTGGACCGTCGAAGTTCACTCCCAGCCATCCACATGCCCAGCGGTTGAATGCTAGCTTGGCTAAATTGCTAGCGCTTCAACTGCTGCCTTTTCAGTTGGTAGAATCGGCCCCCTTCCGTGAGTTTGTGCAATGTGCGGTTCCTCAGTGGCAGGTTCCCAAACGCCACTTTTTCTCACGGAAGGCTATTCCGGCTCTCTACCGGCATGTGGAAGGCAATGTCTTGGCCTCGCTGGACAGGGCGGTCAGCGGTAAGGTGCATATTACCGCTGACTCATGGTCCAGCAGGCATGGACAGGGACGTTACCTTTCTTTCACGGCCCATTGGGTCACTCTTTTGGCAGCTGGGAAGGATGCAGGACAAGGTGCAGTAGTGTTGGAGGTTGTTCCACCGCCACGCCTCCAAAATGCTACTACTGGTTGTGACACACCTCTCTCCTCCACCCCCTCCTCTTCTTCATCCATGGCCTCTTCCTGTGGTTTGTCCTATGAACCAGCGGTGCTCCGTAGCCGTTCACGGGGCTACGCAAGTACGCAGGCAAAAAGATGCCATGCCGTGCTTGCGCTGGTGTGTTTGGGGGACAGAAGCCACACTGGGGCAGAGGTCCTGTCTGCTCTGCAGGGCCAGGCCGAGAGGTGGTTGACGCCACGCCAGCTTAAGCCAGGAATGGTGGTTTGCGACAATGGCACCAACCTCCTCTCCGCCCTCCGACAGGGACAACTGACCCATGTGCCCTGTGTGGCTCATGTCCTTAACCTGGTGGTGCAGCGGTTCTTGGGCAGGTACCCGGGCTTACAGGATGTCCTGAGGCAGGCCAGGAAAGTCTGTGTGCATTTCCGCAGATCTTATAATGCCAGTGCTCGCCTGGCTGAGCTGCAAAAGGAGTTGAACCTGCCCAAGAACCGCCTTATATGTGACATGCCCACCAGGTGGAACTCAACGTTGGCCATGCTGCAGCGGCTGCACACGCAGCAGAGGGCCATCAATGAGTACCTGTGCGACTACGGCACCAGGACAGGGTCAGGGGAGCTTGGTTTTTTTTCTCCACGCCAGTGGGGCATGATCAGGGATGCATGCACTGTCCTGGCACCATTTGAGGAGGCCACGAGGATGGTGAGCAGTGACAGTGCATGCATCAGTGACACTGTACCTCTTGTCCACCTGTTGGAGCACACGCTGCGTGGAATAATGGACAGGGCACTTGAGGCAGAACAGAGGCAGGAAGAGGAGGACTTCCTTGCCTCTCAAGGCCCCCTTTACCCAGACAGTGTTCCTTCTGTCCCACCCATCGCACAGGAAGAGGAGGAGGAGGAGGATTGTGTCAGCATGGAGGTGGAGGCTGGCACTCAGCATCATCAGCAGCAGTCTTTTAGGGATGATTTACAGTCCCAAGAAACCAGTGGACTTGTACGTGGCTGGGAGGAGGTGGCTGCGGATCATGTCGTCCTTAGTGACCCAGAGGACTCCGGAGCGAATGCCTCAGCAAACCTACGCTGCATGGCCTCCCTGATCCTGCAAAGTCTGCGGAAGGATCCTCGTATTCTTCGGATCAAGGAGAGGGACCATTACTGGCTGGCCACTCTCCTTGATCCACGGTACAAGGGTAAGGTTGCGGACCTTATGTTACCTTCGCAGAGGGAGCAGAGGATGAGACAACTCCGGGAGGCCTTGCAGAAAGGTCTGTGCAACGCGTTCCCAGAGACTGGGAGGTTACAAACTCCTGGTCCTGGACAACGAGTTGCTGAGGCTTCGGCCAGTCAAAGAAGGAGCGGTGGGGAAGGTGGCCGTCTGACCGATGCGTTCAGACAATTCTTTAGTCCGCAGCCCCAAAGTATGATCGGTTCCAGCAACCATCGCCAGCGTCTGATAAACATGGTGCAGGAATATCTAGGGGCAAGGTCAGACTTGGACACCTTCCCCACCGAAAATCCTCTGGCTTACTGGGTCTTGAGGATGGATCACTGGCCAGAGCTTGCACAGTATGCAATTGAGCTACTGGCCTGTCCTGCATCCAGCGTTCTTTCGGAACGCACATTCAGTGCTGCTGGAGGATTTGTCACGGATCACAGGGTGCGCCTGTCCACCGACTCGGTTGATCGACTGACTTTCATCAAGATGAACCAGTCTTGGATCACCACCAGCTACCACACACCTGATGCTGATATAACAGACTAATTGATTTTAACATGTCACATCCCTTCAAGACTGATGCTGATGCTGAGTGCCTGTGCTGTTATGTTGACTGGCTATCCTCCTCCTCCGAGTCCTCAATGATACGATTGATGATGATAGCTTGGAAGATCATTTTTGTTTATGGGTGCCGCCACCAGTGGCTAAGGCCCAATTTTTCAGCCCCTGTTTTACAGGGGCGTGTAATTACAATTTTTTTAGCAATAATTTGCCATAGGGCTCATTGCTGTGCTCCAAGTACAGTATCTGTGAGGGGTTGGAGTGTTGTGGCACCAGTGCCTAAGGCCCAATTTTTCAGCCCCTGTTTAAAAGGGGCGTGTCATTACAATTTTTGAAGCAATACTTTGCAACAGGGCTCATTGCTGTGCTCCAAGTACAGTATCTGTGAGGGGTTGTAGTGTTGTGCCACCAGTGCCTAAGGCCCAATTTTTCAGCCCATGTTTAACAGGGGCGTGTCATTACAATTTTTGAAGCAATACTTTGCAACAGGGCTCATTGCTGTGCTCCAAGTACAGTATCTGTGAGGGGTTGTAGTGTTGTGCCACCAGTGCCTAAGGCCCAATTTTTCAGCCCCTGTTCAACAGGGGCATGCAATTACAATTCTTGATCTAATAATTCACAGCAGGGCCCATTGCTGCACCCACCAAGAGTAACTCTGAGGGCTTACAGTGTTGTGGCAACGCCACCACCACCACTACCACGAAAGGCCCAATTTTTCAGCCCCTGTTCAAAAGGGGCATGTAATTACAATTCTTGATCTAATAATTCACAGCAGGGCCCATTCCTGCACCCACCAAGAGTAACTCTGAGGGCTTACAGTGTTGTGGCAACACCACCACCACCACCACCACCACCACCACGAAAGGCCCAATTTTTCAGCCCCTGTTCAACAGGGGCATGCAATTACAATTCTTGATCTAATAATTCACAGCAGGGCCCATTGCTGCACCCACCAAGAGTAACTGTCAGGGCTTACAGTGTTGTGGCACCAGCACCACCATCAAAGGCCCAATTTTTACTACCACTGTTCAACAATTATATGTAATTAAAATTCCTGATATAATAGTTGACAGCAGGGCGTTCCAGCACCAACCAAGAGTAACTGTGAGTGCTTACAGTGTTGTGCCAACACCAACAACTAAGGGGCCTATTTCTGCAGAGTATATACGGCAGGTCCCTACTTTCAAACATCCAACTTACAAACGACTCCTACTTGCAAACGCAAGAAGACAACAGGAAGTGAGAGGAAATCTACCACTAGGAAGGAAAATTCTCTCCTGTAAGAATAAATATGGGAGAAAGGTGTCTCCTCTGTACTGATGCTTTATCAGCAATCCTTGTTTCAAGAAAAACACCACATTTCAAAAACAGTTGTCATTGGGACGGAAAGTGAGGTGAAATGTTCTGAACAGGGGCACAGACAGCAAAACAAATGTTACAGGGGTGATAACCCTTACCTATGTTTTCCAAAAAGTTTAAAAATAGATTTTTGGGCTGGAGCTACACTTCAACAATGTACCTGTTCAAAATTACAAACACATTCTACATAAGAACAAACCTACAGTCCCTGTCTTGTATACACCGCCTGCATACGGCTGTTCAGAGTATATAGGGCCTTTTTTATTTTATGTGCGGGGTTCCCCTTAATATCCATACAAGACCCAAAGGGGCTGGTAATGGGCTGGGGTGGGGGGGTTGGGGGTCATGGGGTAGCTATGCCATTTTTCTTAAAGAATTTCATCCGTATTACCGGGACCAGACATTACATTAAAGCCGCAAGCAGTTTTAAATGGCTTTTTTTTCCTTTAGAAGTGTCATTTTGTGCAGGGACAGTTCTAAACACGGGAAACACGTGGCACTTCACAGGCATACTTTAGACACCCCCCAGGTACGATATTTAAAGGAATATTTGACTTTTTTTTTTCACTTTATGCATCATTAAAATGACTGCTCCCGAAAAACGACCGTTTTTAAAACTTCTTTTTGCATTGATACATGTCCCCTGGTGCAGAACCCGGGTTCCCAAACCCTTTTTAGGACAATAACATGCATAATAGTTGTTATAATTAGCACTTTAGAATTCGAACGTTCGCATCCATTGTATTTAATAGGGTTCTAATGTTCGTACGAACTTTCGGTCCGTTTGCGGGTTCTGGTGCGAACCGAACCCGGGGGTGTTCGGCTCATCACTAATCACAATACAACAAAATTGCAAATGGATAATAGCACATATTATATAGAGCATACAAGTACAATAAAGGGCACTTAACATATGGTAGGTGCCCATAATGGTTTGAAGGCAACATTTCTTAAAGAAACAGCAACAATTTAGACAAACATAACAAACACATCAACTCTTGTTTGCTAAGAGGATTGGGAGCAGAGGGGGGAAGGGAAGGGAAGGGGGGGGGAGCCTTGGAATGGGGAAAAAAAGCAGAATAAGAATCCGGGCTGCATTCTACTGGTCTGATACCTGGGAAGAAGTAGAAGTTGAAGAAAAGATTTAAAGGAATTAACTTCATTGAGACCAGGGGGGATGGTGGCATTAAGCATTTCAATCCATAATGCCTCCCGTTGAAGGAGCACTCGGTCTCTATCACCACCTCCTAGGGTCAAGGGGTAGCACTTCAAGTACCAAGAACTGAACCGCTAGGGATTTGTATCTATGGTACAGGCCTATATTGCGACCAATGGTGGTTAGTTTGCCATTAGTGGAGCAATAAAGATGATCACCAATACGTTGTCTCAGTTCTCTAATGGTCTTGCCAACGTAAAAAGCGTGGCATGCACATAACATTAGATAAATGACACCTGTAGTGCCACATTGGGCAGAAAAATGGGGAGAGAAGGATTCTCCATTGGGAAGTCTGTAGGTACTGCCCGCCAATATCCAAGGGCATCTGGAGCATTGCCCACATTGTGATGTCCCTCTAAGACCAGAGCGGAGAGGGCCATCAGACTTATAGTGACTGCTAGTCAGTCGGTCCTTAAGTGATTGAGCACGTCCGAATACTAGTTCCGGAGTTGTGTGTACATGTTTACTCAGGATATGGTGGTCTGTCAACAGATGCCAATGTTTTTCTAAGATGTTACGTAATTGGCCATGATGTGCTGAGAATTTGGTGATGACCTTTGTTGTATTGTTGCTGGTGGTACGTGGGGAGGTATAGAGCAAAGACGTTCTGGTTCGTGCAGTGGCCCTGTTGAATGGCTTTCTCAGGGTAATACGAGCGTATCCTCTGAGAAGTAGGCACTTACGCAGGGAGGCAGCCTGGAGAAGGAAGTCTTCATCTCGTGGGCAGTTCCTCCCCCCTCCTTCCCTTTCCCCTCTTTCCCTCCCTTCCTTCCCCACCCTCCCCCCCTTTCCCCCCTTCACTTTTCCTTGGCATCACAGCCCTTCACGTTCACTCCTCACCAATTGCCCTTATGATACTTCACTGGCACAACCACTTGCACCCCCTATACCACCCCTTTAAGCCCCACTCATAGCTTGCCTGCCATATTTAGTTGATAGGTCCATCTCTGCATCTGTCTCCCTTGGTCGCCGCGGGAGATCCCCCCATATGGTGGACCTTGCACCTGAGCTGACGGGACCCTCGTTTTTAGGTAAGGCACAGTTTTTACTCCCCAATGCTTATATATTGTTTATATATGTATTATATGCTTAATGATTGTCTCTATTGTAAGGTTGACTTGTATGCATTTTCATATCTTGTTCAGCTTTTTTATAGTTAATGACTGCATATTAATTAATTTTAGAACTCTCCTGACGAAGCGACACTGTCGCAAAACTAGTTGAGACTTCCCACACGTGACCCCTACTTCCACCGTGATCTTTCCCCAAGGGATCATCAAATTTCGGTGACACGTACGGCTTGTCACGCTGTTTGTATTGTACTTTATTGTCCATGTTGTTTTTGATGTCTTTTATTTTTGATACTATGTTAATAAATTTACACTTTTTATTATAATCGCTCTTCTTGAGTTTACCTACTCACCTTGTACCGCAATAGTCCTGCTGCCCTCCTTTTCCCTAGCTTTTGCTTTTGGTCTTTTGGGTTTTGGGGTCCCTTAAAGGGGTTGTAAATAATTATATATTTTTTTTTTAAATAACAAACATGTTATACTTACCTCCACTTTTGCACAGAGTGGCCCCGAACCTGGTCTTCTGGGGTCCCTCGGCGGCTGTCTCAGCTCCTCCCCGCAAGAACTCACCACCTATATGCGAGCGAGCTCGCATGGTGGTGAGTCCTTGCGGGCGCGCTCCAGTGATATAGCCGGTCACTGTATCACTCGGCCCTGCCCCCGGCGCGCCGCGTCATTGGCATTGGATGTGATTGACAGCAGCGCGAGCCTATGGCTGCGCTACTTTCAATCCATCCAGTGTAGCCAATCAACGGCCAGGCTCAGAAATGAGGAGGATGACGGGGGCGAGCGCAGGCCTCGGGGACGAAGATGTGGACCATCTACAAGGTTTGTCCTGTAATGCCTCTCTTAGGAGGGCTGGACCCTGGGATCCAGTACTCTGGTCAGGCCCAATACCAAGAGGTTTCTGGCAGGGTGCTGTACAGGTCCAGGGGAGTGGTGTTCCTTTCAGTAGGACCCCGTTCCCTGAAGGTCAAATGACGTTGCCCGCCAAAGAGGCAAAGTTTGGGCTGTCTGTTCCGAACAGGGTCCTGCGGCAGGGACAGGTAAGTGAGGGTCCCTGATGAACTTGGTCCAGTAGGGACCCTTCAAAACGAATGTGTTTGCCTGTATTTTACCTACATGGTATATTTTCCACTGTACCTAAAGCCTAAAATATCTTTGATAAACCTAAAATGTATTTTTCTTATGGTTCTATTGGACATTATGTAGTACCCCTGTTTGGCCACAGGAGGAAGATACTTGAGAATGTCTATATAGCTGGGCATACTTCTATAAGTGTAATGCCTAGACAGATGGAGGAACATTCTTCTATGTACAAGCTCGGCAGTACCCATCTGTAAAAATGTTACCATACCTGTTAGGGGGACCTGGAAACAGCGTTCTTAGTACAGGCGCTGAGGTCTCCCTCTATAGCATGGATATGCAATTAGCGGACCTCCAGCTGTTGCAAAACTACAAGTCCCATCATGCCTCTGCCTCTGGGTGTCATGCTTGCTGCTGTCAGAGTCTCGCTATGCCTCATGGGACTTGTAGTTTGGCAACAGCTGGAGGTCCGCTAAATGCATATCCCTGCTCTATAGTGTCAGCTAGGCTCCAATGTAAAACTGCAGCTCCCTCCTGCTCCTCTCCCCATTCCTTCCAGGGAGCGTTTCTGTCGCTTCTGCGCATGTGCGGGGGTCCTCTGCTTTAAAAAGACAGCCTCTGCGAGACATGCTGTAAGAGGACGGACACATCAGCAGAGCTCCTTGGTGACATTTATTTTTGATATTATATTGGGCACACTACAGGTGGTGATACAGGCATCCCCAAGGCACATTAGTTTAGTCACCTGACTAGCTCTCATAGCAAGCTTGTACGCTAGACTATAGCTAGTGGTGGGTGCATTTTTGGCTGTATGTCCTTAGCTTGAGCTAGGACTATGCCTTCCAAGGGCTCTGGGAGTAAAAATCCTAAAGGGTTCGCCGTCGGGCTCTGAGGATCTGGGGCTTGCTCCTACTAATATATCCTCCCCTGATAAATCAGAGGTAGTTACCCGAGGGGAGCCATTAGGAATGCTAGGTGCTGCGGCTGCCCTCAGTTCACCTGCTCCGGTATATGTGACAGGAGGCTTTTACCTCTGCTCTGGGAGGATTAGAACAAAGATTGGCGGCATTAATCGCTTCCTCCTTGCCGGGAAAAAAGCGTGCCAGATCTCCATCTCCACCGTTAGAGTATCTAACAGCAGAGCAATTGTCTCAGGATGAAATTGATTTTCCTGCAGGGGATCAGGAGGATGATGCTGCCTCGGAGGAATCTACCTTAGAGGAACCGTTTTCAGCCTCTCAGGCTGAAAAATTGTTAGTTCAGTCTTTAACAGACATGGTTCGGTCAGCTTTCAAGCTGCCCCTTTCAGAACCAGCAACTACATCGGTTTCTTCATTGGGCTCTTTGAAAGCCCCACAGGCTAATGGTTCCTTTCCAGTGCATCCATTGTTAGAAGGTCTCATCTATAAGGATTGGGAACATCCTGATAAATTGTTCCTTCCTCCCAAAAGGTTTTCTGTGTTTTTTTCCTATGGAGGAAAAGTTCACCAAAAAATGGAGCCTTCCTCCTGTGGACGCTGCCATCTCTTCTGTGAACAAATCCCTGACATGTCCAGTGGACAATGTACAGATGTTTAAAGATCCAACAGATAAAAAGTTGGAAACCCTATTAAAGACTGCTTTTTCTACAGCTGGTACTGTAACTCAGCCTGCAGTGGCAGCCATTGGCATCTGTCAGGCCTTGAAAGACCAGATGAAGCTGGCTTTAAAAGACATGCCAGTTCAGCAGGCGCAGGATTTAGCAGATCTACCTAGGGCTTTATGTTTTGCAGTTGACGCCATTAAAGATTCAATTCATCAAGCCTCCCGCCTTACGCTGGTGTTGGTACACATGCGTAGACTCCTATGGCTGAAAAACTGGTCAGCCGAGACACCCTGTAAAAAGCTCCTGGCTGGATTTCCATTCCATGGGGAGTGGTTATTTGGCGAGGACTTGGATAAATACATCCAGAAAATCTTCAGTGGAAAGAGTACCCTGTTACCTGTTAAAAGGAAATTCAGGGGTCCTGCCTTCAAGCGACCCACCTCGCCAGTCCCAGGAACTTCAGCCTCTAAGCAGTTCCAACGGCCTCCCCGATCCAATCCTGGAGGGAGAGCTCAGGGACAGCCACAGGGTAATAAAAAGCCCTGGAACCGAAGGAATACTAAACCAGCCCCCAAGTCGGCCCTATGAAGGGTCGCCCCCACTCAGACGAGTGGGGGGAAGACTTCTGTTGTTTTCAGGGGCTTGGCGAGAGACGATCCGGGACAGATGGGCTCTCTCCACGGTATCCTTGGGATACAAGTTGGAGTTACAGGAATTTCCTCCTCCTCGGTTTATAACATCAAACGTCTCAAAAGATCCAATAAAGAGAAGATCTCTCCTTTCGGCGTTAGACCGACTATTATCCCAAGGGGTAATTGTGGAGGTTCCGGTAAAGGAACAGAGGTTGGGATTTTACTCAAACCTCTTTACCCTTCCAAAGCCCAACGGAGATGTAAGACCCATACTAGATCTCAAAGGTCTAAACAAATTCCTAATCGTCAAATTGTTCCGTATGGAATCAATTAGGTCAATAGCCGCCTCCCTGCAAGGGGGAGAATGGTTGGCGTCCATCGATATCAGGGACGCTTATTTACATGTTCCTATATTCCCCAGTCATCAAAGCTTCTACGCTTTGCGGTGGAACAGCGCTATTATCAGTTTGTGCCACTACCCTTCGGGTTGGCCACGGCTCCGCAAGTGTTCACAAAGATCTTGGCCCCTCTGTTGGCCGACTTAAGAACTCGGGGAATATCTATAAGGGCCTACCTGGACGATCTATTGATAATAGATCAGTCAGCTTCCAACCTAAGGGTTGCTGTACACAACACGGTACAATACCTGGAATCCCGGGGCTAGGTCCTAAATCTGGACAAATCGGCCTTGCAGCCAGCAAGAAGACTTGAATATTTAGGCTTACTCATAGACACAGACCAAAGAAAGGTTTTTCTGCCTCAGGCAAAAATCTCTTCTTTAAGAGAACTAATTCAAGCGATCTGTGCAAAGAGACCGCCATCCATTCGTCTTTGCATGCGGTTGCTGGGAAAGATGGTAGCCTCATTCGAAGCAGTTCCGTATGCTCAATTCCATTCAAGGAAATTGCAGAACGCCATCCTATCTGCCTGGAACAAAAAGGTTCAAGCCCTAGACTTCCCAATGTCCCTGGCGTCGTCAGTACGCAGGAGTCTATGTTGGTGGTTGGTACCCCAAAATTTACAAAAGGGAAAGTCGTTCATTCCAATCTCTTGGAGGGTAGTAACTACGGATGCCAGCCTTCTAGGCTGGGGGGCAGTATTGGAGCAATGTTGACTCCAGGGAAAGTGGTTGAATATCGAGAAGACCTTGCCCATCAACCTGCTGGAAATTTGGGCGGCACGGTTGGCCCTGGAAGCATGGACTTCCAACCTACATGGGTCTCCTGTCAGGATCCAATCAGACAATGCCACAGCTGTGGCATACATCAATCACCAAGGGGGCACCAAGAGCGGTGCGGCCCAGAAGGTGAATTATATCCTGATATGGGCAGAAAGACATGTCCCATGCATATCCGCTATCTTTATTCCAGGAATAGAGAATTGGAAAGCAGACTTCCTGAGTCGGAAGCAGTTATCCCCAGGGGAATGGTCTCTTCACCCCGACATCTTTCAGACAATATGTCAAAGATGGGGGACACCAGATGTAGATCTATTGGCATCCAGGTTCAACACGAAATTGAGCAGCTTTGTGTCCAGAACAAGGGATCCGCTCGCTTGCGGATCGGATGCACTGGTGTTCCCGTGGGATCAGTTTGCTCTAATATATGCGTTCCCTCCGCTGCAGCTACTACCTCGACTCCTCCGCAGAGTCAGGATGGAAAGGAGGTGTCAGGGAAATGGCAGAGTTATTGGCATTCCTGCCAGTTTTCATCATGGCCGTGCCAGACTAACTCCTATGCGCATACACGCACGCAGATGCGCCGCAGTACGTACAGGCGCACGCAGATGCGCCGCGGCGCGCACAGGCGCACGCAGACGGTGTGGGCGCGCTCCCCGGCCTATTTAAACCTGTCACTGGTGCACACAGGTTGCTGGATTATCATCAGCTTCCTGTGTCTCCTGTGTCTCCTGTATCCTGTTTATCCTAAATCCCCGGCTTGACCCTTGGCTTGTATCTGGACCTGTGACCCTGCCTGTCTCCTCGTATCTGACCCCGGCTTGGCTGACTATTCCATTATCATCTGCTCTCGTGTATGACTCGGCTTGTTCCTGTAAATACTCTCGGACTGATTCCTGTGTTTGGCCCCCGGCCTGGCTACAGACTCTGTTCGTAGTTTACCTACTGCTCCACACCAGAACCTTTCCTTGCACAGCTACTAAATCCGCTCTCCCAGCACACCCCAGCTACATTCTGCCTGCATCGGCCCAGTCAGCAGCAGTACCGGCAATCCATGCACTTTTGGGCCCCGCACTCCGTCTCATCTCCAGGGGTGCGGTGCACTTAGCCGCAAGGGGCGCCCTCTCAGCAATCCGTCCTCACACCAGAGACTTGACAGTATAATCCAGCCATGTCTGAGGTCGGCAAAGGTGCGTCCCCGTTAGAGGCTCTGTGTCAACAAACTGCAACTTTGGCCCATGAAGTCCAGAAACTGCAGGAAGCACATCTTCAGCTTGAAGGACGTTTACAACACATGACAGTGTCACCTGCTCCTGTGGAACCAGAACCATCCGCTACCTGCTCCTCAGCATCCGTCCAAGGACAAACCCCAGCAGCCCTGACGATGTTGGCTCCTCCTCCTGAACCCCGCGTTCCAATCCCTGAATGATTTTCTGGAGATCGGAAAAAGTTTAGGTCCTTCAAAAATGCCTGTTTACTTCATCTGGCCTTGCAACCCCGGACTTTTGCTCTAGAGGCTGTTAAGGTCGGGTTTCTCATTTCCCTGTTGTCTAATGAACCCCAGACCTGGGCCCACCACCTATGGGAATAGAAGAGCCCGGTTATCAGCACGGTGGACTCCTTCTTCTCTGCCATGGCACAGCTCTACGAGGACCCCCAGCGGACGGCCACCACAGAGGCCAACCTGCACTCCCTGCGGCAGGGGAAGCGGCCAGTGGAGGACTACACCGTGGACTTCCGTCGATAATCTGCAGACACAGACTGGAATCAAGCGGCCCTAAAACACCAGTTCCGCCTGGGTCTTTCCGAGTCCCTCAAGGATGAGTTAGCCAGAGTTGGTATCCCCACTACTCTTGAGGGCCTCATTAAATTGGTCATTCAGCTTGACCGACGCCTGCGGGAGCGACAGTCAGAACGGCCTCAGACCTCCGGACCCACCTGGTTGCCACCTGAAGTTCCCATTCCATCTGCACCTCCACAAGTAGGACTGGTACGATCGAGACTGACCCCTGATGAAAGACGTCATCGTCGTTAAGCCAATCTTTGCCTCTATTGCGGAGGGAGCAGACATTTCCTTTGCAACTGCCCCGTAAGGCCCAAGAAGCCACGGTCATACACCCCAGTGTACTTCCAGGTCTCCGGAACTTCTCCTTCCCATATTATTCTTCCCATTACGTTGCAGTTAGAGAAAGAGGAAGTACAGCTCCGGGCCATAATCGATTCTGGGGCATGTAGCTGCTTTGTGGACTTAAGCCTAGCAAAGAACCTTAGTTTGCCCCTTCTCCACAAGGAACGGGGACTGGAAGTTTGCCTGGCAGATGGTACAATGCCTAGTCCTGGCCCTGTTACCCTAGAGACTGCTCCTCTTCTTGTCACTACTCCTGATGGCCACCGGGAATTCCTACGCTTCGACGCTTTAAGTTCACTTATGTTTCCAGTCATCTTGGGGATCCCCTGGCTCCAAGCACACAATCCTCAGGTCAATTGGAGCACCAAGGAAGTTTTGTTTACCTCGTCCTATTGCCAGCAGCACTGCTTGGTCCCTGAATCTGGAGATTCCATCAGCTGCCTGACAGTTCAACCCACATCTGCCAATAACCAGAATATACCACCAGCCTATCAAGAGTTCCTGGATGTCTTTGATAAGAGAAAAGTAGATACCCTACCCCCACATCGGTCATACGACTGTCCTATCAAATTACTCCCTGGGGCTGAAATCCCGTTTGGGCGTATCTTCCCACTCTGTGAGACGGAGTTAGGAACTCTACGGCAATACATAGACGAAAATTTGGCAAAGGGTTTCATCCGCCCTTCCTCCTCTCCAGCCGGTGCCGGCGCCGGCATTTTCTTTGTAGAAAAAAAAGATAAGACTTTGAGACCATGTGTTGATTATAGGGAACTTAATAGGATTACCATAAAAAAACGCTACCCACTTCCACTTGTCCCTGAACTCTTTCAGAGATTCCGCACCGCCCAGATATTTACGAAACTGGATCTACGGGGGGCTTACAACCTTGTTCGCATCCGTAAGGGTGATGAATGGAAGACGGCCTTCAGAACGCAGTTCGGACATTTTGAGTATCTTGTAATGCCTTTCGGTCTCTGTAACGCCCCAGCAACGTTCCAGCACTTCGTTAATGATATTTTCCGGGAATATCTGGATTACTTCATCATCAATCCAGCCAGATAGTCCCAGTCATGGAGACAGCCAGCAAGGGGAAGCCCCCGCACATCCATGCCTGCGGTCCACTGCGTTGAGGAGGAAGAACATTGGGGTGTCCTGCACGAGGCTGATCCAATACAAGCAGCTAACCGGGACAACCGGCAGCAACACAGGCAGACTGTCTGGGTCAATGGAAAGGTAGCCAATGGCCTACGTGATACGGGAAGGCCCGGGGGACTCAGAATCGCTTAGAAAGTATGAGATACCCGTGCTTCAGCTCCCCCAATGGCTCTTATGTGTCAATCACCCTGTGTCTCTATTAGGGGCACAGGGTGAATGAAAACCCCAATATGGCCTATGATGGCCATATTCAAGCTGCACATACATTGTATCTAGATTGAATGTGTACTGTGAGGGGGGGGGGGGGTGTAATCATTGCGGTGAGGAGTTAAGGTTATTTGCATTCTATTGTCGATTATGAATTAAGTCTGCTACTGTGACAATGTGGATTGGAGCTGGTCAACCGTCTGGCTGCATATTATGGGATGTTGAAGTGTCTTCTGTGAGGAGGGGGGGGGAATCACCCCTCCTGCCTAAGACTGTTTATCAAAGGAGAAGTTTAAACACACCTGACCTGTATTACCATTGTCATTGGACAGTTTAACCCGCCCTGTTCCCCAAAGGATGGGAGGGGAGGGTTTTGAAGAGAAATGTGTTACCATGTGTTTTGAAAATAGTCATTCCCTGTTTTGGAACTTGAATACAGAGCGTTGTCTCGTATCTGGGGGGAGAATCATTCGTATGGGGTCTTATTCGGCTGGTTGGAGTGTCTGGTGGCTGTCGTGTGGTTGGAAAGGGAATATCCTAACGGTGTTAACCCCTTTTATACTTGGGGTGCCGTTACAAAGAGAATTCCTGGGAACCCGAAGGCAATATACACGCCCCTAGACTTTTGCAGAGGTTCCAAGCCCGTTACCCTGAAAGATGGGCTCGGTTGGGCATCTGGAGGCTGCCCCTTGCGGGGGGGCACGGTCAGGGAAATGGCTGAGTTATTGGCATTCCTGCCAGTTTTCATCATGGCGGCGCCAGACTAACTCCTATGCGCATACGCGCACGCAGATGCGCCGCGGCACGCACAGGCGCACGCAGACGGTGTGGGCGCGCTCCCTGGCCTATTTAAACCTGTCACTGGCGCACACAGGTTGCTGGATTATCATCAGCTTCCTGTATCTCCTGTGCCTCCTGTATCCTGTTTATCCTGAATCCCCGGCTTGACCCTTGGCTTGTATCTGGACCTGTGACCCTGCCTGTCTCCTCGTATTTGACCCCGGCTTGGCTGACTATTCCATTATCTTCTGCTCCCGTGTATGACCCGGCTTGTTTCTGTAAATACTCTGGGACTGATTCCTGTGTTTGACCCCCGGCCTGGCTACAGACTCTGTTCATGGTTTACCTACTGCTCCATACCAGAACCTTTCCTTGCACGGCTATTAAATCCGCTCTCCCAGCACACCCCAGCTACCTTCTGCCTGCATCGGCCCAGTCAGCAGCAGTACCGTCAATCCGTGCACCTTTGGGCCCCGCACTCCCTGTCTCATCTCCAGGGGTGCGGTGCACTTAGCCGCAAGGGGCGCCCTCTCAGAAATCCGGCCTCACACCAGAGACTTGACAGGAGGCCGGTGATTCTGGTAGCCCCAGCATGGCCTCGGAGATCCTGGTACACTGAAATTGTAAGAATATCTGTAGGCAAGCCTTGGACCCTTCCCCTTTGGCCAGACCTGCTCACGCAGGGTCCGATATACCACCCTTCTTTACAAACTCTAAATTTAACGGTCTGGCTATTGAATCTCACATTCTAAGAGAGAGAGGTCTCTCTAACACGGTGGTGTCTACAATAATCAATGCTAGAAAGCCAGTATCTAGACATATATATTATAGAGTTTGAAAGGCGTACGTGGCATGGTGTGAAGCCAAGAAATGGCATCCTCGGAAGTACGTCATAGGCAGAATACTTGACTTCCTACAGTGGGCTGTTGTTAAAAACCTAGCCTTAAGTACTATTAAGGGACAGGTTTCGGCCTTATCGATATTTTTTCAAAGGCCACTAGCTACACATTCGCTAGTAAAGACCTTCTTGCAGGGTGTGACTCGTATCAACCCACCAGTGAGGTCTCCCATATGTCCATGGGACTTAAACTTGGTTCTATCAGTTCTTCAAAGACAACCTTTTGAACCATTACTCCACATTCCTTTAGTGCTCCTCACCAGGAAATTAGTGTTCTTGGTAGCTATATCCTTAGCCAGGAGGGTATCGGAATTAGCAGCTTTGTCTTGCAAGGAGCCATATTTGATTATCCATAAGGATAGAGTGGTTTAACGTACACATCCAGCCTTTCTCAAGATATGGTTCTTCCTTCCTTTTTTCCCAAACCTAGTTCGGTGGAAGAGACATTATTACATTCTTTGGATGTAGTAAGAGCAGTTAAAGCCTATCTTGAAGCTACTGCTATGATTCGGAAAACTGATGTTTAATTTATTCTGCCAGAAGGCCCCAGAAGGGGCCAGGCAGCGTCGAAATCTACTATTTCTAAGTGGATTTGGCAGGTTTTTATTCAAGCCTATGGTCTGAGAAAGAAGGTGCCTCCATTTAAATTTACAGCACACTCTACTAGAGCAGTTGGTGCTTCTTGGGCAGTGCATCACCAGGCCTCCTTGGCTCAAATCTGTAAGGCCGCAACTTGGTCTTCAGTCCACACATTCACTAAATTTTATAAGGTGGATGTAAGAGGTCATGAGGATATCGCCTTTGGGCGTAGTGTGCTGCAGGCTGCAGTATAGATCCTCATGCCTGATGGCACCCAGCTTGTTATGGTGTCTCCCTCCCCTCATTTTGGCATTGCTTTGGGACATCCCACATAGTAATTGCTATGCCGCTCTGTGTCCCGTGATGTACGATAAAGAAACTAGGATTTTTATAACAGCTTACCTGTAAAATCCTTTTCTTGTAATACATCACGGGACACAGAGCTCCCACCCCTCTTTTGGGGACACTTATTGCTTTGCTACAAAACTGAGGTACTCCTGATATGGGAGGGGTTATATAGGGAGGGGACTTCCTGTCTTGGGTGTGCCAGTGTCCATCACCTGAAGGTAAGCTCTATAACCCACATAGTAATTGCTATGCCGCTCTGTGTCCCGTGATGTACTCCAAGAAAAGGATTTTACAGGTAAGCTGTTATAAAAATCCTAGTTTTTTACCTTAATGCATAGGATGCATTAAGGTGAAAAAACTTTAAAAAACTTTTACCTTTACAACTCCTTTAAGCCCTACTTCTATTCAAAATAATTACAATTCTTGATCTAATATTTCACAGCAGGGCCCGTTCCTGCGCCCACCAAGAGTAACTGTGAGGGCTTACAGGGTTGTGGCACCACCACCAAAGGCCCAATTGTTCTGCCCCTGTTTAACAGTGGCATGTAATTACAATTCTTGATATAATATTTCTCAGCAGGGCCCGTTCCAGCGCCCACCAAGAGTAACTGTGAGGGCTTGCAGTGTTCTGGTACCACCAACACCTAAGGCCCAATTTTCTGCAGAGTATATAGGGCAGGCCCCTACTTTCAAACATCCGACTTACAAATGACTCCTACTTACAAACGGAGGCAGACAACAGGAAGTGAGAGGAAATCTACCCCTAGGAAGGGCAATTCTCTCCTGTAATAGTTAAAAAGGTAAAAGGTAAAAGGAAAAAGGTGTCTCCACTGATGTTTTATCACCAATCCTTGTTTCCCTACTAACCCAAAATTTTCAAAATCAAATTGTCATTGGGACGGAAAGTAAGGTGAAATGTTCTGAACAGGTGCACAGACAGCAAAACAAATGTTACAGGGGTGATAACCCTTCCCTATGTTTTCCAAAAAGCTTAAAAATAGATTTTTTTGTCTGGAGCTACACTTAAAAAATGTACCTGTTCCAAATTACAAACAGATTCAACTTAAGAACAAACCTACAGTCCCTATCTTTTTTGTAACCCGGGGACAGTCTGTATACTGCTGTTCAGAGTATATAGGGCCTGGGGGCTCCACGGCTTTTTTTTTTTTTTTTTGGTGCGGGGTTCCCCTACTATTCATACAAGACCCAAAGGGCCTGGTAATGGACTGGGGGGGGGGGGCATACCGTTTTTCTCAATGATTTTTATCTATATTGCCGGGACCCGACAATACATTACAGCCAAAAGCAGTTTTAAATGACTTTTTATCCTTTAGAAATGTCATTTTGCTGCAGGGACTGTTCTAAACACGGGAAAAATGCGCCACTTTACAGGCATACTATAGACACCCCCCAGGTAAGAAATTTAAAGGAATATTTCACTTTTATTGTTTCACTCTAAGCACTATTAAAATCACTGCTCCCGAAAAAACTGCCATTTTTAAAACTTTTTTTTGCATTGATACATGTCCCCTGGGGCAGGACCCGGGTCCCCAAACACTTTTTATGACAATAACTTGCATATTAGCCTTTAAAATTCACACTTTTGATTTTTCACGTTCGTGTCCCATAGACTTTAATGGTGTTCGCACAAACTTGTGTTCTGCCGCGAACCGAACTGGGGGGTGTTCGGCTCATCCCTAGTAATAGCGTATATATGTGATTTTGGAGATCACAGGTATTGCCACTGTATATCCTGATGGTAATCGTGCTTTTTATCTGGCGCTTTCAGTATAATAATATATACCTGCTCCTTTGTGGCCAATCGCGGTAATGGTATCACTCCCTCAGTTAGTATGTATATAAGGTATATTGGGAAGAAAAAGCTTCAGGTACTTAGATTTCACAATAGCAGTACAATGCAAAACTCCACGAACAGCGAGCTCGCCGACGTTGATTCCGGTGCCTGTGTGTCCCAACGCGTATTGTCACAATCAAGTGGCTTCATCAGGGGATTTTGTTTTGAATTGTACTGCTATTGTGAAATGTGAGTACCTGAAGCTTTTAAATAATAAAATGTTTTAAAAAAGTACCACACCAGGGGTGCCCAACCAGTGGCCCCGGGGGCCACATGTGGCCCGCAGAGCCCATCTGATGTGGCCCACGACCTCCTGCTCTGGGATGGCAGGTTGGCAAGCCCAGATGGCAGGTTGTCGACCTGCCATCCTAGAGCATCAGTGTTGTAAATTGAGCAAGCAGCTTGTCAGGGCTGGGTTCAGCCCTTCCTTCTCTGTGCTGGCAGCTCAGCTGTCAGCTATTTGCCAGCTTCCATCTCTCCACAGTGATTCACCTGTTGATGATCCGCTCGTCAGCTCTGCCTACTTAAGGACTTCCAGTTCATTTGCTCTTCGCCTTCGCCCGTGTTAACATCACAAGAGACTTTTTCCTGCGTTCCAGTTGAAGACCTGCTTGACTGTTGTCCCCTCTGGCTACGGATCCTGCTTGCTGTTCTATTATCTTTATCGCTGGCTCTTGGACTTTGGCTTGGCCGACTACCCGATCCGGTTACTGAACTCTGGCTATGTTTTGACTACGCTTACTCTGTTTACCTTTTTATTATTTATTATTAAACTAGTGTGATTTAACTGTATTTCTGTTTCGGTCTGATTCATGGTTTCTGACACAGCTGCAGAGCAGCCAGAGCCCCATAAGCCAATGCTTCCTGTATAGCGCCGGCTCCTGTCATAGGCGGAGTGATACCAAATGCACTCTGCCTGGGACAGCAACAGCTGACAATACCTGATTGGAAAACTGTTATCAATGGTAAGTTTATCACTAAAATCACAGTGTATATATGGGCATATCTGTGTGCACCTGCAGGTTACCTACACTAAGCCATAAACTTCTGGTTTTACCTCTGGGTTGGGGCGCTTTCAGAAAGTGCACCACACCTGCAGGATGTAATAGAATTCTATGGCAAAGTACAGCTAACCCGCAGGAAAACCACAGGTGCACTGCGCTGCACCTGTGACATGGGTAGACCACAGACCATCAGTGTAAAAGCAGCCTCAGGCCCCTTTCACACAATCGGTCTGACCCAATTGGACCCTCCATTCACCTCTATGAAGCAGCAGAAGTGGACACGGACCTGTCATCCGCTCACTTCGCTGATTGTGGCCCGCGACTGGTTACCAAGTCGCTTAAGTGGCCCTTGCTCTTCAAAAGGTTGGGCACCACTGTACTACACCATCTGGAATCCTCCTTTCTTCTTCCCAATATACCTTATATACATACTGAGGGAGTGATACCATTACCGCGATTGGCCGCAAAGGAGCAGGTATATACTATTATACTGAAAGCTCCAAAACAAGAGCACGATCACCATCAGGATATACAGTGGCAATACCCGTGATCTCCAAAATCACATATATACGCTGTTACCTTACAGCCGTAAGGTTAAAGGCCACCTAACATTATAGTGTGCCGCACCGAAGAGGAGAAGTCACTTTGCACTTTATTTTCTCTATTTAAGATAGTCTGCACAGAAGAAGAAAAGTCACTTGCTTTATGCACACTGCACTGTTCCGCACAATAAGAAGGAAAAGACTCTTCCTATATCACTTTTCAAAGGGGATACGATATTTGGGCCCATCCCCCCACCAAGACTTTTAATTATATCTTCTTGCAATTTATATGCGATTTGTACATGTGCACACTGCCATTTTTTTGCATTTAGCACTTTATTGTCATTTTCCACTGATGTATTTTGTAGCACAGTCACTTTTATATCTAATTATGTATGAATTTTAGTTGACACTAATAGCATAATATTATTTATTAAAATGGTTGTAAACACACATAAAAAAAAAAAAGACCTGCAAGACAAAGGCATAATGAGCTAGTATGCATATCATACTAGCTTATTATGTAATACTCACCAGAGATCGAAGCCCCCGCTGCGGTGCCCGTACACAGCACTGGCCGGCGACATTTCTCCCCGGAGTTTCTTCCGGGTATGTGCTGTGCTGTGATTGGCCGGAGCCACGATGGCGTCACTGCCGCATGCCGGTAACGGCACACTCACAGAAGCAAACGGCACGTACGTGCCATTGCTTCAGTGCGCATGTGCCGATGACGTCGGCACATGAAGATACAGGGGATATCTTCTAAACCGTGCAGGTTTAGGAGATATCCCGGGTAGCTACAGGTAAGCCTTATTATAGGCTTACCTGTAGCAACAAGTAGATTGTAAGGGTTTACAACCACTTTAATTAGTGATTATACATAACAGCGCAGCACTATTTACTGTTTATTTATCTTTCTTGTGGTTATGGAGTAACCCTTCAGTGCTTTGCAGCAGTTAAAGAGTCAATCTATTTAGTAGCACAGAAATATCTACCATTTTTTTATTTGAAAGGATGGCCATCCAGGCCTGCAAGATCAGACAAGACTTACAGGTTCCAGGCAGGTCTGGATGGAGAACATTTCTTAACTGTGGGTACTCTAAACTATTTCCTAGAGGCATTCATGGAAATTTAAATTTAAAATAGAACATGGAAATCTAATCATGTCCAGAGAAGTAACCATTTGGACCCTGATTGAATTTGGCTTGATAGTCAACCTTAGGTCATCCTCAAGATCTGGTCTACCTTAGAGCAAGACTAAATACCTAGCTAAACACAATCTCTCTTCCACAAAAAAAGATTGCAGTAGTCAAGTCTAAGTGCGCTTAGCTCTAGAGGTTTCTCATTTAAAGGCGGTACAGTGACTCAAAGCTATAGGCCTGATGGCTCCGTCTATCCCCATTGGCCCAAATGGGCCCAGTGGCACAGTTGTCCTTTTCAGACAAGTTTTATGGCACAAATTTTTTGAATCTCAAAAGTGTAAAGAAATTGTAAAAGAAACATTTTAGCTGTAAAAGTCACCTAATTTTTTCTACTTATTTCAGGAAAACCATTCAATCCACTACATATCATGGCCATCTCTGTTTTGAATATTATGAGCTCAGTGTTGTTTGGAGAACATTTCGACTACGAAGACCCAAAGTTACATGATCTGATGTCTTACACCTCCCGACACCATAAGAATAATACAACCCCATTGCACATGGTAGGTTATCATCATTGGTGGATTTGTCTTCCTTCCTACCACTAGCACCTACTACAAGGTTACATAGACTACTACATACATAGACTACTACAATGTTACTGGAGGAAACCAGTAGTGCACATTTCTATGTTTTCTTGAATGACTTAAATTTGGCTCAAAATGTCAGTGCTGTTTTTGGCAAAGTTTTCTTACTGTATTGTATTTTATCATTGTTGTTCTGGAATTCAATGATATGCCAGTTTTAGAAATATACAGTATTTTAGATTTATTGGCTAGGTTTAGAGTTTAGACTAAGGTTAAAGTAAATTAATTAATGTAAACCCAACATCCATTATAAAACATAGAAAATGTGAATGTATTGTAGAGATGTACATTTGTGTAATTTTATTTTTCATTGACATATTTGTAACTCTTTAATTGTTTACTCCTTCTGTTTCTGACGGACAGCTATGCAACGTTTTCCCGTTCCTGCTAGAGCTGCCATTTTTTCCAAAGATTGCTTTTAAGGAAAACTCCTACCTGCGTAACTTTGTGTTAGATTACGCCAAGGAGCACAAACGTACCCTGAAGCCTGAGGCCCCCCGAGATTTGATTGATAATTTCCTGCTGAAGATAAAAGAGGTAAATACACTGACCCTCATCTTTTGAAGTGTCCTTGATAAGTATTGGAAAAATTGCCATAACCCAGCTAATCACAAACAGCATTGCCCTGGAGAATAGCCATGTTAAAAGTAATTGGTTGAGGATGAGATCTCAGGGATTGCTGAAAATGATTCTGTATGGTACTATATACTAAGCCGACCCTGCCAGATATGCTAATGTTATATATGTAATGTCACCCCGTGAGGACCACTGGGAGATGACTGACCCCAAAGATTGCCCTGACCCTCCAAGTCTCCCATCACCTCTGACACCCTGGGTTCGGACATGTTTCAAAGTTAGTAATGCAATCACACAGACCAAACTGCAATAAAGTAACCAAATGTACAGTATTTACTGTAGAGATCTTTAAGCATATAAGACAGTAATAACTTGGCAGAATAATATTTTCTAGTTTTACACTATCACAACTAACACCGAAAAGTATTGCAAGTAAAATTACATTAAAGCGGAGCTCCCGTCACAATAATCAGTTTTTTTCTAAAGGCACCCCCATGATTGGCACAGATTGTACAGTACTATTTGGATACTGTTGCAAATGTAAATGTGGGGGTGATTTACTAACAACAGTGCGCTGCGCCGGTTCATACCTTAATTGGTGAGCCGGATAAATCCTTAATTGGGCGCGTGAACCAGCGGCGCACTGTTATAGTAAATAAAAATGTCAGCGGCGCTTGTATCTCTATTGAAAATGAATGGTTCCCTATGGGAGCCCATTGATTTGAATAGAGGTCGCACCAGAAGTCGGATCAAGACGATCCGACTTGCGGGGCGACTCGTGTAACACAGGGGTAGCGCGACTTTGCGAGGCAACTTGGACACGACTTAAGCGTGAAGCAGCCGCTCAAGTCGTGTCCTGGAGGCGACTTGAAGTCGCCTCCAGTACAGGCTCCTTTGGCAGTACCTGCCCGCGAGAATGTTTCCAGCGCAATGCCATCGCGCTGGTTCTCGGCGACAGGGTACTGCAAGCCTCGCGCTCGCTGTCCCCTGTGTTTGGTATGAATCATGAAGGGGAACTCCAATAAAAAATCAGCATGGGTTCCCCTCCAGGAGCATACCAGGCCCTTAGGTCTGGTATGGATTTTAAGGGAAACCCAAAATCCATACCAGACCCTTATCCGAGCACGCAGCCCGGTAAGTCAGAAAAGGGGGGGCAAACGAGCGCCCCCCTCCTGAACCGTACCAGGCCGCATGCCCTAAACATGGGGGGGTTGGTGCTTTGGGGCAGGGGGCGCCCTGCACCCCCCCACCCCAAAGTACTCTGCCCCCATGTTGATGGGGACAAGGGCCTCTTCCCGACAACCCTGGCCGTTGGTTGTCGGGGTCTGCGGGCGGGGGGCTTATTGGAATCCAGGAGCCCCCTTTAATAAGGGGGCCCCCAGGTCCCGGCCCCCCACCCTATGTGAATGAGTATGGGGTACATCGTACCCCTACCCATTCACCTGGTGGGAAAAAAATGTCAATAAAAAAACACAACACAGGTTTTTAAAGTAATTTATTAGGCAGCTCCGGGGGTCTTCTTCCGACTTCGGGGGTCTCTTCTTCTGCTCTCCGGTGTCGTCTCCGCGCTCTCTGGTTCTTCTCCCGCTGTCCGGTGCCTTCTCCACGATCTCCGGTTCTTTCTGCCTTCTGCCGGGTGCCCCGCTATCTTCTTCCAGCTCTTTTGCTAGCGGGGTCCTGGTCTTCATCGTCGATAAAGACCGGGACCCCGCTAGCAAAAGAGCTGGAAGAAGATAGCGGGGCGCTCGGCAGAAGGCAGAAAGAACCGGAGATCGTGGAGAAGGCACCGGAGAGCGGGAGAAGAACCAGAGAGCGCGGAGACGACACTGGAGAGCAGAAGAAGAGACCCCCAAAGTTGGAAGAAGACCCCCGAAGTTGGAAGAAGACCCCCGAAGCTGCCTAATAAATTACTTTAAAAACCTGTGTTGTGTTTTTTTATTGAATTTTTTTTCCCACCAGGTGAATGGGTAGGGGTACCATGTACCCCATACTCATTCATATAGGGTGGGGGGCCAGGATCTGGGGGCCCCCTTATTAAAGGGGGCTCCCGGATTCCGATAAGCCCCCTGCCCGCAGACCCCGACAACCAACGGCCAGGGTTGTCGGGAAGAGGCCCTTGTCCCCATCAACATGGGGGCAGAGTGCTTTGAGGTGGGGGGGCACAGGGCGCCCCCTGCCCCAAAGCACCCACCCCCCCATGTTGAGGGCATGCGGCCTGGTACGGTTCAGGAGGGGGGGCGCTCGCTCGCCCCCCTTTCCTGACCGGCCGGGCTGCGTGCTCGGATAAGGGTCTGGTATGGATTTCGGGGGACCCCCACGCCATTTTTTTTTATTTTGGTGTGGGGGGGGGACCCCCTCTGAATCCATACTAGACCCAAGGGCCTGGTATGGACCTGGGGGGGACCCCACACTGTTTTTTTTTCTCTATTTATTTCTTATTTTTTTATAATTCCTTTATTTAAATAGAAAGTGTGTTCAACAATTAGCACATATAGCGGAGATACATAATAAAAATCAGACAGTAAGATCAATCGTGGTCAGAAAATGAGGTAAATATATCAGACACCCCGGCTTTACAAGGTAAGTAAAGCACATGAAGAAAGTACGGAATAGGGATAAAGTTGGTGTGCGAAGCCGGGGAGGCAATCTATCAAATACTTGTGCGTCCTAGAACCGATAATAACATATGCAAAGCTATATAATACATAATACAGTAACATTTTTTAAAGTTTTAACAGTTGTTTGGGATGCGAAACAACCCAATGGCCAGATTGGCCCAAGCACGGGACACGTGAAATAGGTAATGCACCTCAGGATATTCACAGTATCTGATCACGATAGCCCGTGATTGGGTAAGAGTTAAGGGGAGGGGGTGTGTACCAAAAGGGGAAAAGGGAGAGGAGAAATGGAGGCTTAGTAGAATATAAGAGCAGAAAGTAGAAGAGTAGAGTAAAGAGGGGTAGCGCCCCCCGACTGGGAAGCGGGACAAGCCCAATGGGTTAGTCAGACTGCGCAACCTCACAGAGATAAGCGTCTGTGTATATAAAGTGGTGCCAAGGTCTCCAGGTCTCCCGGAAGGTCTCCTCCCTGTTGTGCAAGGTGGCGGTAAGATCCTCCATGTCTCTTAGTTCGTTCACTTTAGAAAACCATAGGGACTTTGCCGGCGGGTTCCCCGACCTCCAACAGAGGGGGATGCAAGCCTTGGCAGCATTCAGTAGCTGAATGGTAAGAGAGGCCTTGTATTTCTTGATAGGTCGTTCTGTAAGGTGGAGCAGGCAGGCCACCGGGTTCCCCTCCAGAGAGACACCAGTCAGGTGGTTGATCGTGCGAGCCACCTCGAGCCAAAAAGGAGAGAGTGTGGGACAGGCCCAAAAAACATGCAGCATCGTTCCCTCTGCAGTGCCACAACGCCAACAAAGGTTGGAGACCTGCGGAAAGAAATGGTGCAGAGTGGTGGGTATCCTATACCATCGGGTCATAATTTTGTAGCAGGCCTCTTGGACTCTGGTGGCTATCAAGGATTTCTGAGCAAAGTAGAGAATCTTCTCTCTCTGGGGGTCAGTGAATTGAATGCCGAGTTCCGCTTCCCACTTAGAGAGGAACGGGGGAACGAACCCTTCTGCTGGTCGAATCAAGGAGGAGTAGATAAGCGTAAGACTGTGCCGCACTGGCTCCCCGCGATGGCAGATGTTTTCAAATTCAGTAAGTTGACGGGAGATGCCCGGCGTCCGCAGGCATCTGCGCAAAATATTGCGCAGCTGTAGACCGCTCCAGAAGTCCAAAGGGGGATCTGTAGCAGACACCCCAAGCTTCAGGGGAGAGTTGGCCGTTAGGCCCTAAAAAGTCCCACAAACGGAGCCGTCTGCCTGCTGCCAATCGCTTGAAATGAGGACTCTGAAGGCCAGGTGTAAATTCTGGATTACCCAAAACCGGCACCATAGGGGAGGGTAAGTGGGGACACCGAGGAGTGCCGAAAGGCATCTCTGGCCACTGACAGTGTGCTGCCTAGTGTAGGATGATCAGCGAGGTCCCTCGGCAGAGGTGTGGTGATCCAAGGCCAGCTCTTGGCCGTGTCTCTGGAATCCTCCATTTCCATGGTCACCCAGTGCTTTGCCTCTGCGTGGCAATGTCTATTTTTTTTTTTTATAGCCGGCAATGTTTATTTTTTTTTACATTTCCTTTAACAACCAGCTATAAACAGGTTAAAAAAAAAACGCAAATCGCGGTACTTACATTTTGGATGCGGGTCCATTGAATTCTAATACATGCAAAACGCTGTTTTTTGCTGGGAAAAAAAAGTCCCAGACCCTTTCCAAAAACGCAGAGGCACAAAAATGCATTGATGTCAACATGTTCCATAGGAACCTATGTTAAAAAATTTACCTGCATTTATGCAAAATGCACTAAAAAACGCATTAGTGTGAATCGAGCCTTACAGACCGTTTTTTAAAACATCCGTTCGTGGGCATGAGGCCTAAGAAAAAAGAGGGGGGGGGGGGGGGGAAACCACTGGACTGCATCAAAAACGTGCATTGCAGAAAAGCACCTGGAATGCATCCGGACTGCGTTTCCAAGGTGTGAACTGGCCCTTAGGCAGTTGCGTTTAACCTCGTTTTTCAGAAAGCCAAAAAATGCTTTCAGACGCCAAAGATTTCCACATTTTTTAGACGTGGTACCGGCGTTTAGCCGCGTTTTCGTTTATAAGCGCTTTTAAAGGTCACCTATTTTTTTACATTTAAAAACTCAAAAATGATGGCAAATGATGAAAAACCATTAAAAAAATATATATAATTTTTTTTTTTAATTGCTTCCATTGCATTGTGGACAATCCACAACTTGTGGCAGGTGACGTGGCCAGGTGACGTGGCAAGTGGACAATCCACAACTTGTGGCAGGTGACGTGGCAAGTGGACACTGGACAATCCACAACTTGTGGCAAGTGACACGCTAAATACAAGTACACTGCTGCTCTCTCAGCTGCTGCTACTCACTCTGGTTTCACAAAATAGCTGAAATGGTTAATAATACTGTTTTTGGAGCTTAGGGCGGCTCCTTATGATGTTTCCTAACTAAACGCTTATAGACGCAAATGCGGTAAAACGCCGCATGCAAACGCGACAAAACGCGCCTTTCTAAACGCCGGTTTCAACCTTAGTTCTGAAGACTTTTGCACCAGCATCCCGTGTACATGGGGCCTAAAAACGCCTATGCCATTTACAGCTCAAAAACGCCATGGTGGGCATGAGGCCATAGGCTAACATGGAGAGACGCTTTTAAGTTGCAAAAAACGCTCAAACAAGCGGCTGGAAAAACGTCCGTGTGCATGTAGCCTTTTATTAACCACTTGCGCACTGGCCACTTAAACCCCCTTCCTGCCCAGACCAATTTTTAACTTTCAGCGCTGATGCACTTTGAATGACAATTGCGAGCTCATACAACACTGTAACCCAATGAAAATGTAATAATTTTTTGCACACAAATAGAGCTTTCTTTTGGTGCTATTTGATCACCTCTGCGTTTTTTTTTTCTATAAATACAAAAGACCAGCAAAAAAAAAAAATGAGGATATTTTAACCACTTCAGCACCGGGCCTATTCTGGCACTTCTCTCCTTCATGTAAAAATCATTATTTATTTGCTATAAAATTACTTAGAACCCCCAAACATTATATATGTTTTTTTAGCAGACACCCTATGGAATAAAATAGTGGTCATTGCAAATTTTTATCTCGCACGGTATTTGTGCAATAAATTTTCAAACGCCTTTTTTTGGAAAACAAATGGTTTCATGAATAAAAAAATAACAAAACAGTAAAGTTAGCCCAATTTTTTTATATAATGTGAAAGATGTTGTTATGCTGAGTAAATAGATACCCAACATTTAAAATTGCGCAAACTCATGGAATGACACCAAACTTCAGTACTTAAAAACCTCCATAGGCAATGCTTTAATTTTTTTTACACGTTACCATTTTGGCATTACAGAGGTGGTCTAGTGCTAGAATTGTTGCACTCATTCTAACGCACGCAGCAATACCTCACATGTGTGGTTTGAACAGCGTTTACATATGTGGGCGGGACTTACGTGTGTGTTCGCTTCTGAGCGCGAGCTACCGGGGACAGGGGCGTTTTAATTTTTTTTTATTATCATTTTTTTTGTTTTTTACTTTATTTAAAAAAAAATTACACTTTTTTTATACTTTTTTGTTTTTTTTTATCACTTTTATTCCTATTACTGTAAACATCCCTTGTAATAGGAATCTATTGTGACAGGTCCTCTTTATGGAGAGATGCGGGGTCAATAAGACCCCACATCTCTCCTCCAGTCTGGAAAGCATGAGATCGGTAAAAAAAATTCACCGATCTCATGCTGACAGCCGAGATCACGGCTTTGTTTACATACGGGAACCCGGCGTGACGTCATAACGTCGCTCCCGGGCCTCCGACGGTCATAGAGATGACTGGTGACCTTCTCTATGCTTCCCATCCGGCGCCGGCCAATTCTTTCTCCGGGCCTCCGATGGCACAGGAGAGCCCGGAGAAGCACCGGATGGCGGTGGGAGGGGGGGCGTCCCCTCCCGCTGCCTATAAGAACGATCCAGTGGTGGAACTGCCGCTATGATCGTTTTTATCGTGCACAGAATTGCCGGCTGAAAATAATGATATCTGAATGATGCCTGCAACTGCAGGCATCATTCAGATGTCACCGCACAAAGCCAAGGACGTTATTTGACGGTGGGCGGTAGGGAAGTGGTTAATATTTAGTTCGAAAATTTCGGAAAAAAAGTAATTTTTCTCCTTCATTGATGTACACTGATGAGACTGCGCTGATGGGCTGCACTGATGGGCACCGATAAGGTGGCAAGAGTGGGCACTGAGAGGTGGCATTGCTAGTTGGCACTGGTGGGCATTGAGAAGTGGCACTGCTAGGTGGCAATGATAGTTGGCAGTGATGGGCACTGATAGGCAGCACTGCTAGGTGCCACTGATTGGCACCAGTGGTGGGCATTGATAGGTGGCACTGGCAGGGGCTACTGATTGTCACAGATGATGCAGAATTGCCTATTTGGGCCCGATGTCCCTTGCACATAAGCCGGTGATTGAAAGAGAAAACAAAAACCATTACTCAGCTTTTGTTTACATCACGTGATCAGCTGTCATTGGCTGACAGCTGATCACGTGGTAAGGGGCAGGGATCGGCCCCTTACTCGGATCTGTCATCACCCGAGTCTCAGTGACTCAGTGATCACAGCACGCGCGCGAAGGGGAGGACGTCTATTGACGGACTCCCAGCAATTGAGGACCGTGCTGTGGCCGTCGATCAGCTATAGCGCTGATCTCAAGTGATTAAAGAGGGTCTAAATGGGCCATTGACATGCATCACAATTCAACTTAGGAATGTGTCTTTGCAAAGTTAAACTAAATTAAATCCTTTCTTATTTTTGCTTGGGGATAGAGTGCAGAGGGATTACAAGTCTAGACAGTTTTTGGGGATGTCTGCACCCCTGATAGGGTGAAGACAACTCCCAAATTTGGCCACTTTATCCTTCCAAATAATTCACTTCCTGTCACACAGGAAGTGAGGGTAAATCCCTACCAATGTAAATCCCTACCAATGACACAGGTCAATCTAAATGCTTTCCCCATTATGTATGTAGCGGCCTCACCCTCTCTCTCTTCTTTAACGGTTACTTTGGCTTCGGTCTAGGGGTACCTTGAAGGGGAGAGCGAGGTACGCCACGGCCCATGTCCTCTTCATTACAGCATGTAGAGGTGAAGGCCAGTATCAGATTACACCCGGGCTGTGTGTACGCTCAGAGCCAGGTCTGTTCTGCTGATAACCCCCCTTTGCTCCCAGTAATTGGAGTACCACACACTGAAAAGGTCCAACACTTATTTATTCCATAACGGCAAACAAATAGTCCTTTGCGAGCAGACAGTATGAGACCCATAGAACAGTTCAGTATTGGTGGGGAGTAGGTCAAGGCACAATCCTCAAAGAAACAAAACCGTTGAGGTTTCAACAACGGTTGCTAAGCACAGTGGCTGTTAAATGGACTTTTGGTACAGAGTCTCTTCTAAGCGACTCTACGTTGCAGCCCCTGTCAGGGGGAAGACATCCCTCCAAGGGAGTTACCAGAGGCCCCACCGTCACCGGGTTAATGCTGTACCAGGCTATTCGGAAGGGTTACACTCCCCGGCCTCCTCGCCTCAGATACGGGTCCCAACACCTTAGAGCCCCTCAGACTCCTTCACCCTCGCGGAACCCAGTCGAAGTTACTGGGTCCCAGGCCTTGGCCGTAGTACCTCACCCCAGGCTTAAGGTGCCTGGGATGGACTCCATCCCTTGCTCCAGTCAGGTCAAGGGCACCTGGGCCCGGAACTCCGGAACGCCAGCACCCAGGCTGAAGGTGCCTGGATGCGGCTGCGTCCTCCAACTCTGAACCCCGAGGTCAGGGCGTCCGCCCCTTTTATCTCCTCTCCCTTTGCGTCACAGCGGTTTCCCCGCCCCGCTGTACCGGCGCCAGGAAAGGACAAAAAGGTACAGTCTTGCGGTGCAGGTTCAACTCCGACCCAGGGCGACAACGCCACCTGCAGGCCACAGGGAACCTTGCACCACCAGAGTCCTCCAAGAACCACAAAAGGGATTCTCAGATTCCCTAACAATTAGTACATCTGGGTTAAATAACCCAGATGCTCCCCCCCAAATTTAAATACCCCCTACATGTACATTGCACTCCAGCATTTTGCTGGGTACACCCCAAATTATTAGGCATTTTGGACTTTGGGGTTTATTTACTAAAGGCAAATCCACTTTGCACTACAAGTGCACTTGCTGGATATCCGAGGGGGACATGCAAGGAAACACCATCTTTGCTTTTACATGATTGGATGTTACAATCACCAGTGTTTCCCCTCAGATTTTCAGCAACTACACTTGTACTGCAGAGTGGATTTGCCTTGACTGGTGTAATGCTAGTGTGCATGCTGCATTAAACAACCCCTTGTCCTTCAGGGGCGGATCCAGGGGGGGGCAACAGGGAAATTGCCCTCCCCGAGACCATCTGTCACACTCACTTGCTTGCTCTGTTTTTTTTTTTTTGCGCCTGATCTCCCGGACTTTGGGGACCCGGTACCGGCCAGCCATAGGTCCCCTGGACCCCAAACTTGGCACACATGTACCCCCATGTCTCCGCTACAAGTGTGCAAAGTTTAGTGTCTGGGAGACCTACGGCTGGGGAGAACCGATTTTTCAAACCTGGGCACTCCTTCCATAGACTCCCATGTTAAACATCAGTCTAGTCATGGGCACAGTGAGACATGGGCACAGTGAGGCATGGGCACAGTGAGGCAAAGTGAGGCACAGTGAGGCATGCAGATGGACACCCTAGGCTTATACTCGAGTCAATACGTTTTCCCAGTTTTTGGGGTAAAATTAGGTGCCTCAGCTTATATTCGGGTCGGCTTATACTCGAGTATATACAGTACTTGTTCTGCGGCTGTGGCTGCCGCTGCCTCTCTGAGTCTCTCTCTCTCTCTGTTTCTCACATCAGCCGATCAGCGGCGCTGAGAGAGAGACTCATCTAATGTAGTTACGCGGCGCACTGACGCGATACTAGGAGCGGAGGAGGAGGTGGGTGGAGCCTCTTCCCTGCACTTGTTGCTAACGCCTGGGCCGCTTGGCGTCTAGCAACGAGTGACGTCAGTGAGTCACGTCGGGCCACTCTGTGGGCAGGTGCGATAGCGTGCGGCTCCACAGACGGGTAAGAAAGCGGGCGGCTCCGCTTGCGGCGCGGTTTGTGGGCGGGCGGCACAGTTTGTGGGCAGACCGTGCTGCTCAGTGTGTTGGCAGCGCAGGTGAGAGTGAGAGAGCAGGCTCAGTGTGGCAACTGGCCAATCAGCTAGCGGGGAGCGGGGGAGCAGAGAGATGAGATCATCTCCCCCCCGCCCGTGCCTGCCCTGCATTCCTGCAGTGACTTCCGCCCTCACTGCAGGCAGCAGAGAGATTACATTATCTCTCTGCTGCCTGACTCTGGGAGTCCGGGACACAGCAAGAGACAACCAAAACTACACCTTAGCAGGCAAGTTAGTGACAATCCGCAAGGGGTGGCAGGCGACGTGGCAAGTGACAATCCGTAAATTGTGTCAGGTGGCGTTGTCGCCCTGGGTCGGAGTTGAACCTGCACCGCAAGACTGTACCTTTTTGTCTTTTCCTGGCGCCGGTACAGCGGGGCGGGGAACCCGCTGTGACGCAAAGGGAGAGGAGATAAAAGGGGCGGACGCCCTGACCTCGGGGTTAAGAGTTGGAGGACGCGGCCGCGCCCAGGCACCTTCAGCCTGGGTGCTGGCGTTCCGGAGTTCCGGACCCAGGTGCCCTTGACCTGGCCGGAGCGAGGGATGGAGTCTTAAGCCTGGGGTGAGGTACTACGGCCAAGGCCTGGGACCCAGTAACTTCGACTGGGTTCCGCGAGGGTGGAGGAGTCCGAGGGGCCCTAAGGTGTTGGGACCCGTATCTGAGGTGAGGAGGCCGGGGAGTGTAACCCTTCTGAATAGCCCGGTACAGCATTAATCCGGTGATGGCGGGGCCTCTGGTAACTTCCTTGGAGGGATGTCTTCCCCCTGACAGGGGCTGCAACGTAGCGAAGGTAACTCCAGTTCCTGTTCACTAGAGTCGCTGGAAGAGACTCTGTACCAAAAGTCCATTTAACAGCCACTGTGCTTAGCAACCGTTGGTGAAACCTCAACGGTTTTGTTTCTTTGAGGATTGTGCCTTGACCTACTCCCCACCAATACTGAACTGTTCTATGGGTCTCAAACTGTCTGCTCACAAAGGACTATTTGTTTGCCGTTATGGAATAAATACGTGTTGGACCTTTTTTCAGTGTGTGGTACTCCAATTACTGGGAGCAAAGGGGGGTTATCAGCAGAACAGACCTGGCTCTGAGCGTATACACAGCCCGAATGTAATCTGATACTGGCCTTCACCTCTACATGCTGTAATCTAGAGGACATGGGCCGTGGCGCACCTCGCTCTCCCCTTCAAGGTACTGCTAGACCGAAGCCAAAGTAACCGTTAAAGAAGAGAGAGAGGGTGAGGCCGCTACACACATGAATATATATATACCATCACCATCCGACCTTCCGACCTTCAGAAACCCGAGACCACTGCCACAGATGCCCACCGTGACCCCTTACGCGTGGGCGGCCCGCCACAGCCGTAAGGCACGTTGTAGCCCGTCCTGGAGCCCCAGGACCCATATGTCAATACTAGGCTTGTGCAATTCGTTTCGTAACGAATCGAAATTCGTCCGAATTTAGCAACTTTCGGACATTCGGAAGCATTCGAATTTTCCGAACAAAGCAATTACGAATAAAACCGAATCCGAAATAAATTATACCGCAAAATAGCGAATGCCCGAATGTCTTCGGCATAATTCGTTATGAAAAAAGTTACGAATGTACGAATCCATTCGAAGCACAATAACACTCACTCTGCTCTCTGCTTCTCCCTCACCATGCTAAACTCCCTCTCAAAATGGTGTACAGGGGCGGAGGCTATAGCCGCATGAAAAAACGAAAGTAAAATACGAGATTTCGAATCCATTCGAAGCACAATAACACTCTGCTCTGCTCTCTGCTTCTCCCTCACCGTGCTGAACCCTCTCAAAATGGTGTACAGGGGCGGAGCTTATAGCCGCATGTAAAAAACGAAAGTAAAATACGAGATTTCGAATCGTTACAAATAACCGCTATGTATTTAGAAAAGTACAAATCCATTCGAAGCACATTAGGCATAATAGGCAGCGTCGTTGTGAGAGAGACACGGAAAATTACGAATCAACGAACCCAAAAAAAGTTACGAAAGTAGGAGTTGTGTCCAGAATCAACGAAAAACAACGTACTCTACCGAAAGTACGAATTATAAAGCAACAAAAAATTCAACGAAAAATGTCGCTTGCGAAAATACGAATTAGTCCGAACACGAAAAATCCCGTCTAGCAAAATTACGAATCAACAGGACCGGAAAGAAACGAACCGAAACGGAACAAATTTTTCCGTTGTGCACAAGTCTAGTCTAGTCAATGCCCACCGCGGACAAGTGAACTCCATCCCCCCGTAAATAGAGGCCATACTCCCCCTCCAGTTCGCAATGGCGAACAACCAACCCCCCATTCCGGGAAACAAATTTAGCCACCGCCTTGCCTTATTGATCTTATCGACCGACCGGGCCCCCCCCCAAGACAACCTCCCCACAATGTCTGACCAAACTACTATAGTATTTGGAAAGGCAGTCTGAAGCCGGAGGAAATCCCACTTAACATCCCTGATGAAGTCCCGGGAAGCCCTGAGACAAAGGTCATTTCCCCCAACGTGCAGCAGAAGCACGCCGGCGGCCTGTCCAACCGGGCATTATGATGGATCTCCGGCAAGACCCTAGGCCAGAGCATGCCTGGGATCCCAATCCAGTGCACTGTAGCCTCCCCCCGATGAAAGCCCATTTGCCTGCCTTCTGACCTGACCAATGCCTGTTTTGCCCCCCAGTGTATGTAGGAATGGCCCAGGATCCACATCAAACACACCGGGCCTAGAAGAAAAGAACACAAAAGACATAGATACAGACACAAGGCACCACACGTACGTCCCAATGCACACCCCCAGAAGAACCCCACAACACACAACCAGGAGAAGTAACACAGAGGGTCGAATTCCCCCCCACCCCCTGACCCTACAGCAGGTGAGGGCGAACGTAGAGCCTGAATCCGCCACAGGATCTCATCGCTCAGCCCCCAACGGGAAGCTTCGGTCGCCACCCCAATTCTGAAAGAATGGGAGGAATAATCAGCAGCATTGAACCCACCGGCCCCCAGGCAACGTTTGAACACTGCACCAAACTGATACCTGGACAGGGGCTTCCCAGTTTCGTGAACCAGCAGAGAACCCGCTCCAGGAGGGTGCAACACCAACCACTCCCGGAGCACCTGCACCGGGCATAAACCCAGCCCGGGCACCCTACCCAGCACCACATTAGTCCCTTTTCCCAACTGGTCGGTTTTCGACTTCCGAATAACCAACGTGACAGAGTCCCCATGCCCCTTCACATCCGCGACATCCAAACCCCCCCCGCCACTGACTTAGAAGGGCTAACCAATTCACCCACCCCCAATGACCCAAAAAACGCTACCACAAAAGCCGTGCGAAACAACTGAACCTCGAACATAGAAACGCACACCCGGGGCAACACCCCCACTAGCACTTCCAACATTGCCAAGGACACCGGCCGCCTGGAATCAGGCTTTACGTGCCCCTTACGATAACCCTGCAAAGCCTTGCGCACCACAAAAGCCTTTGTGACATCCTGGAGGTCAAGGCACAATCCCCCCCAACCTGGAACGTTCAAAGACACCACTGACACCCCTTGCTCACAATTACGCCCCAGGAAAATACAACAACACATGGAGCCTGTCCTCTGCCGAGGTACCGACCCCAAGAACACTCACCAGGTCGTACCACTCCCGCCACGCACGCTCATAAGACCGCCAGGTAGATTCCGCAACAGACCTCCGAACCAACGCCATCACCGTTCCAACATGAGATCCCACAATCCACCTGGGCACGGAACCCCGCACTGCTCTGCCTCCGGAGCCAGCAGCCAAAATCTGTCCCACTGTAAATGAGAGAGCGCATCAGCCACCTCGTTGACCACTCCAGGGATATGCACAGCACACAACACAATGTTCAATTCTAAACACCTAAGCACTAAATAGCGCAACAAACGCACCACTGGCGGTGACGATGCCGTCAAAGAGTTGATAGCCTGCACCACCCCCATGTTATCACAATGAAAATGAACCCTCCGGTTCTGCAACTCTCCCCCCCACAGCTCTACTGCCAACACTATAGGGAACAACTCCAGCAGCATCAAATTCCTGATCAACACCGACTCCGCCAATGCCTCCGGCCACCTGTCAGCACACCACCTCCCCTGGAAATAAGCCCCAAAACCCACGACCCTGCCGCGTCAGTAAAGAGCTCCAATTCCTTCGCCTGTATCACCGGTGCCATCCAATATGACCGCCCATTATATTTCTCCAAAAACGTATTCCACACCCGCAAATCGTCCCTGTGTTCCCGGCCCAAACGAATGAAATGATGCAGGGCCTTCACCCCAGCAGTGGCAGCCGCCAAACGCCTGCAGAACACCCTACCCATAGGCATAATCCTGCAAGCAAAGTTGAGCTTACCCAACACTAATTGCAACTCCTTCAACTGCACCTTCGAACTACGGGCTACAGACTCCACCGACTCCCAGGGATCAGCCAACTTGTCCTCCGGAAGCCTGCATTCCATCCTAACCGTATCAATAACTATGCCAAAACATTTAAACACCGTAACAGGCCCCTCAGTCTTGTCCTATGCAAGTGGAACGCCAAAAACCTTGAAAATACGCTGAATGGTGGACAACAAAATAAGACAGGTCCGGTCATCCGACGGACCTATCACCAGGAAATCATCCAAATAATGCAAAATCGAGCCCAGGCCCGACAAATCCTTGACCACCAATTCCAAAAAATAACTGAACAATTCGAAAAAAGAACAGGAAATTGCGCAACCCATAGGCAAACATCTGTCCACAAAATAAGCCCCCTCCCAGCAACATCCCAACAGTCTGACACTATCCGGGTGTACTGGCAGCAGGCGAAACGCCGACTCAATGTCAGTTTTTGCCATGAGCGCACCCCTCCCAAACCGCTGCACCCAGCGCACAGCCTCGTCAAAGGACGCATACGAGACTGTGCACAGGGCAGGATCGATCGCATCATTCACCGAACCACCCTTCGGGTGAGACAAGTGATGAATGAGCCTAAACTGATTCGGTTCCCACTTGGGTAACACCCCCAACGGCGAAACCACCAGGTCCCCCATCGGCAGATCCGAAAACGGACCCGCCATCCTACCCAAACTCACTTCCTTCTGTAGTTTACCAGAAACCACCTCCGGATGCTCATATGCTGAACGTAGGTTGGCCGCAACAGGGGGGACCGTAGTTAATTCACTAGGAATCATGAACCCCTCCTTAAAGCCCAACCACAATGCCCGTGCCGCCTCCCGATTCAGATACCTACTTAGATAGGGCGCCATTTTTTCCACTCTCACCGGCGTCCTCCCTTTTTCCAGCGTCGGCCTGCTTCCTCCCTTTTTTAAAACACTTGGACAAAGGATGGGCCCCCCAACAGCCAGAACACTCGTGTCAGAAACAGCAGGAGCCCCCGAACCTACATGTGCCCTCGTTGAATTGCCAGCAGAACCCCTTTCGCTTTCCGGCCGATGGCGAGGAGGCTCGGGCACCCCCGGCCCTTCCCTGAAAGGGCTGTGAACCTGCCTTGGCCTGTGTCATGAGCCTCATCCACAAGCCAATATCCTTCTGATCCCATCGCAAGGATGGTCTCAACATCTTCCGCTGCCTGAACTGCTCATCATAGCGCAGCCACGCCACCCCTCCATACACCCTCTGAGCCTCGCTAATGGAGTCAATATAGCAGAACAACCCCAAACAATTCTCAGGGGCCCTCTCCCCAATGACGCTAGCATGGAAAGTTGGTTATATGGTTCTAAATGGCAGTGTTTGTACCAGTGCGTTCCAGTTCCACAAAAAAAGTAGAACATGCTGCATTTCACCTGCACTGGACTGTACTGGAACTCTGCAAAACGCACCGGAATACACCTAAATGCACCAAAAACGCACTGGAACACACTTGTCCTTATCTATGGTAATAAAAAAGAGGGGTGAAAAAAAAACGGGACTGCATCAAAAACGTATCAAAAATGCACTGGAACGCATCAAAAACGCGCATGCAAGAAAGCACCTGGATCGCATCCGGATTGCGTTTCTATGGTGTGAACTGGCCCTAAGGGCCAGTTCACACCATAGAAACGCAGTCTGGATGCGTTCCAGGTGCTTTTCTGCATGCACGTTTTTGACGCGTTCCAGTGCATTTTTGATGCGTTTTTGGTGCATTTTTGATGCAGTCCAGTGCTTTTTCCCCCTCTTTTCACTTAACCTTAAGGGGCAGTTCCATTCAGTTTCGTGCACATTTTTTCTGCACTAAAAATGCGTGCACAGTGTTTTCCATGTATTCCAATGGCTCTTGTTGACTCTAGTTCACACCATACAGTCAGTTTACGGTCAGTTTCCGGTGCAGAAACTGACCGTAAACTGACTGCATGGTGTAAACTAGAGCCAACTAGAGCCATTGGAATACATGGAAAATACTGTGCATGCGGGGTCACCGGGTGGCAGCGGACCCAGAGGAGAACTGATGAACTGAAGCGTCACAAAGCGGGAACCTCAAATTCAAGCGGATCCGCCGGAGAAAGAAGAGGGGAACAAAAAGCCAGAGCAAGATGCGGACAAGAACACTGAAGGAAGAAGGAAGAGGAAGAACAAGATGGAGGAAGAAACCCGAATGGAGAAAAGAAGAAGGTGGAAGAAGAAGATGGAAGAAGATGGAAGAAAAGAGAAGACATTAATAAAGGAATTGTCAAAAACCGGCTATTGTCATTTTTAACATTTTTGACAATTTCTTTGTGAAATGGTAGGGGTACATTTGTACCCCATTACCATTTCACACAGGGGGGGCGGGATCTGGGGGTCCCCTTTGTTAAAGGGGGCTTCCAGATTCCGATAAGCCCCCCTCCCGCAGACCCCCACAACCACCGGCAAGGGTTGTGGGAATGAGGCCCTTGTCCCCATCAACATGGGGACATGGTGCTTTGGGGGGGACCCCAAAGCACCCTCCCCATGTTGAGGGCATGTGGCCTGGTACGGTTCCGGAGGGAGGGGGGGCGCTCTCTCGTCCCCCCTCTTTTCCTGCGGCCTGCCAGGTTGCGTGCTCGGATAAAGGGTCTGGTGTGGATTTTTAGGGGGACTCCACGCCTTTTTTTTTTTAAGTTTGGCGTGGGGGTTCCCCTTAAAATCCATACCAGACCTGAAGGGCCTGGTACGGATTTCGAGGGGGAACCCGCATGTCATTTTTTTTTTTAAATGGCGCGGAGTTCCCCTTAATATCCGTACCAGACCTGAAGTAATGGAATTTTGGGTGACCCCCAGGCATTTTTTTTTTTTCAAAGACTTTCAATTACTTTTCTTTGTATTGGCGGGAGCTGGCAATTCATTACAGCTGCGAGTGCTTTTAAATGTCTTTTTTTTTCCTTTAGAAATGTCATTTTGCTGTGGGACTGTTATATAATGGCAAGTTAGAGGAGCGCCTGTTCAACTTATGCAAATTGATTTACGTGACTTGACATTTACTAAGATTTTGCCGGCGCAGTAAACCGGTGCATTTGAACGAGTGAAATTGCAGCGCAGTGCACAAATAGACCTCTCGCAGTTATAAACGTAATTGCCGGCGCAGCAGGCTGGTTTAGAAAACGTTACTTTCTCATTCTATTTTGGGCATATTTGTTACTTGGGCAGTTGTCACTACACTTCCTCACATCACCGCACATCACACTATTATATTGGCACTTCCAGCTTCTTAATATCTTTCTGGTGGTATTAGCTCCAGACTGTGGTTTAGGGTTGAAATATATTTATTGGTATTTTAACAGAGTATACATAAAACAATATGTAAGGTTACAAACTGAAAACAGTCACGGGTAAACCGGCGTGATGAGTCAGCAAAATGGCTATTGCCCACAGCTGAACTCACAGTACCATGTACAGCAATGATAACAATGATCGTAAATCAATACAAGAGGTAGAGTTGGCTATAATAACCTCGTCATTCATGGTAAGATTGTAACCACCAGATACCTTATAAGGAGGGGATGGCAAAAACAAAAGGAAAGGGTAGGGAGATAAAATAAAAATAAATTTGGACATGGTGGAACAGGCGATGGGAGTGGGGTAGGGCAGAAAAGGACGGAAAGGGGAGGAAAAGACGGAAAAAGAGGAAGAGAAGAGACAGACAGTAAAGAAATGAGAGGGGAGAGATTAAAGAAAAGTTTAGTTTAGTTTAGGTTAAGAGCTGCCGAGGAAACAGTCATGGAAGGGTGATGGTGCTGTGGGGTGGGGGGAGACTCTAAAGTGGAAACCCAGCCCATCTCCGTGACACGTAACGTGCAGGAATGATCACGTCGGAGCAGACAACATATTTGTGAGAGTATCGGAGGAGGAGAAGCGAAGCCAGATGAGCCACAATAATTTGTATTTGTCAAAGGTGTCATTGTCAAAGGCCAGCATTTCCTCCATTCTCATAGTGTCGTTCATAATCGAGACCCAATGTGACAAGGGAGGAATGGTGGTTGTTTTCCAATAGGATGGGATGAGCTGTCTGGCCGATGACATAAAGAAACAGAGTAGATTCAGTTTCTGTGAGGTAATCGATCCCGGGAGTATAGAGAGAAGGGCAATATTAGGAGAGGGAGTCAAAGATTCATCGTACAGTGTGTTATAGCAATCAAATACCTGATTCCAGAAGGGGCGGATCCTCTGGCATTCCCACCAGACATGTAAGTAGGTCCCTGTAGAGGCAGAACATCGCCAACAAGATGCTGAGGTGGACGAGAAAATCTTATGTCGAGACTGTGGTTTAGACAACATACTGGCGTGTTGAGTTTGACTGTTTTTTGGGGGGGTCTGCCCCTGCGTATGTGAAAATTCTTTCAATTTGGCAGCAGCTGCCTGGCTCACCTTTGTGGTGCGCTTTGTGGTAGCATAGTCACATAATCACATAAAGTTAAAAAGGGGAGAAAGAGAAAAAAAAATGTGTTTATCTCGGTCCCTCTCCCCCGTCTTCTACCCTTCTCAGGGTCAGCTGTTTATAACAAGAATGAATGAAAGGAAATCTCTACAATCCCTGTCCCGGCACGTAACTTCACACCATGAAGCAAAAAACAGGGGAGGGTAAACATGCTCTGTCTCTGCTTTACATCCTACCCCTTCTACCCAGAGAAGAGTGGTTGAAATTTTCTCGTCAAGGGGAATTCACATGTCCTAGAATTGCAGGGGGTGGGATGATCACTCTCCACTGCAGCGATCTAAAGAAGTGTAATGGGAGGCCCCCTGCTGTTCAAAATCACAAAGGTAAGGGTGCAGGTACCCACTGTTTCTACTTTATGTCCTTCCCTCCTCCCCCTTCCTTTCCCTTCAAAATAGGAACAAAGTAGGAACAAATAGAAATGAACAAATGGAACTCTCTCACCCATCCAGGTTGAGTATCAGGAGTATGCAGAGGGAAGAGCAGTCACTTTGCCATGATGATCTGTCCTCCTTACAGTAGGGTGACCAGACATCCCCGGTTTCAGGGGACAGTCCCAGGATTGAGGACACTGTCCCCGGGCCAAGTCTGTCCCCAGTTTTGTCCCCAGATTGGATTTGAACAGGGGCTGGGGCAATTTCAAAGACAGTCAGTGCAGAATAAAAAAAAAAATCTCAATTACACCCCCCCCGCTCAGCCGCTCCCATTAGCTTAGGGGGGTGTATTATTTTCCATTATCTGTGCCCCTTTCTGATGATTATGTGCTGGTCGGAGGGGAGGGATTATTTCTTCAGTTTCGGCTGCATGCCCATTCAGCTCCGCTCCCATGTTCTTCTGCCTTGGCTCAAGTCCCGGCCAGCCGCCGGCCTGCTTATCTCCTTGCTTTCCCTGGTGGAGTGATCTTCCTCCGCTCCCCACCCAGTAGTAGCCAGGGCCTGGAAAGTGAAACTTGAGAGGCTGTGAGGCGGGCGGCAGTGACGGGCAGAGAGCTGCTGATTGCCACCATTACTAGTAAAAAAAAAAAGTATGTCCCCGGATTTCATTTTAAAAATCTGGTCACCTTACCTTACAGTGGATAGCGGTGTGACGTAAAGGGGATTGGGGGGGGGGGTCTCTCACCCCCCGCTACCGTTGCGGTTGTTTAAGTGGATGTTTCTCCTTCCTGGAGGGTGGGGGACGGTGGTGGTATCTCACACCCACACCAGCTCTTCTCGATGGAACTTCTCTCCGTAGGAGTGGGAGGAGGAGAGGTCTGCACTGGAGCTTCACACCCCCAGCGTTACCATCATCCGTCACTCCCGCACATTTCACCCACTTGTATCACCGCTAATTTCCACAACAAGGGAAGGAGGGAAAGTGAGGAAGGCAAGAAAAAAGAAAAAAAGTACAGTCTCTATATCACATCCTTCCCTTTCTTCTCAAAAATACATAGAAAGATTGAAATTTTCTCAACCAGTCAAGGTTCATGTATCAGGATTTTGCAGCAGGGGGACTCCGTCACTCCTCTTCTATGCTGTGTCCTTGTTCCAGGTTGTTGAGCGGTGGTATGGTTTCCAGGAGGACTTCTCACACCTCAGCCGTCCACTTGGCCCCTCGATCAAGCAGCTCTTCGTTCCAAAGGATGAAGGGGGGGGGCGGCAGGAGCCTCTCACACCACCGCTGTACCTTCCCACTACAGCATACCTCTGTCAGGAGAATGCCAAGAGGGGGAGAGCCGGTCTGCGCCTTTGTGTCCCTGGCTAGAAGCTGCTGCGGTTCAGAGAGCTGAGGCTTTGCTCGGTGGTGGCTCCGGGGTTATGTGAGCGGCATAGATACAGTGGGGCAAAAAAGTATTTAGTCAGCCACCAATTGTGCAAGTTCTCCCACTTAAAAAGATGAGGGAGGCCTGTAATTGTCATCATAGGTATACCTCAACTATGAGAGACAAAATGTGGAAACAAATCCAGACAATCACATTGTCTGATTTGGAAAGATTTTTTTTTGCAAATTATGGTGGAAAATAAGTATTTGGTCACCTACAAACAAGCAAGATTTCTGTCTCTCACAGACCTGTATCTTTTTCTTTAAGAGGCTCATCTGTCCTCCACTCATTACCCGTATTAATGGCACCTGTTTGAACTTGTTATCAGTATAAAATACACCTGTCCACAACCTCAAACAGTCACACTCCAAACTCCACTATGGTGAAGACCAAAGAGCTGTCGAAGGACACCAGAAACAAAATTGTAGACCTTCACCAGGCTGGGAAGACTGAATCTGCAATAGGCAAGCAGCTTGGTGTGAAGAAATCAACTGTGGGAGCAATAATTAGAAAATGGAAGACATACAAGACCACTGACAATCTCCCTCGATCTGGGGCTCCACGCAAGATCTCACCCTGTGGGGTCAAATGATCACAAGAACGGTGAGCAAAAATCCCAGAACCACACGTGGGGACCTAGTGAATGACCTGCAGAGAGCTGGGACCAACGTAACAAAGGCTACCATTAGTAACACACTACGCCGCCAGGGACTCAGATCCTGCAGTGCCAGACGTGTCCCCCTGCTTGAGCCAGTACATGTCCGGGCCCGTCTGAGGTTTGCTAGAGAGCATTTGGATGATCCAGAAGAGGATTGGGAGAATGTCATATGGTCAGATGAAACCAAAGTAGAACTGTTTGGTAGAAACACAACTCGTCGTGTTTGGAGGAGAGAGAATGCTGAGTTGCAACCAAAGAACACCATACCTACTGTGAAGCATGGGGGTGGCAACATCATGCTTTGGGGCTGTTTCTCTGCAAAGGGAACAGGACGACTGATCCCTGTACATGAAAGAATGAATGAGGCCATGTATCGTGAGATTTTGAGTGCAAACCTCCTCCCATCAGCAAGGGCATTGAAGATGAAACGTGGCTGGGTCTTTCAGCATGACAATGATCCCAAACACACCGCCCGGGCAACGAAGGAGTGGCTTCGTAAGAAGCATTTCAAGGTCCTGGAGTGGCCTAGCCAGTCTCCAGATCTCAACCCCATAGAAAACCTTTTGGCGGGAGTTGAAAGTCCGTGTTGCCCAGCGACAGTCCCAAAACATCACTGCTCTAGAGGAGATCTGCATGAAGGAATGGGGCCAACATACCAGCAATAGTGTGTGACAACCTTGTGAAGACTTGCAGAAAACGTTTGACCTCTGTCATTGCCAACAAAGGATATATAACAAAGTATTGAGATGAACTTTTGATATTGAAGAAATACTTATTTTCCACCATAATTTGCAAAAAAAATTATTTCCAAATCAGACAATGTGATTGTCTGGATTTGTTTCCACATTTTGTCTCTCATAGTTGAGGTATACCTATGATGACAATTACAGACCTCTCTCATCTTTTTAAGTGGGAGAACTTGCACAATTGGTGGCTGACTAAATACCTTTTTGCCCCACTGTATCTATGCCGCTCGCATAACCCCTGAGCCACCACCGAGCAAAGCCTCAGCTCTCTGAACCGCAGCAGCTTCTAGCCAGGGACACGAAGGCGCAGACCGGCTTTCCCCCTCTTGGCATTCTCCCGACAGAGGTATGCTGTAGTGGGAAGATACAGCGGCGGTGTGAGAGGCTCCTGCCGCCCCCCCTTCATCCTTTGGAACGGAGAGCTGCTTGATCGAGGGGCCAAGTGGACGGCTGAGGTGTGAGAAGCCCTCCTGGAAACCATACCACCGCTCAACAACCTGAAACAAGGACACAGCATAGAAGAGGAGTGACGGAGTCCCCCTGCTGCAAAATCCTGATACCTGAACCTTGAATCTTGACTGGGTGAGAAAACTTCAATCTCTCCAAGTATTTTTGAGAAGAAAGGGAAGGATGTGATATAAAGACTGTACTTTTTTTCTTTTTTCTTGCCTTCCTCACTTTCCCTCCTTTCCTTGTTGTGGACATTAGCGGTGATACAAGTGGGTGATATGTGCGGGAGTGACGGATGATGGTAACGCTGGGGGTGTGAAGCTCCAGTGCAGACCTGTCCTCCTCCCACTCCCACTGTATGTTGCCCACCCGCTCGCTCGCCTATACCTCCGCACCTGGCACCTGGCTCAATCGGGTTGTGGCATCCAGGGGTCTCCCCAGCAAGAAGGGGAAAGGTTCAGGCACGCAACACTTAAGACTCAGTACCGTCGCCACTCAAGCCTGAGTGGGATTTTGCTCACCCGGATAGTCCCTTTTGAGATAGGTCCTAGCAGCCGGAGTAGAGCACGAATTAATCTGTCCTTTATGAAATGGGGATGCGATTAGGAATCCTCTGCCACAGTATTATCCAGTCCCAAACCTCCATGCCATGCAACAATGAGAGAAAATCTTTAGGCTATTGCAGGGCTTGTATCAACGATGATGGATCCCTCTTTAGGTAGGCCTCCAGGCCTCTCCCCAAGACAGCAGTACCGTCGTTATCTCCGACAGGACTGATCTTCCCCTGGAACTCCTTTCCTAAAGTTGGGCCCCCTTCCAATGGGCAGCCTGGGATCCTTCTGTGAGGTGTAGGCCCTAGCCAGCCAAGCTGGGCCTACCAAGCAGCGATGCAGCCTCGGGCTAAAGGTGCCCGGGACTGATACGCACGCACGCACCCCTGGCCATGAGGGCCACAGAGGTGGGGTACGTGTCGAACATCCTCCAGGACCAAGGGGTCCCCTGGAATGCCTCACGGCGTCTGCCTCTTATGTACCCTCTCCCAGCATGCACAGTGGGTTGGCCACTCCCACTGTACGGCTGCCGAGAAAAGACACCCAATGGTGCTGTGATACCCCCTGTGGTTCAACCTGAGCCAGCGGTGGCAGCACAACCTACAGGCAACAGGAAACTGTACTGCCAGCCAGGCAGCATCACACCCAAAGCAGAAGCAAATAATTGAAAAATGTAATTGGTCTGAGCCTAACTACTGGCTCAGACTACCCCTTAATTTGTACATAGCGGCCCCAATTTTGGGAGGGGCGCTACATGTGTAAGGACTGGGGGGAGAATAATCGGTGTTCAGCACTATTTCCTTCAGAATTACTCTGTAGCCAGTGTCGGGACAGGTGTCACTGGTGGGTGAGAAGATGTGATCCCTCTGGTGTGGTGCGAAGATGTGATCCTTCTGGTGTGGGGCCTGGTGAGGTTGTCTGGTTATTGACCACTAAGGGCTGCTAACTCACTTATTTAGGCAAATACATTCTGTCTGACAGCATTCAGTTGCTGCGCTGCCAACACCCTCCCTTCTCTATTCCTCTCTTCCCCTCTCAGTTCCATCTTTTACTCTCCTCCCCATTTTTCTTCTCTCTTTTCTCCTCTCCTATATTCTCTTACCTCCTTTCTATTTCTTTTCTCTCCATTTCTCTCTTCTTCTTTCTCCTCTTCTTCTCCTTTCTCCTCTTCTTCCCTTTCTACTCTATTTGCCTCCCCATTCCTTACTTCTCCTTTTCTTTTCCCTCCTTCTCCAATTCCCCTACTCTCCACTCTTCATATTCCCCTTTCTTTTTATTCTTCTCTTTCATCTAGTCATTTTCTCTTCCATTTCATCCCTGTTTATCCCCTTTCTTCATGCCAACAAATTGCCTTCCTGTTCTTCTCTCCACAAATTTGTTGCCATTTTTTAAAACACTTTGCAAAAAAAATAAAAGATCAATACTTAATTGTCTGGTGGGCAATGAGTCCTTTCTTTACTCAGTTAAAGAACTGCAGCCACTGGCCCAAAATTCTCAGCTTCTGGCACACGTCTGGGGTTTTGGTTGCCCAGACTCCCACTGCAGGAACCACAGCATGCAATAAGGGACCAGGCACATAACTTAATGCAGGCCATAGCTTTTCAATAGAAAGAAAGACTCACCACCCATTGAACAAGTAAATATTATTCATCATTTTTGCAGGGTTCTAAAAAACAAATATATAAATATATACTGTAATGTCTTTGCAGCCTGCTGTAGTATTCGACTCATGCTTGTTCCTCATTTCTGCTGATGTTATTCCTCCCTGTCTTCTCAGGTGGAGCATGAGAAGGACCCAGATTTCTGCGAGGACAGCCTGTTGGCGTTGACGGTGGGTTTGTTAGCAGCAGGTTCTGAGACCACTGCTAACACTCTGAAATTCTGCCTGGTCTTCTTGGCTCACTATCCTGATGTCCAAGGTAAGATCCATATTAGCCCTGGCATACGTAATTCAGAATAATTTGTTTTGTTTGTCTTTCAGATATTCCAAATTTTGCCCACTTCATCCAACACTACACCACAAATAAAAAATTACTGCATTTCAACTTTTAAGTTGATACTAGGAGGTGCTCTAAAAACACATTTTAAGTGAAGATTAAAAACTTTATTTTTACCTACATAGTTGGTAAGGTTGAATAAAGACACCAGTCCATCCAGTTCAACCTGTGTAGTAGGGATGAGCTCGGTGTTCGAGTCGAACATAGGTTCGACTCGAACATCGGCTGTTCGCGCGTTCGGCGAACAACGAACGATTCGAGTGACGTGAACACCCCACAATACACTGCGCCATCGCAGTGTAATCCCAGCGCTGTAATTGGCCAAGCATGCACTGTGACCCTGCATGCTTGGCCAATCACAGCGCCGGCAGCGAGGAGAGCAATGATTGGCCACAGGCAGGATGCCTGTGGCCAATTATAGCTGAGGGGGTTTAGTACACGCCCCACACTATAAAAGGCCGCCAGCGCGGCGGCCTCGTGTAATGTGTTCCGGAGCAGGGAAAGTGAAGGATAGGCAGGGACAGTGTCAAATCTATTCTTTGCTAAACCTTGTGTGTAGGGAGAGAGAAGGATAGGCAGGGAGAGTGTCAGTGTCATATACTTTGATAAACCTTGTGTGCAGGGAGAGAGAAGGATAGGCAGGGAGAGTGTCAGTGTCATATTCTTTGCTAAACCTTGTGTGCAGGGAGAGAGAAGGATAGGCAGGGGACAGTGTCAGTGTCATATTCTTTGCTAAACCTTGTGTGCAGGGAGAGAGAAGGATAGGCAGGGAGAGTGTCAGTGTCATATACTTTGATAAACCTTGTGTGCAGGGAGAGAGAAGGATAGGCAGGGGACAGTGTCAGTGTCATTGTTGCTAAGCCTCCTGCACATTATACACCTGAACTTAGCCCGTATTGCTGCTTTTTCCTGGTGTGTTACACCAACAGGATTTTGCGGCACTTACAGCGGGCGGAGTGTGCCTCCTGACCATATTACACCTGAACTTAGCCTGTATTGCTGCTTTTTCCTGGTGTGTTACACCAACAGGATTTTACGCCACTTACAGCGGGCGGAGTGTGCCTCCTGATCATATTACACCTGAACTTAGCCTGTATTGCTGCTTTTTCCTGGTGTGTTACACCAACAGGATTTTACGCCACTTACAGCGGGCGGAGTGTGCCTCCTCACCATATTACACCTGAACTTAGCCTGTATTGCTGCTTTTTCCTGGTGTGTTACACCAACAGGATTTTGCGGCACTTACAGCGGGCGGAGTGTGCCTCCTGATCATATTACACCTGAACTTAGCCTGTATTGCTGCTTTTTCCTGGTTTGTTACACCAACAGGATTTTGCGGCACTTACAGCGGGCGGAGTGTGCCTCCTGACCATATTACACCTGAACTTAGCCTGTATTGCTGCTTTTTCCTGGTGTGTTACACCAACAGGATTTTGCGGCACTTACAGCGGGCGGAGTGTGCCTCCTGACCATATTACACCTGAACTTAGCCTGTATTGCTGCTTTTCCTGGTGTGTTACACCAACAGGATTTTGCGGCACTTACAGCGGGCAGGGTGTGCCTCCTGACCATATTACACCTGAACTTAGCCTGTATTGCTGCTTTTTCCTGGTGTGTTACACCAACAGGATTTTGCGGCACTTACAGCGGGCGGAGTGTGCCTCCTGACCATATTACACCTGAACTTAGCCTGTATTGCTGCTTTTTCCTGGTGTGTTACACCAAAAGGATTTTGCGGCACTTACAGCGGGCGGAGTGTGCCTCCTGATCATATTACACCTGAACTTAGCCTGTATTGCTGCTTTTTCCTGGTGTGTTACACCAACAGGATTTTGCGGCACTTACAGCGGGCGGAGTGTGCCTCCTGACCATATTACACCTGAACTTAGCCTGTATTGCTGCTTTTTCCTGGTGTGTTACACCAACAGGCATTTGCAGCACCTACAGCAGGCGTAGTGTGATTCCTGCAAAATATACTCCTGAAGCTAGGCCTTATTGCTGGTTTTCCCATTTCCCTGCAGGCCATTAGAATGTCTGGAAGGTAAACAAGGAGAGGCAGACAGTCAGGAGCCAATAAAAGAGGGTAAGCAGGCTCTGTGTCTAGAGACAACAGTGCTGGTCGTGGACGCGGTGCATCGCCATCAGCACGTGGCCATGGGACACGCTTGTCCTTCTTTTCGGCAGCTAGACGTGTTGAGCCGCATCATGCCGAAGACTTGGTAGAGTGGATGACCAAGCCCTCCTCATCCTCCTCATCCTCTCTCACCCAGGCTCAGGGTAATGGCAAAGCAGCTGCCAAAGCGTCCTCTTCCCTGGTATCAATGTCATCATCAGTCACTCCTTCCCTAGACCAACCATGTCCTCCTGAGGAGTCCCCCGAACTGTTTGAGCACAGTGTTGGGTACATGCTCCAGGAGGATGCCCAGCGTTTCGAAGGATCTGATGATGATACCCAGCTAGAGGAAGGCAGTAGCGTGAGAGCAGAGAGAGGGGATGCTCAAGAAGGACACCAATCTGGCAGTCATGTTCCAGCAGCTGCAGCATACTGCCAGATTGGCTCCAGTGATGAGGAGGGAGGGGATGATGAGGTCACTGACTCCACGTGGGTGCCTAATAGGAGAGAGGAGGAGGAGGAGGAGGATGAGGAGGAGGCACATCTCCAACGAGGCAGGATGTCCTCGGGGGGTCAGCGTAAGGGCAGCACACCGACGGAATCACACCGCAGAGCTCCGCCTGTGCAGGGCGCTGCCTCTGCCTGTTATTCAAAAGGTTCTTTGGTGTGGGCCTTTTTTGAGTCGAGTGCATCAGATCGCACAGCTGCTGTTTGCAACATATGTCTCAAGCGTATATCGCGTGGCCAAAACATCACCCGCTTGGGCACCACATGCTTGACCAGACATATGTTGACCTGCCATGCAGCTCATTGGCAAGCCTACCTTAAAGACCCACACCAAAGAACAAAGCAGACCTCTTCTTGCACCGCATCAGCTGGGATCTCCAACCCCACTATACCTTCAGTCCTCTCTGAAACCTGCTCTGAGAGGAATGAAGGTGTAGAATTAGTTGTGTCACAGCCAAGTACTTGCGGGCACTCTGCTAGCAGTACACCGACGTCCGATTCTAGCAGGCAAATTTCCCTGCCCCAGCTGCTGGACCGTCGAAAGAAGTTCACTCCCAGCCATCCACATGCCCAGCGGTTGAATGCTAGCTTGGCTAAATTGCTAGCGCTTCAACTGCTGCCTTTTCAATTGGTAGACTCGGCCCCCTTCCGTGAGTTTGTGCAATGTGCGGTTCCTCAGTGGCAGGTTCCCAAACGCCACATTTTCTCATGGAAGGCGATTCCGGCTCTCTACCGGCATGTGGAAGGCAATGTCTTGGCCTCGCTGGACAGGGCGGTCAGCGGTAAGGTGCATATTACCGCTGACTCATGGTCCAGCAGGCATGGACAGGGACGTTACCTTTCTTTCACGGCCCATTGGGTCACTCTTTTGGCAGCTGGGAAGGATGCAGGACAAGGTGCAGTAGTGTTGGAGGTTGTTCCACAGCCACGCCTCCAAAATGCTACTACTGGTTGTGACACACCTCTGTCCTTCACCCCCTCCTCTTCTTCTTCCTCCATGGCCTCTTCCTGTGCTTTGTCCTCAGAACCAGCGGTGCTCCGTAGGCGTTCAAGGGGCTACGCAAGTACGCAGGCAAAAAGATGCCATGCCGTGCTTGCGCTGGTGTGTTTGGGGGACAGGAGCAACACTGGGGCAGAGGTTCTGTCTGCTCTGCAGGGGCAGGCCGAGAGGTGGTTGACACCACGCCAGCTTAAGCCAGGAATGGTAGTTTGCGACAATGGCACCAACCTCCTCTCCGCTCTCCGACAGGGACAACTGACCCATGTGCCCTGTGTGGCTCACGTTCTTAACCTGGTGGTGCAGCGGTTCTTGGGCAGGTACCCGGGCTTACAGGATGTCCTGAGGCAGGCCAGGGAAGTCTGTGTGCAGTTCCGCAGATCTTATAATGCCAGTGCTCGCCTGGCTGAGCTGCAAAAGGAGTTGAACCTGCCCAAGAACCGCCTTATATGTGACATGCCCACCAGGTGGAACTCAACGTTGGCCATGCTGCAGCGGCTGCACATGCAGCAGAGGGCCATCAATGAGTACCTGTGCGACTACGGCACCAGGAAAGGGTCAGGGGAGCTCGGGTTTTTTTCACCACGCCAGTGGGGCATGATCAGGGATGCATGCACTGTCCTGGCACCATTTGAGGAGGCCACGAGGATGGTGAGCAGTGACAGTGCATGCATCAGTGACACTGTACCTCTTGTCCACCTGTTGGAACATACGCTGCGTGGAATAATGGACAGGGCACTTGAGGCAGAACAGAGGCAGGAAGAGGAGGACTTCCTTGCCTCTCAAGGCCCCCTTTACCCAGACAGTGTTCCTTCTGTCCCACCCTTCGCTCAGGAAGAAGAGGAGGAGGAGGAGGATTGTGTCAGCATGGAGGTGGAGCCTGGCACTCAGCATCATCAGCAGCAGTCTTTTAGGGATGATTTACAGTCCCAAGAAACCAGTGGACTTTTACGTGGCTGGGAGGAGGTGGCTGCGGATCATGTCGTCCTTAGTGACCCAGAGGACTCCGGACCGAATGCCTCAGCTAACCTACGCTGTGTGGCCTCCCTGATCCTGCAAAGTCTGCGGAAGGATCCTCGTATTCTTCGGATCAAGGAGAGGGACCATTACTGGCTGGCCACTCTCCTTGATCCACGGTACAAGGGTAAGGTTGCGGACCTTATCTTACCGTCGCAGAGGGAGCAGAGGATGAGACAACTCCGGGAGGCCTCGCAGAAAGGTCTGTGCAACGCGTTCCCAGAGACTGGGAGGTTACACACTCCTGGTCCTGGACAACGAGTTGCTGAGGCTTCGGTCAGTCAAAGAAGGAGCGGTGGGGAAGGTGGCCATCTGACCGATGCATTCAGACGATTCTTTAGTCCGTAGCCCCAAGGTATGATCGGTTCCAGCAACCATCGCCAGCGTCTGATATACATGGTGCAGGAATACCTAGGGGCAAGGTCAGACTTGGACACCTTCCCCACCGAAAATCCTCTGGCTTACTGGGTCTTGAGGATGGATCACTGGCCAGAGCTTGCACAGTATGCAATTGAGCTACTGGCCTGTCCTGCATCCAGCGTTCTTTCAGAACGCACATTCAGTGCTGCTGGAGGATTTGTCACGGATCACAGGGTGCGCCTGTCCACCGACTCTGTTGATCGACTGACCTTCATAAAGATGAACCAGTCTTGGATCACCACCAGCTACCAAACACCTGAAGCTGATATAACAGACTAATTTATTTTCAAATGTCACATCCCTTCAAGACTGATGCTGATGCTGAGAGACTGTCCTGTTATGTTGACTGACTATCCTCCTCCTCCTCAATGATCTGATTGATGATGATAGCTTGGAAGAACATTTTTGTTTCTGGGTGCCGCCACCAGTGGCTAAGGCCCAATTTTTCAGCCCCTGTTTAACAGGGGCGTGTTATTACAATTTTTTATGCAATGCTTTGCAGCAGGGCTCATTCCTGCACTCCAACTAGAGTATCTGGGAGAGGTTGCAGTGTCGTGGCACCAGCACCAGTGGCTAAGGCCCAATTTTTCAGCCCCTGTTTAACAGGGGCGTGTAATTACAATTTTTGATGCAATACTTTGCAACAGGGCTCATTGCTGTGCTCCAAGTACAGTATCTGTGAGGGGTTGCAGTGTTGTGGCACCAGTGCCTAAGGCCAAATTTTTCTGCTCCTGTTTAACAGGGGCATGTAATTACAATTCTTGATCTAATAATTCACAGCAGGGCCCATTCCTGTGCCCACCAAGACTAACTGTGAGCCCTTACAGTGTTGTGTCAACACCACCACCACCAAAGGCCCAATTTTTCAGCCCCTGTTCAACAGGGGAATGCAATTACAATTCTTGATCTAATAATTCACAGCAGGGCCCATTCATGCACCCACCAAGAGTAACTGTGAGGACTCACAGTGTTGTGGCAACACCAATATGTAAGGGGCAAATTTCAGCTGAGTATATACGGCAGGCCCCTACTTTCAAACATCCAACTTACAAACGACTCCTCCTTGCAAACAGAAGGATACAACAGGAAGTGAGAGGAAATCTACCCCTAGGAAGGGAAATTCTCTCCTGTAAGAGTTAATATGGGAAAAAAGTGTCTCCTCTCCACTGATGCTTTATCACCAATTCTTGTTTCAATAAAAAACCCAAATTTTCAAAACACATTTGTCATTAGGACGGAAAGTGAGGTGAACTGTTCTGAACAGGTGCACACTGCACAGACAGCAAAACAAATGTTACAGGGGTGATAACCCTTCCCTATGTTTTCCAAAAAGCTTAAAAATAGATTTTTTGGCTGGAGCTACACTTAAACAATGTACCTGTTCAAAATTACAAACAGATTCTACATAAGAACAAACCTACAGTCCCTGTCTTGTATGCACCGCCTGTATACGGCTGTTCAGAGTATATAGGGCCTTCTTTATTTTGTGTGCGGGGTTCCCCTTAATATCCATACAAGACCCAAAGGGGCTGGTAATGGGCTGGGGTAAGGGGGGGGCTGTGATGGGGTAGCTATGCCATTTTTCTTAATGATTTTCATCCATATTACCGGGACCAGACATTACATTAAAGCCGCAAGCAGTTTTAAATGGCTTTTTTTCCTTTAGAAATGTAATTTTGTGCAGGGACAGTTCTAAACACGGGAAACACGTGGCACTTCACAGGCATACTTTAGACATCCCCCAGGTACGATATTTAAAGGAATATTTGACTTTTTTTTTTCACTTTATGCATCATTAAAATGACTGCTCCCGAAAAACGGCAGTTTTTAAAACTTTTTTTTGGATTGATACATGTCCCCTGGTGCAGAACCCGGGTTCCCAAACCCTTTTTAGGACAATAACATGCATATTAGTCGTTATAAATAGCACTTTAGATTTCGAACGTTCGCATCCATTGTATTTAATAGGGTTCTAAAGTTTGTGCGAACTTTCGGTCCGTTCGCGGGTTCTGGTGCGAACCGAACCCGGGGGTGTTCGGCTCATCACTACTGTGTAGGTGTGCGTTTCCATTTCCCTGTATACTGTGCTTGCTAAGCTACACGTCCAAGAGTTTTTCAAAGTGAATTCCACATCCTTACTGCTCTGACAGTGAAAGAACCCCTACGCCGTTTAAGGTTAAACCGCTTCTCTTCCAGTTTTATTGAGTGGCCTCGTGTCTTCTTTTTTTTATTTTTATCAAATCCTTTTTTATTCTTATTTTACACCACATATAAAACCATACGACCTTCGTCCTTTAAATATCACATTATGTACATCAAATATCACAGCGATGATACATTTCACAATTCCTTCTTCCATTCTTCCCTATACATTCCCCCTTATCCCCCATCCCTTCACCAACTTCACTTTCAAACTCCCACCCTTAATGTGTTTCCACTTCTATCCATTGTTTCCACATAGTTTTGAATTTCTTGTTATTTCCCCTTTTAGTGTGTATAAATTCTTCTTTGTTAATCATATCCTCTATCACCTTCCTCCATTCTAACACCGTGGGGGGGTTTACCGATTGCCATTTCTGCACAATAAGTTTCCTTCCCTGGAACAAACACCTTATAATTGCCGTTTTTTTTATCTCCTACGAGGCCCAATACACGTCTTATGCCGCATACACACGACCATTTTTCTCGGGAACAATTAATTTTTTTCTCTTTGACGAGAAAAACGACCGTGTGTGGGCTTTTGGTCATTTTTCCCGACGAGAAAAACGGCATTAATCACGACGAGAAAAATTAGAACATGCTCTAATTTTTCTCGTCGTGATTCACGGCATTTTTTTCCGCGGCAGTTTTCCCATAGGGAAACACTGCCGGGGAGCCTACACACGGTCGTTTTTCTCGATCAAGAGAAAAAATGACGGGAAAAACGGCCGTGTGTAGGGAAACAAGCCGTTCCTCGTTTTTCCCATCAATTTTCTCGAAGGTGTTTTCACCGTTGAGAAAATCGATCGTGTGTACGCGGCATTAGCCTCTGGCTGCAAAGCAGTCTCAAATACCGCATTTATTTTTTCCACAATCTCCTTCCAATACTGATATAGCTTGGGGCACCTCCAAAACATGTGCATTAGGTCTCCCCTGTCGTCCCCACATCTCTGACATCTTGCGTCCTGCCTCCTGCCAAACTGGAACATTCTTTGAGGTGTGTAGTATGCTCTGTGTATCAGGAAAAGGTGGGACACTATCTGCGAGGGGGACAGTGACACTCTGGATCCTGCTTCTAATATGCTTTTCCACTGTTCCCCCGACAGTGGGCCCACATCCCTCACCCATTTATCCTTATTCTTAGTGTCTAATTTCACGCCTTGGTCCACCTCCTCTATATGCCCATACAGCTCTGAGATCATCCCTCTGGAGTCTTCTGTGTTTACCAGCTTGCGGAGAAGAGGCATGTCGTTCCATGCTGGTGGGCCCTGGCCAAATTGTGCGTTTGCCGCGTGTCTAACTTGCAGGTATCTGTAAAAGGATCCGTTTGGGACTGCGTATTCTTCCCTTATCTCCTGAAATTATTTAATTCGCCCTGCTTTGAAGATATGTGATAGTAGGTGTATTCCACCCCATCCCATTCTTCAATTTTTCCCGTAGCTTTAAATTCTATTAGATTGTTATTATCCCATATTGGGGAAAATTCTGAAAATCCACTACATCCCAACATCCTCTTAGTGGTCTCCCAGCATCTTACCATCAGTTGAGCCGTGGGGCACCTAGAGCAAAAAGAGTCCGCCTCCACTGCCTTAACCAATGTATCATGGCTGGTATCGTTCAAAATTTACCCTTTTACAGCTTCTCTACCTGCAAATAAATTGCTACCCTGCATATGCTGCATTTGTGCGGCCAAGAAATAGTGTCTCGGGTTTGGAAGTGCCACTCCCCCTTCTCTTTTGGTTGCTGTAAGATTCGGAGGCGGATCCTAGCTGTCCTCCCCCTCCATATCAGTTCCCTAAATAAACTATCCAGTTCTTTAAACCAGAGTTTGGGAATCCATACGGGAGAGTTATGCAGGATATACAGGATTTGCGGCATCCAAACCATCTTCACCAGGTTGCACCGACCAGCCACGGAAAGTGGGAGCCGGTTCCAAACTCTGCACTTCTGTCTCAGCTTAGTCAACAGAGGTACTAAGTTTCCATCTATGTACTGCCCTGGATCTCTGATGACAGTTATTCCCAAATATTTCATTTGGTTCACAACCTTCACCTGAGTTATCTGGCGTGACAGTGGGTCTATCGGCAAGAGTGCTGATTTATCCCAGTTGATTGTTAGCCCTGAGACTTTGCCAAAAGCCCCTATTATGCCCATCACTGTCGCCAGTGAGGTCTGCCTATCCCCTAGAAAAAGTAAGATGTCATCCGCGTACATTGCGATCTTCTCCTCCCCCAGTCTCCTCCTGAAACCCTGTACTTCCGGGGATGCCCTTATGGCGATAGCCAGTGGCTCCAATACGAGGGCGAAAAGCAGAGGCGACAATGGGCACCCCTGCCTTGTCCCCCTCTCAAACCGGAACCACTCCGAGCACTCGCCATTTATCCTCACCTTCGCCCTAGGGCTTTCTTACAGAATTTTTATCCATTGGATAAATTTAGGACCAAACTTGGATCCTGCCAGCACCCTCCACAAGTAGTGCCACTCCACGCTATCAAACGCCTTTGTGGCATCCAAAGACAGAACCGCACTGGACCCCTCCTCCTCTATTGGCAACTGTATATTTAAATACGTTCTTCTTATGGTACTTGTGGATCTACCTGGAATAAATCCAGTCTGGTCCGGGTGTACCAATTTTGAGAGCAATTTGTTTAATCTCGTTGCCAGTATTTTGGCTAAAATCTTCACATCTGAGCACAATAAGGATATCTGCCTTTTTTCCCTCCTTTTAGTAGAACGATAATTGTTGCCTCCTGTCATAGATGCCGGTAGCTTCCCTTCATCTGCCTCCCAATGAAATACCTCCAAGAGTCCTGGGAGTCCTGAGTCCTGGGAGGAGCGCCTCGCTGTAGGATTTATATATTTCGATTGGCAGGCCATCTGGCCCTGGGGCCTTTTGGCCTGCCATATTGGCTATCGCCTGTTGTAGCTCTTCCAGCGCAAGCGGTGCCTCTAGTCTCTCTTTGTCTTCCTCTGATAACTGGGGAATCTGCAGTCCTTCGAAAAAGGTCTCCATTTATCCTTCTACACCGCTATGCTGCGTGCTACTATACAACTGTTGATAATACTTTCTAAAGACTTCTACTATTTCCGGGGTTCCGCTCTTGATTTCCCCTAGTTATTAGGGCCAAAATTCTGCCCACTCTCTCTCCCTCCCCAAAGAAGGAGTGCCTTTGGAACAGCCTTTTGTTTTCTGCCTTTCCCAGCAGCAGCTTTTTATACTCTTCCTGTCCTCCCAGCCATTCTTTGTGTGTCTCCAAGGTTGGGTTTTCCACGTAGCTAACCTCTGCCCTTTTCACCTTCTCCCTTGCTGCCACCTCCTTGGAACGTGATTGTTTTTTGATGAGTGAGATTTTCTGAATTAAAACTCCTCTCAGGAATGCTTTCAGATTATCCCATATAACCCCCCCTGAAGCTGAGCCTTTATTCAAAATTATAAACTCCTTTATGCTAGCGATTATCGCCCCCGGCTCTTTAATTATTTCCAACCAAAATGGGTTTATCTTCCAATCCCTTTTGCTGCGGCCGCTACCTATCATGATTTCAAAAGTCACCCATCACCCAGTTAACAAGACAAGGGACCCGCTTCCACTGGTCCCCTGAGGCCCAAAAGGCCTTCGAGGTCCTGAAGGGTCTCTTTACCTCCGCTTCTATCCTGAAACACCCAGATTCCTCGCTGCCATTCGTACTTGAGGTAGATGCCTCTGAAGTTGCGGTAGGAGCAATACTGTCTCAAAGGCAAGGAACCAGGGCCTTGCTTCACCCAGTAGCCTTCTTCTCTCACAAGCTATCTGCGGCAGAGAGGAACTGTGACATAGGGGACCGGGAACTACTGGCGATCAAGTCTGCGTTGGAAGAATGGCGATACCTACTTGAAGGAGCTGCCCACCCGATTCTGATATTTACTGACCATGACAATCTGGAGTATCTGAAGACCGCAAAGAGATTAAAACCACGACAAGCCAGATGGGCACTTTTCTTTTCCCGGTTCTCTTTTCACGTCACTTATCGTCCTGGTGCCAAGAACACTAAACCCGATGCCTTGTCTCGAATGTTTCATGAATCTAAGGAAACCTCTTCTCCCGATACCATCCTCGCCCCTGGAAATTTCCTTCTTCTACAAGAAGATTTACTCACCCGGATCAGACAAGCCACCACTGGGCAGAGACCCTCCTCTGAATTGGAATTGCAGGCTAAAGATGGGCTGTTGTGGCACCAGAACAGGATCTACGTACCGGAAGAGCTAAAGCCAACCGTGTTGGAGCTCTGCCACGACCATGCCCTTGCCGGGCACTTTGGCATTGCCAAGACCACTGACCTGGTACAGCGCACCTTCTGGTGGCCTCGATTACGCGAAGATTGCAGGAGGTTCGTGGAGTCCTGTACTATTTGCACCTAAAACAAGGATTCCAGATCCAAGGCCTGGGGACTACTGAGACCCTTACCTGTTCCAGACAGGCCTTTGAACATGCTGTCCATTGACTTTATTGTTGAGTTGCCCCCGGCGGAGAACCATACCACTATTTTTGTGATAGTGGACCTTCTGTCCAAGATGGCACATTTCGTCCCCATGAAAGGGACCCCCTCAGCTCCTGAAACTGCATAGGTGTTCATCAGAGAGGTCGTCAGACTCCACAGGGTGCCAGCTAATATTGTCTCGGATTGGGGGGTACAATTTACCTCTCGGTTCTGGAGATCCCTCTGCAAGACTCTGGAGATAGAATTATCTATTTCTTCTGCTTACCATCCCGAGACCAACGGACAGACAGAGAGGACAAATCAGACCCTCGAGCAATACCTGCGCTGTTTTTCCTCTTTTGCACAGAATGATTGGCTCTCCCTGCTAACCATTGGCCGAGTTCGCCTATAATAACTCCATCCACTCTGCAACTAACCAGACTCCGTTCTTCGCAAACTACGGTTTTCACCCTACATTTCTGCCCAACTCCCTCCCTGAGTGCTCGGTGCATGCAGTCCAGGAAAAATGTAACTTTTTCTCATCTAATAATCAATTTCTGCGGGAAACCATGGCTAAGACTCAGGAACACAACAAGACGGTCTATGACAGGAGGAGACGGGGTGAATTAGTGCTGGCACCCAGCGACCAAGTTTGGCTCTCCACCATAAACTTAAGGATGGCGCGCCCCTCCAAAAAGTTGGGCCCCAAGTTCTTAGGGCCATTTCCTGTCAAAAGGAAGATTAATGAAGTGGCTTATGAGCTGGAGCTCCCCGACTCCCTTAGAGTCCATCCGATCTTTCATGTCTCCCTGCTGAAACCTTCAGTCTCCAACCCATTCCCAGGTCGAAGTCCGGCTCGCCCTGATCCCATCATCATAGACGGGGAACAGGAATTTGAAGTGGAGGCTATTATGAACTTTAGGAGAAGAAATAACCAGAACCAATTTCTGATTAAATGGAAAGGTTACGGACCCGAAGAGAACTCGTGGGAACCTGAGGAGAACATTCAAGCCAGGAGTCTGATACAAGCTTTCAGGAGATCTCACCCCGAAAGGTTTACCCGGATGGGCATCCGGAGGCTGACCCTTGGGGGGGCAATGTCATGGAGATCCTGCCAGTAACAGGCGTCCTGGACTTCCTGGTTCCCGATCATGCATGCGCGTGCGCGCGCGCCCTACGGGTGGCGCCAGAACGGCTATTTAAATCCAGCAATTACAGACAGTCCCTGCTGTCTGCTCTACAGCGTGAGTGCCTGAGAAACCTGATCTGTGAACCTGTCTGTATCTGACCCGGCTTGTCTTGACCTTCCAGCTATCCGCCTGACCTCCGGCCTATTGTGACCTCTGCTCTGCCTTGCCCTTCTGTACCTTGCTGCCTGCCAGTTAACTGACCCGGCTTGTCTGACTACCCTGCCTTTCCCAGGCTCCAGCCCGGTCTGCTGAGCTGTTCCAGTCCTGCTTCCTGAGTTCCTGTTCACCTGCTGTGTTCCAGAGTTCCTGGTTCCTGTTCACCTGCTGTGTTCCAGAGTTCCTGGTTCCTGTTCTCCTGCTGTGTTCCAGAGTTCCTGGTTTCCTGTTCACCTGCTGTGTTCCGGAGTTCCTGGTTCCTGTCTACCTGCCATACTTCCGTGCACCTGGATCCAGCCCTGACTACCCAGCCACCTGCTCCGTGGTTGATCCTGTCAGGCACTCGTACCCCTTCTACCTCCGCGCCTCCTGTTACACTACCAGGGGCCGCTGGTGGAAGCCGTAAGGGAGGCCTTCCTCTGCTAAACCGGGCTCGTCACCGCCAGGTACGTGACAGCTGATTCCCTGTCGGGGGGTGGAGGTTAGTTGGGAGAGGAGCGTGGAGAGAGGAAGGAACTCTCTCACTCTCTCACTCCCGCATCCCACATCCGCATCCGGTCACGCCCTGGAGCCTGGCTTCGAGTCTTCTTACACTCCCTGAGACTGAATAGTTTATTCCCCATGCCAGAATCACTATTGAGGTATTTGTATATCGTTATCAAATCCCCTCTTAATCGTCTCTTCTCCAGAGAGAATAACTATAGTGCTTGTAGTCGTTCCTCGTAACTGAGGTCCTCCAATCCATTTTATTAACTTTGTTGCCCTTCTCTGAACTCTCTCCAGTTCCAGCACCTCCCTCGTGGGGATTGGTGAGCAGAATTGGATGGAATACTTCAGATGTGGCCGAACCAAAGTTTTATAATATGGCAGGATTATTGTTTTGTCTTTGGAGTATTTTTTTTTTTTATGCATGCTTATATTCTGCTGGCTTTGCTTGCTGCAGCTTGGTGTTGCATGCCATTGCCGAGTCTGTGATCTACTAGGACCCCCATATCTTTCTCCATTCTGAATTCCCTCAGTGGTTCTCCCCCTAGCGAGTAACTTGCATTAGCATTTTTAGCCCCCAAATGCAGAGGCGGCTCTCTAATTAGGCAAATTAGGCGGTCGCCTAAGGCCTCGCACTCACAGGGGCCTCGCGGCTGCCTAATTTGCCATGTCGGCGTCATCGGATCTCTCTATTACCCCTCTCTCTTTCTCACCTCCCCCTCTCTCCCCCCTCTTGCATTGGCTGAATATGTCTGATGGGTGAGGAGGGTGCCCTGGAAGTGGTGCTGATCACCTGTGTGCTAGATCCGTGCATTTTCTGCAGCCATTTTTCTTGCTTGAATTATTTTTCCCATTATAGGCGTGAGTGGGGCCTCACATCTAAGTTTTGCCTAAGGCCTTACAAAGCCTAGAACCGCATCTGCCCAAATGCATTACCTTACATTTTTCAACATTAAACCTCATTTGCCATGTAGTTGCCCACCCCATTATTTTATTGAGGCCATTATTTTATTGTAAAGTTTCTAAATCTTGCTGTGAAGTTATTTCCCTACTTAGCTTTGTGTCATAAGCAAACATTGAGATTAAGCTATGTATACCAAACTCTATATCGTTTATAAAAAAAATTAACAGAATTGCTGCCAGGACAAAGCCTTGGGGCACCCCACTTATCACTCTAGACCAATCTGAGTATTCACTATTTATCACCACCCTCTGAACACACCCCTGTAACCAGTTTTTTATTCATGTACAAACCCTATGGTCCATGCCTACAGACCTACATACCTACATACTTTTGCAAAATCCAGATATATCGCATCCACCGGTCTTCCCTTATCTAGACAGGTCAGGGTTGAACCACAGGTGACATTACTATGCCCTTGGGTGTCCCCTCTCGGCAGTGGTATGGTGGGCGTGGCCAGCCTGCTGTGCATGCTGGGAGGGGATATAAGAGGAGGCAGACGCCATCTTGAGAGGAGGGGTACTGAGGAGCAGTACTGAGGAGCAGTCCGTCTGCGCCTCATGGCCCTTCAGGCCATGGGAGTGCGCATGGGTGTATCAGTCTCAGGCACCTTTAGCCTGGGGCTGCATCTCTTCACGTAGGTTCAGCACCTTTAGCTGGCCTACCCCCGAAAGAGGAGTTCCAGGGCACCCGAGGGTGACCAGTTCTGGAGAGGGAGCCAGGGTTACCGGTGAAGGGAGTCCCGCCTCGGATGAGGCCTAGTCACCTACAGAGGGATTCCATGATTCCGCCACAGGCCTTGTACCGTGCCCCATTGGCACCTAGGTTCTAATTGTTGCTAGGCCGGGAAGTTCGGGACTTAAAGATTCTGTGGCAGAGGATCTCCCGATCCTATCCCTAGGAAGTTCAAGTGAAGTTCGTGCATCTCTCCGGCTGCTAGGACCGTGAGAGCGGACTATCCGGGTGAGCAAAGCCCACTCGGGATTGAGTGGTGATACTAAGTGCTGATTAAGTGCCGCGTGCCTGAACCTGCCTCCCTGTTACTTTATTCTTCATCTTCAACTTTCCAAGCGTATAGAAAATAAACCTTCCTTCATTGAGGTTTAATCTTGTCTGGACATTGGCCTTACTGATGCACAAACAACAGACTTTTCCCTACACTCTAGGGACGAGAACCAGCCGAAAGGAGGTAACTCGCTGCACGACCCAACAATTCAGAACACCGCTCATCCTCTTATTAAAGAAGGAACCTGGGTATTGTAGTATAGTGTGTCCCGCCTTGTGGAGGTAAGGCTAGAGATTCTGTGTGCTACATATAATTTTTTTATTAGTAATGGCAGCGATCTGCGATTTTTATCTTGACTGCGACATTATGGCGGACACATCGGACCCTTTAACGCTATTTTGGGACCATTGTCATTTATACAGCGATCAGTGCTATAAAAATGCATTGATTACTGTGTAAATGACACTGGCAGGGAAGGGGTTAACCACTAGGGGGCGAGGAAGGGGTTAAGTGTGTCCTAGGGAGTGATTCTAACTGTGGGGGGGATGGGCTACCAGTGACACGACACTGATCACTGCTCCCGATGACAGGGAGCAGAAGATCAGTGTCCTGTCACAAGGCAGAACAGGGAAATGCCTTGTTTACACAGGCATCCCCCTGTTCTGCAGCTCTGTGACACGATTGCGGGCACCCGGCGGACATCGAGTCCGCGGGACCCACGGTCACACTCACGGAGCTTGCAGCAGGCGCGCGCCCGCAATTACGCGATTTAAAGGGGATGTACAGGTACATCCATATGCGCAGCCGTGCTATTCTGCCCACGTAAATAGTCGTACAAGGGTCGGCAAGCGGTTAACATGTCTTATTACGTTAAAGTTTCACCACTCAGGTTTACCGTCGCTCTTTTATGTAGCCAGGAGTTGGCTAATGCTGCCTGCATTGTCAGGAGGCACTGTGCAGCGTCGCTGCTGTGGAACTGTTTTCTCCTAGTGTTCAGCTGGACTCTGTGTTGTCATATATTGAATATAGAGTGACAGTATTTCATGAGGAAAGCAATGCATCTTGGGACGTGTAGTCAATGGAGTCAAGATTTGCATTCAGCTGGACTGGTTTGAACTACAAAAACCAGCCGGCTGGAGAGCAAGAACTGGGTGCTGGGAGAGGTGATAAAAGGCCTGTGTGCAGGTGGGATCTTTCTTTTGGGACCCCGGCCTGGAAGCTGCTAGCAAGTGACTCTGTGTTGGTGTGTGCTGTGGCCGAGTAGTTCTGCAGAGAGAGGTAGAAGAGCCATTGTGTGCAGGAGCATCCTTTGCCAGCTACCTCTCTCCGGCCAGCGGCGACCTGGAGGTCGCTCTTTGCACGTCCATGCCAGATCCAACCATGTTGACTGTACCCTTTGTGCAGGGCTCCAACAAGGCTTATCGCTGAGGCCCACGCCACTTCCATTACCAAGAGTCGTTGAGACTGGTGAGTGGGCACTTGCCTATTCTTCTACCACACAGACACTGCATACAGACATCACTGTTTATTCCTTTTCCTAAGCCTGTAGGACCTGGTGCCACACTGACACTTTGCAAAGCAACCGCAGTTCTCCTTTTCCACAGGACATCATAAATACCCTTTGCTACACATTGCCAGTTAAGGTGTCACCAGGCTACTTCACCTTCCACCAGGATATCTCAAGTACTCTATTCAAATAGAGCTAGCTGAAGACTAAAGGCTTATTTCTTCCCTGGGAGACTACAACATGTCCTCCTCCCCCTAAAGGAACTTTTCAATTCGTAACATAAGTGCAAGTGCCTACACCCAGGACTCTATTTGCTGACAGAGTGGGTTTAAGTATTCCAGATTTAATAATTCTATTAATGTAAGGATGTTGTTATATCTTCCTGCTCCATTAGGCCTGTGGTGTGGAGGCACAGAAGGGAGTGGTTTGACACAAGAGTGGTCACCCCTCTGCCCTCCTCCTGCCTGTTCACATCGGTTTCAGCTGAATAGAGTGTAGTTGAAAGAAAACTTTATATTCTACAATCAGTATTGCTTCTGTGTCACTGTTTTATATCATTGCTATTATTGTTTTCTTGCTACTGTGAAACTTCCTCAGGGGTCAAGTTTGGACCACTGGGGATTTATGCTCATAGCTTTTCAGTAAACATTGTTCAACTTTTGCACCTACATTGTGTGTGCCTTTAACTCTTTGAATATCATTGAAATTGTCTGAACCCAGAGTGTCAGAGGTGTCGGAGGACTTGCATGGTCGGGGCAACCAGTGGGGTAAAGGTTCAACAAGCGGCCCTCATGGGGGGAGCGCTAGTTATATTTATTACCCATTGGAATACACCTATTGATACCTTTATTTAATATGTTCCTAAAGCACTCCCATTTTTACCTAGTGTTCACTGTTTCTAGGATTTGGTCCCATTTAATATCTTGTGTTGAGCACAGTTTAGAAAAGTTGCCTCTTTTTGAAGTTCAGTGGTTTTGTACCAGTCATGTGCCTTCTTTTCCTATGATTTATGCTGAACGTAATTATTCTATGATCGCTGGATCCCAAGTTGTCCCATATCTCCACATCTGCGACCAGATCTGTGTTATCTGTAATTTTAATAGATCTAGGAAAGCATTCTTTCTAGTTGGGGCATCCACCAATTGGGACATGAAGTTATCCTGTAAGACATTTAAGAAATTATGGGCCTTAAAAGAGTTGGGTGTCCCTTCCACCCAGTCAATATCTGGATAGTTGAAGTCCCCCATTATGATGACTTTGCCCTGCCTCGCTGCCATTTCAAACTTAGAAAGGCCAACACCTCCTCGTCTTTCAGATTAGGGGGCCTGTAGCATACCCCCCACTATTCATTTCCCGCTTGTCTGTTCCCTTTTAAGCTTCAACCACAGGGATTCCATCTCCCCCTTTAGTCATTTGCAATGTCGTCCCCCACGTTCACTAGCAAATCATTTTTGATATAGAGGCAAACTCCTCCTCCTCTTCTACCCTCCCTTTCCCTTCGATACAATAAATACCCCTGGATAGATTCTAAGCCAGGCATGTCCAAAGTCCAGCCCATGGGCCAATCGCGGCCCGGTTTCCAGTTTTGAACGGCCCGCCTGGTTGTTTGGACATATATCTTTTGTGGCCCCCGACGATCTCCCAGTGCCTGGGCCACAAAGATGTATATGCCTTGGAGGACAGGGAGGAGGAGGGACGAGCGCCGTTCACACACACAGGAGAATTTCCTGTTTACGGGCAGCCTCTGTAATAGGAAGTCCCATCTCCGGCACTGCCATTGGACGACTGTTCTGTCCATCAAAGGAGGCGGGACATTCTATTTAAGAGGCCGCCATTTAAACAGGAGATTCTCCTGTAGATTATCTTTGGCGCTCGTGGGTGCATTCCTGGCAATGGTGGCTGCATTCCTGGCAATGGTGGCTGCATTCCTGGCAATGGTGAGTGCATTCCTGGCAATGGTGGGTGCTGCATTCCTAGCAATGGTGAGTGCTGCATTCCTAGCAATGGTGGGTGCTGCATTCCTAGCAATGGTGAGGCTACATTCATGGCAATGGTGGGTCTGCAGATGGGCACTGACCCCTATTTGGCTTTACAGTTCTTTATTTAAAATTATTTTCCTGAAACTTCGCTCTTAAAGTGAAGGTTCGTGTTATACGCCAATAAATAAGGTGTATCCAAATAATACGCCCGAGTTCATCTCTTTACTCACACACAGCCACAAAGGCAAGATAATTCTTGTTGGGCAGTGTATTAGTGCTCGAACGAACACACTTAGACCGAATTTTTATGGTTCAAAGAATGTCAGGAAAAATGGTCAGCCCTCACACATGTTCACTTCATTAAATCTGGCCCTCTTTGAAAAAAGTTTGGACACCCCTGTGCGAAGCAATCATATGAGCTGTCAAACCACGTTTCTGATATACCCACAGTCCAAATCCTCCACGTGTACCAGCAGCTCCAACTCCTCCATTTTGTTAGCTAGGCTCATGGCATTTGTGAACACGCCTCTCGGTTTTGTATGGGTACAAATTATTTCCTTACTATTTTTTTTGAGGCTGTAATTATGTTTTGCCAACCCACTCCCCCAGGGTTTAGGTATTATTTTACTACTAATGCCTCTATTAGTACCCTCTGACCTCCGCTAACTGTTGGCTAGCGCTTCCTCTGAATCTCCCCCCTCCGCCACCCAGGCTCTCTGGTGTGGCTCGAGGTACAGGTAGTATCTCTGAGAATATCACCTTGGAGGTCCTTCTCTTCAATGTAGCCCCTGAAATAATTTATTAGGATGCTCCATCTTCCTCTAACTTTGTCATTGGTACCCACTTGTACCATGACAGCTGGGTCCTCCCCAGCCCCACCCAATAATCTGTCCATCCGATCCGTGATGTGCAAAACCAGAGTGCCCGGTAAACATACAGTTAAGGATTCACGGTCTTTGTGACAGATTGCCCTATCTGTCCTTCAAATAATTGAGTCCCCTACCACCAGAATCTGCCTAGCCTTGCCTGTATTCTTGCTCCCCTCCTTACCCGAGCAGTCATTCCCCTGCAGCTAGGGGAGGGAGGCTGCACCAGCAATGCAACCCCTGAGCCGATATACCCAACATCACGCAACTTGGCATATTTGTTGGGATGTACCAACTCAAAACTAGCCTTCCTAAGGCTCTTCCCTCTACCCCTCCTAACTGTCACCCAGCTACCTACCTCTGGCTCCTGTACCTCCATAGCCTCACCCCCTCGATACTGGCCCCCGCCAGCACCTGTTGGATAACGTCCAAGCTCCTTTCCAGGTTGCTGATGCTTCTCACCGTTGCCACCTGATTAGATCCAGGATCGGGGCTTCCAGAAACTACTAGATCACATCTCGCACAGCAGTATTTACACTCAAACGGCTCTTCAAGGAAAGCATACATGGAGCAAGATGTGCACTGGGTCGCATTACCAATCCTGCTGGACATCTTACCTGCTACTCTAATGGGGATGATCCTTTTCTTCCTCTTTGCTCCTGTCTCACTGATCCCCAGGCCCTAGCTACTCCAAATTACCTTGGTACTTGAAGTTACTCCAATTTACCCCAGTACTTCAAGTTACCCCAGACTACTCTAACTTTGAACTACTCCAATTTATTTCAAGTTACTGAGTCACTGCAAACTACTCCCAGTACTCCATTTACTCCAAATTACTCTGAGTACTCCAAGCTACTCAGTTACTCCCAATATTCCCAGTACTCCAGTTACTCCCGTTACCCCGAGTTACTCAGTTACTCCCGATACCTCAGAGTTACTCACAGATACTGAGTTACTCCCAATTATCCCGAATACTTCAAGTTAACCCAACCTACATGTTTTGTGGAACCCACAGGCCACATCTTTCACTAACCACCAAATGTCTCATAAGAGCATCTCTTTAGCACAGCATGTCTCCAGCCAACAACTGCACAGCGCTGCAGGAGATGACTAGTTGTTTGATGGCTGCATGGAGACAAATGATTGAGACAACTGAGTATTGGCCAGTACTTGGCAACTGAATAGGGTGAGTGGTTCTTGCACTGTCTATAATTATTCCAAAATTTCTTAACATTACAATACTGTGTTCCCTTGCTCTTTCCAGACTCCAGCTAGTAGTGGTGAGCATTGGCCAACAAACTCCATGCTGGAAGCACACATTCACAATGTACCTTTTAAAAAAGTCTATCAATTCCCTTTAACATAGAAGTTTTAAGAAATCACAGGTAACTCCCTTTTATATTTCAGCAAAGGTCCAACAAGAAATTGATGAGGTGACGCAGTCATTGCATCTACCTGGGATCGAAAACAGACCACAACTGCCATACACCAACGCCGTCATCCATGAAATGCAGAGGGTTCTAGATTTGGCACCATTTGCTTTCTTTCACGCCGTGACGAAAGACATCGAGTTCCATGGATACACCATCCCGAAGGTATACGACTATGACATATGCCAGCCCATGAGTGTGCAGATAACAAGGGAAATAGTGATATAACACCCCTAAAAATAAAAAAAAATAAAAAAAATAAAAATGTGTAGGGTATGGGAGTATAGGCGCATGAAGTATTTCTGGCAGCCAGAAAAGTGACTGATTTCTTGTACTGCACGTGACCAGCTACCATTTAGATGTCATACAGCTTGTTCATTCTGAGTTTGTTTCTTTCAATGTTTACCTTAGCAGAATGTAATGTACTACAACAGGGTTACGCAACCTTGGAGAGGTGGAGATCTACTTGAACAACATAGAAAAGATCAAAGGTCACCAGCCCATAGCGTACTTTTTTTTTTTTTTAGGAGATACCCTAGCATAGCTCCATTAAAAAGGAAGGTTTGAAAAGTTTAGGGGGCTAAATTTAGAGGTCAGTAGTATGTATAAAAAATATATAAGCTTGCAACTAGGGATGAGCTTGGTGTTGAGTCGAACATACGTTCGACTCGAACATCGGCTGTTCGATCGTTCGACCAAGATCGAACGATTTGGGCCGTTCGCGCCAAATTCGAGTGACGCGAACGCCCCACAATGCACTACGCCATTGCAGTGCAATCCAGGCGCTGTGATTGGCCAAGCATGCACTGTGACCCCGCATGCTTGGCCAATCACAGCGCCGGCAGCGAGGAGAGCCATAATTGGCCACAGGCAGGATGCCTGTGGCCAATTATAGCTCAGGGGGATTTAGTACACACCCCACACTATAAAAAGGCCGCCAGCGGGGCGGCCTTGTGTAGTGTGTTCCGGTTCAGGGAGAGAGGATAGGCAGGGACAGTGTCAGTGCTATTTGTTCAGTTAACTTGTGTGCAGGGAGAGAGAAGGCTAGGCAGGGACAGTGTCAGTGATATTCTTTGCTAAACCTTGTGTGCAGGGAGAGAGAAGGCTAGGCAGGGACAGTGTAAGTGATATTCTTTGCTAAACCTTGTGTGCAGGGAGAGAGAAGGATAGGCAGGGGACAGTGTCAGTGTCATTTTTGCTAAGCCTCCTGCACAGTATACACCTGAAGCTAGCCCTTATTGCTGAGTTTTCCTGTTGTGTAACACAGGCAGGCATCTGCAGCACTTACAGCGGGCGTAGTGTGCTTCCTGCACAGTATACACCTGAAGCTAACCCTTATTGCTGTGTTTTCCTGTTGTGTAACACAGGCAGGCATCTGCAGCACTTACAGCGGGCGTAGTGTGCCTCCTGCACAGTATACACCTGAAGCTAGCCCTTATTGCTTGTGTTTTTTTTCTTTTGTGTTACACTAACAGGCATCTGCAGCACTTACAGCGGGCGTAGTGTGCTTCCTGCAAAATATACACCTGAAGCTAGCCCTTATTACTGTGTTTTCCTGTTGTGTAACACAGGCAGGCATCTGCAGCACTTACAGCGGGCGTAGTGTGCCTCCTGCACAGTATACACCTGAAGCTACCCCTTATTGATGGTTTTCCCACCTCCCTGCAGGCCATTAGAATGTCTGGAAGGCAAACAAGGAGAGGCAGACAGTCAGGAGTCAATAAAAGAGGGCAAGGAGGCTCTGTGTGTAGAGACAACAGTGCTAGTCGTGGACGCAGTGAATCGTCATCAGCACGTGGCAATGGGACACGCTTGTCCTTATTTTTGGCAGCTGGACGTGTTGAGCCGCATCATGCCGAAGACTTGGTAGAGTGGATGACCAAGCCCTCCTCATCCTCCTCATCCTCTCTCTCCCAGGCTCAGGGTACTGGCAAAGCAGCTGCCAAAGCGTCCTCTTCCCTCGTATCAATGTCAACATCAGTCACTCCTTCCCTAGACCCACCGTGTCCTACTAAGGGGTCCCCCGAACTGTTTGAGCACAGTGTTGGGTACATGCTCCAGGAGGATGCCCAGCGTTTCGAAGGGTCTGATGATGATACCCAGCTAGAGGAAGGCAGTAGCGTGAGAGCAGAAAGAGGGGATGCTCAAGAAGGACAGCAATCTGGCAGTCATGTTCCAGCAGCTGCAGCATACTGCCAGATTGGCTCCAGTGATGAGGAGGGAGAGGATGATGAGGTCACTGACTCCACGTGGGTGCCTGATAGGAGAGAGGAGGAGGAGGAGGATGAGGAGGAGGCACATCTCCAACTAGGCAGGATGCCCTCGGGGGGCCAGCGTAAGGGCAGCACACCGACTGAATCACACCGCAGAGCTCCGCCTGTGCAGGGCGCTGCCTCTGCCCGTTATTCCAAAAGTTCTTTGGTGTGGGCCTTTTTTGAGTCAAGTGCATCAGATCGCACCGCTGCTGTTTGCAACATATGTCTGAAGCGTATCTCGCGTGGCCAAAACATCAGCCGCTTGGGCACCACATGCTTGACCAGACATATGTTGACCTGCCATGCAGCTCGTTGGCAAGCGTATCTTAAAGGCCCACACCAAAGAACAAAGCGGACCTCTCCTTGCTCCTCATCAGCTGGGATCTCCAACCCCACTGTACCTTCAGTTCTCTCTGAAACCTGCACTGAGAGGAATGAAGGTGTACAATTAGGTGTGTCACAGCCAAATACTTTCGGGCACTCTGCTAGCAGTACACAGACGTCCAATTCTAGCAGGCAAATTTCCCTGCCCCAGCTGCTGGACCGTCAAAAGAAGTTCACTCCCAGCCATCCACATGCCCAGCGGTTGAATGCTAGCTTGGCTAAATTGCTAGCAATTCAACTGCTGCCTTTTCAGTTGGTAGACTCGGCCCCCTTCCGTGAGTTTGTGCAATGTGCGGTTCCTCAGTGGCAGGTTCCCAAACGCCACTTTTACTCACGGAAGGCGATTCCGGCTCTCTACCGGCATGTGGAAGGCAATGTCCATGCATCGCTGGACAGGGCGGTCAGCGGTAAGGTGCATATTACTGCTGACTCACGGTCCAGCAGGCATGGACAGGGACGTTACCTTTCTTTCACGGCCCATTGGGTCACTCTTTTGGCAGCTGGGAAGGATGCAGGACAAGGTGCAGTAGTGTTGGAGGTTGTTCTGCTGACACGCCTCCAAAATGCTACTACTGGTTGTTGTGACACACCTCTCTCCTCCACCCCCTCCTCTTCTTCTTCCTCCATGGCCTCTTCCTGTGCTTTGTCCTCGGAACCAGCGGTGCTCCGTAGGCATTCAAGGGGCTACACAAGTACGCAGGCAAAAAGATGCCATGCCATGCTTGCGCTGGTGTGTTTGGGGGACAGGAGCCACACTGGGGCAGAGGTTCTGTCTGCTCTGCAGGGGCAGGCCGAGAGGTGGTTGACACCATGCCAGCTTAAGCCAGGAATGGTGGTTTGCGACAATGGCACCAACCTCCTCTCTGCCCTCTGACAGGGACAACTGACCCATGTGCCCTGTGTGGCTCACATCCTTAACCTGGTGGTGCAGCGGTTCTTGGGCAGGTACCCGGGCTTACAGGATGTCCTGAGGCAGGCCAGGAAAGTCTGTGTGCATTTCCGCAGATCATATAATGCCAGTGCTCGGCTGGCTGAGATGCAAAAGGAGTTGAACCTGCCCAAGAACCGCCTTATATGTTACATGCCCTCCAGGTGGAACTCAACGTTGGCCATGCTGCAGCGGCTGCACACTCAGCATAGGGCCATCAATGAGTACCTGTGTGACTACGGCACCAAGACAGGGTCAGGGGAGCTCTGTTTTTTTTCACCACGCCAGTGGGGCATGATCAAGGATGCATGCACTGTCCTGGCACCATTTGAGGAGGCCACGAGGATGGTGAGCAGTGACAGTGCATGCATCAGTGACACTGTACCTCTTGTCCACCTGTTGGAGCATACGCTGCGTGGAATAATGGACAGGGCACTTGAGGCAGAACAGAGGCAGGAAGAGGAGGACTTCCTTGCCTCTCAATGCCCCCTTTACCCAGACAGTGTTCTTTCTGTCCCACCCATCACACAGGAAGAGAACAAGGAGGAGGAGGAGGAGGATTGTGTCAGCATGGAGGTGGAGCATGGCACTCAGCATCCACAGCAGCAGTCTTTTTGAGGGATGATTTACAGTCCCAACAAACCCGTGGACTTGTATGTGGCTGGGAGGAGGTGGCTGCGGATCATGTTGTCCTTAGTGACCCAGAGGACTCCGGACCGAATGCCTCAGCTTACCTACGCTGCATGGCCTCCTTGATCCTGCAAAGTCTGCGGAAGGATCCTCGTCATCTTCGGATCAAGGAGAGGGACCATTACTGGCTGGCCACTCTCCTTGATCCACGGTACAAGGGTAAGGTTGCGGACCTTATCTTGCCGTCGCAGAGGTAGCAGAGGATGAGACATCTCCGGGAGGCCTTGCAGAAAGGTCTGTGCAACGCGTTCCCAGAGACTGGGAGGTTACAAACTCCTGGTCCTGGACAACGAGTTGCTGAGGCTTCGGTCAGTAGCAGAAGGAGCGGTGGAGAAGGTGGCCGTCTGACCGATGCGTTAAGACAATTTTTTAGTCCACAGCCCCAAGGTATGATCGGTTCCAGCAACCATCGCCAGCGTCTGATATACATGGTGCAGGAATACCTAGGGGCAAGGTGAGACTTGGACACCTCTCTGGATTAGTGGGGGTTGAGGATGGATCACTGGCCAGATCTTGCACAGTATGCAATTGAGCTACTGGCCTGTCCTGCATCCAGCGTTCTTTCGGAACACACATTAAGTGCTGCTGGAGGCTTTGTCACGGATCACAGGGTGCGCCTGTCCGCCGACTCGGTTGATCGACTGACCTTCATAAAGATGAACCAGTCTTGGATCACCACCAGCTACCAAGTACCTGAAGCTGATATAACAGAATAATTTATTTTCAAATGTCACATCCCTTCAAGACTGATGCTGAGTGACTGTCCTGTTATGTTGACTGACTATCCTCCTCCTCAATGATCCGATTCTTGATGATAGCTTGGAAGAACTTTTTTGTTTCTGGGTGCCGCCACCAGTGGCTAAGGCCCAATTTTTCAGCCCCTGTTTAACAGGGGCATGTAATTACAATTTTTGATGCAATGCTTTGCAGCAGGGCTCATTCCTGCACTCCAACTAGAGTATCTGGAAGAGGTTGCAGTGTCGTGGCACCAGCACCAGTGCCTAAGGCCCTATTTGTCTGCCCCTGTTTAACAGGGGCGTGTAATTAAAATTTTTGATGCAATACTTTGCAACAGGGCTCATTGCTGTGCTCCAAGTACAGTATCTGTGAGGGGTTGCAGTGTTGTGGCACCAGTGCCTAAGGCCCAATTTTTCTGCCCCTGTTTAACAGGGGCATGTAATTACAATTCTTGATCTAATAATTCACAGCAGGGCCCATTCATGCGCCCACCAAGAGTAACTGTGAGGGCTTACAGTGTTGTGGCACCATCACCACCACCAGAGGCTCAATTTTTCCTACCACTGTTCAACAATGGCATGTAAATACAATTCCTGATATATTAGTTTACAGCAGGGCGTTCCAGCGCCCACCAAGAATAACTGTGAGGGCTCACAGTGTTGTGGCAACACCAACATGTAAGGGGCAAATTTCAGCAGAGTATATACGGCAGGCCCCTACTTTCAAACATCCAACTTACAAACGACTCCTACTTGCAAACGGAAGGAGACAACAGGAAGTGAGAGGAAATCTACCCCTAGGAAGGGAAATTATCTCCTGTAAGAGTTAATATGGGAAAAAGGTGTCTCCTCTCTACTGATGCTTTATCCCCAATCCTTGTTTCAAAAAAAAGTAAAACCCCACTTTTCAAAAACATTTGTCTTTGGGACGGAAAGTGAGGTGTAATGTTCTGAACAAGGGGCACAGACAGCAAAACAAATGTTACAGGGGTGATAACCCTTCCCTATGTTTTCCAAAAAGCTTAAAAATAGATTTTTTGGCTGGAGCTACACTTAAACAATGTACCTGTTCAAAATTACAAACAGATTCTACTTCAGAACAAACCTACAGTCCCTGTCTTGTTTGCACCGCCTGCATACTGTTGTTCAGAGTATATAGGGCCTTTTTTATTTTGTGTGCGGGGTTCCCCTTAATATGCATACAAGACCCAAAGGGGCTGGTAAGGGCTGGGGTAGGGGGGGGGGCTGGTGGGGTAGCCATGCCATTTTTCCCAAAGATTTTCATCCATATTACCGGGACCAGACATGACATTAAAGCTGCAAGCAGTTTTAAATGGCTTTTTTTCCTTTAGAAATTTCATTTTCTGCAGGGACAGTTCTAAACACGGGAAACACATACCACTTCACAGGCATACTTTAGACACCCCCCAGGTACGATATTTAAAGGAATATTTCACTTTTTTTTTTCACTTTATGCATCATTAAAATGACTGCTCCAGAAAAAACGTCAGTTTTTAAAACTTATTTTTGCATTGATACATGTCCCCTGGGGCAGAACCCGGGTCCCCAAACCCTTTTTAGGACAATAACATGCATATTAGTTGTTATAATTAGCACTTTAGATTTCGAACGTTCGCGTCCATTGTATTTAATAGGGTTCTAACGCGAACTTTCGGTCCGTTCAAAGGTTCTGGTGCGAACCGAACCGGGGGGGGGGGGGGTGTTCAGCTCATCACTACTTGCAACCTAAAATATTTAAACATTAATGTGAGTACAAGATAAGATATACAAATTCTGAAACATTGGTGTGAGTTCATATGATTCTATATCAAAAAGAACCAATTATATGGTAAAAAATAAATATATATCCAAAAATAAAGTCCAATGTGTGCTCTTAACCACTTAAGGACCGGGCCATTTTTTGCGGTACGACACTGCTTCGCTTTAACTGACAATTGTGCGGTTGTGCGACGCTGTACCCAAACAAAATGTATGTCGTTTTTTTTTCTCACTAATAGTTTTCTTTTGGTGGTATTTAATCACCACTGCATCTTTTTGGGGTTTTTTTTTTGCGCTTGAAACAAAAAAAGACCGACCATTTAGAAAAAAAACAATATTTTTTGCTATAATAAATATCCCCCCCAAAAAAATATAAACAAACAAATTTCTTTTTTTTTTTTTTTTTTTCACAATCAAAATTTTATTAAAGCCAAAATGAACAAACATTTGACAGAAGTAAACAAATGCGAAATCTACATGAAAAAGATAAGTCAATGTGCAAGTAGAAGACCTACAAATACAGAAACATTCGTATTAAGGTTCGGTGAGAATTGAAAACAAACATAGCGTAATAACAGAATTTGGGAGGAAAGGGAGAGGAATGAAATTAAAGGGTTAAAAGGAGGGAGGGAATAGGGAGGGGAAGGGAGGGTAGTGGAAAAAGGAGGGAAATGCGTGTAGCATTAGAGATTATAACGGGTAGACTGATGTGTAGAAGACACAATATCAACATAGCAGATGGTAACCACACTATTAACATTTCTCAGACCGACCAGATAGTACTTAAAGAGTCTAGAAATATGTTCTCAGTTCATGAGAAGTTTATATTAAGTAAGTAAATAAGAACCACGGTTGCCACGTTTCGTTGAAGGATGTACTATTTTCATGTTTCATGGCTACAATTTCTTCCATTTTGAAAATATAGTGGACCCTGTTCAGCCAATCCTTGACTCCTGGGACATGTGAGGACTTCCAATAAAGAGGGATTAGTGTTTTAGCAGAAAGTATAAGGTATCTGGAGAGTGTTTTCTTGTATTTACTCAAAGAAAGAGAGTTAATGTTTAACAGGCAGGCTGCTGCATCAAGAATCATATTGGTCTCCGTAATGTGTTTAATCCATTTCCTTATTTCGTCCCAGTAGGCAAGCATTACAGGGCATTCCCACCAAATATGCAGAAAGGAACCCAAATGTTTGTTACAGCGCCAGCATAAATCTGAGGTTTCATTGGACCATCTCCTGGCCTTAATTGGCATGATATACCATTGGGAGAGAATTTTATAAGAGATTTCCTGGTATTTGGGCTGAATTTTATTCTTGGTTTCCTATCTGCCCATAGAAATCTCCTTTGGGCCCTAAGAAGGGTGACAAAAAAAGGTTTCAGGGATTTTAATGGGGAGGGCATTAAAGAAATACAGCAGTCTAGGTAGGACTGTCATTTTAAGGATCGCAGATCTGCCGAACCATGAAAAGGTTTTTGGTGTCCACTTTTGGAGATCTCTGATTATTTTGGTAAGCAAAGGTTTATAGTTGGCCTGATGAAGTGAGTCAATGTCACTAGTTAATTTTATGCCCAAATATTTGAGTGTGTTTTTCTCCCATTTGAAAAAATGATTGTCCATAATCAGTTTCAGTTGGTCTGGGGGGAGGCCGAGATTGAGGGCCTCAGATTTTGATTGGTTTACTTTGAAGTTGGAAATGAATCCGAAGGTTTCAAAGATTTTTTTGAGATTGGGGATCGATGTGTGGGGACATGTCAGAAAGAACACAAGGTCATCTGCATAAGCAGCTGTTTTAAATTCTCTGTTTCCAACCGTGAGTCCCTTGATATCTTTAGACAAATTGATTGTTCTGATTAGAGGTTCTAAAGAAATGATAAAGAGAAGTGGGGAGAGAGGACAGCCCTGGCGTGTACCATTATAGATTTGTATAGGGTCTGAAAAAGTGTTATTAATTTTTATCTTGGCTTGTGGGTTTCGATAGAGTGCTGCGATCCATGATAACATATTTGCATTCAGGCCAATATGAGCACAGGTAGACATCATGTAATCCCAGGAGACCCTATCGAAAGCCTTTTCAGCATCCGTGGAGAGTAATAAACCCTTTGTCTTGGAATTTCGGGCATAGTGTATTAAGTTTAGGGCTTTAGTTATGTTGTCACAAGCTTCCCTACCAGGCATAAACCCTACCTGTTCTGGTCCTATAACCTGAGATAGAAGGGGTTTTAATCTGTTAGCTAATATTTTGGCTAAAAGCTTCAGATCGGTATTTAGGAGTGATATGGGCCTAAAATTCGCACAGTCTGAATGATCTTTATCTGGCTTAGGGACCACCGCTATGTGTGCCATTAATAGCGAGGTGGAGTTATGTGTATTCTTCGCTAGGAAGTTAAAAGCTGATAGAAGGGTTTTGACTAGCAGATGTGAATAAGTTTTGAAATATTGAGAGGTGAAGCCATCCGGGCCTGGGCTCTTCCCTGTTTTAAGATCTTTAATAGCTCCTAAAATTTCGTCTATGGTTATGGGCGCCTCCAGGTTGTCTACGTCTTCTTTTTTGAGGGCGGGCATTTTGCTGTCACTCAGGAAATTTTGAATTATGTCTTTTTTCGGTAGGGATAAATAGGCGGGTTTATGTTGTTCAGAGAGATTGTATAGTTTAGAGTAAAATTTGTGGAAGAGTTCAGCTATATCTTCGGGTTTATGTCTGGAAGTGCCGTTTTTGTCTCTAATTGTCTGTGTCAGGTCACCTGTGGCCAGGTGACAGATGCACACCGTAGGGGGACAGGAGTGCACCGCAAGGTAGTGAACCCTATGGCTGACTGCTGCGGATAGGAAACTGGGTGGTTGTGGAAAGCGGGACCAGAGGAGCACAACCGGGATCCTATGGGAAGCTAGAGCCAAGATTCCCCAGGGCGCGGAGTCTAAGACCCAGCAGGTCTTCTCCAGAGCCTCTAGTGGTGAGGATGTTATGCTGCAGGCTGGGTCCAGGTCGCGGCCCCTAGAGTCTCCTAGCTCACGCCCCGTAGGATAAGGGGACAAGAGGGGAAGCAGCAGCACGAGATGTAAGAGTAACGAATAACAAGCTGAAAGTCAAGGGCCACAAGCAGACAAGGATAACGAAAGACAAGCCGAAGGTCAAGGGTCACGAGCAGACAGGGATAGTCGGGGACAAGCCAATAACGTAACCGAGAGACAGACGTAGCACACGGCAGGCAGGAACCCAAACACACAATGCCTAACAAACACGTTGATCAGCAAAGCAGGCTTGCAGTGCACAGGTTAATATAGTGTTCTGTGATAGGGCCTGGGGTGGAGTCAGGCTGGGAGGAGATTATAAAGGAAGCCAGGTGAAAGGGTTCAGGCCTCTAAGATGAACACATGGGAAGGAAGGTAAGCTGACAGACAAACACTACTGCATATCCGTGACAGTCTGTATGTGGCCAGCCAATGTTGCGTCTTTAAGGGCTTTTGCTAATTGTTTCCCACTTTTGTCCCCCTGTTCATAATATATACTTTTCTTAAAGAAAAGAGCTTTTTTGATTTTAAAGTCCAAAAGTAATTTCAGTTCAATTCTGCATTGTGTCAATTCGTCTTCTAATTTGGTTGAGAGGGACTTTTTGTGTTTTGCGATTCAAGTTTAGCAATTTGTTGGGAAAGTCTATCGATTTCCCTCTCTTTTTCTTTCTTTCTTCTGGACCCCCACTTTATAAGTTCCCCTTGTATGACACTTTTGTGGGCTTCCCAGTTGTTCAAGGGGTTAGTGTCTGTTTCTACATTGTTCCTAAAGTAGGTATTTATCGTGTCATTAAGGTCATCTTTGATTGTCTGGTCGGTCAACAGTGTAGCGTTAAGTCTCCAATTAAACGATGATTGTTTGGGTGGGGTGAATCTTAGTGATATAGCTGTGGGGGAGTGGTCAGAGAGCACGATAATACCTATCTCTGCCTTGGTCAGGTTGTGAAGATCTCTTTGTGAGATGAAAATCAGGTCAATCCGAGAGTACCTTTTGTGTGGTGGAGAAAAAAAAGTGTAGTCTCTGTCAGTTGGATGTGCGAGCCTCCATGTATCTACAAGTGACAAAGAGCTTAATAAAGTTTTCAGTGACCCGTCGATGTATCTTTCAGTGGTGAAAGAGGTATATTGAAGTCGCCATAGAAAAAAGAAAAACAATGCGCCTACTAAGTGCAGTATGTTAGTAATTTATTATTAAAAAAGTTAAAATAACAGCCAAATGGCTACTCACAAGATAGAAGTGGAGTACAGGCATAGATGTGTTCCTCTCTGTGAATTGTCTGCGGGGGGCATGAGTCAGACCGTGCATCTGTAATCTCCCAGTTGTGGAGTGCTGCCAAGATGTAGAAGTGCACTTTGTTAATGCTGCAGCAGTGTGGAGATTGCTGTGAAGCGATGGATGTAAAGCACTGTCGCTCTGTGACAGTGTGAACGTACAGTTCCCCGCAGTGTGCGGCGTGCGGTTCACGCTGGAGCGCAGTCAGCTTCGGCGACCGGACGTGACGTCAATGGCAGGCGATGGATGATGACGCGTTTCAATGCTTCCGCATTTTCCTCGGATCTGGTTGGCGATGGAGACTATCAGTCTTATATGCGTTCCAACAAGCGGAACCATCGGCATAGTCTCATATGACACTTAACTTGATACTACCAACATACGGAAGTGAGGCATATTGAACCAGAGGGGATTAATACACTAGCCTAACTATACTTACTTATAACAAAGCAATTATACATAAAAATACATAAAAATATGCAGTTAATTAAACCTTCTGGAAGACTTGCCCTATAATGGATATATATGTAGCAAAGAAATTTAAATATTGATATGGGGAATCATATATAATCATATGTTAGCATGCATTTACATGAGAAATGCGTGCCCTATAATGGATATATATGTGGCAAAGAAATTTATATATGATATGGAGAATCATATATAATCACCTGTGTTAACATAAGAGATGCATAAGAGATGCATAAGAAAACGTATAAATAATGCATAAAGGATAGACAAAAATAACCAAAGAAATACCATAAGAGGTGTAGGGAAATGCACAAAAAAATTCACAAAAAAAAATATACAATAATGCCCAGGAACTACAAAAGTACCTGGTAACATATATCTGTCCAATGATAGAATATCTAAATATTATTGAGGAAGTACCATGTATAGTATTAAAAATCTTTATGTATATAAAGAATAGTAATAGTAATAAAATATATTATATATATAATGAGAACCCAAAAGTAGTTTTAGAGAGATATTATTGAATACTAGCAATCTCAGTAAATATAGGGTATCTAGTTATGATAATGGGGACAACATGCGTGCATATGCGTATATATACACCCACAACCGCACATGCATGCATCAAATCCATTATATGTGGATATTATATTCAAACCAGAAATACCATCAGAAAAGGAATATGGAGTAACTGAAATATATAAATGGGAAAATAATCAAACAGGGTGGGGTAAGGGTCCCTTTATTTTCCCTATATATATTCTAGTCAGAGGAAAAAGGACTGGGGAGAAGTAGTATTTGTAGACAAATACGCACATATAAATCATATATGCACGTGTATACAAGAGTCTACTGTTATCACATGACCGTATTCACCTCAATCTCCTCGTTGAGTCCAAAGGGTGTAAGAGTATTTAGGATATAAATCCAGTATGTTTCCTGTTTACACAAACGTTGGAATCTCTCTGCTGATGTATATTTATCGGGTATGGATTCCAAGATCCATACTCGAAGTGCAGAGGTGTCCTTGGGATGGTGAATATTAAAGTGTCTGGAAATGCTATATTGTGGGCTGCCATCTTTGACTGCTCGGCGGTGTTCGCCAAATCTAGCTCGCAATGTGCGTATGGTCCTTCCCACATACAATAGACCACATGGGCAGGTTATACAATAAATGACGAACATAGTAGAACAATTGTAGAAAGAGGTGAGGGTATACAGTTTACTGTTGACAGAATAGTTTTTTTGACCATGAGCAACATGGGAACAGGTGAGACATAAGGCCTTATTGCATCTATACATACCTACTAAAGGTATTAGTGTTAGCTGTCTAGATGTAGTAGCTTTGGCATTAGTTTTCATTTTACTAGGTGCAATTTTGCCTTTTATGTTCGGAGCCTTGCGATATGCGAATTTAGGGAAAGGAGAGAGTGATTTTGCCAAATGTGGGTCTTGCTGTAAAATAGACCAATGTTTACGGAAAATATTTTCCATTTTCTTATGGCTATGGTGATATTGTGTAATGAACCTCATCACTGGCGTAGAAGCCTGCTTGGATTTGTGTGCCATACTGTCTGTGCGATATAAGGAGCAAGCATTGTCTACAAGATGTGGTGGGTAACCTTTGTCTGTAAACTTTGTTTTGAGAGGTATACTCTGTGTTACATAGTCATCCAATCTGGTACAATTTCGTCTAAGACGATGAAATTGGCTCTTTGGGATATTTTGGATCCATTTCGGGTGATGACAGCTGGTATAATGTAAAAAAGAATTACCAGCTGTAGGTTTTGTATAACTTTTAGTTGTTATGTCCTTATTAGTATATGATAGGTCCAAGTCTAAAAAGCATATGGATGAGATATTAGATTCTGAAGTGAAAGTATGTCCATAGGGGTTAGCATTACAATAAGCGACAAAGCTGTGGATGAGATTGGTGGGGCCGTCCCAGATGATTATGATATCATCTATATATCTTCTATAAAAGATAAGGTGCATGGAGAAAGGATTGTTGGCCCAAATGTATTTTTCTTCCCAGAAACCCATAGTTAGGTTGGCGTAACTGGGAGCGAAATTGGCGCCCAAAGGGGTGCCCTGTTTTTGGCGATAGTAGGTACCATCAAAAAGGAAATAATTATGATCCAAGCAGAAAAGAGTAGCTTGGAGTATAAAATCTACTTGATGAGTGTTAAGATGGGGATCTTTTTCAAGAAAATGAGTAACGGCTTGTATACCTGTATTGTGAGGGATGGAAGTATATAAGGAGCAGACATCTAAAGAAATCCATTGGTAAGTGGATTCCCATGTATAGGGACGCATTTGTTCTATTAGGTCTATTCCATCTCTAATATAGGAAGGCAGAGCCTGAGCTAAAGGCTGAAGGAAATGGTCTACATATAGCGAAAAACTAGAGGTGATGCTATCCATAGAGGCGACAATAGGGCGTCCTGGTGGGTTGGTTGAATTTTTGTGTATTTTCGGCAAATGATAAAAATATGGTACCTGAAAAAAGGATTTTCGAAAGAAGGCCTTTTCCTGTTTTGATAATATTCCATCTATATGAGCCTTCTCTACTAAGGCATTAGAGGCTTCTGTGAATGCAGGCAATGGGTCCTTTTTCAATATTTCATAGGTGGTGTTGTCTGAGAGAAGCCTGAGGGCTTCTCTCATGTAATCTGCTTTGTCTTGTATGATAATGCTACCGCCTTTATCAGCTGGTCTTATGATTATATTGTCATTCTGGCTCAATGTTTTTAGAGCAATATTCTCTTGTGGACTCAGATTGTTCTTGAAGTAGTTGGGTTTGGTGGATTTTGTTTCGCAAAGTTTGGTGAGTTCTGTCAGTACTACCTGATAAAATGTTTGTAAGTATGGGCCCTTAGATTGCGTAGGATTGAATATAGATTTTGGTCGAAAGGCAGTATGGATGACTGGTGGCAGTGACTCCGAATATTGGGACCAGGCAATGATGTCATCTCCTTCATTGGCATTCCATAGTTCACATAGATCTAATAATGCTTGTTGTTCCAAGGATGAATCTAATGTTGGGAGGTTGTCAGTCTGGAGATCAGTCTCTGTATCCACAATGGGTGTTTTTTTGTCTTTTATATTATGACGTCTCAATGTTAGATTTCTAATAAACCTATTAAGGTCTTTAAACATGATAAAAGAATTAGGGGCTACGGCAGGGGCAAAGTTAAGGCCCCGTGCCAGTAGTGAAAGTTCTTGTTCACTTAAAGATTGATTGGATAAGTTGAAAATTTTTACACTTTTCGCAATTTCTCTGGTCTGGTTAGATTTAGATTTGTATCCTCCCCCTCTCCTTCCTCTTCTGAAAGTTTTCTTTTTGTTGTCGGTCTGCTGGAGCGGGGGGTCTGCACTAAAAAAGTATCAATATTGTCTGTACAAGTCGCCCCAAAAGTTATTGGTGAGGTGACATGAATATCTAGCTGTTGAATGGTAACAGATGTAACATTATCTTTATAGGTGGAGTAACAGTTGCTCTTGCTACAGTTTTTCCGGAGCAGTGTGCGATGGCAGTCTCTGTATTGTTAGGAGTATATTGGACTGGAATACTGGCCATAGTAGGTGTATTGACTATAACGGTCTCTATATTGTCCACCATAATTGTATTGGAAATTGGTAGTTGTGTATCTGTTCTTTTAGTGGATTTCGGATGTAGAGTATGCGAATCATCAATAAGTAGAGGGAATGAAGTTTTTGAGGGTTCTTTGGAAATCTTACTTTTATAATTAGCCATAAATTTAGGTGACATAAGGGGCATTAATGGAAATGAAGGTTTCTGTCTTTTCCAATAGAATACTTTTTTATGATTATAATCATCTAAATCCCTTTTAAATTTGTTAAGTTTGATGCTAATCAAATTATCTTCACCTTTCTTGGTATTTCGTTTGAGAGTCCTCAGCCATTCCATAGGTAAATGACGGTAATTATTGTGTAGATCACTAATATTATTCTTAATTTTATCACAAAGAAATTGGAATCTCTTGTCTCTATGTATAGTGAGAAGATAATTTGATTAGCATCAAACTTAACAAATTTAAAGAACCCTCAAAAACTTCATTCCCTCTACTTATTGATGATTCGCATACTCTACATCCGAAATCCACTAAAAGAACAGATACACAACTACCAATTTCCAATACAATTATGGTGGACAATATAGAGACCGTTATAGTCAATACACCTACTATGGCCAGTATTCCAGTCCAATATACTCCTACTAACAATACAGAGACTGCCATCGCACACTGCTCCGGAAAAACTGTAGCAAGAGCAACTGTTACTCCACCTATAAATAAAGATAATGTTACATCTGTTGCCATTCAACAGCTAGATATTCATGTCACCTCACCAATAACTTTTGGGGCGACTTCTACAGACAATATTGATACTTTTTTAGTGCAGACCCCCCGCTCCAGCCCACCGACAACAAAAAGGAGGATACAAATCTAAATCTAACCAGACCAGAGAAATTGCGAAAAGTGTAAAAATGTTCAACTTATCCAATCAATCTTTAAGTGAACAAGAACTTTCACTACTGGCACGGGGCCTTAACTTTGCCCCTGCCGTAGCCCCTAATTCTTTTATCATGTTTAAAGACCTTAATAGGTTTATTAGAAATCTAACATTGAGACGTCATTATAATATAAAAGACAAAAAAACACCCATTGTGGATACAGAGACTGATCTCCAGACTGACAACCTCCCAACATTAGATTCATCCTTGGAACAACAAGCATTATTAGATCTATGTGAACTATGGAATGCCAATGAAGGAGATGACATCATTGCCTGGTCCCAATATTCGGAGTCACTGCCACCAGTCATCCATACTGCCTTTCGACCAAAATCTATATTCAATCCTACGCAATCTAAGGGCCCATACTTACAAACATTTTATCAGGTAGTACTGACAGAACTCACCAAACTTTGCGAAACAAAATCCACCAAACCCAACTACTTCAAGAACAATCTGAGTCCACAAGAGAATATTGCTCTAAAAACATTGAGCCAGAATGACAATATAATCATAAGACCAGCTGATAAAGGCGGTAGCATTATCATACAAGACAAAGCAGATTACATGAGAGAAGCCCTCAGGCTTCTCTCAGACAACACCACCTATGAAATATTGAAAAAGGACCCATTGCCTGCATTCACAGAAGCCTCTAATGCCTTAGTAGAGAAGGCTCATATAGATGGAATATTATCAAAACAGGAAAAGGCCTTCTTTCGAAAATCCTTTTTTCAGGTACCATATTTTTATCATTTGCCGAAAATACACAAAAATTCAACCAACCCACCAGGACGCCCTATTGTCGCCTCTATGGATAGCATCACCTCTAGTTTTTCGCTATATGTAGACCATTTCCTTCAGCCTTTAGCTCAGGCTCTGCCTTCCTATATTAGAGATGGAATAGACCTAATAGAACAAATGCGTCCCTATACATGGGAATCCACTTACCAATGGATTTCTTTAGATGTCTGCTCCTTATATACTTCCATCCCTCACAATACAGGTATACAAGCCGTTACTCATTTTCTTGAAAAAGATCCCCATCTTAACACTCATCAAGTAGATTTTATACTCCAAGCTACTCTTTTCTGCTTGGATCATAATTATTTCCTTTTTGATGGTACCTACTATCGCCAAAAACAGGGCACCCCTTTGGGCGCCAATTTCGCTCCCAGTTACGCCAACCTAACTATGGGTTTCTGGGAAGAAAAATACATTTGGGCCAACAATCCTTTCTCCATGCACCTTATCTTTTATAGAAGATATATAGATGATATCATAATCATCTGGGACGGCCCCACCAATCTCATCCACAGCTTTGTCGCTTATTGTAATGCTAACCCCTATGGACTTACTTTCACTTCAGAATCTAATATCTCATCCATATGCTTTTTAGACTTGGACCTATCATATACTAATAAGGACATAACAACTAAAAGTTATACAAAACCTACAGCTGGTAATTCTTTTTTACATTATACCAGCTGCCATCACCTGAAATGGATCCAAAATATCCCAAAGAGCCAATTTCATCGTCTTAGACGAAATTGTACCAGATTGGATGACTATGTAACACAGAGTATACCTCTCAAAACAAAGTTTACAGACAAAGGTTACCCACCACATCTTGTAGACAATGCTTGCTCCTTATATCGCACAGACAGTATGGCACACAAATCCAAGCAGGCTTCTACGCCAGTGATGAGGTTCATTACACAATATCACCATAGCCATAAGAAAATGGAAAATATTTTCCGTAAACATTGGTCTATTTTACAGCAAGACCCACATTTGGCAAAATCACTCTCTCCTTTCCCTAAATTCGCATATCGCAAGGCTCCGAACATAAAAGGCAAAATTGCACCTAGTAAAATGAAAACTAATGCCAAAGCTACTACATCTAGACAGCTAACACTAATACCTTTAGTAGGTATGTATAGATGCAATAAGGCCTTATGTCTCACCTGTTCCCATGTTGCTCATGGTCAAAAAAACTATTCTGTATACCCTCACCTCTTTCTACAATTGTTCTACTATGTTCGTCATTTATTGTATAACCTGCCCATGTGGTCTATTGTATGTGGGAAGGACCATACGCACATTGCGAGCTAGATTTGGCGAACACCGCCGAGCAGTCAAAGATGGCAGCCCACAATATAGCATTTCCAGACACTTTAATATTCACCATCCCAAGGACACCTCTGCACTTCGAGTATGGATCTTGGAATCCATACCCGATAAATATACATCAGCAGAGAGATTCCAACGTTTATATCACGCTTATATCACACAATGTCAATGGCCTCAACATACCTGAAAAGAGGTCCAAACTATTAAGAGAACTGAAAAAGACCCGACCACAGTTGATATTTCTACAAGAAACACATTTTAGAAGTGATCGCATTCCCAAGCTCACAGACAACATTTTTACACAAGTGTTTCATGCCACCAATCCCATGGCAAAAACCAAGGGAGTAAACATTTTAGTTGACAAAAATGCGCCTTTTGACATAAAACAACAACACATAGATCCAGAAGGTCGCTATATCTTCCCAAAAGGAACGTGGGAAGGCTCCCCAATCACGTTTGCTAATGTTTATTTCCCAAATTCTGCGCATATAACATTCTGCCGGAAAATAATTGATGACTTAAAGTGGTTTGTAGATGGTTGCATTATTCTGGGTGGCGACTTCAATATAGATTACAATACAAATGACGGCGCAAGAGAAAGAAACAAAAACCTAACTGGTGAATAAGATAAAAAACAATGAAATTAATCTCTGTATTAGGAAGTCCATATGATAAGAATACTAAAATTCATTTCATTGTTTTTTATCTTATTCACCAGTTAGTTTTTTGTTTTTCTCTTGCGCCGTCATTTGTATTGTAATCTATATTGAAGTCGCCACCCAGAATAATGCAACCATCTGCAAACCACTTTAAGTCATCAATTATTTTCCGGCAGAATGTTATATGCGCAGAATTTGGGAAATAAACGTTAGCAAACGTGATTGGGGAGCCTTCCCACGTTCCTTTTGGGAAGATATAGCGACCTTCTGGATCTATGTGTTGTTGTTTTATGTCAAAAGGCGCATTTTTGTCAACTAAAATGTTTACTCCCTTGGTTTTTGCCATGGGATTGGTGGCATGAAACACTTGTGTGAAAATGTTGTCTGTGAGCTTGGGAATGCGATCACTTCTAAAATGTGTTTCTTGTAGAAATATCAACTGTGGTCGGGTCTTTTTCAGTTCTCTTAATAGTTTGGACCTCTTTTCAGGTATGTTGAGGCCATTGACATTGTGTGATATAAGGGTCGGTGTCTTTCCCAGGGTTGCATAAGCCATGGTTGATACTGCAGAGAAGTGTACAGACCAAGATTTGATGAATCGATAGATAGGGTAGTCTGTGTTTGATTCTGAATAGTTTTAGGGTCTAAGAGAAGATAAAGAAAGAGGGATAACAGGGGAAAAGGGATGAGGAGGAGAGAGAGGGAAGAAGGTGGGAAGGGGACACCCCAATCTATGAGTCACTGGGTTCTTTAACTCCATGTTGTACGTGAGCCTTTTTCTATCGGATTTTAACTTCCATTACTATATGCTGACCAAGATTGACTCTTCTGCAAGAAAGTGAGACCCGTTTTCCTTGGCCTTGCAACTAACGAATCCTGAATGTGTCCTGAAGAAGCCTAACGGCGAAACGCGTTGACGCACTTGGGCTCACATCATATTATGTAGTTTCATATATATGATTTTTTAACAATTTTGTATGTCCTTTTGTATACCATGTATGTGTTTATGTCTTATTAAAGAATATATTTTTCCATATCCTCATTGTTTACTGTGCCATTAAAGTCCGACCTGGGGCTACCCTTAGGATTCCTCCCTCTTTTTGTATTTCCAGGGCAAAGATGCCAAATGGCGCCCCCCTCCACCATTCATGATGTGCAAGCTTAGAGGATCCTGTATCCAGTAAACCATTGCGCCCAGGGCAATTGTCCCTCTCGTCCACCCCTTGTCCCAAGACTTGCAGACAGCAGCCTGTTTTTTTAACTACAGCTTTAGCCATTTACCAATTCCTCCTCTCAGGCAGCTGCCACAATAATACAAAATAAGTGTTGAAATCTCTGCCATTGTAAGCAGCAGCCTTTTTATAACACTGCCAGACTAGCACTAAGGACCTGTCCTCAGCCTGCTGCTTCCTGTAGCACTGACCCCCTGAACTTACCTGTTTTGCCCCACCTCTTTCCCTCTGCTATGGCTGCTTTAACCACTTAAAGAGTAAGGAAACACCAGTTTTATTTTTTCCTCTTTTCTTCCCTGCAAAGGAAAGACATTGGGGGTTATTTACGAAAGTCAAATCCACTTTGCACTACAAGTGCAAACTACAAGTGCAAAGTGCACTTGAAATTGCACTGAAAGTGCACTTGGAAGTGCAGTCGCTGTAAATCTGAGGGGAAGCTCTGGTGATTTTATCATCCAATCATGTGCAAGCTAAAATGCTGTTTTTTATTTTCCTTGCATGTCCCCCTCGGATCTACAGCGACTGCACTTCCAAGTGCACTTTCAGTGCAATTTCAAGTGCACTTATAGTTTTCACTTGTAGTGCAAAGTGGATTTGCCTTTCGTAAATAACCCCCATAATGTGGTAGTATGCATCTGTAGCGGACCCTCACTCTCCCTCTTGCCTCTTGTGAATGGCTTGCGTCTAGGGGTACCTGGGAGAGGAGAGTGCAGGGACACTACGCCAAGCTCTTCCCTCGTGTGTGTATGAGGCTTGAGCTGAGTTATTTGAATTACCTCCGGATCTGTCCACTGCATACGAAGCCTCAGTTGTTCCCTGGAAACGTGTCTGCCAATAATAGAGCCCCACACCAATCGAAAATCCAACACTCCTTTATTTCTCAGACAGTACGGTGAACACACTCAGTTGAACTTTCAAGAACAGACGAACATGGAGGTGTAGGAACGAGTAGGCCCAGGCACAACTGAACTCTCCTATTCCTTTTTAGCGAATAGGCCTGGCGCACGGTCTCTGCCACCGACCGTGAGGTTGGTCTCTGCCACAGACCGGATGAACTGTTGAGGCCCCTGCCACAGGCCTAATAGCAGGTCCCTGCCACTGACCTGATTGAACTAGTTGGTCCACTGCCACCGGTCATTGAACGTGGACTGAACTTCCTCTTAGAATTAGGCCCCTGTTCGGGAAAGATATCCCTCCGGGCGGTCTCCAGAGGTACACCCGGCACTGGCAATCTGCTGCACCAGGTCTTCGGGTGAGTCCCTTCTCCGGTCCCTTACGCCTCTGGATTCGGGGGCCCCACTCCCGGGGCCCCCTAGGATGATCCCTCCCTCGCGGGACCCAGCGGAAGGTACTGGGCCCCAGACCTCCGGCTGAGTGCCTCACCCCAGACTGAAGGTGTCTGGGATGGAACACGAACTTCAAGTGTCCAGGCCTAGGCCGCCTGGACAACGACCGCAACCACAGCCCTCAGGCTGAAGGTGCCCGTGACTCCAACCTCGTGGCGAAGATGTCCGCCCCTTTATACCCTCCCCCAGGATGCACGGCGGGTTCCCCGCCCCGCCGTACAACCGCTACGAGAGGCCACAAAGGGTACGGCACTGCAGCGATGGTTCAACCCCGGCCCAAAGTGACAGCGCCACCTGCTGGGCCACAGAGAACTCTGCATCACTGGTGTCCTCACTAGATTTAAAAAATATATACCCGCTACACATCGCATACCAGCACATTATGTGACATTTACCTGCAAACGAAGCCCGCATTGTCCCCGCTGCAGGCCGCATCCATCTTCACCCATCTTCCTTCTGGGGCTGCAGACTCCGGCTGTGTGACTGGCCGGAGCCGCGTGACGTCACTTCCGCTTATGTCCATGGGAGCCGCTGGTCACGGCACTGACTCCTGAAGAAACGGCACGGGGGGCCGTTTCTTCAGAGCGCATGCGCCGATGACATTATTGGCACAGTATACAGTAAATATCTCCTAAACAGCGCACGTTAAGGAGATATTTACAGTACCTATAGGTGAGCCTTTTTTTTTTAGCTTACCTATAGATACAACTTACACAGAGAGGTTTACTACCTCTTTAAAGCGGAGTTCCACCCAAAAGTGGAAATTCCGCTTGTTCATCTCCTCCTTCTGGGAGAAGTTCGGCCCTCCTCCTCCTTCCGGGCCAATTATAAAGCTCAGCACGATTCGCGCATGCGCAGTAGGGAACCGGCTGTGTAGCCAAAAGGCTTCACTGCTGGGTTCACTTACCGCCAATGGCAGCGGTGCACCCGACAGTCGATCGGAAGATCAGCTGCGGTGCCGACATCGCAGGCTCCCTGGACAGGCAAAGGTAGCTGCTGACTTTAAATTTTTCCAGGTGTGGGTGGACCTCCTCTTTAAGGACCAAGCCTATTTTTGACACTTATTATATATATTTTTTACCAAAGACCCTAGAGAATAACATGGCGGTCGTTGCAATATTTTATGTCACACGGTATTTGAGCAGTGGTCTTTTAAACGCAACTTTTTGGGAAAAAATACACTTCACTGAATTGAAAAAAAATAACTAAACAGTAAAGTTACCCCATTTTTTTTGCATATTGTGAAAGATGATGTTACACCAAGTAAATATATACCTAACATGTTATGCTTTAAAATTGTACGCACTCGTGGAATGGGGACAAACTACGGTACTTAAAAAATCTCCATAGACGAAGTTGACAATTTTTTAACGGTTACCAGTTTAGAGTTACAAAAGAGGTCTAGTACTAGAATTATTGCTCTCGCTCTAATGTTCGCTGCAATAAGTCACATGTGTGATTTGAACACTGTTTACATTTGCGGGCGTGACTTACGTATGCGTTTTCTTTGTTGCACGAGCACGCAGGGACAGATCGCTTTAACATTTTTTTTTTCTTATTTGTTTTTAATTTTTAATTTTTTACCTTGTTCCTTTAGAAAATGAAAATTCTGATCACTTTTATTGCTGTCACAAGGAATGTAAACATCCTTTGTGACACTAATAGGCAGTGAGAGGTACTCTTTAAGGAGGGATCTGGGGTCTGAAAGACCTCAAACCCCTCCTCTGCACTTCAAAGTATTCAAAACACCAAAATCTGTGTTTTTGAATACCTTAGATTTTTTTTAATCTTTGCTGTTGGCTGCCGAGTAAACCGGAAGTGACATTGCTACCAGGTTACTACATCAGAGACCCAATCGAAGCCGATTCCGGCTTTGTTCGGGACTCCGGCCAGCCAGCGGACATGTCGATTGGTTGATCCGGTCTCCCGGTGGGACAGAAGACCTGGGCGGAGCGTGGCGAGAGGGGGGGGGGGGGGACGTCCTCATTGTTATCACTTCTAAGCCAACTGCCAGCTATAAAAAATAGGTACCAGGGTGATGCCTGTGGCTGCAGGCATCACCCCGGTACAACCACTTCAACAAAATGACGTACAGGTACATGATTTTGCGTGAAGTGGTTAACACAGACACAGCTCCGGGATCTCCTGGGCTGGCTGGGCGGGGACTCTGCTCACTGATTGGTGCGGTCTCTCCTGTTCCCATCTGCCCCGCCCTTTACCTAGCACTTGCCTTGACTGTAATATAGAATGCTGCTGTGATCTGAGATGTGGCAGGGGCGGTCAGGAGCGGCGGCACGGTTGTGGTTGCCATCGCGGGTGTGATCTTGTTCGCAGTCTACCTGTCAAACGGTTGCGATCAATGGGTTGCCAACCCGTGTACTACAGTGTGCAAAAGTCAATAAGGAACAAGTCTCTTGTCCTATTTGGGCACCTGTATACTTTGTATTTACTCTGCATTATTATACTCTTCCTTATTATTCCAACTGTAGCGGATATTTGAATTTGGGGAAGGCATCTGGGTGGTTGTGTAACCCAGATGCACCAATTCCTAGGGGATCCGAGACCCTTTTCTGGTTCTTGGAGGACTCTGGTGGTGTGAGGTTCCTTGGGTCCACAGGTGGCGCTGTTGCCCTGGGCCGGAGCTGAACTCACACCGCAAGACTGTACCTTTTTGTCCTTCCCTGGAGCTGGTACAGTGGGGTGGGAAACCCGCTGTGACGCAAAGGGAGAGGTCATAAAAGGGGCGGATGCCCTGACCTTGGGTTCAGAGTCGGAGGACGCGGCCGCACCCAGGCACCTTCAGCTTGGGTGCTGGCGTTCCGGTGTTCCGGGCCTAGGCGCCCTTGGCCTAGCCGGAGCGGAGATGGAGTCCATCTCAGGCACCTTTAGCCTGGGGTGAGGTACTATGGCGGATGCCTGGGGCTCAGTACCTTCAACTGAGTTCCGCGAGGGTGGAGGAATCCGAGGGGGCCCTAACTCCTTGGGTGTCCGTGTCTGAGTTCGTGAGGACTGGTGTGCAGATACTTCTCCGAAGAGTCCGGCGCAGCATCGCTGGTGATGGAGAGGCCTCCATTTCTCCCTTGGACGGATTTCTTCCTCTGACAAGGGCAAAGTGAGCGAAGGTAATTCACGTTCTATATTACCTAGTCAGTGGCAGTGACTATTCACCACTGGTGACAGCACAGTGGGCAGCAGCAAGAAGGGAAAGGGTTGTGCCTCGATCTGTCCCCATTTTCTAAAGAAGAAAGATTGTTTTATTGCTTGGCAAGAAGAATAAAACTGAGTTGTACCTACTCACTGTGTGGAACTTGGGTTACTAAGCAAAGGAGTCAGGGATGAAGGACTGGACTTGACTCTAGGACACCTACACAAAAGCCCAATCTTCTGGCCTTCACCTCTTAGTTACGGAGGACATGGGCCGTGGTGTGTATCGTCTCTCTCCCAGGTACCCCTAGACCCCTACACAACATTTACTGACAGATAAATAAGTTACATTTTGTGTATTTAGCTTGTCACAGACATTGACATGATTTATTTGGCACTGAGATGTATTTGTACTCCTGAACAATAGTCACTCTCTCTCTCTCTCTCTCTCTCTTTCTCCTTTACCAGGGTACCATCATCCTCCCATTCCTGACATCGGTGCTTAATGACCCTTCTCAATGGGAGACTCCAGAACGGTTCAACCCCGGGCACTTCCTGGATGAGGAGGGTCAGTTCCGCCATCGGGTGGCCTTCATGCCATTCTCAGCAGGTGAGAAATCCACAATATTCTGTCAGTGTCAGACTGGAGTAAACTAAACATTTTCTTCTCTTTAATACAGTGCCTTAAATAAGGATTTAACTCCCTTGAAATGTTCCACATTTTGTCGTGTTACAACCAAAAACGTAAAAAGTTTTATTGGGATTTTATGTGATAGACCAACACAAAGTGGCACATCATTGTTAAGTGGAAGGAAAATGATAAATGTTTTTTATTTTTTTTTGCAAATAAATAGGTGAAAAGTGTGGCGTGCATTTGTATTTAAGCCCCCCTTTACTCTGACACCCCTATCTAAAATCTAGTGGAACCAATTGCCTTCAGAAGTCACATAATTAGTAAATAGAGTCCACCTGTGTGTAATTTAAAGGGGTTGTAAACCTTCATTTTTTTTTAAATTATTTTAAATATTTTTTATTGATAAAATCAAACAAGGTAACATATTACATTGTACAGATTGTTTCAACAGAAATGGTACATTAACATTGGTTGAAAGCATTCATAAAAGAACCATCATTGTCCAATGCAAAGAGCCCAGCATAAACCTTAATGTGTTGAGTCAGATCTCACGTTTTAGTGTCGGGTGTACATTATGTGGGAATTCAGGCAATATGCAGATTAGGAAATCTTTATTTCGTTAGATGCATCAAGGCGTAAGAGCTCCGGGAGAGACATTGGGTACTTATACTCCGCTATGAGTACCTGTGTTTCAGAGCTCAGAATAGTTTGGTGTTTTTTTAAATAACAAACCTGTCATACTTTCCTCCACTGTGCAGTTGGTTTTGCACAGAGTGGCCCCGATCCTCCTCTTCTGGGGTCCCTCAGCGGCGCTGGTGGCTCCTCTTCTCAAGTGCCCCGTCGGAGAAGCACTCTCCTTCGGGACACTCATGCGGGTGCGTTCCCGTGTCCTGCTGCTGCGTCTATTGTCACAGAAGCAGGACTCAGCCCTGCCCCCCGACACCCGAGTCATTGGATTTGATTGACAGCAGTGGGAGCCAATGCTATCAATCTATCCAATCAGGATACGAGACACCAGCCATAGCCCCCGGAGTAAGAAAGACAGGGCTCAGGTAAGTAAAACAGGGGGTCTGGGGGGCTGCAGCATGAGAGGGTTTTTCACCTTAATGCATAAAATGCATTAAGGTGAAAAGCCACAAGGGTTTACAACTCCTTTAATCTCAGTATAAATACAGCTTTTCTTTGAAACCCTCAGAAGTTGGTTAGAGAATAGGGATGAGCTTCGTGTTCGAGTCGAACATACGTTCGACTCGAACATCGGCTGTTCGATCGTTCGACGAAGATCGAACGATTTGGGCCGTTCGCGCCAAATTCGAGTGACGCGAACGGCCTACAATGCACTACGCCATCGCAGTGTCATCCAGGCGCTGTGATTGGCCAAGCATGCACTGTGACCCCGCATGCTTGGCCAATCACAGCGCCGGCAGCGAGGAGAGCAATGATTGGCCACAGGTAGGATGCTTGTGGCCAATTATTGCTGAGGGGGTTTAGTACACGCCCCACACTATAAAAGGCCGCCAGCGCGGCGGCCTTGTGTAGTGTGTTCCGGAGCAGGGAAAGAGAAGCATAGGCAGGGACAGTGTCATTTTTTTTCCTTTACTAATCCTGGATTCCTTGTGTTTAGGGACAAATAAGGATAGGTAGGGAGAGTGTCAGTGTGTTATTCTGTGCTAAACCTTGTTTGTAGGGACAGAGAGGTACAGTGAGGGAAAGTGTCAGTGTGCTATTCTGTTCTAAACAAATCTTGCTGAACCATATTTGAAATCCTTGAGTTTAGGGACAGAGAGGTACAGTGAGGGAAAGTGTCAGTGAGCTATTCTGTTCTAAACCAATCTTGCTGAACCATATTTGAAATCCTTGAGTTTAGGGACAGAGAAGGACACTCGTGGAAACTATCAGTGTGCTATTCTGTGCTAAATCTTGTTTGTAGGGACAGAGAAGGACAGTGAGTGAAACTGACAGTGTGCTATTCTGTTCTAAACCAATCTTGCGGAACCATATTTGAAATCCTTGAGTTTAGGGACAGAGAAGGACACTCGTGGAAACTATAAGTGTGCTATTCTGTGCTAAATCTTGTTTGTAGGGACAGAGAAGGACAGTGAGTGAAACTGACAGTGTGCTATTCTGTTCTAAACCAATCTTGCTGAACCATATTTGAAATCCTTGAGTTTAGGGACAGAGAGGTACAGTGAGGGAAAGTGTCAGTGTGCTATTCTGTTCTAAACCAATCTTGCTGAACCATATTTGAAATCCTTGAATTTAGGGACAGAGAGGTACAGTGAGGGAAAGTGTCAGTGAGCTATTCTGTTCTAAACCAATCTTGCTGAACCATATTTGAAATCCTTGAGTTTAGGGACAGAGAGGTACAGTGAGGGAAAGTGTCAGTGTGCTATTCTGTTCTAAACCAATCTTGCTGAACCATATTTGAAATCCTTGAGTTTAGGGACAGAGAAGGACACTCGTGGAAACTATCAGTGTGCTATTCTGTGCTAAATCTTGTTTGTAGGGACAGAGAGGTACAGTGAGGGAAAGTGTCCGTGAGCTATTCTGTTCTAAACCAATCTTGCTGAACCATATTTGAAATCCTTGAGTTTAGGGACAGAGAAGGACACTCGTGGAAACTATCAGTGTGCTATTCTGTGCTAAATCTTGTTTGTAGGGACAGAGAAGGACAGTGAGTGAAACTGACAGTGTGCTATTCTGTTCTAAACCAATCTTGCTGAACCATATTTGAAATCCTTGAGTTTAGGGACAGAGAGGTACAGTGAGGGAAAGTGTCAGTGAGCTATTCTGTTCTAAACCAATCTTGCTGAAGCATATTGCAAATCCTTGTGTTTAGGGACAGAGAAGGATAGGCAGGGGACAGTGTCAGTGTCATTGTTGCTAAGCCTCCTGCACAGTATACACCTGAAGGTAGCCCTTATTGCTCTTTTTCCCATCTCCCTGCAGGCCATCCATTAAAATGTCTGGAAGGCAAACAAGGAGAGGCAGACAGTCAGGAGGCAAAAAAAGAGGGCAAGCAGGCTCTGTGTCTGGGGGCAACAGTGCTGGTCGTGGACGCGGTGCATTGTCATCAGCACATGGCCATGGGACACGCTTGTCCTTCTTTTCGGCAGCTGGACATGTTGAGCCACATCATGCCGAAGACTTGGTAGAGTGGATGACCAAGCCCACCTCATCCTCCTCATCCTCTCTCACCCAGGCTCAGGGTACTGGCAAAGCAGCTGCCAAAGCGTCCTCTTCTCTGGTATCATTATCTTCATTAGTCAATCCTTACCTAGACCCACCATGTCCTCCTCCTGAGGAGACCCCCGAACTGTTTAAGCACAGTGTTGGGTACATGCTCCAGGAGGATGCCCAGCGTTTCGAAGGATCTGATGATGATACCCAGATAGAGGAAGGCAGTAGCGTGAGAGCAGAGAGAGGGGATGCTCGAAAAGGACACCAATCTGGCAGTCATGCTCCAGCAGCTGCAGCATACTGCCAGATTGGCTCCAGTGATGAGGAGGGAGGGGATGATGAGGTCACTGACCCCCCGTGGGTGCCTAATAGGAGAGAGGAGGAGGAGGAGGATGAGGAGGAGGCACATCTCCAACGAGGCAGGATGCCCTTGGGTGGCCAGCGTATGGGCAGCACACCGACGGAATCACAACGCAGAGCTCCGCCTGTGCAGGGCACTGCCTCTGCCCGTCATTCAAAAAGTTCTTTGGTGTGGGCCTTTTTTGAGGCGAGTGCATCAGATCGCACAGCTGCTGTTTGCAACATATGTCTCAAGCGTATATCGCGTGGCCAAAACATCAGCCGCTTGGGCACCACATGCTTGATCAGACATATGTTGACCTGCCATGCAGCTCGTTGGCAAGCCTACCTTAAAGACCCACACCAAAGAACAAAGCGGACCTATCCTTGCACCGCATCAGCTGGGATCTCCAACCCCACTATACCTTCAGTCCTCTCTGAAACCTGCACTGAGAGGAATGAAGGTGTAGAATTAGGTGTGTCACAGCCAAGTACTTGCGGCCACTCTGCTAGCAGTACACTGACGTCCGATTCTAGCAGGCAAATTTCCCTGCCCCAGCTGCTGGACCGTCAAAAGAAGTTCACTCCCAGCCATCCACATGCCCAGCGGTTGAATGCTAGCTTGGCTAAATTGCTAGCGCTTCAACTGCTGCCTTTTCAGTTGGTAGACTCGGCCCCCTTCCGTGAGTTTGTGCAATGTGCGGTTCCTCAGTGGCAGGTTCCCAAACGCCACTTTTTCTCACGGAAGGCGATTCCGGCTCTCTACAGGCATGTGGAAGGCAATGTCTTGGCCTCGCTGGACAGGGCGGTCAGCGGTAAGGTGCATATTACCGCTGACTCATGGTCCAGCAGGCATGGACAGGGACGTTACCTTTCTTTCACGGCCCATTGGGTCACTCTTTTGGCAGCTGGGAAGGATGCAGGACAAGGTGCAGAGTGTTGGAGGTTGTTCCGCCGCCACGCCTCCAAAATGCTACTACTGGTTGTGACACACCTCTCTCCTCCACCCCCTCCTCTTCTTCTTCCTCCATGGCCTCTTCCTGTGGTTTGTCCTCGGAACCAGCGGTGCTCCGTAGGCGTTCAAGGGGCTACGCAAGTACGCAGGCAAAAAGATGCCATGCCGTGCTTGCGCTGGTGTGTTTGGGGGACAGGAGCAACACTGGGGCAGAGGTCCTGTCTGCTCTGCAGGGGCAGGCCGAGAGGTGGTTGACGCCACGCCAGCTTAAGCCAGGAATGGTGGTTTGCGACAATGGCACCAACCTCCTCTCCGCCCTCCGACAGGGACAACTGACCCATGTGCCCTGTATGGCTCACGTCCTTAACCTGGTGGTGCAGCGGTTCTTGGGCAGGTACCCGGGCTTACAGGATGTCCTGAGGCAGGCCAGGAAAGTCTGTGTGCATTTCCGCAGATCTTATAATGCCAGTGCTCGCCTGGCTGAGCTGCAAAAGGAGTTGAACCTGCCCAAGAACCGCCTTATATGTGACATGCCCACCAGGTGGAACTCAACGTTGGCCATGCTGCAGCGGCTGCACACGCAGCAGAGGGCCATCAATGAGTACCTGTGCGACTACGGCACCAGGACAGGGTCAGGGGAGCTCAGGTTTTTTTCACCACGCCAGTGGGGCATGATCAGGGATGCATGCACTGTCCTGGCACCATTTGAGGAGGCCACGAGGATGGTGAGCAGTGACAGTGCATGCATCAGTGACACTGTACCTCTTGTCCACCTGTTGGAGCACACGCTGCGTGGAATAATGGACAGGGCACTTGAGGCAGAACAGAGGCAGGAAGAGGAGGACTTCCTTGCCTCTCAAGGCTCCCTTTACCCAGACAGTGTTCCTTCTGTCCCACCCATCGCACAGGAAGAGGAGGAGGAGGAGGAGGAGGAGGAGGATTGTGTCAGCATGGAGGTGGAGGCTGGCACTCAGCATCATCAGCAGCAGTCTTTTAGGGATGATTTACAGTCCCAAGAAACCAGTGGACTTGTACGTGGCTGGGAGGAGGTGGCTGCGGATCATGTCGTCCTTAGTGACCCAGAGGACTCCGGACTGAATGCCTCAGCTAACCTACGCTGCATGGCCTCCCTGATCCTGCAAAGTCTGCGGAAGGATCCTCGTATTCTTCGGATCAAGGAGAGGGACCATTACTGGCTGGCCACTCTCCTTGATCCACGGTACAAGGGTAAGGTTGCGGACCTTATGTTACCGTCGCAGAGGGAGCAGAGGATGAGACAACTCCGGGAGGCCTTGCAGAAAGGTCTGTGCAACGCGTTCCCAGAGACTGGGAGGTTACAAACTCCTGGTCCTGGACAACGAGTTGCTGAGGCTTCGGGCAGTCAAAGAAGGAGCGGTGGGGAAGGTGGCCATCTGACCGATGCGTTCAGATAATTCTTTAGTCCGCAGCCCCAAAGTATGATCGGTTCCAGCAACCATCGCCAGCGTCTGATATACATGGTGCAGGAATACCTAGGGGCAAGGTCAGACTTGGACACCTTCCCCACCGAAAATCCTCTGGCTTACTGGGTCTTGAGGATGGATCACTGGCCAGAGCTTGCACAGTATGCAATTGAGCTACTGGCCTGTCCTGCATCCAGCGTTCTTTCAGAACACACATTCAGTGCTGCTGGAGGATTTGTCACGGATCACAGGGTGCGCCTGTCCACCGACTCGCATGATCGACTAACTTTCATCAAGATGAACCAGTCTTGGATCACCACCAGCTACTACACACCTGATGCTGATATAACAGACTAATTGATTTTAAAATGTCACATCCCTTCAAGACTGATGCTGATGCTGAGTGCCTGTGCTGTTATGTTGACTGGCTATCCTCCTCCTCCTCCTCAATGATACGATTAATGATGATAGCTTGGAAGATCATTTTGGTTTATGGGTGACACCACCAGTGGCTAAGGTCCAATTTTTCAGCCCCTGTTTAACAGGGGCGTGTAATTAAAATTTTTGATGCAATACTTTGCAACAGGCCTCATTGCTGTGCTCCAAGTACAGTATCTGTGAGGGGTTGCAGTGTTGTGCCACCAGTGCCTAAGGCCCAATTTTTCAGCCCCTGTTCAACAGGGGCATGCAATTATAATTATTGATCTAATAATTCACAGCAGGGCCCATTGCTGCGCCCACCAAGAGTAACTGTCAGGCCTTACAGTGTTGTGGCACCAGCACCACCATCACCACCACCACCACCACCAAAGGCCCAATTTTTCAGCCCCTGTTCAACAGGGGCATGCAATTACAATTCTTGATCTAATAATTCACAGCAGGGCCCATTCATGCGCCCACCAAGAGTAACTGTGAGGGCTCACAGTGTTGTGGCAACACCAACATGTAAGGGGCAAATTTCAGCTGAGTATATACGGCAGGCCCCTACTTTCAAACATCCAACTTACAAACAACTCCTCCTTGCAAACGGAAGGATACAACAGGACGTGAGAGGAAATCTACCCCTAGGAAGGCAAATTCTCTCCTGTAAGAGTTAATATGGGAAAAAAGTGTCTCCTCTCCACTGATGCTTTATCACCAATTCTTGTTTCAATAAAAACCCAAAATTTTCAAAAAACATTTGTCATTAGGACGGAAAGTGAGGTGAACTGTTCTGAACAGGTGCACACTGCACAGACAGCAAAACAAATGTTACAGGGGTGATAACCCTTCCCTATGTTTTCCAAAAAGCTTAAAAATAGATTTCTTGGCTGGAGCTACACTTAAACAATGTACCTGTTCAAAATTACAAACAGATTCTACATAAGAACAAACCTACAGTCCCTCTCTTGTATGCACCGCCTGTATACGGCTGTTCAGAGTATATAGGGCCTTTTTTATTTTGTGTGCGGGGTTCCCCTTAATATCCATACAAGACCCAAAGGGGCTGGTAATGGGCTGGGGTGGGGGGGGGGGGGTGATTTTGGTAGCTATGCCATTTTTCTTAAAGATTTTCATCCATATTACCGGGACCAGACATTACATTAAAGCCGCAAGCAGTTTTAAATGGCTTTTTTTTCCTTTAGAAATGTAATTTTGTGCAGGGACAGTTCTAAAAACGGGAAACACGTGGCACTTCACAGGCATACTTTAGACAACCCCCAGGTACAATATTTAAAGGAATATTTGACTTTTTTTTTTCACTTTATGCATCATTAAAATGACTGCTCCCGGAAAACGTCCATTTTTAAAACTTCTTTTTGCATTGATACATGTCCCCTGGTGCAGAACCCGGGTTCCCAAACTCTGTTTAGGACAATAACATGGATAATAGTCGTTATAATTAGCACTTTAGAATCCGAACGTTCGCATCCATTGTATTTAATAGGGTTCTAATGTTCGTGCGAACTTTCGGTCCGTTCGCGGGTTCTGGTGCGAACCGAACCCGGGGGTGTTCGGCTCATCACTATTAGAGAACCTTAGTATACAAACAGTATCATGAAGGCCAAGGAACACACCAGACAGGTCAGGGATAAAGTTGTGGAGAAGTTCAAAACAGGTTTAGGTTATAAAAAAATATCCCAAGCTTTAAACATCTCACGGGGCACTGTTCAATCCATCATCCAAAAATGGAAAGAGTATGGCACAACTGCAAACCTACCAAGACATGGCCGTCCACCTAAACTGACAGGCCCAGTAAGGAGAAAATTAATCAGAGAAGCAGCCCAGAGGCCCATGGTTACTCTGGAGGAGCCGCAGAGATCCACAGCTTAGGTGGGAGAATCTGTCCACAGGACAACTATTAGTCGTGCACTCCACAAATCTGCCCTTTATGGAAGAGTGGCAAGAAGAAAGTCATTGTTGAAAGAAAGCCATAAGAAGTCCCATTTGCAGTTTTTGAGAGACACAGCAAACAAGTGTAAGAAGGTGCTCTGGTCAGATGAGACCAAAATTGAATTTTTTGGCCTAAAGGCAAAATGCTATGTGTGTCGGAAAACTAACACAGCAAATCACCCTGAACACACCATCCCCACTGTGAAACATGGTGGTGGCAGCATCATGTTGTGGGGATGCTTTTCTTCAGCAGGGACAGGGAAGCTGGTTAGAGTTGATGGGAAAATGGAGCAAAATACAGGGCAATCTTAGAAGATAACCTGTTAGGCCGCGTACACACGACCGGTTTTCTCTGCAAAAAACGACAAGAAAATTGCCGGGAAAGTTTTCTTGCCGAGAAAACCGGCTGTTTGTACGCGGGTTTCAGTTTTCTCGTCAAGAAAACTGCCCAGATTCCCTGACGAGAAAAAAGACGACCTGAGACGAGAAACCCGAGCGTGTGTACACTTACCTGTCGCCGTGGAAACCCACACATGCTCGAAATGACTTTGACGCATGCGCGGTAGCTTCCTAGGCATAGGGTGTAGCAAGATGGCGGCGACGGCATCAAATGTGACGAGCGCACGCTCGTCGTAGTCAATGATGTCACGCGTTCGTGCCATTCAAAAGAACGGCAGTTCTTTTGAATCGTACGTGTGTACACTCGGCCGGGACAAGTTTCTTGTTAAGATTCTCGTCAGGAAAAACATTTTTTTCCTGACGAGAATCTCGGCCGTGTGTACGAGGCTTTAGAGTCTGCAAAAGACTTGAGACTGGGGCGGAAGTTCACCTTCCAGCAAGACAACGACCCTAAACATACAGCCAGAGCTACAATGGAATGGTTTAGATAAAAGCATATTCATGTGTTAAAATGGCCCAGTCACAGTCCAGACCTAAACCCAATTGAGAATCTGTGGCAAGACTTAAAAATTTCTGTTGACAGAGGTTCTCCATCCAATCTGACAGAACTTGAGATATTCTGCAAAGAAGAATGGGCAAAAATGTCCCTCTCTAGATGTGCAAAGCTGGTAGAGACATCCCCAAAAAGACTTGCAGCTGTAATTGCAGCGAAAAGTGGTTCTACAAAGTATTGACTCAGGGGGGGCTGAATACAAATGCACACCACACATTTCACATATTTATTTGTAAAAAAAATTGAAAGCCATTTTTTCATTTTCCTTCCACTTGACAATTATGTCCCTCTTTGTGTTGGTCTATTACATAAAACTCCAATAAAATACAATTATGTTTTTGGTTGTAACATGACAAAATGTGGACAATTTCAAGAGTATGAATCTTTTTTCAAGGCACTGTACATAGAAATATTCTATCACACAAGTGTCTGCAGATCTGACTTCTTGTAGAGTTCTTAAAGAGACCCTGTCACCTTGCCCACTTCGGAAGAGACACCCTCCGCCACCTGATACCACCTTTACAGTGCTCCCCTGCCAATCCTTCCGCTGTCATGGACTCTACAGAATACCCGGTGTTGGATGCTGATGTCACCCCTTAACCATGTAACAGTGTTCAGCCTAGTGATTAGTCTCTAGTCACAATCACTGCATCATAGGTAGAGGTCATGTGTTCCCTCATACTGGGAAGCACTGGGTATTTTGTGGTGGAAGCCAACAGAAGAAGGAGCAGCATGGGAGGACTGTGTGGAGGTGGGCATTGGATTTTTGGGAGTTGGGCTTTAAACAGACCTGTTACATTGTTCTCAACAGACAAGGAGCCAGGGTCTCTTTGAATAAACACTTCAGCCAAAACTGAAAAATAAGCACTAAAACTGATAGGCAAAGAGCCCAACCCAGGCCTTCTATTTCTCATCCAGAAACTGATGAGGAGGGTGCAGATCAGCTGGGAGTAGGGATGGCCAAAAAGTTAGAGGGTTTTTTAAACTAGGCAGTGGGGGGGGCAGGGGTAAAGATAGTCAGCACAGAACATATTTCAGAGGGTAGTATTGGGGGCATTAGGGGTAGGTTGACTAAAGCACATAAACCCAGGGTAAGTATAGTAACAAGTCCTAGTTGCAATCTCGGAACACCCAATAAGAGGATAACATGCGACCGGTCTAAACTACGTGGCATGTTCACCAATGCCAGGAGCCTGGCGGACAAGATGGGTGAACTAGAAATACTGTTGTACGAGGAGGATTTGTTTTTTTGGGGGAATTTCAGAGGTCTGGTTCAACAGCTCTCATGATTGGCTGGCAACCATTCAAGGGTATACCCTTTATTGCAGGGATAGAGAGGGTAAAAAAGGGGGAGGATATGCCTATATACCGAGAATAATGTACAAGTGAATGTGAGAGATGACATCACTAAGGGAGCTAGGGAGGAGGTGGAATCCTTATGGGTAGAGCTCCAAAGGGATTTAGCTAAGGGGAAAATAATACTGGGAGTATTCTATAGGCCCCCTAACCTAAGGGAGGAGGGGGAAATGGATCTCCTATCACAAGTTGGATTAGCAGCAAGGATGGGAAGTGTTATCATAATGGGGGATTTTAATTATCCAGACATAGACTGGGCGGAGGGAACCATGCATCCATCTAAGGCTCACCAGTTCCTAAATGTCTCGCAGGACAATTTCATGGTTCAGATGGTAGAAGCACAAACTAGACATAAAGCGCTACTGGATCTACTGATTACCAACAATACAGACCTGATCACTGATTTGGAAATACGGGGCAATTTAGGAAACAGTGATCACAGGTCAATTGGCTTCAGTATAAATCACACAAATAGGAAACATAAGGGGAATACAAAGACACCTAATTTAAAAAGAGCTAACTTCCCTAAACTACGAACCTTGCTAGAAGGCATGAATTGGGATAAAATCTTAGAAACAATGAACACGGAGGAGAGATGGTTTTTTTATATTAAATAAGGGTAATAGCCAATGCATCCCATTGGGTAATAATTTTAAAAGAGTGAACAAATGTCCTGGATGGCTTAACTCCAATGTAAAAATGTATATAAAAGCAAAAGAAGAAGGCCTTCAAAAAATACAAGGTTGAGGGATCATCATCAGCATTCAGACTTTATAAAGAATGCAACAAGAAATGTAAGGGTGCAATTAGGGCGGCTAAGATAGAACACGAAAGACACATAGCGGAGGAGAGCAAAAAAAAATCCCAAGAAATTCTTTAAGTATGTAAACAGTAAAAAAGGGAGGACAGACCATATTGGCCCCATAAAGAATGAGGAAGGACATCTGGTTACAAAGGATGGAGAGATGGCGAAGGTATTGGATTTATTCTCCTCAGTCTTCACGAGTGAATCGGGGGGCTTCGGTAACCAAAACTGCAGTGTTTATCCTCATGACACATCACAGGAAGCACCTCCATGGTTAACAGAGGACAGAAATAAAATTAGACTTGGGAAACTTAACATTAATAAATCACCGGGACCAGATGGCTTGCACCCGAGGGTACTTAGGGAACTTAAGTCAAATAATTGCAAGACCATTGTTCCTAATTTTTACTGACAGTCTACTGACTGGAATGGTGCCAGCTGATTGGAGAAAAGCCAATGTAGCACCAATATTTAACCACTTCAGCCCCGGAAGGATTTACCCCCTTCCTGACCAAAAGCATTTTTTGCAATTCTGTACTGCGTCGCTTTAGCTGACAATTGCGCGGTCGTGCGAAGTTGTACCCAAACAAAATTGGCGGCCTTTTTTCCCCACAAATAGAGCTTTCTTTTGGTGGTATTTGATCACCTCTGCGGTTTTTGCGCTATAAACAAAAAAGAGCAATATTTTTTTACTTTTTGCTATAATAAATATCCCCAAAAAATATATATAAAAAAAATTTCTTCCACAGTTTTGGCCGATATGTATTCTTCTACATATTTTTGGTAAAAAAAAATTGCAATAAGTGTATATTGATTGGTTTGAGCAAAAGTTTTAGTGTCTACAAAATAGGGGATAGATTTATGGCATTTATTAATATTGTTTTTACTAGTAATGGCGGCGATCTGCGATTTTTATCGGACTGTGACATTATGGCAGACACATCGGACACTTTTGACACTATTTTGGAACCATTGTCATTTATACAGCGATCAGAGCTACAAATAGCCACTGATTACTGTATGAATGACACTGGAAGGGAAGCGGTTAAACACTAGGGGGCGATCAAGGGGTTAAGTGTGTCCTAGGGAGTGATTCTAACTGGGGGGGGGTGGGCTCACTACAACATGACAGAGATCACTGCTTCCAATGACAGGGAGCAGTAGATCCCTGTCCTGTTGCTAGGCAGAACAGGGAAATGCCTTGTTTACATAGGCATCTCCCCGTTTTGCCTCTCCGTGTCAAGATCGCGGGCCACCGGCGAACATCGAGTTTGCGGGACCTGCCGGCACGCTCCCGATAGGCGGCAAATTTAAAGGGATGTACAGGTACGCCCATTTGCCTGCCTGTGCCATTCTGCCTACGTATATGTGTGTTCGGTGGTCGGCAAGTGGTTAAAAAGGGCCCAAAATACATACCTGGGAATTACAGACCAGTTAGCCTAACATCAATAGTATGCAAGCTCTTGGAGGGGATGATAAGGGACTATATACAAGATTTTAGTAATGAGAACGGTATCATTAGCAGTAATCAGCATGGATTCATGAAGAATTGTTTTTGCCAAACCAACCTATTAACCTTCTATGAGAAGGTGAGCTGCCATCTAGATAAAGGAAGGCCCATAGACGTGGTGTATCTGGATTTTGCAAAAGCATTTGACACAGTTCCCCATAAACGTTTACTGTACAAAATAAGGTCCGTTGGCATGGACCATATGGTGAGTACATGGATTGAAAACTAGCTACAAGGGCGAGTTCAGAGGGTGGTGATAAATGGGGAGTACTCGAAATGGTCAGGGGTGGGTAGTGGGGTCCCCTAGGTTCTTTGCTGGGACCAATCCTATTTAATTTGTTCATAAACGACCCAGAGGATGGGGTAAACAGTTCAATCTCTGTATTTGCAGACTATACTAAGCTAAGCAGGGCAATAACTTCTCCACAGGATGTGGAAACCTTGCCAAAACATCTGAACAAATTAATGGGGTAGGCAACTGCATGTCAAATGAGGTTTAATGTAGAAAAATGTAAAATAATGCATTTGGGTGGCAAACATATCAATGCAATCTATACACTGGGGGGAAAACTTCTGGGGGAATCTAGGATGGAAAAGGATCTGGGGGTCCTAGTAGATGATAGGCTCAGCAATGGCATGCAATGCCAAGCTGCTGCAAGCAAAGCAAACATAATATTGGCATGCATTAAAAAAGGGATTAACTCCAGAGATAAAATGATAATTCTTCCGCTCTACAAGACACTGATCCGGCCACACCTGGAGTATGCCGTCCAGTTCTGGGCACCGGTCCTCAGGAAGGGATGTACTGGAAATGGAGCGAGAACAAAGAAGGGCAACAAAGCTAATAAAGGGTCTGGAGGATATTGGTTATGAGGAAAGGTTGAGAGCTCTGAACTTATTCTCCCTGGAGAAGAGACGCTTGAGAGGGGATATAATTTCAATTTACAAATACCATACTGGTGACCCCACAATAGAGATATAAAACTTTTTTGCGGAAGGGAGTTTAAAAAGACACGTGGCCACTCATTAAAATTAGAAGAAAAGAGGTTTAACCTTAAACTACATAGAGGGTTCTTTACTGTCAGAGCGGAAAGGATGTGGAATTCTCTTCCACAGGCGGTGGCCTCAACGGGGAGCATCCATAGTTCAAAAAAACTATTAGATAAGCACCTGAACGACCACAACATACAGGGATATACAATGCAATACTGACATATAATCACACACATAGTAGGCTTGTGCAATTCGTTTCGTAACGAATTGAAATTCGTCCGAATTTAGCAACTTTCGGACATTCGGAAGCATTCGAATTTCCGAACAAAGCAATTACGAATAAGACCGAATCCGAAATAAATTATACCGCAAATAGCGAATGCCCGAATGTCTTCGGCATAATTCGTTATGAAAAAGTTACGAATGTACGAATCCATACGAAGCACAATAACACTCACTCTGCTCTGCTCTCTGCTTCTCCCACACCGTGCTGAACTCCCTCTCAAAATGGTGTACAGGGGCGGAGGCTATAGCCGCATGTAAAAAACGAAAGTAAAATACGAGATTTTGAATCCATTCGAAGCACAATAACACTCTGCTCTGCTCTCTGCTTCTCCCTCACCGTGCTGAACCCTCTCAAAATGGTGTACAGGGGCGGAGGCTATAGCCGCATGTAAAAAACGAAAGTAAAATACGAGATTTCGAATCGTTACAAATAACCGCAATGTATTTAGAAAAGTACAAATCCATTCGAAGCACATTAGGCATAATAGGCAGCGTCGTTGTGAGAGAGACACGGAAAATTACGAATCAACGAACCCAAAAAAAGTTACGAAAGTAGGAGTTGTGTCCAGAATCAACGAAAAACAACGTACTCTACCGAAAGTACGAACCCAAAAAAAGTTACGAAAGTAGGAGTTGTGTCCAGAATCAACGAAAAACAACGTACTCTACCGAAAGTACGAATTATAAAGCAACAAAAAATTCAACGAAAAATGTCGCTTGCAAAAATACGAATGAGTCCGAACACGAAAAATCCCGTCTAGCAAAATTACGAATGATTACGAATCAACAGGACCGGAAAGAAACGAACCGAAACGGAACAAATTTTTCCGTTGTGCACAAGTCTAACACATAGGTTGGACTTGACGGACTTGTGTCTTTTTTCAACCTCACCTACTATGTAACTATGTGACAATCCACTTGCACCATAAAATCTCATTGTTGCCTGTCAATGTTTGTACATTTGGGTAAAATGGAGACAATCCTGAAAGTCCATCTATATTGTTGCAGTAAAAATACCACCATGAAGGGAAAGGATAACCTTACATGGTTGTTTCAGGAAATGGAGTTTTAAAGTCTTCTGGAAGAGCCTTTAGGCCATCTCTGGCCTTCTGTATCTCCATGTTATAGGCCAGTGATGGCGAACCTTGGTGCCCCAGATGTTTTTGTTTCATGTCCCATGATGCTCAACTACACTGCAGCGTGTATGAGCATCATGGGACATGTAGTTCCAAAACATCTGGGGTGCCAAGGTTGGCCATCACTGTTATAGGCTGTAGGATCATTAGGTGTTAAGGGTTTTTCCTGGGAGAAGGCATGACAGAGAGAACTTGAGATCAGAGGTGACGAGGGACGGTCTCTATCAACTGTTGTCTCTGGATTTTTTTTTTCCATTCCTTCAGCATGAGTGTAAGTAATGGCTAATTGCCCGTAATCTAATCTCCTAGCACTTCACATCAAAGAGGAACATTTTGTATGGGGTTTATTGATACAGAGAGTAAAGCATCCACCTCACCATTCCAAAATGTTTATGACTGAAATCTTCAGCTCCTGCTTTCAATAAGAATTTTTTAAGAAGAATTTAGTTTGACTCAAAATCACAGGCTAATATGGTTGGTCAACCAAAATATTTAAAAACCAGCAGTACATCATCTTAAAACAAGATCTTGTCATTATTCCAAAAGTATTTTTTAAGAATTTCCAGTACAAGTATAGGAGACACAGGCAAAATTTAAAGCAGAACCCTGACAATTTTTTTTCCCCCATGCAATGGGGCTGTGCCCGCACTGCATGGGTTAACTGCTTGTTTTGTCCAGGGACGCACAGAAAAGTTATACTTACCTAATCCCTAAGTCCTCTGGAAAACAGAGCTCTCCATGTCCAGAAGTGGACTGTTCCTGCCATCCTCACATCCAGTGCTGGTCTATGGGGATGATGACATCAGGAACTAGCCATGTACAAGACCGCTAGCATGCGGGGAAAAGGGGGGGGGCAGGCGTGTGCGGGACCGGTCTTGCATTTGGAGGATCAGAGGATTAGGTAAGTATATCTCTGCTCCCCTCACCCCTAGACAAAAAAACAAGCAGTGAGCACAGCCCAACTAAATGGGAGGAAAACATTTTTTCTCCTAGAATTCTTCTTCAACCACTTGCCCTCCGTAAGGTTTACCCCCCCTTCATGACCAGACCATTTTTTGCGATACGGCACTGCGTTACTTTAACTGACGATTGTGCGGTCGTGCGACACTATACCCAAATAAAATGTATGCCCTTTTTTCCCCACAAATGAAGCTTTATTTTGGTGGTATTAGATCACCTCTGCGTTTTTTTTTTTTTTGCACTATAATCAAAAAAAGAGTGACAATGTTGAAAAAAAAAAATCGTACTTTCTGCTATAAAACAAATCAAATAAAAAAAATCTAATTTCTTCATCAATTTAGGCCAATATGTATTCTGCTACATGTTTTTGGTAAAAAGAATCCCAATAAGCGTACAATGATTGGTTTGTGCAAACGTTATAGCGTCTACAAACTATGGGATAGATTTACGGAATTAGTCTCCAGACTATGATCCATAGCGACCTCCACAGAATTCAATCCCCACTCTCTGATCCAAAGTAACCTCCATAGAAGTCAATCCCCATTCTCCGATCCAAAGCAGTCTCCATAGAATTCAATCCACGACGAGTATGTGACTCATAGTGGCCTCCATAAAACTGGCTGATGCTAGCTGAAAGTTTCATTTCCAGGACTGTGACCTTACTGGAGACTGATGACATTATACATTTTTATTAGTATTTAACAAATCCATTAAGATCCACATTATGTCACATGTCAAAACATTGGATACATCCTTATCAACATCATATATCTCCCTCCCCCCCCCAAATAAAAAATCCCCCAAAAAATATATATAATTATATTCCCCCCACTCCCCCTCCCCCCTCTACTACATCATATTAGGTGTGCCCTATCCCCCCCCCCCCCCACTTCTATCTATAAACCTCCTTTAATTCAAAAGAAAAAAAATATATTATTTTGTTTCTAAAAAATTTTAAGAGGCTTCTTATGAGCCATATATATATAAAAAACAAAAAAGTCAAAAAAACACACACCAAAGAAAAAACAAAATTGTGTACGAGGCTTCTTTGAGCCATACTACCCTCTTGTCAACCTAAAGTGAATATGTACCCCCCATTCCCTAAACCATATCTAATCCAACTACCCCCCCTCCTCTCTGTCCCTCCTCTTCCCCCCTGTTAACCCTATCCCCTCTCTGTTCCCCCACCCCCTTATCCCCTCCCTATCTCAAACTTCCTCCTTCAAAAACCAAGTGTATCCTCCCATACCTCCATACATACCACCTGTAAAGGTAGGAGGGACAGCGAGGTTCGAGGGGAATAAACCACAAAAGAGGGAAAAGAAAAAAAAACTCAGAAAATCCCCCCCAGGGAACTTTACCTAATGTCTCAGCAGCTCTATATATTATTTACTCTACTCAATCTCTACAGAGCAGTGTTCCCATTCTGCCCGTGTTTCTCTAAACTTATTCTTTCTATTTTTAACAGTATGTACCCATCTTTTAGCCTCCATTAATAAATTAACCTCTCTCTTCCAGTCAAGTATGGTTGGGCATTTAGTCTGTTTCCATAGCCTGGGTATTAATAGTTTGGCTGCATTCAATAGGTGGTGATTGATACTTTTCCTATAGGATCTAATTGACGTCGATGTCCCATGGAATAGGAAGTTTAGAGGTGTTGGTTCCATTGGTCCGGTGGGATAACCTTTCAACCCATGGGGCAATCTCCTCCCAGAACTCTCTAATCTTGGGAGACTGGAGACTGATTAAGTGGAGAACACTGCTGTGCAGGAAACCAGAGGATGAGCGCAAAAGGGGGCTTTGTCCAAGATTGGTGGATCCAAATTCCATATATAGATCCAGGAATTCACTCCTCAGTTCTTGTCCTGTGCTGATCTTCAACCTTGTGCAAAATATTACTGCCAAATAACAGAATAACACTAGTTATAAATGTTTGTTACTGATTTGGGCTAGGCAGATCGTTTGATAAAATATTACATAATGCAGTAAAACAAGCCATGTTGCTTGTATGGATTTATAGTTCTGCTTCATTTTCCTCAACTTTTCTACAGGAAAGCGTGTTTGTCCCGGAGAGAATTTGGCCCGAATGGAGCTCTTCATTCTCATCTCTGCTTTGCTCCAGAAATTCACCTTCAAGCTGCCCCCGGGATCTGAGTGTCGGGACTCCAAATGGCTAAATGCTAATAAATGTGACATTATTTATAATGCTCAGCTGTGTGCCATGCCCCGAGCATTACCCACTAAGTAACTTGTTATGAAAAGTAACTTGTTATGAAAAGAGCATCTTAAGGGTTCTTTGTGGTGGACCTCGATACAGAAGTATAATGATATTAAACACAATTAAAACTTTAGCATGTTTTGTTATAATCTATCTAAAAAGTTTAATTAAAACAATATCAATGAATTTTGTTGGGCCCCGCTCACATTCAAATAGTTACATACAAAACACATATGCAGTGCTGTCATTAACAATTAATAATTGTATGTAGGACATTGGTATTGCGCAGGTGAAAACAATAAGTATAAGTGACCAAAAAGCGTCTGGCAATCACACAACAGAACAGTTTGTGTAAAAAACATATAAAACATAAATTGCCGCCCTATATAAGTGATAATGAAGTGCAACAACACATAAAATAACAAAAATCAATCCAAAAAAATGTCCAAAGAAAGACAGGTGATAAAGTCTTTAAAATCGTGTCCAAAGGATGATGAACGACCATACACCCAAGTGCATCTTTCACTGTGATAATACAAGATGTACTCTTACCAGATCTCTAGACTCCACATTATAGGATTCACAAAACATGCGGAATCCATCCATTAGCTATAAGTGGGTGGGAATAGTGTCACGGCCGACCGTGCTGGTTCTCACTCTTTCTCATAGGTGTCATATAAAGAAAAGGGAGAAATGTCCACATAGTGTAAAACCGTATGGTGGTTTTATTAAGAAAAGCGTTGCTGAAAACTTACACAAGTCCAGTAAAATGCGGCATAAAAATGAAAAGTTTCCCAGGTTAAAATCTGCAGATCAAAGATCAGGCTGGCATGGTGTAGTAGGACATGGACTCCATGATGCCCCGATAACGTCACATATGATGAAACATGTAGGGCGAAGTAATGCAGTAAAACAAGCCATGTTGTTTGTATGGATTTATAGTTCTGCCTAATTTTCCATGATGCCCCCGATGACGTCACATATGACAAAACATGTAGGGTGGAGTCTATGTCCTATTACACCATGCCAACCTGATCTTTGATCTGCAGATTTAAACCTGGGGAACTTTTCATTTATATGCCTCATTATACTGGACTTGTGTAAGTTTTCAGCAACGCTTTTCTTAATAAAACCACCATACATTTTTACACTATGTGTACATTCTCCCGTTTCTTTATATGACACCTATGAGAAAGAGTGAGAACCAGCACGGTCGGCCGTGACACTATCCCCACTTATATCCAATGGATGGATCCTCCATGTTTTGTGAATCCATGTCTGTTAAGACTCCTATAATGTGGAGTCTAGAAATCCGGTAAGAGTACATCTTGTATTATCACGGTGAAAGGTGCACTTGGGTGTATGGTCGTTTATCATCCTTTGGACACAATTTTAAATACTTTATCGCCTATCTTCCTTTGGACATTTTTTGGATTGACTTTTGTCATTTTATGTGTTTTTGCACTTCATTATCACTTATATAGCGCAGCAATTTATGTTTTATACATGAACAATTAATAACAAAGCTGCTTTACACTCTTCTACTCGAGAGACAAATTGTGGACATGTCCTGGAATTAGCCCATCGACCAGACAAAAATGTTAATAATGAAATGTTCAGTCTAAGTTATGTGCATCAAACGGCAGGTAAACACCATCCAAAGACCTGTATAAGAAATGTTTCCATAGAACTCTACAAGGATAATTCAACCAGGTTAGAAATATGGTGCAAACATATCCCCCCCCCCCCACATGTGTTATATTTTAATGTCACCTAATAGCTTAACTTGTTGGATCAATATGGAAATTACCATTGTAAATATAGACCACCAGAGCTGAAAATGTAATCTAAACACATTTACTCAGAATTTTGTAAATTTGTTGTTATGATGCTATTCGACAACTTCCAAATATTCTCAAACAGGAGATTTAGTAGAAAGAGTCAGTGCAAAAAGGGCCTGTAGGTAGTTTGATTGGCAGAGGCACCCGATGTGATTGTTCAAAGGATAGGTGAGAGTCGTCTGCTTTAGTAAAACATCCAATTACTTTATTTTTCCAAATAAAATGTGTTTCGTGGCTTTTCTCAAGTAGTTTTTTTTTCTTTTCCCAAGGCTGATTGGTGAATTTATGGTACAGCGTGCTTAGTTGCAGTCCTCCAAGACAGTATTTGTCACAATATAAATTTACATATCAATCATTTAAATTGCCACTGCTTCAGTTCAAGGTGATATAATTGGTGCCTAGTATCAGCTGGTAGTGAAATCCACTTGGAGATTATTCTTTAATGGTTAGCACTTCTGCCTGGCAGCACTAGGGTTCATCGGTTCGAATCCCAACCATGGCGCTACCTGCCTGGAGTTTGCATTCTCGCCCTGTGCCTGCGTGGGTTTCCTCCGAGTACTCCGGTTTCCTCCCACTCTCCAAAGAGGTAGGTTACTTGGCTCCTATCTAAATTGGCCCTAGTATGTGTATGTACAAATGCGAGTTGGGTACCTTAGATTGTAAGCTCCTTAACCACTTCCCTACCAGGCCATTGTAATATGACGACCGCAGGAACCCTTTGTCCCTCTGCGCGCCCGCCGCTGCGTCACTTGGGAGCCAATGTGCGTGTCCGGCGGCTGCGTTGTCCGCCGGGCACCCACGTTTCCCGATAACAGTGTAAACACACAGATCCACTACCTGTCAGGTGAGAGGAGACAGATGGTGTGTTCCCAGTACAGAGGAACACCGATCGGTCTCCTCCCCTTGTAAGTCCCCTCCCCCTACAATTAGAATCACTCCCTAGGTAACACCTTTAACCCCTTGATCGCCCCCCTAGTGTTAACCCCTTCCCTGCCAGTGACATTTATACAGTAATCAGTGCATTTTTATAGCACTGATCGCTGTATAAATGTCAATGGTCCCGAAATAGTGTCAAAAGTGTCCAATATGTCCGCCGCAATATCGCAGTCACGATAAAAATCGCAGACCACCGCCATTACTAGTAAAAAAAATAAAAAAAATGCCATAAATCTATCCCCTATTTTGTAGACACTATAACTTTTGCGCAAACCAATCAATATATGCTTATTGCGATTTTTATTTTATTTTTACCAAAAATATGTAGAAGAATACATATCGGCCTAAACTGAGGAAAAAATGTGTTTAAAAAAAATTGGGATATTTATTATAGCAAAAATTTAAAAATATTGTGTTTTTTTCAAACTTGTCACTCTTCTTTTGCTTATAGCTAGTGTTGAGCGAACCCGAACTGTAAAGTTCGGGTCCGTACCGAACTTTAGCTTTTTCCCGAACCCGAACCCGGACTTTGCCCAAAAGTCCGGGTTCGGGTTCGGCAATCTAATAACGCATTTAGAAATGCTTCAGGGGCCAGCCAACCACCTTTTGATTAGCTGGTGTGCCCTTAGAGGCCATCATAGCCATGCCTACTAATGGCATGGCTGTGATTGGTCAGTGCAACATGTGACCCAGCTTCTATATAAGCTAGAGGCACACAGCACACATGTCACTCTGCTTCAGAATAGATAGGGAGAGGATCTAGTCTGCTGCTGCTGCTTTTAGGGAGAGATAGGAAAATAGATGAGGTAGTCCTGATTCTACAATCTGAGGGAAAAGATAGAGAGATAGTGTAGTGTAGGGCCAGGTTCCTGTGTTGGTGCTTTCAGGGAGAGAAAATATTATATAGGAGTCCAGATTCAGAGATTAAAATCAGCGATCTGCATAGGTTTACCTGTTTGTGTTGCAGTGCAGTCTTTTTACACTGCCATGAGCCCAGTGTCAGAGAAAATCTAACTTTTAGGGGAAAAAAAAAGGCACTTTATTGTGCCTCAATTTTTATATGACCCAGACCAGCTCGTGGCCATCACTGGTGCGTGGCTGGGGGGATACAGAGGACACAGACGATACACCTCCCACAGAGGACAGCTTTTCTTTGCCTCTGGGCAGCCTGGCACACATGAGCGATTACATGCTGCAGTGTTTCCGCAATGACCGCCGAGTTGCCCACATTTTAACTGGTGCTGATTACTGGGTGGCCACCCTGCTGGATCCCCGTTACAAGGACAACGTACCGTCCTTAATTCCCTCACTGGAGCGGGATCGTAAGATGCGCGAGTACAAGCGCACGCTGGTAAACGCGCTGCTGGTGGCATTCCCACCTGACAGCGGGCGTACGGTGGAAGCACAAGGCGAAGGCAGAGGAGGAGGAAGAGGTCGCCAACGCAGCCGGGGCACCGGCAGCACCTCAGAAGGCAGGGTTAGCATGGCTGAAATGTGGAAAAGCTTTGTCAGCACGCCACAACAACCAGCACCACCAGCTGAGATGGAACGTCTTAGCAGGAGGCAGCATTTTACCAACATGGTTGAGCAGTATGTGTCCACAGGCCTACACGTACTGGATGACGGGTCTGCCCCCTTTAACTTCTGGGTCTCCAAATTGGGCACATGGCCTGAGCTTGCCCTTTATGCCTTGGAGGTGCTGGCCTGCCCTGCAGCCAGTGTATTATCTGAACGTGTATTTAGCACGGCAGGGGGCGTTATCACAGACAAGCGCAGCCGCCTGTCCAGAGCCAATGTGGACAAGCTCACGTTCATTAAAATGAACCAGGCATGGATCCCACAGGACTTGTCCGTACCTTGTGCAGAATAGACATGTATACCGGTGTTGTGACAAAAACTGTCCGGCCATCGGATTGTGTCCGGCCCATACTGCGAAGGCGCAGCGCTTGCGCAGTACAGAGGACAAGGAGATTCACAAAATCTCCGAAGATGAACGGCGCCTGCGCTGTGAGTGCAGGTTCAAGCCCCACCATCCAAGTGGACATACGGTAGCACATAGTAACAGGGCCCCTCACGGGCTCGGTTCGATCGCCACGCTTCGGGCACGGCCTCACTTGGCTCGGCTTGAACTACGGATGGTGTGGCCTTCACCTGAACTCACCACGCAGGCGCCGTTCGTCTTGGGAGATTTTAGAAATCCCTTTGTCCTACATACTGAGCAAGCGCAGTACAGGGTGGACACTATTTGACGGGGGACAGAATTCGACACATCACCGGCCTTACCCAGCCATTGTTGTATTTTTGAATCAGTGTTGGCTACCTCGTCCTCCTCCACCGCCGCTTCCACCTACACAGCCACATCCACCGCCACCTCAACCTCCTACTCCATATGGACCTCGTCCTCCTAGGTCAAGATTATTATTTTTTATTATTTTTTTTATGTTATTTTAAGTTATTTCCCTATCCACATTTGTTTGCAGAGCACTTGCCATGCTCTTAACAACATTTTGCTGCCATTTGCAGCCCTCTAGCCCTTTCCATTACTTTTTTAGAGCCTTTTTAGTCCTTAGAAGTCCGGGTCCCCATTGACTTCAATGGGGTTCGGGTCCGGGTTCGGGTTAAAGTTCGGTCCCGAACCCGAACTTTTTTCCGAAGTTCGCCCGAACCCGTCGAACCCGAACATCCAGGTGTCCGCTCAACTCTACTTATAGCGCAATAAATAAAAAACGCAGAGGTGATCAAATACCACCAAAAGAAAGCTCTATTTTTGGGTAGAGTGTTGCATGACCGCGCAATTGTCATTTAAAGTGTTACAGCGCTGAAAACTGGCCTGGGCAGGAAGTGGGTGAAAATGCCCTGTATTGAAGTAGTTAAGGACAGGGACTGATGTGAAGGTACAATATATGTAAAGCGCTGCATAATTTGGCAGCACTATATAAGAACCTGTAATAAATAATGGCCACTAGGTAGAATGTAGAGCTTGTGGCAGTGATGTCATCTAGGTGGATCACATGTAGCTACATGTGATCCACCTAGATAAATTCACTACCACAAGCTCAACAACAAACACCTGCTAGAGGGAGCCGTGGGATATATACATATAATTGAAAAAATACAATAAAAACTTGTCTAGGGCTTAACCTCTCTAGTTAAATGTAATTATACCAAATTCCAAAAACCATGTATAAAGGGACTTGGGGGACAGCTTGGCATCATCCCTCTACAAATATACACTATATTGTCAAATGTATAAAGATAATAATTGGGATAAAATCTTAGGAACAAAAGTCCTGGGTGGCTTAACTCCAAAGTAAAAATGCATATAAAAGCAAAGGAGAAGGCCTTCAAAAAATACAAGGGTGAGGGATCATCATCAGCATTCCAACTTTACAAAGAATGCAACAAGAAATGTAAGGGTGCAATCAGGGTGGCTAAGATAGAACACGAAATGCACATAATGGAGGAGAGTAAAAAAAAATCGTAAGAAATTCTTTAAGTACATAAATAATAAGAAAGACAGGTCAGATCATATTGGTGCCATAAAGAATGATGAAGGGAATCTGGTTACTAAAGATGGAGAGATGGCGAAGGTATTGAATTTATTCTTCTCAGTCTTCATGAGGGAATCAGGGGGCTTCAGTAACCAAAACTGCAAGGTTTATCCTCATGACACGTCACAGGAAGCACCCTCATGGTTAACATAGGACAGAATTAGAAATAGACTTGTTCCTAATTTTTACGAACAGTCTACTGACTAGTAGGGATGATCTCGGTGTTCGAGTCGAACATACGTTCGACTCGAACATCGGCTGTTTGATCGTTCGAAGATCGAACGATTTGGGCCGTTCGCGCCAAATTCGAGAGACACGAACGGCCCACAATGCACTACGTCATCGCAGTGCAATCCAGGCACTGTGATTGGCCAAGCATGCACTGTGACCCCACATGCTTGGCCAATCACAGCGCCGGCAGCGAGGAGAGCCATAATTGGCCACAGGCAGGATGCCTGTGGCCAATTATAGCTCAGGGGGATTTAGTACACACCCCACACTATAAAAGGCCGCCAGCGCGGCAGCCTTGTGTAGTGTGTTACGGTTCAGGGAGGGGGAAGGATAGGCAGGGACAGTGTCAGTGCTATTTGTTCATTTAACTTGTGTGCAGGGAGAGAGAAGGATAGGCAGGGACAGTGTCAGTGATATTCTTTGCTAAACCTTGTGTGCAGGGAGAGAGAAGGATAGGCAGGGGACAGTGTCAGTGTCATTTTTGCTAAGCCTCCTGCACAGTATACACCTGAAGCTAGCCCTTATTGCTGTGTTTTTCTGTTGTGTAACACAGGCAGGCATCTGCAGCACTTACAGCGGGCGTAGTGTGCTTCCTGCAAAATATACACCTGTTGCTAGCCCTTATTGCTGTGTTTTCCTCTTGTGTAACACAGGCAGGCATCTGCAGCACTTACAGTGGGCGTAGTGTGCTTCCTGCAAAATATACACCTGAAGCTACCCCTTTTTGCTGGTTTTCCCATCTTCCTGCAGGCCATTAGAATGTCTGGAAGGCAAACAAGGAGAGGCAGACAGTCAGGAGCCAATAAAAGAGGGCAAGCAGGCTCTGTGTCTAGAGACAACAGTGCTGGTCGTGGACGCGGTGCATCGTCATCAGCACGTGGCCATGGGAAACGCTTGTCCTTATTTTCGGCAGCTGGTCACGTTGAGCCGCATCATGCCGAAGACTTGGTAGAGTGGATGACCAAGTCCTCCTCATCCTCTCTCACCCAGGCTCATGGTACTGGCAAAGCAGCTGCCAAAGCGTCCTCTTCCCTCGTATCAATGTCATCATCAGTCACTCCTTCCCTAGACCCACCGTGTCCTCCTGAGGAGTCCCCCGAACTGTTTGAGCACAGTGTTGGGTACATGCTCCAGGAGGATGCCCAGCATTTCGAAGGGTCTGATGATGATACCCAGCTAGAGGAAGGCAGTAGCGTGAGAGCAGAGAGAGGGGATGCTCAAGAAGGACAGCAATCTGGCAGTCATGTTCCAGCAGCTGCAGCATACTGCCAGATTGGCTCCAGTGATGAGGAGGGAGGGGATGATGAGGTCACTGACTCCACGTGGGTGCCTGATAGGAGAGAGGAGGAGGAGGAGGATGAGGAGGAGGCACATCTCCAATGAGGCAGGATGCCCTCGGGGGGCCAGCGTAAGGGCAGCACACCGACTGAATCACACCGCAGAGCTCCGCCTGTGCAGGGCGCTGCCTCTGCCCGTTATTCCAAAAGTTCTTTGGTGTGGGCCTTTTTTGAGTCGAGTGCATCAGATCTCACCGCTGCTGTTTGCAACATATGTCTGAAGCGTATCTCGCGTGGCCAAAACATCAGCCGCTTGGGCACCACATGCTTGACCAGACATATGTTGACCTGCCATGCAGCTCGTTGGCAAGCTTAAAGACCCACACCAAAGAACAAAGCGGACCTCTCCTTGCTCCTCATAAGCTGGGATCTCCAACCCCACTGTACCTTCAGTTCTCTCTGAAACCTGCACTGAGAGGAATGAAGGTGTAGAATTAGGTGTGTCACAGCCAAGAACTTGCGGGCACTCTGCTAGCAGTACACAGATGTCTGATTCTAGCAGGCAAATTTCCCTGCCCCAGCTGCTGGACCGTCGAAAGAAGTTCACTCCCAGCCATCCACATGCCCAGCGGTTGAATGCTAGCTTGGCTAAATTGCTAGCAATTCAACTGCTGTCTTTTCAGTTGGTAGACTTGGCCCCCTTCCGTGAGTTTGTGCAATGTGCGGTTCCTTAGTGGCAGGTTCCCAAACGCCACTTTTTCTCACGGAAGGCGATTCCGGCTCTCTACAGGCATGTGGAAGGCAATGTCTATGCCTCGCTGGACAGGGCGGTCAGTGGTAAGGTGCATATTACCGCTGACTCATGGTCCAGCAGACAGGTACGTTACCTTTCTTTTACGGCCCATTGGGTCACTCTTTTGGCAGCTGGAAAGGATGCAGGACAAGGTGCAGTAGTGTTGGAGGTTGTTCTGCCGCCACACCTCCAAAATGCTACTACTGGTTGTTGTGACACACCTCTCTCCTCCACCCCCTCCTCTTCTTATTCCTCCATGGCCTCTTCCTGTGCTTTGTCCTCGGAACCAGCGGTGCTCCGTAGGTGTTCAAGGGGCTACTCAAGTACGTAGGCAAAAAGATGCCATGCCGTGCTTGCGCTGGTGTGTTTGGGGGACAGGAGCCACACTGGGGCAGAGGTTCTTTCTGCTTTGCAGGTGCAGGCCGAGAGGTGGTTGACGCCATGCCAGCTTAAGCCAGGAAAGGTGGTTTGCAACAATGGCACCAACCTCCTCTCCGCCCTCCGACAGGGACAACTGATCCATGTGCCCTGTGTGGCTCACGTCCTTAACCTGGTGGTGCAGCGGTTCTTGGGCAGGTACCCGGGCTTACAGGATGTCCTGAGGCAGGCCAGGAAAGTCTGTGTGCATTTCCGCAGATCATATAATGCCAGTGCTCGGCTGGCTGAGCTGCAAAAGGAGTTGAACCTGCCCAAGAACCGCCTTATATGTGACATGCCCACCAGGTGGAACTCAACGTTGGCCATACTGCAGCGGCTGCACACGCAGCAGAGGGCCATCAATGAGTACCTGTGCGACTACGGCACCAGGACAGGGTCAGGGGAGCTCGGGTTTTACTGAGCTGTTGGAGCTTACGCTGCGTAGAATAATGGACAGGGCACTTGAGGCAGAACAGAGGCAGGAAGAGGAGGACTTCCTTGCCTCTCAAGGCCCCCTTTACCCAGACAGTCTTCCTTATGTCCCACCCATCACACAGGAAGAGGACGAGGAGGAGGAGGATTGTGTCAGCATGGAGGTGGAGCATGGCACTCAGCATCAACAGCAGCAGTCTTTTAGAGATGATTTACAGTCCCAACAAACCTGTGGACTTGTACGTGGCTGGGAGGAGGTGGCTGCGGATCATGTCATCCTTAGTGACCCAGAGGACTCCGGACCGAATGCCTCAGCTAACCTACGCTGCATGGCCTCCCTGATCCTGCAAAGTCTGCGGAAAGATCCTTGTATTATTCGGATCAAGAAGAGGGACCATTACTGGCTGGCCACTCTCCTTGATCCACGGTACAAGGGTAAGGTTGCGGACCTTATCTTGCCGTCGCAGAGGGAGCAGAGGATGAGACATCTCCGGGAGGCCTTGCAGAAAGGTCTGTGCAACGCATTCCCAGAGACTGGGAGGTTACAAACTCCTGGTCCTGGACAACGAGTTGCTGAGGCTTCGGTCAGTAGCAGAAGGAGCGTTGGAGAAGGTGGCCGTGTGACCGATGCGTTCAGACAATTTTTTAGTCCGCAGCCCCTAGGTATGATCGGTTCCAGCAACCATCGCCAGCGTCTGATATACATGGTGCAGGAATACCTAGGGGCAAGGTCAGACTTGGACACCTTTCCCACTGAAAATCCTCTGGCTTACTGGGTGTTGAGGATGGATCACTGGCCAGAGCTTGCACAGTATGCAATTGAGCTACTGGCCTGCCCTGCATCCAGCGTTCTTTTGGAACGCACATTTAGTGCTACTGGAGGCTTTGTCACGGATTACAGGGTGCGCCTGACCACCGACTCGGTTGATCGACTGACCTTCATAAAGATGAACCAGTCTTGGATCACCACCAGCTACCAAGCACCTGAAGCTGATATAACAGAATAATTTATTTTCAAATGTCACATCCCTTCAATACTGAAGCTGATGCTGAGTGACTGTCCTGTTATGTTGACTGACTATCCTCCTCCTCCTCAATGATCCGATTCTTGATGATAGCTTGGAAGAACTTTTTTGTTTCTGGGTGCCGCCACCAGTGGCTAAGGCCCCATTTTTCAGCCCCTGTTTAACAGGGGCATGTAATTAAAAAATTTTATGCAATGCTTTGCAGCAGGGCTCATTCCTGCACTCCAACTAGAGTATCTGGGAGAGGTTGCAGTTTCGTGGCACCAGCACCAGTGCCTAAGGCCCAATTTTTCTGCCCCTGTTTAACAGGGGCGTGTAATTACAATTTTTGATGCAATACTTTGCAACAGGGCTCATTGCTGTGCTCCAAGTTCAGTATCTGTGAGGGGTTGCAGTGTTGTGGCACCAGTGCCTAAGGCCCAATTTTTCTGCCCCTGTTTAACAGGGGCATGTAATTACAATTTTTGATGCAATACTTTGCAACAGGGCTCATTGCTGTGCTCCAAGTACAGTATCTGTGAGGGGTTGCAGTGTTGTGGCACCAGTGCCTAAGGCCCAATTTTTCTGCCCCTGTTTAACAGGGGCATGTAATTACAATTCTTGATCTAATAATTCACAGCAGGGCCCATTCATGCGCCCACCAAGAGTAACTGTGAGGGCTTACAGTGTTGTGACAACACCACCACCACCACCACCAAAGGCCCAATTTTTCAGCACCTGTTCAACAGGGCCATGTATCTACAATTCTTGATCTAATAATTCACAGCAGGGCCCATTCAAGCGCCCACCAAGAGTAACTGTGAGGGCTTACAGTGTTGTGGCACCAGCACCACCACCAAAGGCCCAATTTTTCCTACCACTGTTCAACAATTGCATGTAAATACAATTCCTGATATAAAAGTTCACAGCAGGGCGTTCCAGCGCCCACCAAGAATAACTGTGAGGGCTCACAGTGTTGTGGCAACACCAACATGTAAGGGGCAAATTTCAGCAGAGTATATACGGCAGGCCCCTACTTTCAAAAATCCAACTTACAAACGACTCCTACTTGCAAACGGAAGGAGACAACAGGAAGTGAGAGGAAATCTACCCCTAGGAAGGGAAATTCTCTCCTGTAAGAGTTAATATGGGAAAAAGGTGTCTCCTCTCTACTGATGCTTTATCGCCAATCCTTGTTTCAATAAAAACCCCACTTTTCAAAAACATTTGTCATTGGGACAGAAAGTGAGGTGAAATGTTCTGAACAAGGGGCACAGACAGCAAAACACATGTTACAGGGGTGATAACCTTTCCCTATGTTTTCCAAAAAGCTTAAAAATAGATTTTTTGGCTGGAGCTACATTTAAACAATGTACATGTTCAAAATTACAAACAGATTCTACTTAAGAACAAACCTACAGTCCCTGTCTTCCTTGTTTGCACCGCCTGTATACTGCTGTTCAGAGTATATAGGGCCTTTTTTATTTTGTGTGCGGGGTTCCCCTTAATATGCATACAAGACCCAAAGGGGCTGGGGTAGGGGGGGGGGGGGGCTGGTGGGGTAGCCATGCCATTTTTCTCAAAGATTTTCATCCATATTACCGGGACCAGACATGACATTAAAGCCGCAAGCAGTTTTAAATGGCTTTTTTTCCTTTACAAATGTCATTTTGTGCAGGGACAGTTCTAAACACGGGAAACACGTGCCACTTCACAGGCATACTTTAGACACCCCCCAGGTACGATATTTAAAGGAATATTTCACTTTTTTTTTTCTTTCACTTTATGTATCATTAAAATGACTGCTCCAGAAAAAACGTCCGTTTTTAAAACTTCTTTTTGCATTGACACATGTCCCCTGGGGCAGAACCTGGGCCCCCAAACCCTTTTTAGGACAATAACATGCATATTAGTCGTTATAATTGGCACTTTAGATTTCGAACGTTCGCATCCATTGTATTTAATAGGGTTCTAACGTTCGCGCAAACTTTCGGTCTGTTCGAAGGTTCTGGTGCCAACCGAACAGGGGGGTGTTCGGCTCATCCCTACTGACTAGAATGGTGCCAGCTGATTGGAGAAAAGCCAATGTAGCACCAATATTTAAAAAGGGCCAAGATACAGACCAGTTAGCCTAACATCAATTGTATGCAAGCTCTTGGAGGGGATGATAAGGGACTATATACAAGATTTTAGGAATGAAAACGGTATCAATAGCAGTAATCAGCATGGATTCATGAAGAATAGTTCTTGCCAAACCAATCTTTTAACCTGCTATGAGGAGGTGAGCTGCCATCTGGATAAAGAAAGGCCCCTAGACGTGGTGTATCTGGATTTTGCAAAAGCATTTGATACGTTCCCCATAATGCCCTGTACACACAATCGTTTTTTCTGATGAAAAAAGTCAGATGGACTCTTTTCATCAGAAAAAAACGATCGTGTGTGGGCCCCATCGGCCTTTTTTCCATCGGTATAAAAAAATAGAACCTGTTTTAAATGTTACCGATGGAAAAAAAAAACGATAGCAAATTCCGATCGTCTGTGGGAAACTCCATTGGTGAAAAAACCCACGCATGCTCAGAATCAAGTCGACGCATGCTCAGAAGCATTGAACTTAATTTTTCTCGGCTCATCGGAGTGTTTTACGTCACAGCGTTTTGGACGGTCGGAATTTTGACTGATGGTGTGTAGGCAAGACTGATGAAAGTCAGCTTCATCGGAATTCCGACGGAAAATTCCATCGGATTTTATTCAATCGGAAATCCAATCGTGTGTACAGGGAATAAGTGTTTACTGTTAGTGATGAGCCGAACACCCCCGAGTTCGGTTCGCACCAGAACCCGCGAACGGACCGAAAGTTCGCACGAACGTTAGAACCCTATTAAATACAATGGATGCGAACGTTCGAAATCTAAAGTGCTAATTATAACGACTATTATGCATGTTATTGTCCTAAAAAGGGTTTGGGAACCCGGGTTCTGCACCAGGGGACATGTATCAATGCAAAAATAAGTTTTAAAAACTGCCGTTTTTCGGGAGCAGTCATTTTAATGATGAATAAAGTGAATAAAAAAAAGTCAAATATTCCTTTAAATATCGTACCTGGCGGGTGTCTAAAGTATGCCTGTGAAGTGGCACGTGTTTCCCGTGTTTAGAACTGTCCCTGCACAAAATTACATTTCTAAAGGAAAAAAAGCCATTTAAAACTGCTTGCGGCTTTAATGTAATGTCTGGTCCCGGTAATATGGATGAAAATCTTTAAGAAAAATGGCATAGCTACCCCATTACACCCCCCCCCCCCCCTCTACCCCAGCCCATTACCAGCCTCTTTGGGTCTTGTATGGATATTAAGGGGAACCCCGCACACAAAATAAAAAAGGCCCTATATACTCTGAACAGCCGTATACAGGCAGTGCATACAAGACAGGGACTGTAGGTTTGTTCTTATGTAGAATCTGTTTGTAATTTTGAACAGGTACATTGTTTAAGTGTAGCTCCAGCCAAAAAATCTATTTTTAAGCTCTTTGGAAAACATAGGGAAGGGTTATCACCCCTGTAACATTTGTTTTGCTGTCTGTGCAGTGTGCACCTGTTCAGAACAGTTCACCTCACTTTCCGTCCTAATGACAAATGTTTTTTGAAAATTTGGGGTTTTTATTGAAACAAGAATTGGTGATAAAGCATCAGTGGAGAGGAGACACTTTTTTTTCCCATATTAACGCTTACAGGAGAGAATTTGCCTTCCTAGGGGTAGATTTCCTCTCACTTCCTCTTGTATCCTTCCGTTTGCAAGGAGGAGTCGTTTGTAAGTTGGATGTTTGAAAGTAGGGGCCTGCCGTATATACTCTGCTGAAATTTGCCCCTTACATGTTGGTGTTGCCACAACACTGTGAGCCCTCACAGTTACTCTTGGTGGGCGCATGAATGGGCCCTGCTGTGAATTATTAGATCAAGAATTGTAATTGCATGTCCCTGTTGAACAGGGGCTGAAAAATTGGGCCTTTGGTGGTGGTGGTGGTGGTGTTGACACAACACTGTTAGGCCTCACAGTTACTCTTGGTGGGCGCAGGAATGGGCCCTGCTGTGAAGTATTAGATCAAGAATTGTAATTACATGCCCCTGTTAAACAGGGGCAGAAAAATTGGGCCTTAGGCACTGGTGCCACAACACTGCAACCCCTCACAGATACTGTACTTGGAGCACAGCAATGAGCCCTGTTGCAAAGTATTGCATCAAAAATTGTAATTGCACGCCCCTGTTAAACAGGGGCTGCAAAATTGGGCCTTAGGCACTGGTGCTGGTGCCACGACACTGCAACCTCTCCCAGATACTCTAGTTGGAGTGCAGGAATGAGCCCTGCTGCAAAGCATTGCATAAAAATTTTTAATAACACGCCCCTGTTAAATAGGGCCTGAAAAATTGGGCCTTAGCCACTGGTGCTGGTGCCACGACACTGCAACCTCTCCCAGATACTCTAGTTGGAGTGCAGGAATGAGCCCTGCTGCAAAGCATTGCATAAAAAATTGTAATTACATGCCCCTGTTAAACAGGGGCTGAAAAATTGGGCCTTAGCCACTGGTGGCGGCACCCAGAAACAAAAATGTTCTTCCAAGCTATCATCATCAATCGGATCATTGAGGAGGAGGAGGATAGTCAGTCAACATAACAGGACTGTCTCTCAGCATCAGCATCAGTCTTGAAGGGATGTGACATTTGAAAATAAATTAGTCTGTTATATCAGCTTCAGGTGTTTGGTAGCTGGTGGTGATCCAAGACTGGTTCATCTTTATGAAGGTCAGTCGATCAACCGAGTCGGTGGACAGGCGCACCCTGTGATCTGTGACAAATCCTCAAGCAGCACTGAATGTGCGTTCTGAAAGAACGCTGGATGCAGGACAGACCAGTAGATCCATCCTCAAGACCCAGTAAGCCAGAGGATTTTCGGTGGGGAAGGTGTCCAAGTCTGACCTTGCCCCTAGGTATTCCTGCACCATGTATATCAGACGCTGGCGATGGTTGCTGGAACCGATCATACCTTGGGGCTGCGGACTAAAGAATTGTCTGAACGCATCGGTCAGACGGCCACCTTCCCCACCGCTCCTTCTTTGACTGACCGAAGCCTCAGCAACTCGTTGTCCAGGACCAGGAGTTTGTAACCTCCCAGTCTCTGGGAACGCGTTGCACAGACCTTTCTGCAAGGCCTCCCGGAGTTGTCTCATCCTCTGCTCCCTCTGCGACGGTAAGATAAGGTCCGCAACCTTACCCTTGTACCGTGGATCAAGGAGAGTGGCCAGCCAGTAATGGTCCCTCTCCTTGATCCGAAGAATACGAGGATCCTTCCGCACACTTTGCAGGATCAGGGAGGCCATGCAGCGTAGGTTAGCTGAGGCATTCGGTCCAGGGTCCTCTGGGTCACTAAGGACGACATGATCCGCAGCCACCTCCTCCCAGCCACGTACAAGTCCACTGGTTTCTTGGGACTGTAAATCATCCCTAAAAGACTGCTGCTGATGATGCTGAGTGCCAGGCTCCACCTCCATGCTGACACAATCCTCCTCCTCCTCCTCCTCTTCCTCCTCCTCCTCTTCCTGTGCGATGGGTGGGACAGAAGAAACACTGTCTGGGTAAAGGGGGCCTTGAGAGGCAAGGAAGTCCTCCTCTTCCTGCCTCGGTTCTGCCTCAAGTGCCCTGTCCATTATTCCATGCAGCGTATGTTCCAACAGGTGGACAAGAGGTACAGTGTCACTGATGCATGCACTGTCACTGCTCACCATCCTTGTGGCCTCCTCAAATGGTGCCAGGACAGTGCATGCATCCCTGATCATGCCCCACTGGCGTGGTGAAAAAAAGCCGAGCTCCCCTGACCCTGTTCTGGTGCCGTAGTCGCACAGGTACTCATTGATGGCCCTCTGCTGCGTGTGCAGCCGCTGCAGCATGGCCAACATTGAGTTCCACCTGGTGGGCATGTCACATATAAGGCGGTTCTTGGGCAGGTTCAACTCCTTTTGCAGCTCAGTCAGGCGAGCACTGGCATTGTAAGATCTGCGGAAATACACACAGACTTTCCTGGCCTGCCTCAGGACATCCTGTAAGCCCGGGTACCTGCCCAAGAACCGCTGCACCACCAGGTTAAGGACGTGAGCCACACAGGGCACATGGGTCAGTTGTCCCTGTCGGAGGGCGGAGAGGAGGTTGGTGCCATTGTCGCAAACCACCATTCCTGGCTTAAGCTGGCATGGCGTCAACCACCTCTCGGCCTGCCCCTGCAGAGCAGACAGAACCTCTGCCCCAGTGTGGCTCCTGTCCCCCAAACACACCAGCGCAAGCACGGCATGGCATCTTTTTGCCTGCGTACTTGCGTAGCCCCTTGAACGCCTACGGAGCACCGCTGGTTCCGAGGACAAAGCACAGGAAGAGGCCATGGAGGAAGAAGAAGAGAAGGGGTGGAGGAGAGAGGTGTGTCACAACCAGTAGTAGCATTTTGGAGGCGTGGCGGCGGAACAACCTCCAACACTACTGCACCTTGTCCTGCATCCTTCCCAGCTGCCAAAAGAGTGACCCAATGGGCCGTGAAAGAAAGGTAACGTCCCTGTCCATGCCTGCTGGACCATGAGGCAGTGGTAATATGCACCTTACTGCTGACTGCCCTGTCCAGCGAGGCCAAGACATTGCCTTCCACATGCCGGTAGAGAGCCGGAATCGCCTTCCGTGAGAAAAAGTGGCGTTTGGGAACCTGCACATTGCACAAACTCACGGAAGGGGGCCGAGTCTACCAACTGAAAAGGCAGCAGTTGAAGCGCTAGCAATTTAGCCAAGCTAGCATTCAACCGCTGGGCATGTGGATGGCTGGGAGTGAACTTCTTTCGACGGTCCAGCAGCTGGGGCAGGGAAATTTGCCTGCTAGAATCGGACGTCGGTGTACTGCTAGCAGAGTGCCCGCAAGTACTTGGCTGTGACACACCTAATTCTACACCTTCATTCCTCTCAGTGCAGGTTTCAGAGAGGACTGAAGGTATAGTGGGGTTGGAGATCCCAGCTGATGCGGTGCAAGGAGAGGTCCGCTTTGTTCTTTGGTGTGGGTCTTTAAGGTAGGCTTGCCAACGAGCTGCATGGCAGGTGAACATATGTCTGGTCAAGCATGTGGTGCCCAAGTGGGTGATGTTTTGGCCACGCGATATATACGCTTGAGACATATGTTGCAAACAGCAGCTGTGCGATCTGATGCACTCGACTCAAAAAAGGTCCACACCAAAGAACTTTTTAAATAACGGGCAGAGGCAGCGCCCTGCACAGGCGGAGCTCTGCGGTGTGATTCCGTCTGTGTGCTGCCCTTACGCTGGCCCCCCGAGGGCATCCTGCCTCGTTGGAGATGTGCCTCCTCCTCATCCTCCTCCTCTCTCCTATTAGGCACCCACGTGGAGTCAGTGACCTCATCATCCCCTCCCTCCTCATCACTGGAGCCAATCTGGCAGTATGCTGCAGCTGCTGGAACATGACTGCCAGATTGGTGTCCTTCTTGAGCATCCCCCCTCTCTGCTCTCACGCTACTGCCTTCCTCTAGCTGGGTATCATCATCAGACCCTTCGAAACGCTGGGCATCCTCCTGGAGCATGTACCCAACACTGTGCTCAAACAGTTCGGGGGACTCCTCAGGAGGACATGGTTGGTCTAGGGAAGGAGTGACTGATGATGACATTGATACCAGGGAAGAGGACGCTTTGGCAGCTGCTTTGCCAGTACCCTGAGCCTGGGTGAGAGAGGATGAGGAGGATGAGGTGGGCTTGGTCATCCACTCTACTAAGTCTTCGGCATGATGCGGCTCAACACGTCCAGCTGCCGAAAAGAAGGACAAGCGTGTCCCATGGCCACGTGCTGATGGCGATGCACCGCGTCCACGACCAGCACTGTTGTCTCTAGACACAGAGCCTGCTTGCCCTCTTTTATTGGCTCCTGACTGTCTGCCTCTCCTTGTTTGCCTTCCAGACATTCTAATGGCCTGCAGGAAGATGGGAAAACCAGCAGAAAGGCCTAGCTTCAGGAGTATATTTTGCAGGAATCACACTACGCCTGCTGTAAGTGCTGCAAATGCCTGTTGGTGTAACACACCAGGAAAACACAGCAATACGGGCTAACTTCAGGTGTATAATGTGCAGGAGGCACACTCCGCCCGCTGTAAGTGCTGCAAATGCCTGTTGGTGTAACACACCAGGAAAACACAGCAATGCGAGCTAACTTCAGGTGTATAATGTGCAGGAGGCACACTCCGCCCGCTGTAAGTGCTGCAAATGCCTGTTGGTGTAACACACCAGGAAAACACAGCAATACGGGCTAACTTCAGGTGTATAATGTGCAGGAGGCACACTCCGCCCGCTGTAAGTGCTGCAAATGCCTGTTGGTGTAACACACCAGGAAAACACAGCAATACGGGCTAACTTCAGGTGTATAATGTGCAGGAGGCATACTCCGCCCGCTGTAAGTGCTGCAAATGCCTGTTGGTGTAACACACCAGGAAAACACAGCAATACGGGCTAACTTCAGGGGTATAATGTGCAGGAGGCACACTCCGCCCGCTGTAAGTGCTGCAAATGCCTGTTGGTGTAACACACCAGGAAAACACAGCAATACGGGCTAACTTCAGGTGTATAATGTGCAGGAGGCACACTCCGCCCGCTTTAAGTGCTGCAAATGCCTGTTGGTGTAACACACCAGGAAAACACAGCAATACGGGCTAACTTCAGGAGTATAATGTGCAGGAGGCACACTCCGCCCACTGTAAGTGCTGCAAATGCCTGTTGGTGTAACACACCAGGAAAACACAGCAATACGGGCTAACTTCAGGTGTATAATGTGCAGGAGGCACACTCCGCCCGCTGTAAGTGCTGCAAATGCCTGTTGGTGTAACACACCAGGAAAACACAGCAATACGGGCTAACTTCAGGTGTATAATGTGCAGGAGGCACACTCCGCCCGCTGTAAGTGCTGCAAATGCCTGTTGGTGTAACACACCAGGAAAACACAGCAATACAGGCTAACTTCAGGTGTATAATGTGCAGGAGGCACACTCCGCCCGCTGTAAGTGCTGCAAATGCCTGTTGGTGTAAAACACCAGGAAAACACAGCAATACGGGCTAACTTTAGGTGTATAATGTGCAGGAGGCACACTCCGCTCGCTGTAAGTGCTGCAAATGCCTGTTGGTGTAACACACCAAGAAAACACAGCAATACGGGCTAACTTCAGGTGTATAATGTGCAGGAGGCACACTCCGCCCGCTGTAAGTGCTGCAAATGCCTGTTGGTGTGACACACCAGGAAAACACAGCAATATGGGCTAACTTCAGGTGTATAATGTGCAGGAGGCTTAGCAACAATGACACTGTCCCCTGCCTATCCTTCTCTCTCCCTGCACACAAGGTTTATCAAAGAATATGACACTGACACTCTCCCTGCCTATCCTTCTCTCTCCCTGCACACGAGGTTTAGCAAAGAATATGACACTGACTCTGTCCCCTGCCTATCCTTCTCTCTCCCTGCACACAAGGTTTAGCAAAGAATATGACACTGACACTGTCCCCTGCCTATCCTTCTCTCTCCCTGCACACAAGGTATAGCAAAGAATATGACACTGACACTGTCCCCTGCCTATCCTTCTCTCTCCCTGCACACAAGTATTAGCAAAGAATATGACGCTGACACTGTCCCCTGCCTATCCTTCTCTCTCCCTGCACACAAGGTTTAGCAAGGAATATGACACTGACACTGTCCCCTGCCTATCCTTCTCTCTCCCTGCACACAAGGTTTAGCAAAGAATATGACACTGACACTGTCCCCTGCCTATCCTTCTCTCTCCCTGCACACAAGGTTTAGCAAAGAATATGACACTGACACTCTCCCTGCCTATCCTTCTCTCTCCCTGCACACAAGAATAGCACAAAGAATATCAACACTGTCCCTGCCTATTCTTCTCTTTCCCTGCGCCGGAACACACTACACAAGGCCGCCGCGCTGGAGGCCTTTTATAGTGTGGGGCGTGTGCTAAACCCCCTGAGCTATAATTGGCCACAGGCAACCTGCCTGTGGCCAATTATGGCTCTCCTAGCTGCCGGCGCTGTTATTGGCCAAGCATGCGGGGTCACAGTGCATGCTTGGCCAATCACAGCGCCGGGATTGCACTGCGATGGCGCAGTGTATTGTGGGCCGTTCGCGTCACTCGAATTTGGCGCGAACGGCCCAAATCGTTCGATGTTCGCCGAACGGTCGAACAGCCGATGTTCGAGTCGAAGGTATGTTCGACTCGAACACCGAGCTCATCCCTATTTACTGTACAAAATAAGGTCCGTTGGCATGGACCATATGGTGAGTACATGGATTGAAAACTGGCTACAGGGGCGAGTTCAGAGGGTGGTGATAAATGGGGAGTACTCAGAATGGTCTGGGTGGAAAGTGGGGTCCCCCAGGGTTCTGTACTGGGACCAATCGTCCCCCAGGGTTCTGTCCTGGGACCAATCCAATTTAATTTATTATCAAACGATCTGGAGGATGGGGTAAGCAGTGCAATCTCTGTATTTGCGGACAATACTAAGCTAAGCAGGGAAATAACTTCTCCGCAGGATGTGGAAACTTTGCAAAAAGATCTGAACAAATTAATGGGGTGGGCAACTACATGGCAAATGAGGTTTAATGTAGAAAAATGTAAAATAATGCATTTGGGTGGCAAAAATATGAATGCAATCTATACACTAGGGGAGATCCTCTGGGGAAATCTAGGATGGAAAAGGACCTGGTGGCCCTAGTAGATGATAGGCTCAGCAATGGCATGCAATGCCAAGCTGCTGCAAGCAAAGCAAACAGAATATTAGCATGCGTTAAAAAAGGTATTAACTCCAGAGATAAAATGATAATTCTCCCGCTCTACAAGACTCTGGTCCGGCCGCACCTGGAGTATGCCATCCAGTTCTGGGCACCAGTCCTCAGGAAGGATGTACTGGAACTGGAGAGAGTCCAGAGAAGGGCAACAAAACTAATAAAGGGACTGGGGGATCTCAGCTATGGGGAGAGACTGCAAGCACTGTACTTATTCTCTTGAGAGGGGATATGAGAGGGGATATGATATTAATGTACAAATACCGTACTGGTGACACCACAATAGGGAAAAAATCTTTTCAGTGAAAGGGAATTTAAAAAGACACGTGGCCGTTGACTAAAACTAGAAGAGCAGCGGTTTAACCCACCTAGCGGTGTTCCAGAGTCTGGCTCGGGGTGGAATTTCAGTACCTAAAGCAGTAACCCCGAGCCAGACTCGGGCTGCATCGCAGGACACAGGGGAAGTTACTTACCTTGTTCCCTGTATCCTGCGATGTGTCCCCGCTGTGTGAGCGAGCTGTCTCCTCGCTCGATTCACAGTGCCGAGTGCCGCCAAGCCCCTGCGACGTTGCGGCGCACGGGGGCGGAGTTTGGCGCTAATTTCAAAAAGTGAAAAACACAATACACATACAGTATACTGTAATCTTACAGATTACAGTATACTGTGTCAAATAATAACACTTCCCCTTTGTCCCTAGTGGTCTGCCCAGTGTCCTGCATGCACTTTTATATTATAAAAACTGTTCTTTCTGCCTGGAAACTGGAGATTGTCCATAGCAACCAAAAAGTGTCCCTTTATGTCAAAAGTGGTTTTAGACCAGCTAGAAAACAGCGACAATAAATTAGGATCACTCGCAGAATTGAGCGATAGCGATTTGTGGGGAAATTCGTCATCAAACACTGAAAGTAATGACAGCGACAATTCTGCAACTGAGCAAATTTCAGTGTTTTTGATTTGATTACATTATTGAATCATTTTTATTATTATATTATTATTTGTTATAATTATTTATAGTTATTTATTATATTATAATTTATGATTTTGTTTTTTGAACTTTATCATACCCGGGATGTCTACTAGACTCTGGTTTGGACAGATTTAAGTGAGTTATTCCTAAGAATTGCAGGCCTACAATATAAAACGCCAAATTTCCATGCAAAATAATGGTACCGCTTTCAGCACCTAAAATCTGAAATCATCATACCGCCAGGGAGGTTAACCTTAAACTGCGTAGAGGGTTCTTTACTGTGAGAGCGGTAAGGGTGTGGAATTCTCTTCCACAAGTAGTGGTATCCACAGATATCAGATAGGCACCTTGACGACCACAACATTAAGGGGTGTACAATGTACTATTGACATAAACGCACACTCTCACACACACACATAGACACCTATTTACAACCTCACCAACTATGTTACTATGTAAAAATCTGGCATGTATCTTAGTGCAGACTTATTGGAAAATCAGTGAGCCAAACAAACAAGCAAGAAATGACATATCTGGGTGTGGTGTATACACCATCTGTGCACAGAACGCCTCCAGGTTACCATATTGCATTTTACAGAAAATTGCAGCGCTGCAGATTGAAAAGGAAAGGTCATTTTAATAACATTCAAATACAATATGACTTGTGCCACAATTGTATATGCTAGAATTTTTTTTTTTTATATGCTATTTTTTTTCCCCCCACAAAAGTGGACGTAACCTTTAAAGTGGTTGTAAACCCAACCGCACAACTTGCACCTACAGGTAAGCCTAGATTAAGGCTTACCTGTAGGTGCAAGAAATATCTCTCTAACCTACACGGTTAAGGAGATATTAGCTGAAAACACTGCACCGATGTCTACGGCTCATGCGCGCCGTAGACACCGGCGCAGGCGCACTAGTGGGCCGGCTTCATGAATGGGATCATGCCGGTTTTCTGAATGGGAGCATGCCGGCCCCGTGCACATGCGTGTGACGTCATCGCCGCTCCGGCCAATCACAGCGCCGGAGCAGCGATACCCGGAAGACGGTCGGAGGGGACATGGCGGCGACAGAGGGGGACGAGGAGCAATTCGGAGGCTTCGATATGAGGTAAGTGCCACATAATGAGCTAGTATGCATAGCATACTAGCTCATTATGCCTTTTTCTTGCAGGTGTTATTTTTTATTTTTATTTTGAAAAGTGGGTTTACAACCACTTTAACAACCTGCTGGAAGGAACAGCAATAAGTTGACATAGTTGTATCACATCCACTAGGGTGAGCTGCCTTGACTGCTCACCCTACATACTGTACAGTGGATATAAAAAGTCTACACACTCCTGTTAAAATGTCAGGTTTCTGTGATGTAAAAAAAATGAGGCAAATAGAAATCATTTCAGAACTTCACCTTTAATGTGACCTATAAACTGTACAACTCAATTGAAAAATAAACTGAAATCTTTTTGGGGGGGGGGGCGGAGTAAAACTAAAAAACGAAAATAATGTGGTTGCAGAAGTGTGCACACCCTCTTATAACTGGGGATGTAGCGGTGTTCAGAATTAAGCAATCACATTCAAACTCATGTTAAATAGGAGTCAGTACACACCTGCCATCATTAACCACTTAAGCCCCGGACCATTTTGCTGGTCAAAGGCCGGGCCACTTTTTGCAATTCGGCACTGCGTTGCTTTAACTGACAATTGCGCGGTCGTGCGACGTGGCTCCCAAACAAAATTGACGTCCTTTTTTCCCCACAAATATAGCTTTCTTTTGGTGGTATTTGATCACCTCTGCGGTTTTTATTTTTTGCGCTATAAACAAAAATAGAGCGACAATTTTGAAAAAAAAGCAATATTTTTTTACTTTTTGCTATAATAAACATCCCCAAAAAATATATAATATATATAATATATCATTTTTTTCCCTCAGTTTAGGCTGTTACGTATTCTTCTACATATTTTTGGTAAAATAAATAAATAAGTGTTTATTAATTGGTTTGCACAAAAGCAATAGCATCTACAAAATAGGGGATAGTTTTATGGCATTTTTACTAATATTTTTTTTTTACTAGTAATGGCGGCGATCAGCGATTTTTATCGTGACTACGACATTATGGCGGACACATCGGACACTTTTGACGCCATTTTGGGACCATTGTCATTTATACAGTGATCAGTGCTATAAAAATGCACTGATTACTGTAAAATGACACTGGCAGTGAAGGGGTTAACCAGTAGGGGCGCTGAAGGGGTTAAGTGTGTCCTAGGGATGTGTTCTAACTGTGGTGGGGATGGCCTACGTGTAACACGACACTGATCACTGCTCCCGAGATCAGTGCTGTCACTAGGAAGAATGGGGAAATGCTTGTTGACATCAGCATTTCCCCGTTCCTCCTCTCCGTGAGACGATCGCAGGTATCCCCGCGGACGGACTCACGGAGCTCACGGCGCGCGCGCCCACAATGCTGCATCTTAAAGGGGACGTACCTGTACGGCCATATGCCCAGCCGAGCCATTGTGTCGACGTATATCGTGAGCTGGCCGGCATGTGGTTAAAATGCCTCTGATTAACCCCAAATAAAGTTCAGCTGTTCTAGTAGTGTCTGGAACAAATCATACCCTCAAGGGCTGGCATAATCCAATCCAGAGACCAACTAACAATTGTACAAAAATATAAAACTTTTTTGAAAAGCTTGATCAACTAAAGCAATTGTGTCTGAGCCCTATAAAAAAACAACAACATTTAACCATAACTTTTGTAGCGGCCTTACCCCATCTCTTTCTTCTAGGGGTATCACACACGATAGGGTGAGATGCGCTACGGCCCATGTCCTCCCCATAGCTGTGGGTGAGGTGAAGGCCAGTACCAGATATATCCTTGGGCCTGTGTGCTTCTGTAAAGGATTAAGTCCTGTTGTGCCAACACTTCCCTTTGCTCCCATTAACCAGAGTTCCACACACCGATCACAGTCCAACTCTTGTTTTATTGCATATCTCACAATAAACAGTGCTTCAGTAGCCAACTGGTTGCGACTTGATAACATATTGATACAGGGGATGAGCAGGTCGAGGCACTATCCTAATTATCAGCTAAACCACTGCGATCTCGCCAGTGGTTACTATAGCCATAGCTTGAAAGGACTTAGAACTTGAGAGTCTCTACCAGCGACTCAAGAGAACGTAGATAGGAGTACCTTTGCTGCGTTGCGGCCCCTGTCAGGGGAAGATGTCCCTCCAAGAGAGTTACCAGAGGCCCATCCGTCACTGGGTTGATGCTGCTCCAGACTCTCCGAATGGGTAACCTCCCCGGCCTCCTCACCTCAGACATGGGCCCCATCCACTTCAGGGACCCTCGGACTTCTCCACCCTCGCGGGACCCAGTCGAAGTCACTGGGCCCCAGGCCTCCTGGTTTAGTACCTCACCCCAGGCTGAAGGTGCCTGGGATGGACTCCAACTCCATTCCGGTCAGGCCTAGGGCACCTGAGCCGAAATCCGGAACCGCCCGCACCCAGGCCTAAGGTGCCTGGGCGCGTGATGAAGAACCTCCAGAAGAGCAAGAAGACCTCGTGACCAGGGCGTCTCCCCCTTTTATCCCCTCCAATGACGCCACGGCAGGTTCCCCGCCCTCGCTGTACCATCTCCGAGAAGGGACAAAAAGGACAGCACTATGGCAGTGAATCTACCTTGAGCCTGCGGGCACTCACCACCCACCGGCCAAGGAGATTATTACACCGCCCCAATCCTCCACGAATGCAAATGGTCATTACTCCCATACCTACACACCTGAACTTCCACCCAGGTGTACCCCACCTAAATTTAAAGACCCCGCTACATACTCCCCACTGTGATTTGACGCTGGTCCCCAGCGTCTGGTGCGAACCCATGTCTCCCAAAGGTGGTGACATAAGTCTGACCCCAGAGGCATCCCTAAAATTTGAACCTCAATCAGAGAGAAAAACCTCCCCTCTAGGGGAGTATTACACGTTCACAGTTTATGCCACTGTGTAGCAGACCCAGATCCACATATCTTTCCTCTCCTTCCTCTTATAGAGATTCAGCCCCTCCGTTTCATCCACAAATAGAAATCAAGAACCTACTGTACAAAATTGTGAAAATTTATGTGGAAGCCACACTGCCTCATCAAGGCCCCTCTAAGGTACAATCTGAACTGTAATCTGATTTAAGATAATAAGATTAGAATTCAGTTTCTTTAGCTAGTGTAGCGATACCCTCAGCTAAGAGAGCCGCTGGAATAATGTTTCGGGCCTGTAACACTCCACTGTCAACCCCCAGCAATTGGCTCTACCCTCCCTCGGCACAGTTAGTATGGGATGATAGGATTGTGAGGCCTGTAACTTTAGGCAACACAGTCCTGCAACAAAAGCACACACAGTGATATAGCTGACCGTTCTTCTGTACAGTAATAACACAAACACTGATCTGCTTAATCCTGGTACTTTCACTGAAGGAAATGATTAAACAGATAACCGTATACTTTAGTATATGCAGAGCCCTGCAATAAAAGGTGTTCAGCAATAGACAGATATACAATACTGTGCAAAGATAATTAACAGACTCCCCTTTGCAGCTCTCCTCCCTCGTGGGCAAGATGGCGCCCAGCAATGTCTACACTGATAAGTCAGGCCTGACTGTAACTATGTAAAAAGTGTAGGAATACTGCGCTGTCTGCAAAAACTGAATGTGATAACTCAATATCTGTGCTGCAACTAAAAAATGTGAGACACACACAAATAACAATATTATAAGGAAATGAAGCTGCGCAACTACGTAAATAAAAATAACCGAAAATTATTAAGTGTGAAATCACAATGTGATATCACCTCAAAGGTGACGTGACTGAACAATATAACATGTAAATGTAACAATGAATGATATACTTTGAGCCTCTGGGTAATAAATGATGTTACACTCTATTCCTTGGTATTAACACAAGAGAATTCAATAGCAGTTCATAAATGGCATAAAGTCCCCAGAAAAAGAATAAAGTGTATAAGGGTTCAATCTCTTCAAAATTGAATTTGTGACTTCAAAACTGAAACACCATGGAAGAAGTGCTGATACGACAGAAAGGAATCCACCACCTTATCTTTCTCAGGCTGCTTACCAGAAATCCTGATCCCTGAGAGAGATCAGTCTGAGTAGATGGCTATTATCCCTGCCAGGGTCTCTAATTGGCTCTCTCTGTACTTATATTCCTCTAGGCTTCAGTCTGTAGTCCCCAGATATCTCCACGAATCGCATTTAGGGTGAAAAAGAAAGCCCCATAGCGTAATCCAATATTATAAAACGTTTATTAAAATAAAAAGATGCACTTACAGCATGTTGAATAAAAAACAGCAGTGGTTGTGTATAAGGCCGGCCGGCTCTCACTACCCGTTGCTTCCGGGATTCGTATTGTGGTGACGTCAGCACGCCGCTCCTCCCTACGTCGTTTCGACAAACCTGTCGTCATCCAGGGGCCTTGGATGATGACAGGTTTGTCGAAACGACGTAGGGAGGAGCGGCGTGCTGACGTCACCACAATACGAATCCCGGAAGCAACGGGTAGTGAGAGCCGGCCGGCCTTATACACAACCACTGCTGTTTTTTATTCAACATGCTGTAAGTGCATCTTTTTATTTTAATAAACGTTTTATAATATTGGATTACGCTATGGGGCTTTCTTTTTCACCCTAAATGCGATTCGTGGAGATATCTGGGGACTACAGACTGAAGCCTAGAGGAATATAAGTACAGAGAGAGCCAATTAGAGACCCTGGCGGGGATAATAGCCATCTACTCAGACTGATCTCTCTCAGGGATCAGGATTTCTGGTAAGCAGCCTGAGAAAGATAAGGTGGTGGATTCCTTTCTGTCGTATCAGCACTTCTTCCATGGTGTTTCAGTTTTGAAGTCACAAATTCAATTTTGAAGAGATTGAACCCTTATACACTTTATTCTTTTTCTGGGGACTTTATGCCATTTATGAACTGCTATTGAATTCTCTTGTGTTAATACCAAGGAATAGAGTGTAACATCATTTATTACCCAGAGGCTCAAAGTATATCATTCATTGTTACATTTACATGTTATATTGTTCAGTCACGTCACCTTTGAGGTGATATCACATTGTGATTTCACACTTAATAATTTTCGGTTATTTTTATTTACGTAGTTGCGCAGCTTCATTTCCTGACTGTAACTATGTGTAAGTTCCGTAGAGAAGAATCTTCGCTAGCAAATGGTGGTGCACTTTTGGAGACAAAATTGTAATCCACAGGAATAAAGGTTGAACTTGGTGAACAAGGATAAAGCCACTACTGTTAATACATGCACTGTCCCTCCGGTGTGCGTATGCAAACTCTAACAGGTGAGTCCCGAACAACAAACACTAGGCCTAGAGGTCCTGCACTAATCTCTGAGCAGGTGCTCTCTCACCCAACCGGACCAGTCCACATCCGTATCTTCCGTTGCTGTGTCTCGGTACAGAGGTTCCATGACACCCGGGTCTTCGGTCCTCCTGGCAGCAGCAGACAGATGGCAGGATGAGACGTCCCTCAGGCTGCTTGGTGGAAACGGAAGGCTCTTTGGAAATACAGGGCCTAGGCTTCAGGCCCTGTCCGGAACAGCAGACTCAGCAGAGAGTTCCACTTGCTAGGCGGGCGATGTCCAAAGAGACCGTCCTACGGTCCGCCCCCTTGTTAAATACCCCAGCAGTCCTTGCGCAGGGAAATGCATCCTGGGTATGGTAGTCTCTGGGCCTTAATGCAAACACCTGCTACACTAGGTAGGGACTTTTTAGGCCTCTGCCATAGACAAGTTTAGATTCTGTGGACCAAAATTGTTGGCAACCTTCTAGTTTCTTTGGCTTCTGTCATAAGCTAAGTTATAACTCTTTAGGCCTCTGCTGCAGGCCAGGGTAGATTCTGTAGGCCCAATCCACAGACACCTTGCAGTTTCTTTAGCCTTTGTTACAGGCTAGGTTAGGACTCTTTAGGCCTCTGCCACAGACCCAGGTAGATTCTGTAGGCCGAAATCATTAGCAACAGTTTCTTCGGCTGGGTTAAGATTCTTTAGGCCTCTGCCATAGGCAAGGGTAGATTCCGTAGACCCTAAGTGTTTGCAACCTTTTAGTTTTTTTTTGGTCTCTGCCATAGACTAAGTTAGGACTTTTTAGGCCTCTGTCACAGGAGCAGGTAGATTCTGTGGGCCAAGATCATTAGCAACATTTTTTTCAGCTAGGTTGAGACTCTTTAGGCCTCTGCCGTAGGCCAGGGTAAATTCTGTAGACCCAAACTGTTGGCAACCTTCTAGTTTCTCTGGCCTCTGCCATAGACCAAATTAGGACTCTTTAGGCCTCTGCCACAGGCCAGGGTAGATTCTGTAGTGTATATTTTGTTTGTTTTCACCCTAAGACAGAGCTCATGACCTTCCAATTTAAGGTCCTTATCTCTTATGCATGGGCATACTGGGGCCAATGTAGACAGGAGCCAATTTACCTACCAACATGTCTTTGGGTGCAGAAAGAAACCCATGCAAGCACCAGGAGAACATGCAAACTTCATGCAGGTAGTGTGCTGGTTGGGATGGGAAACAAAGACCTCAGTGCTGCAAGGCAGAAATGCTAATCACGATGGTACAAGTGGAAAGAAAATGATAAATGGTTTTCAACATTTTGTACAAATAAATATCTGAAAAGTGTGGCGTGCATTTGTATTCAGTTCCCTTTACTCTGATACCCCTAACTAAAATCTAGTGGAATCAATTGCCTTCAGAAGTCACCTAATTAGTAAATAGAGTCCACCTGTAGGGTAATTGAATCTCTGTATAAATACAGCTGTTGTATGAAGCCCTCGGGGGTTGTTGGAAAACCTTAGTGATCAAACAGCATCATGAAGGCCAAGGAACACCAGACAGGTCAGGGATAGAATTGTGGAGAAGTTTAAAGCAGGGTTAGGTTATAAAAAAATATCCCAAGCTTTGAACATCTCACGGAGCACTGTTTGAATTCAATCTGAAAATGGAAAGAGTATGGCACCACTGCAAACCTACCAAGACATGGCCGTCCACCTAAACTGACAGTCCAGGCAAGGAGACCATTAATCAGAGAAGCAACCAAGAGACCCATGGTAACTCTGGAGGAGCTGCAGAGATCCACAGCTCAGGTGGGAGAATCTGTCCACAGGACAACTATTAGTCGTGTTCTCTACAAATCTGCCCTTTATGGAAGAGTGGCAAGAAGAAAAGCCATTTTTCAAAGAAAGCCATAAGACGTCCCATTTTCAGTTTGCGAGAAGACATGAGGGACACAGCAAACATGTGGAAGAAGGTGCTCTAGTCAGATGAGACGTAAATTGAACTATTTGGCCTAAAAGCAGAAACGCTATGTGTGGCGGAAAACTAACACTGCACATCACCCTGAACACACCAGTGGTGGTGACAGCTCCATGTTGTGGGGATGCTTTTTTTTAGCAGGGGCAGGGAAGCTGGTCAGAGTTGATATTAAGATGGATGGAGCCAAATACAGGGCAATCTTAGAAGAAAACCTGTTTGAGTCTGCAAAAGACCTGAGAGTGGGGCGGAGGTTCACCTTCCAGCAGGACAACGACCCTTAACATACAGTCAGAGCTACAATGGAATGGTTTAAATCAAAGTATTTTCATGTGTTAAAATGACCCAGTCAAAGTCCAGACTTAAATCCATCCAATCTGACAGAGCTTGAGATATTTTGCAAAGAAGAATGGGCAAAAATGTCCCTCTCTAGATGTGCAAAGCTGGTAGAGACATCCCCAAAAAGACTTACAGCTGTAATTGCAGTAAAAGGCGGTTCTACAAAGTATTGACTCAGGGGGGGGTGAATACAAATGTACCCCACACTTTTCACAAAATAATTTGTAAAACATTTTGAAAACCATTCATAATTTTTCTTCCACCTCACAATTATGTGCCACTTTGTGACCCTTTTGACCTTACGTCTGTAGCGGGGTCTTCAAAGTTAGTGGGATACACCTGGGGGTAGAGAGACCCAGGTGTGTAATTATGTCGGGGATTAGACCCCTTTTTGTTATTCGTGGAGGATTGGGTGGTGCAATATTCTCCTTGGCCTGTGGGTGGCGGGGTACCTACAGGCTCGAGGTAGAATCACTACCACAGTGCTACCCTTTTTGTCCCTTCCTGGAGATGGTACGGCTGGGGCGGGGAACCCGCCGTGGTGTCGATGGGAGGAGATAAAAGGGGGAGACGCCCTCGCCACAAGGTCTTTTGGGAGATCATCTCTTCACGTACCCAGGCGCCCTCGGCCTGGGTGCGGGCGGTTCAAGGTTCCGGCCTGGGCACCCTAGGCCTGGCCGAAATGAAGCTGGAGTTGGAGTCCATCCCAGGCACCTTCAGCCTGGGGTGAGGTACTTTGTAGAAGGCCTGGGACCTGGTGACTTTGACCGGGTCCCGCGAGGGTGAAGGGATTCCAGGGTGCCCCTTGCGAGGGGACCCGCATTTGAGGTGAGGAGGCTGGGGAGGTCACCCGTCTGAAGACTCCGGAGCAGCGTCAACCCAGTGACGGACGGGCCTCCGGTAACTCCCTTGGAGGGTCATCTTCCCCTGATAGGGGCCGCAGCGCAGCGAAGTTGTTCTAATCAAGACTCCAGCAACCCCTGGTCATAGCACAGGGGGTGTAGGGACTACAATCCGGATAGTGCCTCGGCCTGCTCATCCCACCGTATCCTGCCATATATTGTTTGTTGTGGAGCTACGAAATAAAACTAACAGTTGGACTGTGATCGGTGTATGGACTCTGTTGATGGGAGCAAAGGGAGATTCCAGCATAGCAGGGCTAAGTTCCGCAACCCAATGCACATTTGGCCCGAGGAAGATATTGATACTGGCCTTCACCTCACCCACAGCCATGGGGAGGACATGGGCCGTAGCGCACCTCACTCTCGAAACCCAGGTACCCCTAGACAAGAGCTTTCGGACAACCGATAAACATGTGAAGGGGGTGAGGCCGCTACACGTCTATCACATAAAATCCCAATAAAATACTGTATATTTACGTTTTTGGTTGTAACATGACAAAATGTGGAAAATATCAAGGGGTAGGAATACTATTTCCAGGCACTGTGTTTATCAAGAACTAAATTACAAGTTCCTGACCAGATGGTATTGGACCCCCAAAGTCGAATGTACCTGAATGTAGATGACAAATGCTGGAGATGCGGCACTACCAATGGCACCATCCTACACAATTTTTTGGGGGGATTTCCTGAACTAGATAGATTTTGGCCTGACATCCATTAAGTTGTCTTTCAACTTACAGACATTAAAGGGGTTATAAAGTTTTAAATAACAAACATGTAATACTTTCCTTCTCTGTGCAAGGATTTTGCAAAGAATGGCCCCGATCCTCCTCTTCTGGGGTCCCCCAGTGGTGCTCCTGGCTCCTCCTCTTCTCGAATGCCCCCACGGAGAGCTGCTCGTGCGGGCACGCTGCCGAGTCCTGCTGCTGTGTCCATTGACACAGACAGCAGGACTTGGCCCCGCCCCCCGTGTCACTGAACTTGATTGACAGCAGCGGAAACCAATGGCTTCTGCTGCTATAAATCTATCCAATGAGGAGCCGAGACAGTGGCTGGAGCTGCTGTGTTCGTCCCTGTCGCTGGCACGATGAGTTTCAGGTAAGTAAAAGGGGGGCTCTAGGGGGCTGCTGCACTACACAAGGTTTTTCACCCTAGTGCATAGAATGCATTAAGGTAAAAAAACCTTGAGAGTTTACAACCCCTTTAATCTTGAAAACAACCACCACAGCTTGTTTGTTACATCTCACGCCAATTCCAAAATTTAGATATATGAAATATTTACTGATCCACCACCTTGCAGTGAAAGCATGCATCCCATGCAACTACAAACAATCTAGCCATTGTCTATAGCTCAGTGATACATCTAGGACCCCTGTCTATAGCTATATGGTACTCTAATGCCGCGTACAAACGATCGGACATTCCGACAACAAAACCGTGGATTTTTTTTCAGACGGAATGTTGGCTCAAACTTGTTTAGCATACATACGGCCACACAAATGTTGTCGGACAACACGTACGACGAGCCAAGAAAAATTACATTCAATAGCCAGTGCGGCTCTTCTGCTTGATTCCGAGCTTCCGTGGAATTTTGTGCGTCAAAATTGTGTATACACACTCGGAATTTCCGACAAAAAGTTTTGTTGTCGGAAGATTTAAGAACCAGCTCTCAAATTTTTGTGGTCGGAAATTCCGACAGCAAATGTCCGATGGAACCTACACACAGTTGGAATTTCCGACAACAAGCTGACATCAAACATTTGTTTTCGGAAATTCCGAATGTGTGTACGCGACATTAGATTAATAATGTTATGTTATTGTAAAGCCTCATACACATGGTCGGACTTCAAACAAACTTTTCCGTGGATTTTTGATTGAAGGGCGTTGGCCGTGAACTTGGTATGCATATGTAGCGCCCTGCTCCTGTTGACCAGGCACTCGCATGTAAATTTAGTGGGTTATCTGTTCTGTACATAGTTCAGATTCATTTGTGGCTAAATTAGGCTCTGCTCCAGCATTGGCTGTGTTGCGTGCAGTTCCGCACTGTTGCCTGTAGGTGTCGTTGTCACCACAGGCCAGTGATGGAAGGGCAACAGGCTAAGGTTTATTGGGTGTCCTTTTCCCCAAAAGCAGCCCAGTGGGAGTGGTCTCCCCGCTGTGCATTCTGGGAGAGGATACTTAAGGGGCAGACGCCATCTTTTCGCTCTCTCACCTCATGGCCTGCCTGGCCTAAGGTATGTGACAACGCCTCTTCTGGCCTCGGGGCCTGCTGGCCCGAGTCTACGTGACTGCAAGTAGGCCCAGAAGCTGTCTGGGGCCTACTGGTTCAGAGGTGGTCCTGTGCTGTCTGTCCTGCGGGAAGAAGCCGAGCAATTGAAGGATGCGGGAGAGGACTCATCTTGGAGAGGACCGATTGCAAGACTGGTATCTCGAGAGGAGCCTGGTGACTCAATTGGAGGATGCACCCTAACCAACCTACCTCACAGTATTGCCGGATGGCTTAAAGGAACTTTGGTACTGTGTTGTTGTGTTCGCTACCGTTACTAAATCCTGTGGCAGAGGATCGTTCAACTATCACCAAATCCTGTGGCAGAGGATCGTTCAACTCTCACTAAATCCTGTGGCAGAGGATCGTTCAACTCTCACTAAATCCTGTGGCAGAGGATCGTTCAACTATCACTAAATCCTGTGGCAGAGGATCATTCAACTCTCACTAAATCCTGTGGCAGAGGATCGTTCAACTATCACTAAATCCTGTGGCAGAGGATCATTCAACTATCACTAAATCCTGTGGCAGAGGATCGTTCAACTATTATTGTTCTCATCAAGTCTGTGGCAGAGACTTTTGTCTGTGCATCATTCCGGCTGCTAGGTCAGTGAGAGAGGCCTATCTGGATGAGCAAGATCCGTTGACTGATGTGTATTTGTCTCCGGGATATGAAAGTTCCTCAGTGATCTGCACCAGGTATCTGAACTTTCCCCTAACCCTCCATCCCTCTACTGCTTAAGTTGTTAAATAAAAGCATCGGAAAAAGAACTAAGTGACTGTGCATGCATCTGTGGGCGCAAGGCCCAGTATGGACTCTAAGTTTCTAGCCTGGTGAACTGTGGGTAGGGGTGACGGCAATGACCCAAAATAATAACCAGCAGCTCCTACAGGGGTAGTGCTACACATACACACAACAGGACTTTTTCAGCAAACTTTCCCAAGATCACGTGGTTTTTCTGCTCTTTACCGCCACCCCTTGGTCAACTTCTGCTTTTGTTGGTTGATTTTAACATTGGTTCTGGGCATGCGTATTTGTACTTCGGACTAAAGTCCGATATATTTCTGTACACACGGCAGGACTTTGCACCGTAGGACTTTTGTTGCCGAAAAGTTTGTCCGTTTGCAGAGCGAACTTTTGTTCGATGAAAACCAAAAACGTTTGTCCGATGGAGCGTACACACGGTCGGATTTTTTTGAAAACCTGCAAATTTAGAAGTTTGTTGGCAAAAAATCCGACCGTGTGTATGGGGCTTTAGGTTGACTGCAACCCTCAGACAAGACAGGAACCTTTAAGAAAGCTTGGTTTTATTGGATACAATACAAATTCTCAGGCGATTACACAAATGCCCCCAATAAAGCCAACTCAACCCTCCACTTGCAGAACAGTTAAAAGTGCTTATACCCAGTAGTGCCCCCACCCCCCAAAAAACTGATTTCTGCTAATGCATGGGATCTACGAGTAAGAATCCACCACCCCTTTCCCACTTCCTTTCCTCAGACTGGTTGCAGCCTACCCCATTTCGTTGTGGCCTTCAACAGAGGGTAGAAGAAGCTGCTGAATCAAAAGCCGAGTCAGAGTTATGGACGAAACCATGGTCAGGAACTTGTAAGCAGTGGGGTGCCAATGCACCAACAAGTCATGAAAATTTTATCTACCTCAACATTTCTAAAGCAACATGTGTCAATGCACTATGGTCGTGAATTGTATTAGCGTGTTTGGGAGTAATTCAAAATGAATGGCACTGCAGTGCGTGTACTGTGCATTGCTATGCATTAACTCAACATGGTCCTGCAACATTTACACTATATTACTATTACTATAAAGTATTGGGACACCTGCCTTTACACACACATGAACTTTAATGGCATCCCAGTCTTAGTCGGAAGGGTTCAATATTGAGTTGGCCCACCCTTTGCAGCTATAACAGCTTCAACTCTTCTGGGAAGGCTGTCCACAAGGTTTAGGAGTGTGTCTATGGGAATGTTTGACCATTCTTCCAGAAGCGAATTGTGAGGTCAGGCACTGATGTTGGACAAGAAGGCCTAACTCGCAGTCTCCGCTCTAATTCATCCCAAAGGTGTTCTATCAGGTTGAGGTCAGGACTCTGTGCAGGCCAGTCAAGTTCCTCCACCCAAAACTTGCTAATCTATGTCTTTATGAACTTTGCTTTATGCACTGGTCAAAATCATTTGGTGGGGGGATTATGTTGTGGGGTTGTTTTTCAGGGGTTGGGCTTGGCCCCTTGGTTCCAATGAAGGAAACTTTTAAGGCATAAACATACCAAGACATTTTGGACAATTTCATGCTCCCAACTTTGTGGGAACAGTTTGGGGATGGCCCAAATGGCCAGTGCTGGACCTCACAAATGCGCTTCTGGAAGAGTGGTCAAACATTTCCATAGCCGGGGTTCCACACTCGGGAGGTGTTTCTCTTGGGGGACTTTAATATGGTGCCATCACAGGACCTAGACAGACTGCATGCGGTTGGCCGCCCATCCTCGGACCTATTAAACTGGGCAGATACGTTTGCTCTCACGGATGTATGGCGCAAATTTCACCCTCAGGATAGGGAATACACTTGCCATTCTGCCTCCTACAGGGCCCTGTCCCGCATTGACCTGGCGTATGCCTCCTCTGGAGCCTTATGCTGGATAAGAGAGGCCAAGCACTTGCCCCATGGAATTTTGTATCATGCCCCGCTTCATCTTACCATTTCCCTTGTTAGGCCTCCGGGCCTGAAGCTTTGGCGTCTGTCTAGGTTCTGGGCAATGGATGAAAAGGTACAGGAGTCAATGGTGGAGGGTATATGCAATTATTGGCTGCTGAATGGGGATTCTGCTAGTGCTGCCACCTCATGGGATGCTTTTAAATCTTGGACGAGGGGGGAATACATATCCAGAATCTCTTCCCTGCAGAGAGAGGCGTCTCGATCGCTGAGGGAGCTGGAGGGGGAGGCTGTACGCTGTGAGAGGGACTACATTCGTTCCCCCGGCGACGCTGCTCACTTGTGCTGGCAGAGGGCCCTTCGGGATCTCTCCCTGCACAATGTAGAACTGACGAAGAAATCTATGCTGTACTCCAAGCAGCTACCATGCATATTGCTGCTATCCGGGACACTCAGGGACACTTGGTGTCCTCTCCTGAGGACATCAATAATAGGTTTTTAGAATTTTTTCAGGGGATATACTCCTCTAGAGCCTGTTTCTCTCCATCTGAATTACAAGAATATCTGGAGGCTATCCCCTTTCCTACCTTGTCGGATGACCATAGGACGTTGTTGGAGGGGGATATATCTCTGGAGGAGATTCAGACTGCGATTGGAGGTCTACAAAGTGGTAAGACCCCAGGAGCAGATGGATTGCCGGCGGAGTTCTACTCTCAGCACGCTGATCTCCTTGCCCCTAGAATTCAGACCCTCTTCTCTGGGCTCGCGAAACATGATGCTCTGCCTGAGTCTATGGAAGAAGCCATCATTGTCTTGATCCCCAAGCCTGGTAAGGACCCCCAAGACTGCGCGTCGTACAGGCCCATCTTGCTGCTCAATGTCGACGCAAAAATACTGGCCAAGGTTTTGGCCACCCGACTGTCGTCGGTAATATCTACATTAATACATATTGACCAGACCGGGTTTATGCCGGGTAAGGGTACGGACATTAATCTTAGGCGTCTGTTCCTAAACCTGTCCAGAAACCATGACAATGCTGGCTCTCGGGTGATTGCCTCCCTGGATGCCGAAAAGGCATTCGATTCAGTGGAATGGGAATATCTATGGGGTGTCCTGCGACACTTCGGATTTGGCCCTAGTTTTGTGCAATGGATTCGGCTGCTCTATAGGGCTCCGAGGGCCAGGGTACGGACTAATGAATGGACTTCTGACTCCTTCCGTTTGCATAGAGGCACGCGTCAGGGATGCCTTTTGTCCCCCGGTCTGTTTGCCCTGGCACTGGAGCCTCTGGCGATTTTGGTCAGGGAGTCTCTGGAAATCAGGGGGCTATGGATCGGCCCCTTGGAGGAGAAACTATCCCTCTATGCGGATGATGCCCTCTTATATCTGAATGACGCGGGCCCATCCCTGACTGCTGCCCTGGAGCTCTTTGATAAATTCGGGTCCCTGTCGGGTATCCGTATCAACTGGTCGAAGTCGGTCCTTTTTCCCCTCGATGATCGGACACCGGCTCCGTCTAATCCCACACTGTTGCAATGGGTTGAAGAATTTAGATATATTGGGGTGCGAATTGCTAGGACTCCTTCCCAATACTATACACTCAATATACTCCCCTTACTCCGGCTTCTGAAGGAACAATGTCAATCCTGGTCTGGCCTTCCCCTGAACTTGATTGGGTGTATAAATATCTTAAAGATGATTATCTTACCCAAATTCACTTATCTGTTTCGGAACAGCCCGATATGGATTCCGGCGGCCTTCTTTCGGGAGGTGGACAAGTGTATTATTTCCTTTATCTGGAATGGGGGCGTGCCACGCCTAGCGAAGGCCACTCTACAATCCCCAACTCACCTGGGGGGCCTGGCCCTTCCAAATTTGCGGGTCTATTACTGGGCAGCTATGCTGGTCACTGTGTATTGGTGGTTTGGGGCTCGACGTTCCAATTCGGCGGTCTGTGTGGAGGCGACCCGGCTGGGCTCCCTGCAGGCGCTCCAAAATTTAGCATATAGAGGTCCGAAAGCTTATCTGGACCTACCGACCCCGACTAGAGCGACGCTTAGGGTGTGGGCGGTAGCACGGCGCAGATTCTCCCAGGCGGGGCGCTGGTCCCCGGTCCAGCCCCTCTGGGGGAATCCCAATTTGCCTCACTTTCGAACCATACCGGATCCTCAGGTGTGGGCGAGATACGGCATTAAGACCTTGAGAGATATTATGCCTGCAGGAGTCTTGCTGACCTTTTCCCGACTGACCCAGATCTATGGTCTACCCGTCTGGATGTACTTTCGATACGCCCAACTTCGTCACGCTGCTAGGGCCCAATTTCCCTCACCCCCGTGTCTTCAATTAGACCCGGTGGAGGACATATTGTCGTGCGATGACCTAAAGAAGCCTCTCTCTGCACTGTATAGCACCCTGCTTCCCATTGACTCCCTCAAGATGAATAGGCTCTGGGAGGCCTGGAAGGTTGACATACCAGCACTGGAAAGGGAGGACTGGGAGAACTGTTTAGAGAGGGGCCCCAAGCTGGTTGTCTCTGCAGGTGACAAACTTATACAAACCAAATTCCTCCATAGGGTTTACTTTACCCCGGTGCGGTTATCCAGAATATACCCGGATAGAGACCCGATATGCCCACGGTGTCGGACGACCCAGGGCACCTATATCCACATGTTCTGGACTTGTCCTGCTCTGGTGTCCATCTGGTCAGGGGTATTTGAACAGTTGAATGTCCGTTTGGAGCTGGCTGTCCCCATGACGCCTGAACTAGCCGTGCTGGGTGTCATTGATGATGAACAAAGGTCCCATCATAGTAAACTGTTGATCGCTTATCTTCTTTTCTATGCCAAAAAGGAAATCTTATGTAAGTGGACTTCCCCCACCCCTCATTCTGTCTCTTCCTGGGAGGGTAAAATTAACGCGGCTCTGCCTCTTTATAAATTGACTTACATTAGTCGTGGATGTCCCTGGAAGTATGACAAGGTCTGGTTGGCATGGACATCATTCTGAGGCCCTGGATATACCTGACACCTGACTGTGGTCCCCTCCCTCCTTGTTTGCCCCCGCCCCCCCCCTCCCCGATTTCCCTCCCTCCCCCCCTTTCTATTCCTCACCTTTCTCAGCCCCCTCCTTTCCCCCCTCTCTTTCTCCCTCTCCTTCCTCCCTCCACACTACCCCCCCCCTGAGGTGATGTGTCCAGGAGGATCTGTCTTATCTATGTCTCCTTCACATACGGGTCTACTTCCCCTGTTACTTAAATTTTTTTCTTTTTGTTCTCTGTATGCAACTTTGTGTTTGCAAAATGTTTTGCTTTACTGGATTCAATGCTGAGTTGGAATGATATACAAACATGTACTGTAGTAACTGATAGTGCTGTGTTGACTCTATTGTTCTTTTTATTTTTTTAATTTTCTTCTTTGTACTTGACGAAATGTCTGTATTGATGACCCTCTGTACTGTTTTTTTTTTTTTTTACCCTTAATAAAGCACTCCTGTTTTGTTAAACATTTCCATAGCCATTAAAGTTTGTAAAGGCAGGCGTCCCAATACTTTTGGTAATATAGGGTAGATATAAATGTGGTCCGGGTAGGGGGAGGGAGGATTAATAAAAATTCCCTTTAATACTGTTTATTTGACCTCAATTTACTTTTTTAATTCCTTTGTTCATACAGTGGGGATCGAAAGTTTGGGCATCCCAGGTAAAAATGTGTATTAATGTGCATAACGAAGCCAAGGAAAGATGGAAAAATCTCCAAATGGCATCAAATTACAGATTAGACATTCTTATAATATGTCAAAAAAAGTTAGATTTTATTTCCATCATTTACACTTTCAAAATTACAGAAAACAAAAAAATGGCGTCTGCAAAAGTTTGGACACCCTGCAGAATTTATAGCATGCACTGCCCCCTTTGCAAAGTTGAGACCTGCCAGTGTCATGGATTGTTCTCAATCATCATCTGGGAAGACCAGGTGATGTCAATCTCAAAGGTTTTAAATGGCCAGACTCATCTGACCTTGCCCCAACAATCAGCACCATGGGTTCTTCTAAGCAGTTGTCTAGAAAACTGAAACTGAAAATAGTTGACGCTCACAAAGCTGGAGAAGGCTATAAGAAGATAGCAAAGCGTTTTCAGATGTCAATATCCTCTGTTCGGAATGTAATTAAGAAATGGCAGTCATCAGGAACAGTGGAAGTTAAAGCAAGATCTGGAAGACCAAGAAAAATATCAGACAGAACAACTTGCAGGATTGTGAGAAAAGCAATTCAAAACCCACGTTTGACTGCACGATCCCTCCAGAAAGATCTGGCAGACACTGGAGTTGTGGTACACTATTCCACTATAAAGAGATACTTGTACAAATATGGTCTTCATGGAAGAGTCATCAGAAAAAAACCTCTTCTACGTCCTCACCACAAAAATCAGCGTTTGAACTTTGCAAATGAACATATAGACAAGCCTGAGGCATTTTGGAAACAAGTTCTGTGGACCGATGAGGTTAAAATAGAACTTTTTGTCCGGAATGAGCAAAGGTACGTTTGGAGAAGAAAGGGCACAGAATTTAATGAAAAGAACCTCTGTCCAACTGTTAAGCATGGGGGTGGATCGATCATGCTTTGGGGTTGTATTGCAGCCAGTGGCACAGGGAACATTTCTCGAGTAGAAGGAAAAATGGATTCAATAAAATTTCAGCAAATTTTGGATGGTAACTTGATGCCATCTGTGAAAAAGCTGAAGTTAAAGAGAGGATGGCTTCTACAAATGGATAATGATCCTAAACACACCTCAAAATCCACGGAGGATTACATCAAGAGGCGTAAACTGAAGGTTTTGCCATGGCCTTCACAATCTCCTAACCTCAACATTATTGAAAACCTATGGATAGACCTTAAAAGAGCAGTGCGTGACAGACAGCCCAGAGATCTCAAAGAACTGGAAGACTTTTGTAAGGAAGAACGGGCAAAGATACCTCAAACAAGAATTGAAAGACTCTTGGCTGGCTACAAAAAGTGTTTACAAGCTGTGATACTTGCCAAAGGGGGCAGTACAAGATATTAACTCTGCAAACTTTTGCAGACGCCATTGTTTTGTTTTGTGTAATTTTGAAAGTGTCAATGATGGAAATAAAATCTAACTTTTTTTGACATATTATAAGAATGTCTAATCTGTAATTTGATGCCATTTGGAGATTTTTCCATCTTTCCTTGGCTTCGTTATGCACATTAATACACATTTTTACCTGGGGTGCCCAAACTTTTGATCCCCACTGTATGAACAAAGGAATTAAAAAAGTAAATTGAGGTCAAATAAAAAGTATTAAAGGGAATTTTTATTAATCCTCCCTCCCCCTCAAACTTTTGATCCCCACTGTATATACAGTATTTATTGACAATTTTCTTTAAAATTTAATTTATTTATTTTGTGTATACATTTTTTCCCATCCCCCACAAAGAACATAAGCAATAGACATTCCCCTGTGAAGGATTCTTACCCGAAAAACATATTTTACCCCTCTTTATACTAAAATTTAAAAACAACAAATGCAATTATTTTAAGCAGCCTTTCTCAACCATTTACCCCAGAGGAACCCTTTCTAACAAATGAGTTTCAGCTCTTAGGTAACCCTTGCAAAAAATGATATATCTTTACAGTATAGATTACATTAGCATGATCAAGAAGTTGTAAATGTAATAAAAAATAAACGTAAAAAGAATATTAAGTTAGTTTTTCCACTCCTCTACACTCCTCTATTTTATCTGAGATCATTATTTTCAGTAAATGTAAATGAATAAAATTAAAAAAAACATTGGAAACCCCTTCCCCCTTATATTTGTAGACAATGAGAGAGGGGCTGCCTCATATTGGTGGTAAGTGGGAAAAATGTCCCTTACATGGGTGATCAGTGGGAAGAATGCTCCTTACATTGGTGATCAGTGGGAAGAATGCTCCTTACATGGGTGATCAGTGGGAAGAATGCTCCTTACATTGGTGATCAGTGGGAAGAATGCTCCTTACATTGGTGATCAGTGAGAAGAATGCCTCTTACATTGGTGGTTAGTGGGAAGAATGCTCCTTACATTGGTGGTCAGTGGGAAGAATGCTCCTTACATTGCCGGTCAGTGGGAAGAATGTCCTTTACATTGGTGGTCAGAATGTCCCTTACATTGGTGATCAGTGGGAAGAATGTCCCTTACATTGGTGATCAGTGAGAAGAATGTTCCTTACATTGGTGATCAGTGGGAAGAATGCCCCTTACATTGGTGATCAGTGGGAAAAATGCTCCTTACATTGGTGATCAGTGAGAAGAATGTCCCTTACATTGGTGATCAGTGGGAAGAATGTCCCTTACATTGAAGGTCAGTGAGAAAAATGCTCCTTACATTGGTGGTCAAAAAAGAGAAGAATGACCCTTACATGGTCAGTGGAAGGAAAAATGTGCCTTAAATTTGTGGTCAGTGGGGGAAGAATATCCCTTAAATTGGTGGTCAGTGTTTTTTTTTACATTGGAGGTCACTAAAGGGAAGCAGAGAATAGGAAAACACATATGTGAGAGTCCGCAGGGCTGCACAACCCAAGAGTATACAAAAAAAATGGAACGTTTTCCCCAGGGTGTTTTTTAGGCAGCAAAGAGTTTATAAGGGAATAATTACGGTAAGTAAAAACCTTTTATTGGATAGGAAAATAAATAATACATTCAAATACACAATGGATTTAAGATGATACAAGCTCTGGTTGGCGACACAAACAACAACATAAAACATCACTCGTGGCAAAAAATACCCCAAGTAAAACATGGTTTGCCAATTACATTTACAGCATAGTTATCCACATGAAAACCCCAATGCATTTTGACCCTTTTGTTTCTGGTCTTCTTCAGGGGGATTTATATTCTAATGAAATATATAAAAAATTCTAGTTTTAGGTATTTGACAATATACAAAACATTATTAAACATTTCAAATTGTCCAAAAGTAATATCTCCATATACATAGAGGTGTATTTACCACTCAGAAGATGAAAGAGTGGGGATGTATCGCACAAACCAGATGACTAAAAACATTTGCGTTCAGTGATCCCATCGTCTCTGCACGTCCCCACCGCGTCCTCCAGGTGAGACCACAATCCACCGGGCTTACAAGGGGCCATGCTCTTGGACCTGGAGAGGAGGACGGGAGGCAAAGCACCTGCAATTGGATATTCAGAAGTCTCGATAAATAGTCGGCGGATATTCTGTGAGTGTTCAGTACTGCCTTGCGACTCCAGACTCGCTGATACTAGATCAAATATTAATTTCATTAGAATTACCTATTTATATAATTTCATAATTTATTAATTTATTGGTTTAATTTATGGGTTGATTTATATTGATATTAATAAAATAGGTTAGAATAAGATGAAAAATTAGGTATAATTACTCAATTGATCAAATTGTAAAGTGAGTGGGCATGATGTGAGGTAGTGTGTGTGATGTTAAGATGATTGAAAAGAGAAGAATGACCCTTACATGGTCAGTGGAAGAAAAATGCGCCTTAAATTTGTGGTCAGTGGGGGAAGAATAACCCCTAAATTGGTGGTCAGTGGTGGGGGATTTTTTTTTTTTACATTGGAGGTCACTAGAGGGAAGCATACCCCTCATATTGGTGGTCAATGGGAGAAAGAAAGAATGCCCCTTACACTGGTAGTCAGTTGGGGGGGGGTGCCCCTTACATCCGTGGTCAGCTATAAGAAGGCCCCTTACAATGGTAGTCATGTAGAATGCCCCTTAAGTTTGTGGTCAGTGGAAGGAGAATGCTCCTTACATTAGTGGTCAGTGGGAGGGGTGGGTGGGGAGGAGAATGCCCCTAACATTGGTGGCCAATTGGTGGGAAAATGCCCAATTACATTGGTGGTTAGTTTGGAGAGGGGGGAAGCCTCTTACATTGGAGGTCAGTGGAGGGAAGCATGCCTCTTATATGTGTTGCCATTTGGAGAAAGAATTTCCCTTATATATATATTCGCGCAAACTATCGAACCCCGTTAAAGCCTATGGGACTCGAACGTTCAGAATCAAAAGTGCTATTTTTAAAGGCTAATATGCAAGTTATTGTCCTAAAAAGGGTTTGGGGACCCGGGTCCTGCCCCAGGGGACATGTATCAATGCAAAAAAAGTTTTAAAATCGTCCGTTTTTTCGGGAGCAGTGATTTTAATGATGATTAACCACTTCCATACTGGGCACTTATACACCTTCCTGCCCAGACCAATTTTCAGCTTTCTGCGCTGTTGCACTTTGAATGACAATTGCGCGGTCATGCTACACTGTACCCAAACTAAATTTTTATCGTTTTGTTCCCACAAATAGAGCTTTCTTTTGGTGGTATTTGATCACCTCTGTGATTTTTATTTTCTGCTAAAAAATAAAAAAAAGACCGAAAATTTTGAAAAAAAAAAAGTTTTTTTTTGTTTGAGTTACAAAACTTTGTAAATAAGTTAGTTTTCTCCTTCACTGATGGGCACTGATGGGGCTGCACTGACGGGCATGGATAAGGCGGCACGGATGGGCACCGATGAGGTGGCACGGATGGGCAACGATCGGCGGCACGAATGGGCAATGATCGGCGTCACGGATGGGCAACGATCGGCGGCACGGGAGGGCACAGATAGGCGGCACGGGTGGGCACAGATAGGCGGCACAGGTGGGCACAGATAGGCGGCACGGGTGGGCACTGATGGGCACGGATAGGCGGCATGGATGGGCACTGATAGGTGGCACGGATGGGCATGGATGGGCACTGATAGGTGGCATGGATGGGCACTGATAGGTGGCACGGTAATGTACTAATGGATGCCAATCAGTGCCAAACAATAATGCCTGCCAATCAGTGGTGCCCATTGTGGGCACTGATTGGCATTCACTGTGGCACTGATTGGCATTCATTGTGGCACTGATTGGCATCCATTTGGCATTGGCATCCATTATCTCTGGTGGTCTAGGGTGGCATACCTTATGGTGGGCTTCCCTGGTGGTCTAGTGGCATCCCTGGTGGTCCAGTGGGCATCCTCAGGGGGCTGTGCTGATAATCGATCAGCACAAACCCCCCCCCTGTCAGAGGAGCAGCCGATCGGCTCTCCCCTACTCGCGTCTGACAGACGCGAGTGAGGAAAAGCCGATGACCGGCTTTTCCTGTTTACATCGTGATCAGCCGTGATTGGACACGGCTGATCACGTGGTAAAGAGTCTCCGTCGAAGACTCTTTACCTAGATCGGTGTTGCGGGGTGCCGGGGGCGCGCAGCAGCTCAAAATCCTGAGGACGTCATATGACGTCCAGTCAGGATTTTGAAACCACTTTGCCGCCGTCAATCCGCTATAGGGCGGGCGGCAAGTGGTTAAAGTGAAAAAAAAAAGTGAAATATTCCTTTAAATATCGTACCTGGGGGGTGTCTATAGTATGCCTGTGAAGTGGCACACGTTTCCCGTGTTTAGAACTGTCCCTGCACAAAATGACATTTCTAAAGGAAAAAAAGTCATTTAAAACTGCTTGCGGCTTTAATGTAATGTGTGGTCCCGGCAATATGGATGAAAATCATTGAGAAAATCGTCATGGGTACCCCCCCCAGCCCATTTGGGTCTTGTATGGATATTAAGGGGAACCCCGCACCCAAAATAAAAAAAGGAAAGGCGTGGGGCCCTCAGGCCCTATATACTCTGTACAGCAGTATACAGGTGGTGCAAAAAAGACAGGGACTGTAGGTTTGTTCTTAAGTAGAATCTGTTTGTAATTTTTAAAGTGTAGCTCCAGCCAAAAAATCTATTATTTTTTTTTGTAAATTTCTTTTTATTGAGGTTTTAAGTTTTACACAACATTCCAACTCAACTGACCCAGCTAAAACCGCCAGGTCAGTACTAGGCCAACATTGCCCATACACTCTTATATAGGCAACAACATATCCTGTCTATCTAACAATGTCTCTACCTAACTACTACAACAACATATGCCCCACCCCCCTCCCCCCTTTTGCTCAGCTCCCCCCCCACCCCAGGAGACTATAATCAACAACAATAATACCGCCCCACCTCCCCTTTCTAGCCACAATACATCATACATTATACATACCCCAAATATTCCTAAGAAAAGTCTGTCCCAGTAACCTGGTCCAATAGACACGGTCAACCCATATTAAAGCTGTGCATTAACCCACAGTCAGGTCTGAGTTATACCAGGCTTGCTATACCTTATCAAATTTCTTTCCACAGCCCCTTGATAAATAAGTAGCTTTATAGTATGGCATCATGGCATTTATCAGGCCCTTCCAAAAACGCACATCAGGTGCCCCCGGCTTGCGCCATCGTAGTAAGATGGCTTTCCTACCATAAAATAAGAGAATGTTCAGTAAAGTTCTATGTGCCCTGGACGGAACAACCTCGTCAACTAGGCCCAGGAGACATACTCTAACCGTCATTGGGATCGGGACCATCAAAACCTCCGAAATACAAGAGGTGACCTCCAGCCCAAAAATTTTAACCTGAGGGCAGCTCCAGAACAAATGTTCAGCAGCCGCCGGAGCATATGTACATCTCCAACACTCTGCCGACACGGACGGGTAAATAGAGGCCAATCTGGCAGGCGTATAATATATTCTGTGTAGAAACTTGAAGTGGATAAGTCTACCTCTCGCTGCTACCAGGTGTTGGAAAGGGTGTGCCCACATGTCATCCCAGTCCTCCCCCTGAATATCCGGGACCTCAGCCTCCCACCGTTCCCCAAAAAATCTATTTTTAAGCTTTTTGGAAGACATAGGGAAGGGTTATCACCCCTGTAACATTTGTTTTGCTGTCTGTGCACCTCTTCAGAAGATTTCACCTCACTTTCTGTCCCAATGACAATTGGGGTTTTTAGTGAAACAAGGATTGGTGATAAAGCATCAGTGGAGAGGAGACACGTTTTTCCCATATTAACTCTTACAGGAGAGAATTTCCCTTCCTGGGGGTAGATTTCCTCTCACTTCCTGTTGTCTGCCTCCGTTTGCAAGTAGGAGTCGTCTGTAAGTTGGATGTTTGAAAGTAGGGGCCTGCCCTATATACTCTGCAGAAATTTGGGCCTTAGGTGTTGGTATTGCCACAACAATGTATGGCCTCACAGTTACTCTTGATGGGCGCAGGAACGGGCCCTGCTGTGAAATATTAGATCAAGAATTGTAATTACATGCCCCTGTTGAACAGGGGTAGAAAAATTGGGCCTTAGGCACAGGTGCTGATGCCACAAACCTGCAACCCCTCACAGAAACTCTAGTTGGGGCGCATAAATGAGCCCAGCTGCAAATTATTGCATCAAATATTATATTTACTAGCCCCTGTTAAACAGGGGCAGAAAAATTTGGCCTTAGGCACTGGTGCCACAACACTGCAACCCCTCACAGATACTAAAGTTGAAGCGCAGGAATGAGCCCTGCTGCAAAGTATTGCATCAAAAATTGTAATTACATGCCCCTGTTAAACAGGGGCTGAAAATTGGACCTTAGCCACTGGTGGCGGTGCCCAGAACCAAAAATGTTCTTACAAGCTATCAGCATGAACATTGAGGAGGAAGAGGATAGTCGCTCAGCAAAACAGGATAGTTACTCAGCATCAGCATAGGCAGTCTTGAAGGGATCTCCCATTCAAAAAAAAATTATTCAGTTACATCAGCATCAGGTGCTTGGTAGATGGTGATCCAAGACAGATTCATTTTTATGAAGGTCAGCCGATCGACCGATTCAAGGGACAGGCGCACCCTGTGATCGGTTACAAAGCCTCCAGCAGCACTGAATGTGCGTTCCGAAAGAACGCTGGATGCAGGACAGGCCAGTAGCTCAATGGCATACTGTGCAAGCTCTGGCCAGTGATCCATCCTCAAGACCCAGTAACCCAGAGGATTTTCGGTGGGAAAGGTGTCCAAGTCTGATCTTGTCCCTAGGTATTCCTGCATCATGTAAAACAGACGCTGGCGATGGTTGCTGGAACCAATCATACCTTGGGGCTGCGGACTAAAAAATTGTGTGAAGGCATCGGTTAGACGGCCACCTTCTTCACCACTCCTTCTGTGACTGACCGAAGCCTCAGAAACACGTTTTCCAGGACCAGGATTTTGTAACCTCCCAGTCTCTGAGAACGCGTTGCACAGACCTTTCTGCAAGGCCTCCCAAAGATGTTTCATCCTCGGCTCCCTCTGCGATGGCAAGATAAGGTCCGCAACCTTACCCTTGTAACATGGATCAAGGAGGGTTGCCAGTCAGTAATGATCCCTCTCCTTGATCACACAAATATGAGGATCCTTCCGCAGGCTTTGCAGGATCAGGGAGGCCATGCAGCGTAGGTTTGCTGAGGCATTCGGTCCGGAGTCCTCTGGGTCACTCAGGACGACATGTTTCGCAGCCACCTCCTCCCAGCCACGTACAAGTCCATGGGTTTCTTGGGACTGTAATTGATCCCTTGAAGACTGCTGCTGATGCTGAGTGCTAGGCTCCACCTCCATGCTGACACAATCCTCCTCCTCCTCTTCTTGTGTGATAGGCGGGCCAGCAGGAGCACTGTCTGGATAAAGGGGGCCTTGAGAGGTAAGGAAGTCCTCCTCTTCCTCCCTCTGTTCTGCCTCAAGTGCCCTGTCCATTATTCCACGCAGCGTGTGCTCCAACAGGTGGACAAGAGGGACAGTGTCACTGATGCATGCACTGTCACTGCTCACCATCCTCGTGGCCTCCTCAAATGGTGCCAGGACAGTGTATGCTACCCTAATCATGACCCACTGGCGTGGCAAAAAAAAAACAAGCTCCCATGACCCTGTACTTGTGCCATATTGGCACAGATACTCAGTGATGGCCCTCTGCTGCATGTGCAGCCGCTGCAGCATGACCAATGTTGAGTTCCACCTGGTGGGCATGTCACAGATTAGGCAGTTCTTGGGCAGGTTGTATTCTTTTGGAGGTCAGCTAGCCGAGCACTGGCATTATATGACCGGCGGAAATGCACACAGAGTTTCCTTGCTTGCCTCAGGACATCCTGTAAGCCCGGGTACCTGCCCAAGAACCGCTGCACCACCAAGTTAGGGACGTGAGCCAAACAGGGCACATGGGTCAGTTGTCTCTGTTGGAGGGTGGAGAGGAGGTTGGTGCTATTGTCACAAACCACCATTCCTGGCTAAAGCTGGCGTGGCGTCAACCACCTCTGAGTCTGCCCCTGCAGAGCTGACAGAATCTCTGCCCCAGTGTGACTCCTGTCCCCCAAGCACCGCATGGCATCTTTTTGCCTTTGTACTTGCGTAGCCTCTTGAACGCCTACGGAGCACCGCTGGTTCCGAGGACAAAGCACAGTAAGAGGCCATGGAGGAAGAAGAAGAGGAGGGGGTGGAGGAGAGAGGTGTGTCAGAATCACCAGTAGTAGCATTTTTGAGGCGTGGTGGTGGAACAACCTCCAACACTACTGCACCTTGTCCTGCATCCTTCCCAGCTGCCAGCAGAGTCACCCAATGCGCCGTGAAAGATAGGTAACGTCCCGGTCCATGCCTGCTGGATCATGAGTCAGCGGTAATATGCACCTTACCGCTGACCGCCCTGTCCAGTGAGGCCAAGACATTGCCTTCCACATGCTGGTAGAGAGCCGGAATCGCCTTCCATGAGAAAAAGTGACGTTTGGGAACCTGCCACTGAGGAACCGCACATTCCACAAACTCACGGAAGGGGGCAGAGTCTACCAACTGAAAAGGCAGCAGTTGAAGTGCTAGCAATTTAGCCAAGCTAGCATTCAACCGCTGGGCATGTGGATGGCTGGGAGCGAACTTCTTTCGGCGGTGCAGCAGCTGGGGCAGGGAAATTTGCCTGGTAGAATCTGACATTAGTGTACCGATAGCAGATTGCCCGCAAGGACACAGTACACTAACTGCAAATACTGCAGCTCCCTGCCTGTGGTATTAGTATGAGAACATCAGCAATTGTCTTCAGGTAGCTTTAGGTGCACACTGTGCAGAGGACACAGTACACTAACTGAAAATACTGCAGCTCCCTGCCTGTGGTATTAGTATGAGAACACCAGCAATTGTATTCAGGTACCTTTAGGTGCACACTGTGCAAAGGACACAGTACACTAACTGAAAATACTGCAGCTCCCTGCCTGTGGTATTAGTATGAGAACACCAGCAATTGTATTCAGGTAGCTTTAGGTGCACACTGTGCAAAGGACACAGTACACTAACTGAAAATACTTGCAGCTCCCTGCCTGTGGTATTAGTATGAGAAGACACAGCATTTGTATTCAGGTAGCTTTAGGTGCACACTGTGCAAAGGACACAGTACACTAACTGAAAATACTTGCAGTTCCCTGCCTGTGGTATTAGTATGAGAACACCAGCAATTGTATTCAGGTAGCTTTAGGTGCACACTGTGTAAAAGGACACAGTACACTAACTGAAAATACTTGCAGCTCCCTGCCTGTGGTATTAGTATGAGAACACCAGCAATTGTATTCAGGTAGCTTTAGGTGCATGAAAAAGAAAAAAATGCGCTATGGGTGAATAATTAAAGTCCAAAGATGTGAAGTCCTTTTGAAAAAAATAATAATAATGATGATGGAGTCAACACAAACAACAAAGGGCACAATGCTTGTCATGAATATCTAGGCAGATCTTATCAAGGTGTATGCTTACCAGATGATAAGCCAAAATAGACAAATGGCTATAACCCAGCCCAGGCCTTTGTTTGGCACAACAGTGCCAATTCCTCCGATAAGAGAATAGCAGCAATAGGGTGATGACTCCACAGAGTGCGTTGGTGCGTGTATCCAAGGAACAGATTTAAAAATGAAGAAACAAAGAAAAAAAACACATAGCGTAATCCTGCTACATGAAATATCTCTATGTTATAAAAAATGAGATAGAGAAAGCAAAACAGCACCCAGTGTATGATTTCTATCTATAGTGAACCACCACCGCATATAGGGTCTCCTCACCAGATATCAATGTGGGAAAAAAAGACCTTGTCAACAAACAAATGTTGTGGCGATATCACACTATTGGTCCCCATTTGTTTTTCTTGGGTACATAACCCCTGTATGGGCCCCACGGAGCTACTATAACAGTGAGGAATATTGATTGATCCACTGCAAGAACCAGATCCGTATGAGTGACACTCACACCCCTCCAGCCATCCACTAGCTTACGGTTGAATGTATTGCATACAGTCTAGATCATTCTGGTAAGCAGACTCTATGTAAGGTGGCGGTTTCACACATTGGTGGATGTGTCTCCCATGATGGTTGTTTGTTGACAAGGTCTTTTTTTCCCACATTGATATCTGGTGAGGAGACCCTATATGCGGTGGTGGTTCACTATAGATAGAAATCATACACTGGGTGCTGTTTTGCTTTCTCTATCTCATTTTTTATAACATAGAGATATTTCATGTAGCAGGATTACGCTATGTGTTTTTTTTCTTTGTTTCTTCATTTTTAAATCTGTTCCTTGGATACACGCACCAACGCACTCTGTGGAGTCATCACCCTATTGCTGCTATTCTCTTATCGGAGGAATTGGCACTGTTGTGCCAAACAAAGGCCTGGGCTGGGTTATAGCCATTTGTCTATTTTGGCTTATCATCTGGTAAGCATACACCTTGATAAGATCTGCCTAGATATTCATGACAAGCATTGTGCCCTTTGTTGTTTGTGTTGACTCCATCATCATTATTATTATTTTTTCAAAAGGACTTCACATCTTTGGACTTTAATTATTCACCCATAGCGCAATTTTTTCTTTTTCATGTTTACTTTGTGTTTATCCCACTATTATTGCTGCTGTTAAAAGGGTTCATTCATAGTTTTTCATCACTTATATGAGCTAGCGCAGTTTTTTTCCCTTTCCAGCTTTAGGTGCACACTGTGCAAAGGACACAGTACACTAACTGAAAAAACTTGCAGCTCCCTGCCTGTGGTATTAGTATGAGAAAACCAGCAATTGTATTCAGGTAGATTTAGGTGCACACTGTGCAAAGGACACAGTACACTAACTGAAAATACTGCAGCTCCCTGCCGGATGTATTAGTATGAGAACACTAGCAATTGTATTCAGGTAGCTTTAGGTGCACACTGTGCAAAGGACACAGTACACTAACTGAAAATACTTGCAGCTCCCTGCCTGTGGTATTAGTATGAGAACACCAGCAATTGTATTCAGGTAGCTTTAGGTGCACACTGTGCAAAGGACACAGTACACTAACCGAAAATACTTGCAGCTCCCTGCCTGTGGTATTAGTATGAGAACACCAGCAATTGTATTCAGGTAGCTTTACGTGCACACTGTGCAAAGGACACAGTACACTAACTGAAAATACTGCAGCTACCACAATCACCTGCCTGCCTGTCAGCATATTAGGAAGAGAATAACAGGAATGAATCTAGCTAAACTGAATACAGTGTATATATATGTATATATATATACACACAACACCTGGGATGCATATATATCCTCTACACACTGTAACTGCAGCTAATGCTGGCCATACACTATACGAAAATCGGTTGTTCAGACAGTTCTATTGTTTTTCGAACAGTTAATGGGCACAAAATCGATAATCGTTGGGATGTTTTTGAGCCGAAAAAACGAAGGACAAGTTTGGAAATTTTCTGCCGAACGAACGATAAATTGAAAGGTTAATGTGTTTCCCGTACGAACTTTCTGCACTAGGTATATGTAAAAAAAACGGACCATTTTTTTTTTATTTATGTCCACTGAACGATTTATCTGTCAATACATGATGGCACTATCGTTTCGAAAGTTCGTTCGGACGATTTTTCGTATAGTGTATGGCCAGCATAACTGACTCGCCTGCCTGCTCTATCTAACTCAAATGAAATGACACTATCTCTCTCTCTCTCTGTCTTTCTTTCACCGCCGCCGCACTACACTCCACAAGGCCGCCACGCAGGCGGCCTTATATAGTGTGGGGCATGTACTAAACCCCCTGAGACATAATTGGCCAAAGCCACCCTGGCTTTGGCCAATTATGGCTCTCCATTCTTACCGCGCTGTGATTGGCCAAAGCATGCAGGTCATAGTGCATGCTTGGCCAATCATCAGCCAGCAATGCACTGCGATGCCGCAGTGAATTATGGGCCATAAATCGTCACTCGAATTTGGCGCGAATGGCTCATAAGGTTCGAAATTCAACAAACGGTTGAACAGCCGATGTTCGAGTCGAACATGAGTTCGACTCGAACTCGAAGCTCATCCCTAGTGGTCAGTAGAGGGGGGAAGGCCCCTTACATTGGTGGCCAATGGGGGGGTGCCCCTTAAGTTTGTGGTATTGATGGTCAGTGGGAGAAAGATTGAGCCTTACATTGGTGGTCAGTAGGAGGAATGTCCCTTACATTGGTGGTCAGTGGGAAGAATGCTCCTTACAATGGTGGTCAATGGGAAGAATGTCCCTTACATTGGGGGTCATAGAGAAGAATGTCCCTTACATTGGTGATCAGTGGGAAGAATGTCCCTTACATTTGTGGTCAGTGAGAAGAATGTCCCTTACATTGGTGATCAGTGGGAAGAATGTCCCTTACATTTGTGGTCAGTAAGAAGAATAACCCTTACATTGGGGGTCAGTGAGAAGAATGCTCCTTACATTGGTGATCAGTGGGAAGAATGTCCCTTACATTTGTGGTCAGTGAGAATAATGTCCCTTACATTGGGGGTCAGTGAGAAGAATGCTCCGTACATTGGTGGTCAGTGGTAAGAATGCTCCTTACATTGGTGATCAGTGGGAATAATGTCCCTTACATTGGGGGTCAGTGAGAAGAATGCTCCTTACATTGGTGGTCAGTGGGAAGAATGTCCCTTACATTTGTGGTCAGTGAGAAAAATGGCCCTTACATTGGGGGTCAGTGAGAAGAATGCTCCGTACTTTGGTGGTCAGTGGTAAGAATGCTCCTTACATTGGTGATCAGTGGGAATAATGTCCCTTACATTGGGGGTCAGTGAGAAGAATGCTCCTTACATTGGTGGTCAGTGGGAAGAATGCTCCTTACATTGGTGATCAGTGGGAAGAATGCTCCTTACATTGGTGGTCAGTGGAAAGACTGCTCCTTACATTGGTGATCAGTGGGAAAAATGTCCCTTACATTGGTGGTCAGTGAGAAGAATGCTCCTTACATTGGTGGTCAGTGGGAAGAATGCTCCTTACATTGATTGTCAGTGGGAAGACTGCTCCTTACATTGGTGGTCAGAAAATAGAAGAATGACCCTTACATGGTCAGTGGAAGGAAAAATGCCCTTTAAATGTGTGGTCAGTGAGGGGGAAGAATATCCCTTATATTGGTTGTCATTGGTAGGGGAAGAAAATGTTTTACATTGGAGGTCACTAGAAGGAAGCATACCCCTCATATTGGTGGTTAATGGGAGAAAAAAAGAATGCCCCTTACACTGGTAGTCAGTGGGGGGGGGGGGAGAATGCCCCTTACATCGGTGGTCAGTGGGAAGGGATGGGGTTGGTTGGGAATGCCCACATTGTAGGTCAGTGGAAAGAAGCACACTCCATATATTTGTGGCTAATGGGAGAAATATGCCTCTTATTATATTGGTGGTCAGTGGAGGAAAGAATGCCTCTCACTTTGGTGGTCATTTGGGAGGGGGGGAGGAATGCCCCTCACTTTGGTGATCAGTGGGAAGAATTTACCTTACATTGGTGATCAGTGGGAAGAATTTACCTTACATTGGTGATCAGTGGATAGAATGAGCCTTACATTGGTGGTCAATGGGAAGAATGCCCCTTACATTGATGGTAAGTAGTGGGAAGAATGCCCCTACATTATTACATTGGTCAGTAAAAACAACTCCCCAATACTTTGATGATCTTTGGGAGGAATGTCCAACTACAGGGGGGTCATTTAGAAAAATGCCACCCTTACAGACAGCCAAAAAGTTTTTTAGTTCCAGTGGTTACTTACCTAAGAGAGAACGGCCTCATGCAGTCATACATATCTATACACCCGAGCAAAGGGTCATCTTCACCTACATGGGATGCACAAGTTGTACCATGTAGACCTGTGCAGGCAGCCTGTTTGAATCAATGATAAATGGCTGACTGCATGGACCTGCACAGAACTCCAAGAACATCCCACCGTGCACATCCATGAGGGTTCCATGCATGGATCAGGACACACTCTGTCTGCATGGAACCTGCATGGATGTGCACTCTGGGATGCACTTGGAGATCTGTGCAGGTCCATGCAGCTGGCTGTCTGTCACTGATTTGAACAAGCCGCCTGCACAGGTCTGGACAATCCACCTGTACATCCCATGCGGGTAAAAAAGCCTTTCACACGGGTCTACAGATAGGTACATCTGTGTGAATGAGGCCGAAAAAAGGAACAGATAAGGATGGCCAAGGGAAGGAGAGATTAGATACCAAAACTGGAATTGTACAAAAAAAGGCTCGTTGACAGCTTTGCCTTCTTTGGTGCACCTGGAACTAAACCCCCCCTATATGTCACACCTTAGCATTTTAGGTGCTCGTTATGAATGCCGCAGTGTGTAACGATGTCGCATGACATGAAATGGCACTTTTTTCCTTATAGGTCAAGACTGCGGACACCACTAAACGTCTACAATAATATTTATATGTTTATTTTATATTGTTGGATAACAAAATCATTAATGGACTTTATGTGCAAATCTCTTGCACATAAAAATGCAGAAAATGTGTTTTAACTTTTCTCTGACTGGAGATGAAAATAATAAATTTGGCAGAATGTTGACTCATGAAACGTAAACATGTCACATATGCATGGCCTACTTATTGAAGTGTTCTGGATAGAGTATGGAAGTCTTTGTCCCACTGGAGACATTTCCCTTCACTTCCTGTCCTAGACACACAACAGGATATGAGAGGAAATCTCCACAAGTTGAAGGGAAAATCAATCTTTTGATGTTGTCAGTGAAACATTTGACCCTATTGGATGATTTCCCTCGGCCTCTGGCTCTGATGAGAACTATAAAACTTTGGACTTCTCATGATCAAGTCCACCAATCAGAAATTCTGACCTGGAAGTCATTGACCCACCAGCTGCCATTGTGGGATGCCACCATATTAGTGAATGTGCTGCTCACCCTTTCTCACCAGTGAGACTCTGGCATCCATCCATGGCGTATGGTAAGGGGATGCAGAACTCCCATGATGGACTTCTACTATAAGTGGCAAAGCTTGCTGCCGTGAGCTTATGATGGATTTTGTATAGCGTGACGCTCTAGCCTTGGCACTTTGGATGATGAGACCAATGTTCTGCTTATATTCAACCCGATGCAGGCTGGATCATAGACAAGCTGACAAGAGTATGCCTGATGCCTTTGCAACACTTCCATTTGGCCTTAGGTGTCCTGTAACTACAGTATATATCATGGAGTTTGTAAAGTTGCCCTTGGCTATAACAAATGGCTTAGAGGACTTTACTGTGGGTAGCTCAATAGCTTATTACAAAAGGAAACATTTGTAAGCTGTGGGCTTTGCTATACCATATTGACAGTTGTTGAAAACATTGACAGTTAAAAACATTTACATAGGGAAAGTCAACTTTAACCTCCTGGAGTGAAGCCACGGGGGGGGGGGGGGGGGTGAAGGACGGGGAATAAGGACCTGTGTAGAACAGTAGAGATTAGCAATTGTTTTGGTGGAGCCAGTAAGGGATGGGAAGGGCAAGGGGAAGTTGTTATGACAACATTGACATTGGAAGTGGGTTTTAAGATTCTTTTGTGTCCATTTTTCACCTTTTTTTATTTAATAATTAAGTACCACATACAGCCACAGTGAACCTTTTCATATGACCTTTTGGTGGGCTTTTTGTATCTATGAGCATTTTTGGTTATTGGCTGATGTCTTTATATTATTAGTTGCGGAGGTATCATAATTGACGAGGAGTTTCCCGGGTGTTTTCATAATCTTTATCATTTCCATCACTGACCATGGCCACCAGGACTCAGGACTAATAAAGGAGTGAATATCTTCAGCACAGATAGCAATACAACTGGACAGAGGGTCTAACTCTTCCTCACTACGTCCAAAGCCAAAAAATAGTTTTGCCCATATATTCATTGAAAGTGTTCCTAATTTTTTGTGCATAGTTGAGTTGCATAGGCTTGTTTCCATGTCCTATGCAGGATAACATAGGAACTTGTGTGAAGAAAAATGGCAGCAGGTGCTCTGGACTGATGAGTCAAAATGCAAAAAATTTGGCTGTAGCAGGAGGCAATTTTTTTAGCGAAGGGCTGGAGAGCGGTACAATAATGAGTGTCTGCAGGCAACTGTGGAGCATGGTGGAGGTTCCTTGCAAGTTTGGGGCTGCATTTCTGTACATGGAATTGGAGATTTGGTCAGGATCAATGATGTCCTCAATGCTGAGAAATACAGGCAGATATTTATCCATCATGTCATACCATGAGGAAGGCGTGTGATTGGCCTCAAATGTATTCTGCAGCAGGACAACCACCCCACGCATACAGCCAATGTCATTAAGAACTATCTTCAGCATAAAGAAGTATAGCGATACCCCCAGTTAAGAGGGCTGCCTTGATTGTTTTGGGCCCTGTAGTGCACCACTGCCAACCCCCGGCAATCTACTCTAACCTCTCATGGCACAGTTAGTAAAGGGGATGATAAAATTTCAATCACTCTATGATTCTCTATGGCACAATCCCACAGTAGGGCACACAGTAATGGTATAGTACAGTAAATGACACTGACAACCGATATACTTAACTCTAATATTTTACTGTTGATAAAGGTTAGAATGATAAAAAGTATGCAATAACAAATGCAGAGCCCTGAAATATGGGTATACTTATTAAAACACCAAACGTTCAGCAATATGACAGACAGTTTTACAGACCCCGCTGCAGCTATCCTCCCTCGTGGACAAAATGGCGCCCAGCAATGTTCTACACTACCCAATCAGGCCTGACTATGATTTGGGTATAGTTCTGTGACAGAAATCTTCGCTAGCAAAACACGGTGGTGCACTTTAAGAACAATTGTAATCCAACAAAGTAACGATGATCGGTAACTTTATAATGCCAGGGAGACTGATAGCTCAGTTCTGTAGATAGTCTCCTCAAAGTGTAACTGCAATCACTGTGGTGGCCCTGAATACAGTCAGTGGGCCTAAAGATACTGTGGTGTAGTTCTGAGCAGGTGCTCTCTCACCCAACCGGACTAGTCCTTGTCCGTTACTTCCGTTGCTGTGACTTGATTCACACTGTCCACGACACCCGGGTCTTCAGTCCTCCTGGTAACAGCATTCAGCAACAGGATCAGACCCTCTGCAGGTTCCTCGGTGGAGCGGAAGGCTCTTTGGAAAAGTACAAGGCCCAGGCTTCAGGCCTTGTCCTCACAGCAGATCAGCACAGGGATCCTCTTGCTGGGAGGGCGAAGAACCGATGCTGGTTTGAAGGCAAATTGTGGTCACACCTAATATTGATTTGAAAAAAAAAAGTCTAGAATGGTTACAAATACCCCAAAAATCCTACTTTAGGAAAGAAAACAACTTCAACTTACTTGCAGACTTACAAAAAATAAAAAACAAAACAAAAAAAGACCAGACTTGATTTTTCTTTTGCCATCTCTCTTCTATATAGTCTAGATCAGCCTCCAGAGGAGCCCTTGGAAATATTTTCAGGTTTTGGGGAACCCGTACTAAAACCAATTCTTTAGTGGTTAATGAGAAAAATGTCCCACTGATAGTGGTGGTCAAAATGCCACCTGTACAGACAACAAAAAATATTTGGCCTTGACCCTGGAACTATGCAGGGGTCAATCAGCCCACGGCTCAAGGAACCCCTAGCAACCTCTGAAGAAACCCTATGGTTCCCACAGAACCCTCGTTGAAAATGGATGATCTAGACAAACTGCCTTTATGTTGAAGACTAGGGATGAGCTTCGAGTTCGAGTCGAACTCATGTTCGACTCGAACATTGCCTGTTCGCCCGTTCGCCGAACAGCGAACAAATTGGGGTGTTCGCGGCAAATTCGAAAAATCTATGGGAGAAATCTAAAGTGCTAATTATAAAGGCTTATATGCAAGTTACTGTCCTAAAAAGTGTTTGGGGACCGGGGTCCTGCCCCAGGGGACATGTATCAATGCAAAAAGAAGTTTTAAAAACGGCCGTTTTTTCGGGAGCAGTGATTTTAATAATGCTTAAAATGAAAAAATAAAAGTGAAATATTCCTTTAATATTCGTACCTGGGGGGTGTGTATGATATGCATGTAAAGTGGCGCATGTTTCCCGTGCTTAGAACTGTCCCTACAAAAAATGTCATTTTTGAAAGAAAAAAAGTCATTTAAAACTGATTTGCGGCTATTAATGAATTGTCGGCTCCCGGCAATACATACAAAAGTCATTGATAAAAAAAAAAAAAAAAAGCGTGGGGGTTCCCCAGAATTCAATTACCAGGCCCTTCAGGTCTGGAATGGATATTAACCACTTAGCAACCACCTGCCGACAAATAACGTCGACAAGGTGGTTGCTTAAAGGAGTAGTAAAGTTACATGTTTTTTCACCTTAATGCATCCTATGCATTAAGGTGAAAAAACATTCGACAATACCGCCCCCCCCCCGAGCCCCCGTTTTTCTTACCTGGCCCCTCGAAAGTCCCACGCTCGTCCCCGTCATCCTCTTCGTTTTTCAGCCTGGCCGCCGATTGGCTACACTGGATGGATTGAAAGCAGCGCAGCCATTGGCTGGCGCTGCTGTCAATCACATCCAATGACGCGGCACGCGGGGGGCGGGGCCGAGTGATACAGTCGGCGGCTATGGCCGCCGCTGTATCACGGGAGCGCGCCCGCAATCACTCCACACCATGCGAGCTCACTCGCATTATGGTGTGGAGTCCTTGCGGGGAGGAGCCAAGACAGCCGCCGAGGGACCCCAGAAGACCAGGATCGGGGCCACTGTGTGCAAAACGAGCTGCACAGTGGAGGTAAGTATAACATGTTTGTTATTTTTGATAGCGGCCGTTTACCACGTGATCGCTCCGTCAAATGACGGAGCAATCACTTGTAAACAGACCGGCGTCATTTGATGACGCCGATTCCTCCCTCCCCTCTCTGTACCGATCGGTACAGTGTGAGAGGGGAGGGGGAGGGAGCGGATGGCAGCAGCAGCGCTGTGGGCTGGATCTGTGACAATTGCAGTCACAGATCCAGCCATCCATCCATCCCTGCTCAGCCATCCCTGTGCAATACCCTGCCAATACTCTGCAATACACCCTGCCAATACTCTGCAAAATACCCTGCCAATACCCTGGTGCAATACTCTGCAATACCCTGGTGCAATACTCTGCAATACTCTGCAATACCCTGCGCAATACTCTGCAAATTACCCTGCCAATACTCTGCAAAATACCCTGCCAATACTCTGGTGCAATACTCTGCAATACCCTGGTGCAATACTCTGCAATACCCTGGTGCAATACTCTGCAATACTCTGCAATACCCTGCGCAATACTCTGCAATACCCTGGTGCAATACTCTGCAATACCCTGTGCAATACTCTGCGCAATACTCTGCAATACCCTGCGCAATACTCTGCAATACCCTGCGCAATACTCTGCAATACCCTGGTGCAATACTCTGCATTACCCTGCGCAATACCCTGCAAAATACTCTGCAATACCCTGCGCAATACTCTGCAATACCCTGCAAAATACTCTGCAATACCCTGCGCAATACTCTGCAATACCCTGCGCAATACCCTGCAATACCCTGCGCAATACCCTGCACAATACTCTGCAATACCCTGCACAATACTCTGCAATATCCTGCGCAATACCCTGCTGCAATACTCTGCAATACCCTGGTGCAATACTCTGCAATACCCTGCGCAATACCCTGCAAAATACTCTGCAATACCCTGCGCAATACCCTGCGCAATACTCTGCAATACCCTGCGCAATACTCTGCAATACCCTGCAATACCCTGCGCAATACTCTGCACAATACTCTGCAATACCCTGCACAATACTCTGCATCACCCTGCGCAATACTCTGCAAAATACTCTGCAATACCCTGCGCAATACTCTGCAATACCCTGCGCAATACCCTGCTGCAATACTCTGCAATACCCTGGTGCAATACTCTGCAATACCCTGCGCAATACCCTGCAAAATACTCTGCAATACCCTGCGCAATACTCTGCAATACCCTGCGCAATACTCTGCAATACCCTGCACAATACTCTGCAATACCCTGGTGCAATACTCTGCAATACCCTGCGCAATACCCTGCAAAATACTCTGCAATACCCTGCGCAATACTCTGCAATACTCTGCACAATACTCTGCAATACCCTGCACAATACTCTGCATCACCCTGCGCAATACTCTGCAAAATACTCTGCAATACCCTGCGCAATACTCTGCAATACCCTGCGCAATACTCTGCAATACCCTGCGCAATACACCCTGTGCAATACTCTGCAATACCCTGCGCAATACTCTGCAATACCCCGTGCAATACCCCCTGTGCAATACCCCATGCAATGCCCTGCCATACTCCGCAATGCCCTGCCATACTCCGCAATGCCCTGCCATACTCCGCAATGCCTTGCCATACTCCGCAATGCCCGGCAATACTCTGCAATAACCACTTCCCGCCCGCCGGCCGTCATATGACGTCCTTGACTTTGTGCGGGGATATCTGAATGATGGGAGCAGCTACAGGCATCATTCAGATATTAGCTTTTTCAGCCGGCGATTCCCTACACCATAAGAACAATCATAGTGGCTGTTCTGCCGCTTGATCATTCTTACGGGAGGCGAGAGGGGATGCCCCCCCCCGCCACCCTCCGGTGCTCCTACCGACTCACCGCTACGATCAAAGCCAGGATTGTTGTTTTTTTTTTGTTTTTTTTTCAGGCTTCCCAGCCTAGAGGTGAGATGTGGGGTCTTATTGACCCCATATCTCACTGTAAAGAGGACCTGTCATGCCATATTCCTATTACAAGGGATGTTTACATTCCTTGTAATAGGTATAAAAGTGATCAAAAAAAATTTTGGGGTGGAAAAACATGTCAAACTAAAATAAATAAAGTAAAATGAACAATAAAAAAAAAAAAATTTTTTTAAAGCGCCCCTGTCCCCGTGAGCTCGCATACAGAAGCGAACACATACGTAAGTCCCGCCCACATATGAAAACGGTTTTCAAACCACACATGTGAGGTATCTCTGCGAACGTTAGAGCGAGAGCAATCATTTTGGCCCTAGACCTCCTCTGTAACTCAAAACATGTAACCGGTAAAAATATTTAAATCGTCGCTTATGGGTATTTTTAAGTAGCGAAGTTTGGCGCCATTCCACAAGCGTGTGCAATTTTTAAGGGTGACATGTTAGGTTTCTATTTACTCGGCGTAACTTCATCTTTCACATTATGCAAAAACATTGGGCTAACTTTACTGTTTTTTTTTTTTTAAGCACAAAACTTTTTTTTTCCGTAAAAAACGCGTTAAAAAAATTGCTGCGCAAATATCGTGCGAGATAAAAAGTTGCAACAACCACCATTATATTCTCTAAGGTCTTTGCTAAAAAAACATATATAATGTTTTGGGGTTCTATGTAATTTTATAGCAAATAAATGATGATTTTTACATGTAGGAGAGAAATGTCAGAATTGGCCTGGGTGCTCCAGAACGCCTGAAGGTGCTCCCTGCATGTTGGGCCTCTGTATGTGGCCACGCTGTGTAAAAGTCTCACACATGTGGTATCGCTATACTCGGGAGGAATAGCAGAATGTGTTTTGGGGTGTAATTTGTGGTATGCATATGCTGTGTGTGAGAAATAACCTGCTAATATGACAATTTTGTGAAAAAAAAAAAAGAGAAAAAAAAAATCTTGATTTTGCAAAGAATTGTGGGAAAAAATGACAACTTCAAAAAACTCACAATGCCTCTTTCTGAATACCTTGGAATGTCTTCTTTCCAAAAAGGGTTCATTTGGGGGGTATTTGTACTTTTCTGGCATGTTGGGGTCTCAAGAAATGAGATAGGCCGTCAGTACTTCAGGTGTGATCAATTTTCAGATATTGGCACCATAGCTTGTGGACTCTATAACTTTCACAAAGACCAAATAATATGCACCAATTTGTACTTATTTTTACCAAAGATATGTAGCAGTATAAATTTTGGCCAAAATTTATGAAGAAAAAATAGTAATTTGCAAAATTTTATAACGGAAACGAAAAAAAAAACCATTTTTTTACAGAATTTTCAGTCTTTTTTCTCTTATAGCGCAAAAAATAAAAAACCCAACAGTGATTAAATACCACCAAAAGAAAGCTCTATTTGTGTGAAAAAAAGGACAAAAAATTCATATGGGTACAGTGTTGTATGACTGAGTAATTGTCATTCAAAATGTGAGAGCACCGAAAGCTGAAAATTGGTCTGGTTATTAAGGGGGTTTAAGTGCCCAGTGGTCAAGTGGTTAAGGGGAACCCTGCCGCAAATTTAAAAAAAAATTGACATGGGGTTCCCCCAAATATCCATGCCAGGCCCTTCAGATCTGGCATGGATTTTAAGGGGAACTCCACCCCAAATTTTTTTAAAAAATGGCGTGGAGTCCCCCTAAAAATCCATACCAGACCCCTTATCCGAGCACGCAACCTGGCCGGCCGCAGGGGAAAAGGGGGGGACGAGAGAGCGGCCCCCCTCCCTCCTGAACCGTACCAAGCCACATGCCCTCAACATGGGGAGGATGTCCCCATGTTGATGGGGACAAGGGCCTCATCCCCACAACCCTTGCCCGGTGGTTGTGGGGGTCTGCGGGCGGGGGGCTTATCGGAATCTGGAAGACCCCTTTAACAAAGGGGACCCCCAGATCCCGGCCCCCCCTATGTGAATTGGTAAGGGGTACATTGTACCCCTACCATTTCACGAAGAAAGCGTAAAAAAATGTTTAAAAAAACACACAAACACCTTGAAAAAGTCCTTTATTTAAAAAAAATATATATATTCCAGCGGTGAAATCCAGTGTCCCGCGGCGATCCCGATGTCCGGCGCTGTCCTTCATTGGTTGTGCCTGAGCGGACCTGATGGGGAACTCCCTCTCAGTATTTTAAATGTATAGACCCGCTCAGCGGACCAGATGCGGAACATGAGAAGGGGCGGGTCTATACATGTATTACCAAAGTGAGAGCAGTTCCCCATCAGGTCCGCCCCCTCGGTATGTCGGACCCGCCTACGTCATTGTCTTGAGCGGGGAACTTCCTTCACTGTGTAATTTAAATTTACCAATTCACATAGGGGGGGGCCGGGATCTGGGGGTCCTCTTTGTTAAAGGGGTCTTCCAGATTCCAATAAGCCTCCCGCCCGCAGACCCCCACAACCACCGGGCAAGTTGAGGGCATGTGGCCTGGTACGGTTCAGGAGGGAGGGGGCCCGCTCTCTCGTCCCCCCCTTTTCCCCTGCGGCCGACCAGGTTGCGTGCTCGGATAAGGGGTCTGGTATGGATTTTTAGGGGGACTCCACGCCATTTTTTTTAAATTTGGGGTGGAGTTCCCCTTAAAATCCATGCCAGATCTGAAGGGCCTGGAATGGATATTTGGGGGAACCCCACGTCAATTTTTTTTTAAATTTGCGGCAGGGTTCCCCTTAATATCCATTCCAGACCTGAAGGGCCTGGTAATTGAATTCTGGGGAACCCCCACGCTTTTTTTTTTTTTTTATCAATGACTTTTGAATGTATTGCTGGGAGCCGACAATTCATTAATAGCCGCGAGTCAGTTTTAAATGACTTTTTTTCCTTCAAAAATGACACTTTGTGCAGAGACAGTTCTAAGCACGGGAAACATGCGCCACTTCACATGCATATCATACACACCCCCCAGGTACGAAATTTAAAGGAATATTTCACTTTTATTTTTTCATTTTAAGCATTATTAAAATCACTGCTCCCGAAAAAACGGCCGTTTTTAAAACTTCTTTTTGCATTGATACATGTCCCCTGGGGCAGGACCCAGGTCCCCAAACACTTTTTAGGACAATAACTTGCATATTAGCATTTATAATTAACACTTTAGATTTTGAACGTTCGAGTCCATTGTATTTAATAGGGTTCTAAAGTTTACACGAACATTTTGTCTGTTCGCAGGTTCTGGTGCGAACCGAACAGGGGGGTGTTCGGCTCATCCCTGTTGAAGACTGGAGAATCAAGAGGGGCCTTTAGGGCCCATTCACACTATTCCAGTGCATTAGTGCATGCACGTTAATATGTGGTGTGTAAGGCAGCCCATTCATTTGAATAGGCAGCCTAACCCAACAAAATGGTGCCTGTACCATTTCTGGCAGTGACCTATACAACTCACATTAGAGCATTGTACTGGGCTTCAGCATCAGTCAGCAACGGCTATTATCCAGGATGCATGGCACCTCATCAAACCGATGCATGTAACGTGTGTTGCCGTGCCTTAAAGCAAAGCAGCAGTGTGAATAGGGGCCCTTACGGTTTTGTTATGTGTCTCAAAAACATGAAGTTACATCCCTTGTGTATATTATCACCAACACCAGAAAATGTAGGCGGCTCTGAGGGGAACCCTGATGTAATGGGGGACATTGATGGGGATCCTGATGTAAGACGAACCCTGATGGGGATCCTAATGTAAGGGGTGACTCTGATAGAGACTTAGATGTAAAGAGGAATCTGATGGGGACCCTGTTGTAAGGGGGACTCTGACTGAGACGTTGCCATGAGAAAAGTGCAGACTAAATGTATTTGTCTTTGACCTTTATTATTGGTTCAAATTTATTTGGGATTTCATTGCTTTATTTTACTGAAGTTCTTTCTCTGTTTTGAATCATATTCTATTAATTACAAAAAAGCTTAAAGCCAAGCTCCCCTGAAAAAAAAAATATTAAAAGCCAGCAGCTACAAATACTGCAGCTGCTGACTTTTAATATTAGGACACTTACCTGTCCTGGAGTCCAGCGACGTCGGCAGCAGAAGACGAGCAATCGCTCGTCACTCTGCTGCCCCCAGCACCATCCTCGGTGAGGGAATCAGGAAGTTAAGCCTTGCGGCTTCACTGCCCGGTTCCCTACGGCGCATGCTCGAGTCGCGCTGCGCCGTTCTCACTGGTCCCTGTTGTGTTCTGGGAGCCGAGTGTCTCCCAGAACACAACAGGTACTCTGAGGGAAGTGACGTACTACCCGCAGAACACCCGCAGAGAGGACTCCCGGAAGTGGGTGCAAATACATGTCTTAGACAGGTATCTGCACCCCCCTCCCCCCCTGAAAGGTGCCAAATATGACACCGGAGGGGGGGGGGGGGGTTCTGATGAGCGGAAGTTCCACTTTAGGGTGGAGCTCCGCTTTAAATAAAACATTCATTCACTTATAAAGTGACCCTCATGCTGAAAAGTTCGGAGATCCCTTTATATGATTGGGAGATTAAAAACATATTAGTGATTTCATTTCATTCGGATGATGAGCTGCATTAATGTTCTTCTCTGTATATGTTGTATATTGTTTAATAACACCCATTGAGTTTTCTTCACACATAGAATATATATATTGGTGATACTTTATAGGTTATAACAAGAGTAATGCACATTTCTTATGTATGAGATTTGTAACGCAATAACAATTTCCATCTTTATAAAGATTCCTGCGGGTGTATTGGTTGTATTTGGAATTCCTTGGCTCGTGTCTCCTGACAATGGGAGGTTATGATGTTTGGGAGGTTGTAACGTTTTTACACTGAGATACATGCATTCTGCATAACATGCTCTGTTTATAAACAAACCTCTAGACCACCATTGTTGGGACTGTTGAGATGTAGATGAAGGTTGGAGTCACATCGGGGATATATGGTTGATGGGACACATCAGGAGAACAATGGGGACCTGATGGGTCACTTTAGGCTTCTGTCATGTGCTAATCACTGTAAACAGGTTTCTGACTGAGAAGTGAGACTCCTCCAGGCATGGAATAGAAAGTCACTTTCATATAAAAAAGTGTGAACCCAGCCTTGAAATTCTCCAAGGAAGCTTTTTTCTACCACACTTCTCTGCTTATGCCTGTCCAGGGACATCCTTATGATGAAAATATTTTTGATACAACATTCTATACCTGTAGACTATCATACCTTTCAAAAAGGGTTCTTTTAGGTGTGGTTTCATTTTTAAAGCGGAGCTCCACCCTAAAGTGGAACTTCCTCTCATTGGATTCCTCCCCCCCTCCGGTGCCACAATTGGCACCTTTCGGGGGGGAGGGGGGACAGGATACCTGTCAAAGACAGGTATCCTTACCCACTTACTGGAGTCCGGCCGCGGCGGTGAAGTCGCGCGAGGCTCCCTCCTCCTCCTCCCCTGGCCGCTGGGCTAATAGGAGAGAGGAGCGGGGCCTCGCGCATGCGCAGTAGGGTTCCCGGCGTGAAGCCGAAAGTCTTCACTGCCGGGTTCCCTTACCCGCAATGGCGACGGAAGCACCGACAGCTGATGTGAAACATCAGCTGCGGTGCCGACATCGAGGGACACCAGGACAGGTAAATGTCCATTTATTAAAAGCCAGCAGCTGCAGTATGTGTAGCTGCTGGCTTTTAATTATTATTTTTTTGCCCGGGGTTGCCTGGAACACCAGTTTAAGTGATTTTAATTGAAGGTGGCCTTTTTTGGGCAATTCTTTGCAATACCAGATACATTTAAAAAAAAAAAAAATAATAATTTTGGGTTTTTGGTTTTAATACTTTCTAAACAGGAATAAAAGCAAAGAAAATCCAAATTTTTAAATTGTCATTCAGACAGGTACAAAGGGGAAATCATCCAATGAGACAAACTGTCCTAATGACAACTGTCTAAAGATTCACTAGATTTCCAAACTAACATTTGTATGAAAATTCCGATCAGTACATTTATTGTTTTGAAGAGTATGATTCAAAATGGTACTTCAACATTTCTTTTGCTTTTAACAGTTGATTTTGAAGTTATTAGATTGTCCTGAACAAAAACCACATTGACTGTTATGCTGTAAATCCGCTGGACTTTTTTCATCGGAAAAACCGATCGTGTGTGGGCCCCATCTGACTTTTTTTCCATCGGTGTAAAAAAATAGAACATGTTTTAAATTTTTTTGATGGAAAAAAAAGCCGATAGGAAATGCCGATCGTCTGTGTGGAACTCCAACGGAGAAAAAACCCACGCATGCTCAGAATCAAGTCGACGCATGCTCAGAAGCATTGAACTTAATTTTTCTCGGCTCGTCTGAGTGTTTTACGTCACGCCGTTTTGGACGGTTGGAATTTTGTCTGATGGTGTGTAGGCAAGACTGATGGAAGTCAGCTTCATCGGAATTCCGACGGAAAATTCCATTGGATTTTATTCCATCGGAAATCCGATTGTGTATACAGGGCATTAGAAATTTGTTTGAGAAACATTTTTCATCCCGCTTCTTCAAATTTTGTAGTCACTGCAGTCGAAAACAAACATTGATTTGACCCGACTACAGCTGGCTGTAGATGGATAGAATTTGAAACCAAAATTCTTGGGAAAAGAAGATTCTAAAAAAAGTTAGTTTATTTTTCTAATCATTAGTGGATCAAATCGATATTCATTTTCGACTGCAGAGACAAGAAAATTCAAAGCAGTGGGAAAGAAATTTTGAATTTCTAAGGCCCGGTTCACATAGGGGCATCTTCTCAGGCGACTCGGTCGCCTGAGGAGTCTCGTCCCGGTCTGTGCTATGGAACCGTTCTAATAGGAGCGACCTGAGTCGCTCCGACTTAAAAAAAGGTTCCTGTACTACTTTTGGGGGCGACGCAGGGCGACTTGCATTGACTTCTATACAGAAGTCATTATGCAAATCGCCTCGGCGGGCGTCTCAAGTCGTCTTGAGATCGCGCCGCCAAGGTCACCCCCAAAGTCGTGCCGCCCCTGTGTGAACCGGGCCTAAGAATGTATGTGTTTTTGTTTAGTAAAGTCCCTTCATTCTAAATACAAATGTTAAAAACAAACAGAATCCTTCGAAGGACATTCAAATGTTCTGAGAATGCAAGAGATTTTTTGTACAAAGTTTTCTAATACTTTTCCTATGACCAGCTGAGCATTCCAAACACAAACATTTTCTAAATAATTTCTACAAGTGTATGACCAGCTTACAAGTAGATTTATATTCCTTTGGAGAGATGTTCTCATTTGCTGTTGTGTCTATAGTATAGAAAGTGAAAGGAAATTTTCAAAAAAAAAAGTTATAAACCATTTCCTACTCTATCCAAATTTTTGAAAAAAGTTTTTACTTTTTCATACTTGAGGTTTCGGATAAAGTGTGGAAAATCTATTAGTGAATGCAGACAGAAACAAATCTGGACATAGGTTCTAACCCTTTCCCATTCCATCCAAAGCTCTGGTTTTTCTTCAGATTGAATATTATTTGCCCATCTTTACTAAAACAGTTTTGGCTACAGTTTGGTTTACCAAAAGGATAGGTTTGGCTTACCAAAGGCAACTAGGCCATTTACTTTGCAAGATAATATAGCCCAAGTGTAGTGAGTGAAGTGAATCTCTCCATCATCTAATCATGTGCATTCAAAAATTCAAAAATACATTTCTTACACGTGGTTGGGTTTTCTTTGCAGAGCGAATTTTAACCACATCCACTAAGTTAAGGGAAAATTTCCCTTGCAATGTGAACACCTGTTTGCCTTTAGTAAGTAAACGCCATTATGCCCAGCTCTGGAGACCTCCTTTACAAAAAGATAATGATAATCTAGAACAGTCCAGAGATGGGAAACAAAAATGATGAAAAATCTGAGGGATAAAACATATCAGGAGATACTTCAGGAACCTAATATGTCCACTCTATAGGAATGAAGGGAAAGCATGGACATGACTGAAACCTTTAAATTCACGAAGAGGGTGAATAAGGTTCAGGAGGAAAGAATTTTTAATATGAAACCAAGATCAAGAACACGGGGACATGACCTGAAACTAAAGGAGGAAAGTTCAACACTTAGAGCCCATTCACACAGGGGCGACTTTGGATCCGACTTGAAGTCGCCCCAATTCGCCTCAAGTCGCGCGACATGAGAAAATCAATGTAAGTGAATGGAGCCGTCTTAATGCACACTACTGAAGTCACTCCGACTTCAAAAAAGGTTCCTGTACTACTTCAATCCGACTTCTAGGCGACTTGTAGGCAACTTGTACCCATAGATTTCAATGGAAGTTGCCTCCAAGTCGGATTCCCTGTCTTAACTGAAACAACGTTCCAGGAAGTAAAAATAGTTTTCCAGGCAAACCCCTCCCTTCCCCTCCCTCCCACAGAGCTGATTATTGTTTGATTGGCCACTGGAAAGTCGCCTGTCCTGGAGGCAACTTGAAGTTGCTTTGTAAGTTGCCTCATATCGCGCTGTGATTAATGCTCAAGTCGTGTCCAAGTTGCCTCGCAATGTCGCGCTGGAAGTCGTGTTGCCCCTGTGTGAATGGGCTCTAACCTTGGAAAGTATTATCTATACTCAGACAAAAAGGTTAAAAAACAAAAACAAAAATCCAAAAAACGAAAAAAAAAAAAAAAAGAGGCAGACTCAATAGGCTTTCTTGTCTTTTCCACCATCACTGTTTCTTTTTTTATACCCTTTAAACTTGTAATAAATGGAACTATTGCCTAATTAATGGTCGGTTTTATATCATTCAATTTAATACTTGGTCTTTGTTATTTTCCTTAATTTCTATAATAGCACACGTCACATTACACTATTAAAAACAAAAATAATTAAATAAAACAGTTTCTGTAACTTTTCAGGAGCTGAACTCCACCTATCCATTACCAAATGATTTTATTATCTGAAATGTGGCACCTAATGGTGACAGCTCCAAAATAATTTTGCCTAAACAGTATATGTATCATGGCTGGGTGTATAATTCCATAGATTTTTGCACCTGCTCCATGTTCTTTCTCTACTGTGTTCATCAATTTCAGATTGTTCTCAGAAATACTGAGCTGCAATGTAATGATAACATGTAAAGCCCCGTACACACGGTCAGACTTTTTGCGAACAAACTTCATTTTGAGCAAGTTTGCCAAAAAATCTGACGCTCCATCGGACAAACTTTTTTGGTTTTCATCGGACAAAAGTTCGGTCTGCAAACGGACAAACTTTTGGCCAACAAAAGTCCGATGGAGCAAAGTCCGACCGTGTGTACAGAAAACCATCGGACTTTTGTCCGATGGACAAAAACAAATAATGGTAAAATCAACCAACAATAGCAGAAGTTGACCAAAGGGTGGTGGTAAAGAGCAGAAAAACCACGTGATGTTGGAAAAAGTTTTGGGAAAGTTTGCAGAAAAGTCCTGTGGTGTGTATGCTATGGGTGTGCCCGGCCAACTCCCTTCGGTCAAAAATCCACGGAAAAGTCCGATGGAAGTCCGACCGTGTGTACGAGGCTTTAGAGAGACATACTTTGAATTAACGATCATAGATTTAGAAAGACAATTTTGTTACTGGGGTCTCGGTCTTTTTGAAAAACTTTTTGCTACAAGCAAGAGGAACAGATATATTCAAAACGGATCCCCAATATCCTTAAACCAATAAGTAGTATGTTTTATTTAATTTTCATTAATAATAAATATGTAATCATCCTTACTTAAGACTTCCTATTTAATATCAATAATAATCACTTACTATGTATTCATAGTTTTTACCCTTTCAGTATTTATTTAGTTATTAGTAATGAATCTTCCATGTTTAATAGAGTCCTAAATATTACTGAGTTTGTTTTTACTGAGAATTGCTCGAAATCATCACTTTAACAGAACAGAAATAATCAACTTCTAGATGTAGCACTACCCCCGTAGGAGCTGCTGGTTTAGTTTTGGGCCTGCACTCTGCCTGTCAACCCCCAGAATTTGGCTCACTCCCCTCTGGCACAAATGGGCAATAATATGATTGAGGGCCCCAATTGGCTGTCAGGGACCTCAATGATGTATACACAACAATATAGGCAATGAAAGTAAATGTTACCTTGGTGTTGTTCACCTGCCACTCAGCTGCAAATACAAAGTTTCACACAAATTGTAGCTTAACCAAAGGTGATATGTTTACTTTGTAAAGAAAGGAGATAATGATTACACAATGGGCATTCAATACATACAGCTTCCTGTATAACTCAATGAAGGAAATATCATTGGTTCAGAATACCTCTGAGATCCGACCCTTCTAACATAGCCTGAGGGCCAGATCTGAGCGGGGGTATGGTGGAGGAATCTCCCAGTGCAGTAACATCAACACTGGGGCACCTCTCCACCAAGCCTCACACAAGTAGCAGAAACACAAAATGACACAACAGCTATTATTATTATTCAAAATCACAATTCTATGGCTCCCCCTAGTGGATAGTTCAATTGGTGCGCGTCCTATAGCAACCACTTGCAAGGGTAGGAAACCAGATGACTATCCCTTTAAGAGTCAGGTATCTTCAGCTAGCCACGTTGGTGCACATAAAGATTTGTAATCCAAAAGATAGGGTGCAGAAAGAACTGTTAATTGAAACACATGGACTGACAGTACAAGGGGTACTAGCTTCCCCAAGGTGTTGAGTTCCTACGTGCCGAGATGTAAGCGCCCGCAATATAATTGAAGCTTAATAATTGGCAGTCAGTTAACTAAGTTGATGGGCAAGTGCCCGCTCACCAGATGAGGCCTTGTCTTTCTGCTTTTCCTCTCAGTCCGGAAGACTCAGTCAATGGTCCGTCTCTCAGGGTCACGAGGCCCCTGGTCCTTCACTGTCTTCTGGATAGCGGTGGACAAAAAGGCTCTGGATGCTGCAAGCTGCAGGCCGATCTTCCTCCGGTTGATCCGCGAGACTGTCCGCAGGGATCTCTCTTAAGGACCAAGCGATCCGCTCTCGGTTCCCGTAGGCCCATGCTTCTCGTGCCTAGGGCCACTCACAGCAGGCCTCAGCACAGGCCTCCTGCCGGCTTGAAGATGGCGTCCAGAGAGAGCGTGCTATATGGCGCGTTGGCCTTAAAGTGGTTGTAAACCCTTTTATCTTTTTTTTTTTTTTTTTTACTAACCTGCAAGACAAAGCTATAATGAGCTAGTATGACTAGCATACTAGCTCATTATGTACCACTTACCTTCGATCGGGGCCCCCGAAGTCGTCCGTGTCCCTCCTCTAGCCGCATCCATCGCTGCAGCGATAGCCGGAATGTTACTTCCGGGTATCGCCGCTGCAGCCAATCACAGCGCCGCTCCGGCGCTGTGATTGGCCGGAGCGGCGAAGACGTGACTCCGCGCATGCGCGCGTGAGCTGTGGAATTCGGCTACGTCGTCGAATGTTGCGACCTAGCCGAATTTGTGAATGGGGTGACGTCAGCGTCGCCGCATTTACATACAAATATCTCCTTAACCGTGTAGGTTAAGGAGATATTTCATGCACCTACAGGTAAGCCTTAATCTAGGCTTACCTGTAGGTCTTTGTTTAAAAAGTGGGTTTACAACCACTTTAAAAAGGTCCTCCCATCAGGCTCTGCGCGGCGCACTGCCCTATGGTAGCACAGTGGCCTGTAGTCTCTGTGCTACTTACTGCAACTGAGTCTTTGTCTCTTGATAACTGAACCAAACAAGTTGTAACCAATTAGTATGGAATAAACACTAAAAGAGTCTAGCTCATATTCACAGCACAGATTGCAGTCCTTAACCACTTCAGCACCGGGCCTATTCTGGCACTTCTCTCCTTCATGCAAAAATCATAATTTTATGGCTATAAAATTACTTAGAACCCCCAAACATTATATATGTTTTTTTAGCAGACACCCTAGGGAATAAAATGGCGGTCATTGCAAATTTTTATCTCGCTCATTAGTTCATGAAAAATGTTTTCATGAATTAAAAAATTACAAAACAGTAAAGTTAGCCCAATTTTTTTTTATAATGTGAAAGATGTTGTTATGCTGAGTAAATAGATACCTAACATGTCACGCTTTAAAATTGCGCACACTCATGGAATGACACCAAACTTCAGTACTTAAAAATCTCCATAGGCGATGCTTTAAATTTTTTTACACGTTACCATTTTCGCATTACAGAGGAGGTCTAGTGCTAGAATTGTTGCACTCGTTCTAACGCACGCAGCAATACCTCACATGTGTGGTTTTAACAGCGTTTACATATGTGGGCGGGACTTACGTGTGTGTTCGCTTCTGAGCGCGAGCTACCGGGGACAGGGGCGTTTTAATTTTTTATTATTATTTATTTATTTATTTTTTACCTTTTTTTTTACTTTTTTGTTTTTTTGATCACTTTTATTCCTATTACAAGGAATGTAAACATCCCTTGTAATAGGAATCTATTGTTACAGGTCCTCTTTATGGAGAGATGCAGGGTCAATAAGACCCCACATCTCTCCTCCAGCTTGGAAAGCATGAGATTGGTAAAAAAAAATCACCGATCTCATGCTGACAGCCGAGATCACGGCTTTGTTTACATACGTCATAACGTCGCGCCCGGGCCTCCGATGGTCATAGAGATGACTGGTGACCATCTGTATGCTTCCCATCCGGCGCCGGCCAATTTCTTTCTCCGGGCCCTCGATGGCACGGGAGAGCCCGGAGAAGCACCGGATGGCGGCGGGAGGGGGGGAACGTCCCTCCCGCCGCCTATAAGAACGATCAAGCGGCGGAACTGCCGCTATGATCATTTTTATCGCGCACAGAATCGTCCGCTGAAAAGAATGATATCTGAATGATGCCTGCAACTGCAGGCATCATTCAGATGTCACCGCACAAAGTCAAGGACGTCATTTGACGGTGGGCGGTATGGGAGTGGTTAAAGCGGAGGTGCAGGGAAAAAAAAAAAGTCAGCAGCTACTAACAGTGTAGCTGCTGACTTTGAATAAGGACACTTACCTGTCCTACTCGCCCGCGATGTGGGTCCTGCCACAGCGATCGATCGCTGCTGGCAGGCTGCCGGCTCCTCCATCCTGAGTAGGGGAAACAGGCAGTGAAGCCGTAAGGCTTCACTGCCCGTTTCCTACTGCGCATGCGCCACTCGCAAGGCGCTTTGTAAATGGGCGGCTTGCCTCCTGGGATACACACAGTTCCCAGAAGGCAGCGCGCCCCATTCACAAGAAGAGGAAGCGGAAGGAGACCCACTACGGACGGAGAAGAGGAACATTAGAGGCAGATTAGGGGACTTCCGCATAGCAACAGGCATTTAGGGTGAGTATAATTTTTATTTTTTTCTATTAATTTTTTTTTTTTTTTTTTTAGGATTTTTAGTGTAACGATTTTTTTAGAGTGGACCTCCACTTTAACGATGCTTGCAATGGTAACACCTTGCTACATAGATATAATATAATATCTAAGTATTTATATTGGTTTTATTATATATAATCACAATCAATTTGCTTCTACAAAATATAATATATATTAATATCTACATTTTTATATTAGTTTTATTATATACAATCACCTTAAATTTGCTTCTTCAAAATATAATAATATAATATTGTAGCGCTACCCCCAGTTAAGAGAGCCGCTGGATTTGTTTTCGGGCCCTGTGTACAGCACCACCAACCCCCGGCAATCTGCTCGACCCACCCTGGCACAGTTAGTCTAGGGGTTATATTTTTATCATAACCAATTGGTATTGTAAAGGCACCCTCTTTACAGTAAAACAACACACAAATGTTAAAGAATAACCATTATGCCGCGTACACACGACCGCTTTTCTCGACGAGAAAAACTGCATTTTTTTTTTCGCCGAGAAAAACGATCGTCTGTGGGCTTTATGTCGTTTTTCTCATCGCGAAAAACGGCATAAAAAACGACGAGAAAAATTAGAACATGTTCTAAATTTTCTCATCGTTTTTTTCCAGCATTTTTTTCCGCGGCAGTTTTCCCATAGGGAGACACTGCCGCGGAGCCAACAGACGGTCGTTTTTCTCGTCAAGAGAATAAATGACGGGAAAAACGACCGTGTGTAGGGAACCAAGCGGTTCCCTTGTTTTTCCTGTCATTATTCACGGCGGTTTTTTAACCGTCGTGAATAATGATCGTGTGTACGCGGCATAACAGTTTTACTTTGGTTGGAAAAGGCTTAAGCAGAATATAATACACACAACCGGCTTGCAGAGCCCTGCAGCAATCAATATAGCACACAATAATGGCGCTGCGCGGTAATCCACCACGCGTAGCTATTATGGTATACATGCCCTGTGGCGCACTAAACAATATTCTATCTGTCCACCCTGGCCAGGCCTGACCCAGAATAAATCTCAGTCCTTCCTATAGGGATTTCTTCGCATGCAAACTTTAGGTGGTGCACTTGATGAATAGTATTTGTAATCCACAAACTGGCAATCACTAAGAACACTATGCTGGGGGGACACTTCAACTCTGTCCTGCTACCGGTCCCCCAATGAAACAACAAGCAAACGATCGGTGAGCCACGGCAGTCTATAGGCCTAGAATCTGTAAAGTCTATTTGATTGAGCAAGTGCTCGCTCACCACTCCGGGCGCGATCCCAGCCCGGGACTTCCACCTGCTGTGTCTCCGCACACAGCGTCTGCAACGATCGGGTCCCCGATCCAACTGATGTCCTCACTCGACCAGTCTGATGCCACCCAGGCTCCGCAGCGGGGTGGAAGGCTCTTTGGAAGTTGCGCAAGGCCCAGGCTTCAGGCCTTGCACTGCAGCAGATCCGCACAGGAAGAAACTCTTGCTTGCAGCGCGGTGTCCAAAGAGGCTGAGCTCCGCCTCGCCTCCTCCTTAAATGACCCCTCCCATGAGTCTCTGCGGTGGCCAACTGGGGTTCTGGGTAACGTAGTCCCGGGGCCTTAAAGGAGACCCCGCTACAATATAATGTTCTAAATATTTATATTGGTTTTATTATATATAATCACAATCAATTTGCTTCTACAAAATATAATATATATTAATATCTACATTTTTATATTAGTTTTATTATATATAATCACCTTAAATTTGCTTCTTCAAAATATAATAATAAAATATAATGTTCTAAATATTTATATTAGTTTTATTATATATATTTGCCATCAATTTGCATTTACATAATATAATATATAATATAATAGAATAGAATAGAATATTCTAAATATTTATATTGGTTTTATTATATATATTCATCATCAATTTGCCTCTACAAGTTTAATAAATGCAGTGAACTTCTAGAAAAAGGCCCCCACCTAGACTAAAAGGCTGAAAACCATCTGGAACAACAGGAACATCAACAGCAAATTCAAAACATTGACTTCAATTAATAAATCAAACAGACAGAATTTTTTTTTTTTTTTTTTTGTAAAAAAGCCAATTGTAATTTACCAAATGTGCTCCTGAACCGCTTTGCCGACTGCCTCGCGTAGATATACATGGGCAGAATGGCACGGGCAGGCAAAGCAACGTACAGGTACGTTGCTTTGAATCAGCCGTCTAGCGGGCGCGTGTGCCACAGTCTCTGTGACCGTGCCCGCGGGCTCGATGTCCGTCGGTGTCTCGCGTTCGTGTCACGGATCGGCAGAACGGGGGGTTGCCTGTGTAAACAAGGCATTTCCCTGTTATGCCTAGTGACAGGACACTTATCTACTGCTCCCTGTCATCGGGAGCAGTGATCAGTGTCATGTCACTAGTAGCCCAGCCCCATCACAGTTAGAATCACTCCCTAGGACACACTTAACCCCTTCAGCGCCCCCTACTGGTTAACCCCTTCACTGCCAGTGACATTTATACAGTAATCAGTGCATTTTTATAGCACTGATCGCTGTATAAATGACAATGGTCCCAAAATAGCATCAAAAGTGTTCAATGTGTCCGCCGCAATATCGCAGTCATGATAAAAATCGCAGATCGCCGTCATTACTAGGGATGGGCCCGGTGCTCGATTCGAACCCATGTTCGAATCGAGCACCGGGCGTTCGCTCGCTCGTCGAGCCCAGAACTATTTGGGCCGTTCGCATCACATTCGTGTGATGCGAGCGGCCCCGCAATGCATTGCGGCCGGCGCGGCCGGCGCAGTGCATTGCTGGCTGATGATTGGCCAAGCATGCACTGTGACCCCGCATGCTTGGCCAATCACAGCGCCCGAAACTCGGAGAGCAATAATTGGCTACAGGCAGGACGCCTGTAGCCAATTACAGCTCAGGGGCTTTAGTACATGCCCCACCATTTAAAAGGCCGCCACGCCATCGGCCCCGGTCACATGAGTTCCGGCTTTAGAAGAGATCAGTCTGCTGATTCTGTCTTTGCTTGATACTGAAAGATTTGCTCTTCTTTGCTAAACCATTGGCTATTTCTTTGCTAAACCATTGCTACCTAAGTCATTGATCGTTCATTGCTGCTGATTGCACAGTTAGCGTGTTATTAGCTGCTGCTGGGGATTAGTCTGGTGCGTGCTTACTGTTAGTACAGTATTGCAGTAGTACCAACCGCAGTGCTGTTAGCACAGCATTGCACCCCAACAGCACCCATAGGACTTCTAGTGTGTTAGTGGCAGCAAACAGAGCTCCTATATTTTCTTCTCAGCAGCACCCATAGGACTTCTAGTGTGTTAGTGGCAGCAAACAGAGCTCCTATATTTTCTTCTCAGCAGCACCCATAGGACTTCTAGTGTGTTAGTGGCAGCAAACAGAGCTCCTATATTTTCTTCTCAGCAGCACCCATAGGACTTCTAGTGTGTTAGTGGCATCACACAGAGCTCCTATATTTTCTTCTCAGCAGCACCCATAGGACTTCTAGTGTGTTAGTGGCATCACACAGAGCTCCTATATTTTCTTCTCAGCAGCACCCATAGGACTTCTAGTGTGTTAGTGGCATCACACAGAGCTCCTATATTTTCTTCTCAGCAGCACCCATAGGACTTCTAGTGTGTTAGTGGCAGCAAACAGAGCTCCTATATTTTCTTCTCAGCAGCACCCATAGGACTTCTAGTGTGTTAGTGGCATCACACAGAGTTCCTATATTTTCATCTCAGCAGCACCCATAGGACTTCTAGTGTGTTAGTGGCAGCAAACAGAGCTCCTATATTTTCTTCTCAGCAGCACCCATAGGACTTCTAGTGTGTTAGTGGCATCACACAGAGCTCCTATATTTTCTTCTCAGCAGCACCCATAGGACTTCTAGTGTGTTAGTGGCAGCAAACAGAGCTCCTATATTTTCATCTCAGAAGCACCCATAGGACTTCTAGTGTGTTAGTGGCATCACACATAGCTCCTATATTTTCTTCTCAGCAGCACCCATAGGACTTCTAGTGTGTTAGTGGCATCACACAGAGCTCCTATATTTTCTTCTCAGCAGCACCCATAGGACTTCTAGTGTGTTAGTGGCATCACACAGAGTTCCTATATTTTCATCTCAGAAGCACCCATAGGACTTCTAGTGTGTTAGTGGCATCACACAGAACTCCTATATTTTCTTCTCAGCAGCACCCATAGGACTTCTAGTGTGTTAGTGGCAGCAAACAGAGCTCCTATATTTTCTTCTCAGCAGCACCCATAGGACTTCTAGTGTGTTAGTGGCATCACACAGAGTTCCTATATTTTCATCTCAGAAGCACCCATAGGACTTCTAGTGTGTTAGTGGCATCACACAGAGCTCCTATATTTTCTTCTCAGCAGCACCGATAGGACTTATAGTGTATTAGTGGCAGCAAACAGAGCTCCTATATTTTCTTCTCAGCAGCACCCATAGGACTTCTAGTGTGTTAGTGGCATCACACAGAGCTCCTATATTTTCTTCTCAGAAGCACCCATAGGACTTCTAGTGTGTTAGTGGCAGCAAACAGAGCTCCTATATTTTCTTCTCAGCAGCACCCATAGGACTTCTAGTGTGTTAGTGGCAGCAAACAGAGCTCCTATATTTTCTTCTCAGCAGCACCCATAGGACTTCTAGTGTGTTAGTGGCATCACACAGAGTTCCTATATTTTCATCTCAGAAGCACCCATAGGACTTCTAGTGTGTTAGTGGCATCACACAGAGCTCCTATATTTTCTTCTCAGCAGCACCCATAGGACTTCTAGTGTGTTAGTGGCATCACACAGAGCTCCTATATTTTCTTCTCAGCAGCACCCATAGGACTTCTAGTGTGTTAGTGGCAGCAAACAGAGCTCCTATATTTTCTTCTCAGCAGCACCCATAGGACTTCTAGTGTGTTAGTGGCATCACACAGAGCTCCTATATTTTCTTCTCAGCAGCACCCATAGGACTTCTAGTGTGTTAGTGGCAGCAAACAGAGCTCCTATATTTTCTTCTCAGCAGCACCCATAGGACTTCTAGTGTGTTAGTGGCATCACACAGAGCTCCTATATTTTCTTCTCAGCAGCACCCATAGGACTTCTAGTGTGTTAGTGGCATCACACAGAGCTCCTATATTTTCTTCTCAGCAGCACCCATAGGACTTCTAGTGTGTTAGTGGCAGCAAACAGAGCTCCTATATTTTCTTCTCAGCAGCACCCATAGGACTTCTAGTGTGTTAGTGGCATCACACAGAGCTCCTATATTTTCTTCTCAGCAGCACCCATAGGACTTCTAGTGTGTTAGTGGCAGCAAACAGAGCTCCTATATTTTCTTCTCAGCAGCACCCATAGGACTTCTAGTGTGTTAGTGGCATCACACAGAGCTCCTATATTTTCTTCTCAGCAGCACCCATAGGACTTCTAGTGTGTTAGTGGCATCACACAGAGCTCCTATATTTTCTTCTCAGCAGCACCCATAGGACTTCTAGTGTGTTAGTGGCAGCAAACAGAGCTCCTATATTTTCTTCTCAGCAGCACCCATAGGACTTCTAGTGTGTTAGTGGCATCACACAGAGCTCCTATATTTTCATCTCAGAAGCACCCATAGGACTTCTAGTGTGTTAGTGGCATCACACATAGCTCCTATATTTTCTTCTCAGCAGCACCCATAGGACTTCTAGTGTGTTAGTGGCATCACACAGAGCTCCTATATTTTCATCTCAGAAGCACCCATAGGACTTCTAGTGTGTTAGTGGCATCACACAGAGCTCCTATATTTTCTTCTCAGCAGCACCCATAGGACTTCTAGTGTGTTAGTGGCAGCAAACAGAGCTCCTATGTTTTCTTCTCAGCAGCACCCATAGGACTTCTAGTGTGTTAGTGGCATCACACAGAGCTCCTATATTTTCTTCTCAGAAGCACCCATAGGACTTCTAGTGTGTTAGTGGCAGCAAACAGAGCTCCTATATTTTCTTCTCAGCAGCACCCATAGGACTTCTAGTGTGTTAGTGGCATCACACAGAGTTCCTATATTTTCATCTCAGAAGCACCCATAGGACTTCTAGTGTGTTAGTGGCATCACACAGAGCTCCTATATTTTCTTCTCAGCAGCACCCATAGGACTTCTAGTGTGTTAGTGGCATCACACAGAGCTCCTATATTTTCATCTCAGAAGCACCAATAGGACTTCTAGTGTGTTAGTGGCAGCAAACAGAGCTCCTATATTTTCTTGTCAGCAGCACACATAGTACCTATAGTGTGTTAGTGTCAGCACCCATAGGACCTACAGTGTGTTGTGAGCACACATAGGAGTTCTATTTTTTATACTATATACACTACCGACTACAATGGCTGGAAGACCGCCAAGGAGAGGCAGAGCGTGCCGAGGCAAGAACACAGGGCAGGCAGGCTCTGTTTCTAGAGACAACAGTGCTGGCCGTGGACGTGGTCGTGCATCGTCATCAGCACGTGGCCATGGGACACGCTTGTCTTTGTTTTCGGCAGCTGGACATGTGGAGCCGCATCATGCCGAAGGCTTGGTAGAATGGATGACCAAGCCCTCCTCATCCTCCTCATCCTCTCTCACCCAGGCTCAGGGTACTGGCAGAGCAGCTGCCAACGCGTACTCAATGGCATCATCAGCCACCCCTTCCCTAGACCCACCATGTCCTCCTGAGGAGTCCCCCGAACTGTTTGAGCACAGTGTTGGGTACATGCTCCAGGAGGATGCCCAACGATTCGAAGGCTCGGATGATGATACCCAGCTTGAGGAAGTCAGTAGTGTGCGCGCAGAGAGAGGGGATGCTGAAGGACAGCAATCTGGCAGTAGTGTTCCACCAGCTGCAGCTTACTGCCAGGTTTGCTCTAGTGGTGAAGAGGGAGGGGATGATGAGGTCACTGACTCCACGTGGGTGCCTGAAGGGAGAGAGGAGGAGGAGGAGGAGGATGCAGCGTCACATGTCCAACGAGGCAGGATGCCCCCTGGAGGCCAGCTAGAGGCCAGCACAGCAACTGTACCACACCGCAGAGCTCCGCCTGTGCAGGGCGCTGCCTCTGCACGTTATCACAAAAGTTCTTTGGTGTGGGCCTTTTTTGAGACGAGTGCATCAGATCGCACCACTGCTATTTGCAATATTTGTCTCAAGCGTATCTCGCGTGGCCAAAACATCAGCCGCTTGGGCACCACAAGCATGAGCAGACATATGTCGACCTGCCATGCAGCTCGTTGGCAAGCACACATAAAAGACCCACACCAAAGAACAAAGCGGACCTCTCCTTGCTCCTCATCAGCTGGGATCTCCATCCCCACTATATCTTCAGTCCTCTCTGAAAGCTGCTCTGAGAGGACTGAAGGTGTAGAATTAGGTGTGTCACAACCAAGTACTTGCAGTACACCGACGTCCAATTGTAGCAGGCAAATTTCCCTGCCCCAGCTGCTGGACCGTCGAAAGAAGTATACTCCCAGCCATCCACATGCCCAGCGGTTGAATGCTAGCTTGGCTAAATTGCTAGCACTTCAACTGCTGCCTTTTCAGTTGATAGACTCGGCCCCCTTCCGTGAGTTTGTTCAATGTGCGGTTCCTCAGTGGCAGGTTCCCAAACGCCACTTTTTCTCACGGAAGGTGATTCCGTCTCTCTACTGGCATGTGGAAGGCAATGTCCATGCCTCGCTGGACAGGGCGGTCAGCGGTAAGGTGCATATTACCGCTGACTCATGGTCCAGCAGGCATGGACAGGGACGTTATCTTTCTTTCACGGCCCATTGGGTCACTCTATTGGCAGCTGGGAGGGATGCAGGACAAGGTGCAGTAGTGTTGGAGGTTGTTCCGCCACCACGCCTCCAAAATGCTACTACTGGTTGTGACACACCTCTCTCCTCCACCCCCTCCTCTTCTTCTTCCTCCATGTCCTCTTCGAGTGCTCTGTCCTCGGAACCAGCGGTGCTCCGTAGGCGTACAAGGGGCTACGCGAGTACGCAGGCAAAAAGATGCCATGCCGTGCTTGCGCTGGTGTGTTTGGGGGACAGGAGCCACACTGGGCCAGAGGTTCTGGCAGCTCTGCAGGGGCAGGCCGAGAGGTGGTTGACGCCACGCCAGCTTAAGCCAGGAATGGTCGTTTCTGATAATGGCACCAACCTCCTCTCCGCCCTGCGACAGGGGCAGCTCACCCATGTGCCCTGTATGGCTCACGTCCTCAACCTGGTGGTGCAGCGGTTCTTGGGCAGGTTCCCAGGCTTACAGGATGTCCTGAGGCAGGCCAGGAAAGTCTGTGTGCATTTCCGCCGATCTTATAATGCCAGTGCTCGGCTGACTGAGCTGCAAAAGGAGCTGAACCTGCCCAAGAACCGCCTAATATGTGACATGCCCACCAGGTGGAACTCAACGTTGGCCATGCTGCAGCGACTGCACACGCAGCAGAGGGCCATCAATGAGTACCTTTGCGACTACGGCACCAGGACAGGGTCAGGGGAGCTTGGCTTTTTTTCCCCATGCCAGTGGAGCATGATCAGGGATGCATGCACTGTCCTCTCACCATTTGAGGAGGCCACGAGGATGGTGAGCAGTGACAGTGCATGCATCAGTGACACTGTACCTCTTGTCCACCTGTTGGAGCATACGCTGCGTGGGATAATGGACAGGGCACTTGAGGCAGAACAGAGGCAGGAAGAGGAGGACTTCCTTGTCTCTCAAGGCCCCCTTTATCCAGACAATGTTCCTTCTGTCCCACCCATCACACAGGAAGAGGAGGAGGAGGAGGAGGAGGAGGAGGATTGTGTGAGCATGGAGGTGGAGCCTGGCACTCAGCATCAGCAGCAGCAGTCTTTTAGGGATGATGTACAGTCCCAACAAACCAGTGGACTTGTACGTGGCTGGGAGGAGGTGGCTGGCGATCATGTCATCCTCAGTGACCCAGAAGACTCCGGACCGAATGCCTCAGCTAACCTACGCTGCATGGCCTCCCTGATCCTGCAAAGCCTGCGGAAGGATCCTCGTGTTCTTCGGATCAAGGAGAGTGACCATTACTGGCTGGCCACTCTCCTTGATCCACGGTACAAGGGTAAGGTTGCGGACCTTATCTTGCCGTCGCAGAGGGAGCAGAGGATGAGACATCTCAGGGAGGCCTTGCAGAAAGGTCTGTGCAACGCGTTCCCAGAAACTGGGAGGTTACAAACTCCTGGTCCTGGACGACGAGTTGCTGAGGCTTCGGTCAGTAGCAGAAGGAGCGGTGGGGAAGGTGGACATCTGACCGATGCGTTCAGACAATTTTTTAGTCCGCAGCCCCAAGGTATGATCGGTTCCAGCAACCATCGCCAGCGTCTGATATACATGGTGCAGGAATACCTAGGGGCAAGGTCAGACTTGGACACCTTTCCCACCGAAAATCCTCTGGCTTACTGGGTCCTGAGGATGGATCACTGGCCAGAGCTTGCACAGTATGCAATTGAGCTACTGGCCTGTCCTGCATCCAGCGTTCTTTCCGAACGCACATTCAGTGCTGCTGGAGGATTTGTCACCGATCATAGGGTGCGCCTGTCCACCGACTCAGTTGATCGACTGACCTTCATAAAAATGAATCAGTCTTGGATCACCACCAGCTACCAGACACCTGAAGCGGATATAACGGAATAATTTATAATGTCACATCCCTTCAAGACTGCCTATGCTGATGCTGAGTGACTGTCCTGTTATGTTCACTGACTATCCTCTTCCTCCTCCTCAATGATCCATGCCACCACACCAGTGCCTAAGGCACAATTTTTCAGCCCCTGTATAACAGGGGCGTGTAATTACAATTTTTTAAAAAGATGCTTCGCAACAGGTCTGACTGCTGTGCTCAGAGTACAGTATCTGTGAGGGGTTGCAGTGTTGTGGCACCAGCACCAGTGCCTAAGGCACAATTTTTCAGCCCCTGTTGGGGTGTGTAATTACAATTTTTAGGCAATGCTTTGCAACAGGTCTCATTGCTGTGCTCAGAGTACAGTATCTGTGAGGGGTTGCAGTGTTGTGGCACCAGCACCAGTGCCTAAGGCACAATTTTTCAGCCCCTGTATAACAGGGGCGTGTAATTACAATTTTTTAAAAAGATGCTTCGCAACAGGTGTGACTGCTGTGCTCCAAGTACAGTATCTGTGAGGGGTTGCAGTGTTGTGGCACCAGCACCAATGCCTAAGGCACAATTTTTCAGCCCCTGTTTAACAGGGGCGTGTAATTACAAATCTTGATCTAATAGTTCACAGCAGGGCCCATTCCTGCGCCCACCAAGAGTAACTATGAGGGCCTACAGTCTTGTGGCAACACCGTCCACCACCACCACCACCACCAAAGGCCCAATTTTTCTGCCCTGTTCAACAGGTGCATGCAATTACAAATCTTGATCTAATAACTCACAGCAGGGCCCATTCCTGCACCCACCAAGAGTAACTGTTAGGGCTTACAGTCTTGTGGCAACACCGTCCACCACCACCACCACCACCACCAAAGGCCCAATTTTTCTGCCCGGTTCAACAGGTGCATGCAAGTACAAATCTTGATCTATTAACTCACAGCAGGGCCCATTCCTGTGCCCACCAGTCTTGTGGCTACACCAACATCTAATAGGGCAAATTTCTGCAGAGTATATACGGCAGGCCCCTACTTTCAAACATCCAACTTACAAACGACTCCTACTTGCAAACGGCAAGAGAAAACAGGAAGTGAGAGGAAATCTACCCCTAGGAAGGAAAATTCTATCCTGTTAGATTTAATTTGGGAAAAAGGTATCTCCTCTCTACTGATGCTTTATCACCAATCCTTGTTTCAATTAAAACCCCACTTTTCCAAAAACATTTGTCATTGGGACGGAAAGTGAGGTGACATGTTCTGAACAGATGTGCAAAGACAGCAAATGTTACAGGGGTGATAACCCCTCCCTAAGTTCTCCAAAAAGCTTAAAAATTGATTTTTTTGGGATGTAGCTACACTTCATAATGTACCTGTTCAGATTCTACTTAAGAACAAACCTACAGTCCATGTCTTGTTTGCACCACCTATATACTGCTGTTCAGAGTATATAGGGTTGTAGGTATAGGGTTTTATTTTGGGTGCGGGGTCCCCCTTAGTATCCATACAAGACCCAAAGGGGCTGGGGTGGGGGGGGGTGATGGGGTAGCCATGCCATTTTTCTCAAGGATTTTCAGCCATATGGCGGCCAGGACAAGACATGACATTAAAGCCGCAAGTGGTTTTAAATGGCTTCTTTTTTTCCTTTACAAATGTCATTTTGTGCAAGGACAGTTCTAAACACGGGAAACACATGCCACTTCACAGGCATACTTTAGACACCCCCCAGGTACCATATTTAAAGGAAAATTTCACTTTTTTTTTTTTCACTTTATGCATCATTAAAATGACTGCTCCCGAAAAAACTTTAGTTTTTAAAATTTCTTTTTGCATTGATATATGTCCCCTGGGGCAGGACCCGGGTCCCCAAACCTGTTTCATGACATTAACATGCATATTGGCCGTTGTAATTAGCAATTTTGATTTTGAACATTCGCGTCCATTATAACGAATAGGGTTCGAAAATTCGCGCGAACTTTCGGTCCGTTCGAAGGTTCTGGTGCGAACCGAACCCGGGGGTGTTCGGCTCATCCCTAGTCATTACTAGTAAAAAAAAAAATATATAATAAAAATGCCATAAAACGATCCCCTATTTTGTAGACGCTGTAACTTTTGCGCAAACCAATAAATATACGCTTATTGTGATTTTTTTACCAAAAATATGTAGAATACGTATCGGCCTAAACTGAGGAAAAAATTTGTTTTTTTATATATTTTTTGGGGATATTTATTAGAGCAAAAAGTAAAAAAAAAAAAAGATTTTCAAAATTGTCACTCTTATTTTGTTTATAGCGCAAAAAATAAAAACCGCAGAGATGATCAAATACCACCAAAAGAAAGCTCTATTTGTGGGAAAAAAGGACGTCAATTTTGTTTGGGTACCACGTCGCACGACCGCGCAATTGTCAGTTAAAAGGGCGTAGTGCCAAAAAGCAAAAAAATGGCCTGGTCATTCAGCAGCCAATTCTTCCAGGGCTGAAGTGGTTAAGTTATAAGATCCCCCCAACAAATTTATCTTTCCAAGTTAAAAAAAAATAAAACTAATTACCAAAATGCAAAATTAGTGAATTGGACAAATAAAGTTATTAAAAAATAATATAAAACTATTTTGACTGTGAAAATTCTGAAGTTGAATATTTGGAATAATGAAGGCTATAATAATGAAGTACATCAAATTCAGGGTTGAAGGCGTTGATTGATTTGGAGGGATAAAAAAGTATTTTTTTTTTTTTTTTTTAAAAGGTAACATTTAAATAGGCTATTTATGCCACAAAAAGTAATTCTGAGCTTGGTAAATGTGTCTATTATTTTATACAAAATATAGAAATTTTTTAATTTATAACAAATATATATATTTTTACAAAATTTTAGTAAAAAAATAGTATAACAAATATTATTTTTTTTAATTATTAAAAAATCTAAATTAAGCATGTGATATCCAAAAACATAAAACACTATATCCACAAGTATACACACATTCTATATACAAAACTTAGTATATTTAAATGATATACACACAGTCAGCTTATAGTCAACACTACATATACATAACAATCCCCCCCAAAATCTCAGCCATGAAACTTTCTATAAACTTAATTGAATGGATGGAGAGGGGGCCCTCTGAAATAAGGGAGGTGTCGCCCCTTATGGTCACAGTTGCATTTACATTATAAAGCCCAGGGTGGGGGTCCCAGCACTATGTATACCTGGCTGCCCCCACACTCATAACACACCTGACAAGCCATGGATTACCCAAGACATTTCTGGGACCCCCTCTACAAGCCAGTCCCTGAGCCACACAGCATAGACAGGATCCTGGCCGACATACAGAACTGTCCTGGGGAGGCCAACGAATGCCCTGAAGAGCCCGACACCACTGATGAGCTCAGCAAGAAGTGCAAGAAAAAAAATTATCAACGCTACGCCAAACCACCCTACTCCTACTTGGCCATGATCTCCTTGGTCATCCAGACTTCCCCCGAGAGGAAACTCAAACTGTCCCAGGTAACCAACCTTCCATTATGGGGCTTCTTGGGGCTTTAGGGCAGCTAAGGGGAGGGGGAGGGGTGACACTAAGACCGGCTCAGAATAAGGACTTGCCAGGGGGAATTTTTTTATTTTGAGCAAAAAATGTATACAGTTACAGCCCCCTGCGTATAACACGCAGGCACAGTTTACCCTCTATTTTCAGGGTAAAAAAGAGAGTGTTATACACCAATAAATACAGTATTTAAAAAGAAAATTATTTTCTGGTAGGCCTATGAAGGCTGTACAAAAAAATATACCAATATTTATTAAAAATAAAAGTTCTAGAAGTAGGGTGAATTGTCAATGTTTATATATTATATATATATATATATATATACATGTGTGTAATTTTTTTTTTATATAATTTAAACTTCTGACTGCCTCTGTTATATCTGCAACATAGAAAACTCAGATGACCACATGCTGAATTACAGGAGAAACTTGTTTATTTTCAAACCTCAATTTTTTATGTACTGTGACAGCAGGAAGGTAAAGTCACCTGGTTGCATCCAGGGGGGTAGATATATTTCTCCCAGATTCAGGCTTTATGCTGACTTATACAACTAGGGTGGAGAGTTGTATAAGCCCAGCTGAGGCTAGTAGGCTCATGGATGACTCATACCTCTAGGGAGAGTGTGGGGCGTCGTACAGACAGGGAGTTGATGAGGCCAGCTGAAGCTTGTCAGCTCATTTAGGCCTCTATAAGAACTCCCAGATTCATTAGGTGTTAGCTCATGCCTGGAACCAGACCTGTGTGGACTGTCTAGGGAGAGTGAACCCCTGTGCGGTGAGAAAAAGCCTGTGTGGCTATTTGCTTGGACATTTAAAACCAGGGACTTAGGGACTAGGACAGCACTAGGCTGATCCCAGTTGTTAGTTAGGAAACCTGTATGTTTAGTCAGAGGTCAAGTTGACCAGGATTTAATTTGTTTATGTTTCTTTTGGCTTTGCTGTGTTTTGTCACTGTAAATAGAAAATAAACCGCACCTTTTTTTGATTTTGAAAACCACAACCTCCGTTTGCTGGGCCTGTTTTGTGTGGGGAGCCCATCCCGGGGGTCACACACACCCGCTGCCGAGCTAACCCCCTCACAGTTGGTGGAGAACCAGTGGCAGTTTTTTTTCAAGCCAGCATGGAGGAGATACTGAAGCAGCTGGCTCTAGCAAATGCCAATCAACAGCAGACAAATGCAGGTTTGCAAAAGAGCCTTGCAGCTCAACAACAGAACTTCGCAGCCCAGCAGCAAGCTCATCAACAGAGCCTTGCAGCTCAGCAACAAGCCCAGCAGCAATCTGAGGCCCGCTTCATAGACCTGTTACAGAAGCAAGAGCAGAGACTACAACAAATGGAAGCAGTAATGCAGCAACGTCCGCAGACCAGTGAGGAAAGCCGTCCCACTAATACCGCGTCCTTTGGGGTGAGTCGTTTATTGACAAAAATGACTGGAGAGGATGATCCAGAGGTATTTTTGACCACATTTGAAAGGACTGCTGAAAGAGAAAAGTGGCCTGAGGAGCAGTGGGCTGGACTGGTGGCTCCTCTGTTAACTGGTGAATCGCAGAAGGCTTACTATGACCTAGAGCCTGACCAAGCAAAAGACTATGTGATGCTAAAAGCTGAAATATTGGCAAGGCTGGGTGTCACCCAGGCTGTCCGGGCTCAGCGTGTGCATAACTGGACTTTCCAGCTTGGAAAACCCCCCAGGTCTCAAATGTATGATCTCATTCACCTAAGCAGAAAGTGGCTACAGCCAGAGACTTTGTCCGCACCAAAGATTGTGGAACGTGTTGTAATGGATCGGTTTTTGAGAGCTCTTCCTACTGCCATCCAAAAGTGGGTAAGCCATGGAGACCCAGAGACGGCCGATGGTCTTGTGGATCGTGTGGAGAAATACTTGGCTACAGAGAACCTGACGGCCTCTTCCAGAGACACTCGGACTTTCCACCCTAAGACCAGACCATCCCCAGGGGCGGATAAGAGGATTCCAAGGGGTGAGGGTGGAGAGAGTGAGAGGGTGGGAGCTCTACCCCAAGTTTGGCGAGAACAGCCTGGGAAATCAGCGGCTCAAGAGGCGGCAAGAAGGATCGTTTGCTACCGCTGCCGGCAAGCGGGACATATTGCAGCCAATTGCCCGGTTGTGGAGGAACCCATGCAGTGTGACTTTCTGATGGGCAGACGTCAGTCGCTGTGTGCGACAGTCGCATGCAGTGCCATTCGAGGAACTGAGAAACATTTATGCAAAATGTGTGTTAATGGTAGAAATGTTGTGGTATTGCTGGATTCAGGTAGCCTTGTGACCCTGATAAAGGCTGAGTTAGTTAAAACAGAGGTCTCTGGGAATAGCAAGGTAGCTGTTATTTGTGTGCATGGGGACACCCGAGAGTATCCAGTGACTACAGTGTGTTTCGAGACCCCCAAAGGTACCCTCTCTCATCCAGTGGGCTTAGTATCTCAGTTACCGCATGACGCCATTGTGGGAAGGGATTTTCCGAAGTTCTGGGAACTGTGGGATGATCCTGAGCCCCCCACTGGTGCCCCTATGTACCAGGAATGGGATAGCCAGAACTCCCCTGAGAGTGGTGAGGACTCTCCGGAATTTCCCTTATCAGTATTGGCAGGGGAGACTCAAGAAACTGGAGAGGAGCCCACCTCCTCAGACGAAAACCTACCGTCTGTGGAGTTTTCTGATCTTGAGGTTCACAGGGAAAACTTTGCCACAGAACAGTTGAAAGACCCCGCCCTAATAAATGCACGGGAGAACGTAGTGAAAATAGATGGCGAGTTAGTGAACCCAGATAATACCTGCACTTACCCATACTTCAGCGTAGAGAAGGACCTACTGTATCGGGTGGCAAAAAGGGCAGAAGAAACCGTTGAGCAGCTTGTGGTGCCCAAACCTTACAGGAAGTTGGTGTTGGAGTTGGCCCATGGGCACATTCTTGGAGGTCATCTGGGGACAGAGAAAACCCGAGAGAGGGTATTACAGAGATTCTATTGGCCGGGGGTGATAAAGGACATAGAAAATTATTGTTCCTCCTGCCCTGTGTGTCAGAGGTCGGCCCCGATGCCACATTTCCGTAGCCCGCTGGTCCCTCTACCCATCATTGAGGTCCCGTTTGAGAGGATCGCCATGGATTTGGTAGGTCCTATAATCAAGTCCGCTAGGGGGCACCAGTACATATTAGTTATAATGGACTATGCCACCCGTTATCCAGAAGCGATCCCTCTCCGAAATACCTCGGCCAAAACCATAGCCAAAGAGCTATCTCTTGTGTTTAGCCGGGTGGGTATTTGTAGAGAACTGCTTACGGACCAAGGTACACCCTTTATGTCCCGGGTTATGAAGGAGCTGTGTAAATTGTTCAAAGTGACGCAATTACGTACATCTGTGTATCACCCCCAAACCGATGGGCTGGTTGAAAGATTCAACAAAACCCTAAAGCAAATGTTGAAGAAAGTGGTGGATAGAGATGGAAAGGATTGGGACTGTCTACTTCCTTATCTGATGTTTGCTATTAGGGAGGTGCCCCAATCCTCTACGGGATTCTCCCCCTTTGAGTTACTGTATGGGAGACACCCAAGAGGGCTGTTGGATATTGCCAAGGAAACTTGGGAAAGTGAGAGTTCTCCCCACAGGAGTGTGATTGAGCATGTCGCCCTGATGCAAGACCGAATTGCACAGGTAATGCCCATCGTGAAGGAACATTTGGCCCAAGCGCAGTTAGCACAGCAGAGAGTGTACAACCGTGGAGCCAAGACCCGTACCTTTTCCCCGGGGGATAGGATACTGGTACTTGTCCCTACGGTTGAAAGTAAATTCCTTGCCAAATGGCAAGGCCCCTACGAGATAATGGAAAAAGTGAGCGAAGTGAATTACAAGGTCAGACAACCAGGAAGGCGAAAGCCCGAACAGATCTATCACGTTAATCTGTTGAAAGCCTGGAGGGATAGAGAGTCCCTAGTCGCAGACACTTGGTCACCAGCTCAAACTGGTTGCGTGATTCCTGAGGTTGGAATAGCAGCCACCTTGTCACAACCCCAACAACAGGAGGTTAAGGAGTTTGTGCTTCGCAACAAGGAGGTATTCTCTGAGCTGCCGGGACAAACATCTGGGGTAGAGCATGACATCATTACCCCGCCCGGTGAAAGGGTGAAGTTAAAACCCTATCGGATCCCAGAGGCCCGACGGGAGGCAATACGGGAGGAAGTACAGAAAATGCTGAACTTAGGGGTGATAGAGGAGTCCCAAAGTGATTGGTCTAGTCCCATTGTGTTGGTGCCTAAACCGGATGGGAGCTGGCGATTTTGTAACGATTTTCGTCAGTTGAACAAAGTTACAAAATTTGACACCTACCCCATGCCACGTATAGATGAGTTGATCGACCGGCTGGGAACAGCCCGATACATGACGACTCTTGACCTCACAAAAGGGTATTGGCAAATCCCCCTGGCCAAATTGGCCAAAGAGAAAACCGCATTTGTAACCCCAGACGGGGCGTTCCAATATAAAAGAATGCCGTTCGGGTTACAGAATGCGCCGGCCACGTTCCAGCGGAAAATGGACCAGATGCTGAGGCCCCATCGGAAGTATGCTGCGGCTTACCTGGATGACGTAATTGTCCATAGCACAGATTGGGCCTCACATCTGCCAAAAGTGCAAGCAGTCCTGGACTCTGTTCGGGAAGCGGGGTTTACGGCTAACCCCAAGAAGTGTACCATTGGGCAGGAGGAGGCCAAATATCTTGGGTACACCATTGGGAGGGGAGTAATAAAACCCCAACTCAACAAAGTCGAGGCCATCCAGAGTTGGCCACGTCCCAACAGCAAGAAACAGGTACGAGCCTTTCTGGGAATCGCTGGGTATTATCGGCGATTCATTCCCCACTTTGCCTCTAAGGCTGTGCCCCTAACCAACCTAACGAAGGGGAAAGGGTCGGTCATGATTAAATGGACCCCCGAGGCTGAGGCAGCATTCCAATTCTTGAAACAAGCCTTATGTAGCCAGCCAGTGTTGTACTCACCCGACTTCTCTAAAGACTTTGTCGTACAAAGTGATGCGTCAGATGTGGGGTTAGGAGCAGTATTGTCCCAGGTCTGGAACGGGGAAGAGCACCCAGTCATTTACCTCAGCAGGAAGTTGAAGTCCCATGAGGTAAATTACGCCACCGTTGAAAAGGAGTGTTTAGCGGTGAAGTGGGCTCTAGATTCCCTTCGGTACTACCTGCTAGGTAGGCACTTTGACATGGTTACGGATCACGCTCCGTTAAAGTGGATGGCTCAAAACAAGGAAACAAATAGAAGAGTGAATAGGTGGTTCCTGGCCCTCCAGGAATTCAACTTCACAGTAAAGCATCGCCCTGGCGTTCAAATGGGGAATGTGGATGCTTTGTCTCGAGTACATGAATGCCTGATTGCTGGTGTTCCAACCCCGAGGTTAAAACAAGAGGGGGGGGTATGTGACAGCAGGAAGGTAAAGTCACCTGGTTGCATCCAGGGGGGTAGATATATTTCTCCCAGATTCAGGCTTTATGCTGACTTATACAACTAGGGTGGAGAGTTGTATAAGCCCAGCTGAGGCTAGTAGGCTCATGGATGACTCATACCTCTAGGGAGAGTGTGGGGCGTCGTGCAGACAGGGAGTTGATGAGGCCAGCTGAAGCTTGTCAGCTCATTTAGGCCTCTATAAGAACTCCCAGATTCATTAGGTGTTAGCTCATGCCTGGAACCAGACCTGTGTGGACTGTCTAGGGAGAGTGAACCCCTGTGCGGTGAGAAAAAGCCTGTGTGGCTATTTGCTTGGACATTTAAAACCAGGGACTTAGGGACTAGGACAGCACTAGGCTGATCCCAGTTGTTAGTTAGGAAACCTGTATGTTTAGTCAGAGGTCAAGTTGACCAGGATTTAATTTGTTTATGTTTCTTTTGGCTTTGCTGTGTTTTGTCACTGTAAATAGAAAATAAACCGCACCTTTTTTTGATTTTGAAAACCACAACCTCCGTTTGCTGGGCCTGTTTTGTGTGGGGAGCCCATCCCGGGGGTCACCCACACCCGCTGCCGAGCTAACCCCCTCACAATATATATATATATATATATATATATTGTGAGGGGGCTAGCTCGGCAGCGGGTATGTGTGACCCCCGGGATGGGCTCCCCACCCAAAACAGGCCCAGCAGACGGAGGTTGTGGTTTTCAAAATCAAAAAGGTGCGGTTTATTTTCTATTTACAGTGACAAAAACACAGCAAGGCAAAAAAAACATAAACAAAATAAATCCTGGTCAACTTGACCTCTGACTAAACTTACAGGTTTCCTAACTAACGACTGGGATCAGCCTAGTGCTGTCCTAGTCCCTGGTTTTAAATGTCCAAGCAAAATATAGCCACACAGGCTTTCTCTCACCGCACAGGGGTTCACTCTCCCTAGACAGTCCACACAGGTCTGCTTCCAGGCATGAGCTAACATCTAATGAAGCTGGGATTTCTTATAGAGGCCTAAATGAGCTGACAAGGTTCAGCTGATCTCATCAACTCCCTGTCTGCACGACGCCCAGCCCTCTCCCTAGAGGTATGAGTCATCAATGAGCCCACTAGTCTCAGCTGGGCTTATACAACTCTCCACCTAGCTGTATAAGTCAGCGTAAAGCCTGAATCTGGGCGAAATATATCTACCCCCCTGGATGCAACCAGGTGACTTTACCTTCCTGCTGTCACATACCCCCCCCTCTTGTTTTAACCTCGGGGTTGGAACACCAGCAATCAGGCATTCATGTACTCGAGACAAAGCATCCACATTCCCCATTTGAACGCCAGGGCGATGCTTTACTGTGAAGTTGAATTCCTGGAGGGCCAGGAACCACCTATTCACTCTTCTATTTGTTTCCTTGTTTTGAGCCATCCACTTTAACGGAGCGTGATCCGTAACCATGTCAAAGTGCCTACCTAGCAGGTAGTACCGAAGGGAATCTAGAGCCCACTTCACCGCTAAACACTCCTTTTCAACGGTGGCGTAATTTACCTCATGGGACTTCAACTTCCTGCTGAGGTAAATGACTGGGTGCTCTTCCCCGTTCCAGACCTGGGACAATACTGCTCCTAACCCCACATCTGACGCATCACTTTGTACGACAAAGTCTCTAGAGAAGTCGGGTGAGTACAACACTGGCTGGCTACATAAGGCTTGTTTCAAGAATTGGAATGCTGCCTCAGCCTCGGGGGTCCATTTAATCATGACCGACCCTTTCCCCTTCGTCAGGTTGGTTAGGGGCACAGCCTTAGAAGCAAAGTGGGGAATGAATCGCCGATAATACCCAGCGATTCCCAGAAAGGCTCGTACCTGCTTCTTGCTGTTGGGACGTGGCCAACTCTGGATGGCCTCGACTTTGTTGAGTTGGGGTTTTATTACTCCCCTCCCAATGGTGTACCCAAGATATTTGGCCTCCTCCTGCCCAATGGTACACTTCTTGGGGTTAGCCGTAAACCCTGCTTCCCGAACAGAGTCCAGGACTGCTTGCACTTTTGGCAGATGTGAGGCCCAATCTGTGCTATGGACAATTATGTCATCCAGGTAAGCCGCAGCATACTTCCGATGGGGCCTCAGCATCTGGTCCATTTTCCGCTGGAATGTGGCCGGCGCATTCTGTAACCCGAACGGCATTCTTTTATATTGGAACGCCCCGTCTGGGGTTACAAATGCGGTTTTCTCTTTGGCCGACTTGGCCAGGGGGATTTGCCAATACCCTTTTGTGAGGTCAAGAGTCGTCATGTATCGGGCTGTTCCCAGCCGGTCGATCAACTCATCTATACGTGGCATGGGGTAGGTGTCAAATTTTGTAACTTTGTTCAACTGACGAAAATCGTTACAAAATCGCCAGCTCCCATCCGGTTTAGGCACCAACACAATGGGACTAGACCAATCACTTTGGGACTCCTCTATCACCCCTAAGTTCAGCATTCTCTGTACTTCCTCCCGTATTGCCTCCCGTCGGGCCTCTGGGATCCGATAGGGTTTTAACTTCACCCTTTCACCGGGCGGGGTAATAATGTCATGCTCTACCCCAGATGTTTGTCCCGGCAGCTCAGAGAATACCTCCTTGTTGCGAAGTACAAACTCCTTAACCTCCTGTTGTTGGGGTTGTGACAAGGTGGCTGCGATTCCAACCTCAGGAATCACGCAACCAGTTTGAGCTGGTGACCAAGTGTCTGCGACTAGGGACTCTCTATCCCTCCAGGCTTTCAACAGATTAACGTGATAGATCTGTTCGGGCTTTCGCCTTCCTGTGGTCTGACCTTGTAATTCACTTCGCTCACTTTTTCCATTATCTCGTAGGGGCCTTGCCATTTGGCAAGGAATTTACTTTCAACCGTAGGGACAAGTACCAATATCCTATCCCCCGGGGAAAAGGTACGGGTCTTGGCTCCACGGTTGTACACTCTCTGCTGTGCCAACTGCGCTTGGGCCAAATGTTCCTTCACGATGGGCATTACCTGTGCAATTCGATCTTGCATCAGGGCGACATGCTCAATCACACTCCTGTGGGGAGAACTCTCACTTTCCCAAGTTTCCTTGGCAATATCCAACAGCCCTCTTGGGTGTCTCCCATACAGTAACTCAAAGGGGGAGAATCCCGTAGAGGATTGGGGCACCTCCCTAATAGCAAACATCAAATAAGGAAGTAGACAGTCCCAATCCCTTCCATCTCTATCCACCACTTTCTTCAACATTTGTTTTAGGGTTTTGTTGAATCTTTCAACCAGCCCATCGGTTTGGGGGTGATACACAGATGTACGCAATTGCGTCACTTTGAACAATTTACACAGCTCTTTCATAACCCGGGACATAAAGGGTGTACCTTGGTCCGTAAGCAGTTCTTTACAAATACCCACCCGGCTAAAAACAAGAGATAGCTCTTTGGCTATGGTTTTGGCCGAGGTATTTCTGAGAGGGATCGCTTCTGGATAACGGGTGGCATAGTCCATTATAACCAATATGTACTGGTGCCCCCTAGCGGACTTGATTATAGGACCTACCAAATCCATTGCGATTCTCTCAAACGGGACCTCAATGATGGGTAGAGGGACCAGCGGGCTACGGAAATGTGGCATCGGGGCCGACCTCTGACACACAGGGCAGGAGGAACAATAATTTTCTATGTCCTTCATCACCCCAGGCCAATAGAATCTCTGTAATACCCTCTCTCGGGTTTTCTCTGTCCCCAGATGACCTCCAAGAATGTGCCCATGGGCCAACTCCAACACCAACTTCCTGTAAGGTTTGGGCACCACAAGCTGCTCAACGGTTTCTTCTGCCCTTTTTGCCACCCGATACAGTAGGTCCTTCTCTACGCTGAAGTATGGGTAAGTGCCAGTATTATCTGGGTTCACTAACTCGCCATCTATTTTCACTACGTTTTCCCGTGCCTTTATTAGGGCGGGGTCTTTCAACTGTTCTGTGGCAAAGTTTTCCCTGTGAACCTCAAGATCAGAAAACTCCACAGACGGTAGGTTTTCGTCTGAGGAGGTGGGCTCCTCTCCAGTTTCTTGAGTCTCCCCTGCCAATACTGACAAGGGAAATTCCGGAGAGTCCTCACCACTCTCAGGGGAGTTCTGGCTATCACATTCCTGGTACATAGGGGCACCAGTGGGGGGCTCAGGATCATCCCACAGTTCCCAGAACTTCGGAAAATCCCTTCCCACAATGGCGTCATGCGGTAACTGAGATACTAAGCCCACTGGATGAGAGAGGGTACCTTTGGGGGTCTCGAAACACACCGTAGTCACTGGATACTCTCGGGTGTCCCCATGCACACAAATAACGGCTACCTTGCTATTCCCAGAGACCTCTGTTTTAACTAACTCAGCCTTTATCAGGGTCACAAGGCTACCTGAATCCAGCAATACCACAACATTTCTACCATTAATACACATTTTGCATAAATGTTTCTCAGTTCCCCGAATGGCAGTGCATGCGACTGTCGCACACAGCGACTGACGTCTGCCCGTCAGAAAGTCACACTGCATGGGTTCCTCCACAACCGGGCAATTTGCTGCAATATGTCCCGCTTGCCGGCAGCGGTAGCAAACGATCCTTCTTGCGGCCTCTTGAGCCGCTGATTTCCCAGGCTGTTCTCGCCAAACTTGGGGTAGAGCTCCCACCCTCTCACTCTCTCCACCCTCACCCCTTGGAATCCTCTTATCCGCCCCTGGGGATGGTCTGGTCTTAGGGTGGAAAGTCCGAGTGTCTCTGGAAGAGGCCGTCAGGTTCTCTGTAGCCAAGTATTTCTCCACACGATCCACAAGACCATCGGCCGTCTCTGGGTCTCCATGGCTTACCCACTTTTGGATGGCAGTAGGAAGAGCTCTCAAAAACCGATCCATTACAACACGTTCCACAATCTTTGGTGCGGACAAAGTCTCTGGCTGTAGCCACTTTCTGCTCAGGTGAATGAGATCATACATTTGAGACCTGGGGGGTTTTCCAAGCTGGAAAGTCCAGTTATGCACACGCTGAGCCCGGACAGCCAGGGTGACACCCAGCCTTGCCAATATTTCAGCTTTTAGCATCACATAGTCTTTTGCTTGGTTAGGCTCTAGGTCATAGTAAGCTTTCTGCGATTCACCAGTTAACAGAGGAGCCACTAGTCCAGCCCACTGCTCCTCAGGCCACTTTTCTCTTTCAGCGGTCCTTTCAAATGTGGTCAAAAATACCTCTGGATCATCCTCTCCAGTCATTTTTGTCAATAAACGACTCACCCCAAAGGACGCGGTATTAGTGGGACGGCTTTCCTCACTGGTCTGCGGACGTTGCTGCATTACTGCTTCCATCTGTTGTTGTAGTCTCTGCTCTTGCTTCTGCAACAGGTCTATGAAGCGGGCCTCAGATTGCTGTTGGGCTTGTTGCTGAGCCTCCAGACTCTGTTGTAAAGTTGCAAGGCTCTGTTGATGAGCTTGCTGCTGGGCTGCAAGGCTCCTTTGCAAACCTGCATTTGTCTGCTGTTGATTGGCATTTGCTAGAGCCAGCTGTTTCAGTATCTCCTCCATGCTGGCTTAAAAAAAAAACTGCCACTGGTTCTCCACCAACTGTGAGGGGGCTAGCTCGGCAGCGGGTATGTGTGACCCCCGGGATGGGCTCCCCACCCAAAACAGGCCCAGCAGACGGAGGTTGTGGTTTTCAAAATCAAAAAGGTGCGGTTTATTTTCTATTTACAGTGACAAAAACACAGCAAGGCAAAAAAAACATAAACAAAATAAATCCTGGTCAACTTGACCTCTGACTAAACTTACAGGTTTCCTAACTAACGACTGGGATCAGCCTAGTGCTGTCCTAGTCCCTGGTTTTAAATGTCCAAGCAAAATATAGCCACACAGGCTTTCTCTCACCGCACAGGGGTTCACTCTCCCTAGACAGTCCACACAGGTCTGCTTCCAGGCATGAGCTAACATCTAATGAAGCTGGGATTTCTTATAGAGGCCTAAATGAGCTGACAAGGTTCAGCTGATCTCATCAACTCCCTGTCTGCACGACGCCCAGCCCTCTCCCTAGAGGTATGAGTCATCAATGAGCCCACTAGTCTCAGCTGGGCTTATACAACTCTCCACCTAGCTGTATAAGTCAGCGTAAAGCCTGAATCTGGGCGAAATATATCTACCCCCCTGGATGCAACCAGGTGACTTTACCTTCCTGCTGTCACAATATATATATATAAACACGCATGTGTGTTTGAGCTTTGGGGTGCACACCCTATTGCAATTGGCTGTGCACACCTATGATCACTGTATAAATGACAATGATCCTAAAATAGCGTCAAAGGTGTCCGATGTGTCCGCCGCAATATCGCCGCCATTACTAGTAAAAAAAATATATTAATAAAAATGCCATAAACTATCCCCTATTTTGCAAACGCTATAACTTTTGCGCAAACCAATCAATAAACGCTTATTGCAATTTTTTTTACCAAAAATATGTAGAAGAATACGTATCGGCTTAAACTGAGGAAAAAACATTTTTTTTATATGTTTTTTTAGGGATATTTATTATAGCAAAAAGTCAAAAATATTGCTTTTTTTTAAAAATTGTCGCTCTATTTTTTTTTAGAGCGCAAAAAATAAAAACCGCAGAATTGATCAAATAACACCAAAAGAAAGCTCTATTTGTGGGAAAAAAAGGAGTCAATTTTGTTTGGGAGCCACATCGCACGGCCGCGCAATTGTTAGTTAAAGCGATGCAGTGCCTAATCGCAAAAAGTGGCCTGGTCTTTTGGCAGCCAAATCCTCCGGGGCTGAAGTGGATACGGACCTATTTTAGCCTAAGGTTCAAATTAACATGTTCGTTCCGTAAATAACAATATTTTTGTCTCTTTATAAAGTATATTTCAAGTTTATCATAATCCAGGCCATGGTCTTGGTTCCTGGCCATAACCCTAGCCTGGATCCATAATCCTATGTGAAGAGTTTTTGAGGAGTATCACTGAAACGTTAATTTTGCTTCACCAAAAACGTGTTCAAATTTTTTATGGAAATGGAAGCTAGGGATGGAAATTGTTCATTTTGTTCTCAATTTATTTTTAGCCTTCATTCGTTTTTAGAATTTTTTAGTGTTTCGGCTGCAATTTCCTCATTCTGTCTTGTAGTTACCATTTTTATGGTGCGCATTGACCACTGCCATAGGAACAGCTATAGACTGGAGGGGCAGATTGAAAAATTAAGCTGAGAAATTGGGCAAAGAGAGAATTTTGACATTTATAAATAACCGCCTTCTGATAAATCAGACCCAGACACTGAGGCTAGGTTCACACTATTGTAAATTGGATGCGGTTATCTAGCATCCAATTTGCAATAGCAGGAGATTTTGACCGGCTCTCTACTTCGGCTCTGGTGCGAATTTGCACAGAAGCCCTGTGCTTCTTTTGGTCCCTTTCAGGTTCGAATTCAGCCAAAAAGTCAGGCTGAAATCGGACCTGAAACGGTGAATGGGGACGCACCGGACTCCTGCTGTGAGCCGCATGCGAAGATAGGATGAACCCAGCCTTAATTGTGAATCTTCTAAAGCCTCGTACACACGATCGAATATCCTATGGATTTTAATTCGATGGTTTTGTCCATCGGAAATCCGATGCAGCTGACTTCCATCAGTCTTGCCTACACACCATCAGTCAAAAAACCGACCGTTCCAAACGCGGTGACGTAAAACACTCCGATGAGCCAAGAAAAATTAAGTTTAATGCTTCTGAGCATGCGTCGACTTGATTCTGAGCATGCGTAGGTTTTTTATCCGATGGACTTGCCCATAGATGATCGGAATTTGCTATCGGTTTTTGATCCATCGGAAAAATTTAAAACATGTTCTATTTTTTAAAACCGATGGAAAAAAAAGACCGATGGGTCCCACACACGATCGGTTTGTCCGATGAAAAAAGTCCATCGGACTGTTTTCATCGGTAAAACCGATCGTGTGTACAGGGCTATAGTTTCTGCCTTAAGTCTCTGTTTACACAATGGAGGACATTTTTGCCACTATACATATGAACAACTACAATTTCCACCATAGAGATGCAAAAGAGTGATGAAGAGAAACAATGTATCGCATTAGCAAATGTAAGGTAAATAAGGTTAATAAGGCAGCTGAGGCAGTTGTTATGGAATATTAGTAAGGTGAGGGTCACATCTTTTTAAAGTGTACCTGTCTTGAGTTAAATCTTCAAAAACTAGCTTCAAATGGTGATAAAAAAGTGCCAGTATGTCTTATACACTTGTAGCGATACTCGCCCCCTTCACCTGCTTTTGGCTCCTCGCAGGAAGAGAGGGTACACCACGCCACAAGCCCGTACCCTCCTATGTGAAGAGGTTGAGCCGTGTTGTTGGTGGGTCTCCACAGCCAGAAAGCCAGAATCCTCCAGAGAATGATTCTCACCTCTATTGTTAATAAAGATCAGTCTTTATATTCCCCCAATAACTTCAAGGTCCACACCAGCTGTAACTCCAATGTGGAGTTTATTTTTCTTCTTAAAGCACAGTCTCTGATAGGAAAGGTTGGAGGGAGAACAGGACAGCATAAGGTATGGGAGAGGTCCAGGCACAACCGTAAAACACTTAACTGCTCAGATTCTCGAGCAGACTCAGCCCACCTGGATAGTCTCCCTAGATAGGGACTAGCAGCCAGAATGGTGCTCTAACCCAACCGCAGTCTCTGCCACAGACTTGGTGAACTTGGTTCCTTCTTAAAGCTTGACCTCTTTGTAAGGAGAAGACATCCCTCCAGAGAGTTACCGGGCCCCTTCCTTCACCGTGACTTCTCACCGGTCCCTCGGAACGGTTCCTCCCCCGGCCTCCTCTTCTAAGATGCGGGTCCCCTCGCAAGGCTGCACCCTGGGATTCCTCGATCCTTGATGGGCCCCAGCCGAAGGTGCTGGGCCCAAGGACTTTGCTGCAGCCCCAGGACTAAAGGTGCCTGGGACTGATTCACCAACCTCTGCCCCTGGGCCAAAGGTGCCCAGGGCAGACAAGAATACACTCCTTGGGGTAGGACCCCCGACCACGACAGAATGAACCCCGAACAGGCAGCGTCTGCCCCTTTTATATCCTCTCCCAGCATGCACAGCAGGCCTGCCACACCCACCGTATGGCTGCTGAGAGGGGACACACAAGGCACAGCACTGTATATGCGGTTCAACCCTGGCCTGCCATGGCAGCGCCACCTGCAGGCCACAGGGAACTATACACCGATACTCTCCCTGCGGACAAAAATGGTTGATAGAATCCTGACAATTGGGGTGTTTGAGCATAACTACCACTCAAACACTTCCCCTAAATTTAGGACCCCGCTACACACTATGTTGTCAAAAGTATTGGGATGCCTGCCTTTACACGCACATGAACTTTAATGGCATCCCAGTTTTAGTCCGTAGGGTTCAACATTGAGTTGGCCCACCCTTTGGAGCTATAAAAGCTTCAACTCTTCTGGGAAGGCTGTCCACAAGGTTTAGGAGTGTGTCTATGGGAATGATTGACCATTCTTTCAGAAGCGCATTTATGAGGTCAGGAACTGATGTTGGATGAGAAGGCCTGGCTCGCAGTCTCCACACTAATTCATCCCAAAGGTGTTCTATGGTGTTGAGGTCAGGACTCTGTGCAGGCCAGTAAAGTTCCTCCACCCCAAACTCGCTCATCCATGTTTTTATGGTCTTTGCTTTGTGCACTGGTCCAAATTATTTGGTGGAGGGGGGGCTATGTGAAACAGGAAGGGGCCATCCCCAAACTATTCCCACAAAGTTGGGAGCATGAAATTGTTCAAAATGTCTTGGTATGCTGATGCCTTAAGACTTCCCTTCATTGGAACTAAGAGGCCATGCCCAACCCCTGAAAAACAACCCCACACCATAATCCCTCTCCACCAAATGATTTGGACCAGTGCACAAAGCAAGGACCATGAAGCCCCCTGTGGCGTCAAAGGGGGGCGGGTCACCCGTATATGTCACCAGGTTGCCCCTAGTACTGGCTAGTATTGGCCAACAAACTTCACGCTGGAAGCACTCATGGAATTGTAGGTCGCACATATCTATATATCTATATATAAAATAAATAACAGGCAAGACAACCAATTTGGTGTTTTAAACGGCCGCGGCACCTTTATTGGTATTTAAATAAATAAATATCTTTATTCAAATATTAATCGTTGAAATCATAAATAAATATATTCAAACTTTAAAACAAAATCTAAACACGCTCAGTCATAGGACTCGAGCTATACTGAATAAATTGATAAACAAAGTCCCCACCAAGCCGGGTTTGTTGAAAACAAAAACGGCTACCCCAGCACCGCAGCCTGTTCAATGCAATTTTGAAGCCCTAAATTAAAAATGTCCAACCCGACATCTGAAAGATGAACACCATCTTGTCTATATAGACCAGGGAAACCTCCTTCCAGATCTACGTGATGGAAAGAGACCCCCCCCCCCCCCCCGATCGATGGCAAGAATTTTTCAATGGAGTGATTAATCCTCCGTTTTATTTTTTCAAGCGGTTTTCCACCTGGAGCATATAACCAAGATAAGCGGGAAATAATTTCAGAGAAAATAATATATGTATTAGGAAAAGTTAAACTCAAACGTTGTAAATCTTGTTTTATTAAAAACATTAAATCTAAAGTTTTCAATCTGCCCACATCATCACCTCCCAGATGAAGAATTAAAACAGATGGAGAAGGCCAAGAATGAAATAAAACAGAAAGGTGAAAGAAAAGCTCAGTCCATTGCATACCACGAATACCTTTCCATAGAACATGAAATTTATCTGAAGGTAACGATAAGTTGGAACCATAGCAGCGCTGAGAAGCTCGTTTATGAGCCCAGTGTACAGTGCCTTGCGAAAGTATTCGGCCCCCTTGAACTTTTCATCCTTTTGCCACATTTCAGGCTTCAAACATAAAGATATAAAATTTTAATTTTTTGTGAAGAATCACCAACAAGTGGGACACAATTGTGAAGTGGAACGAAATCTATTGGATTTTTGAAACTTTTTTAACTAAGAAAAAAATGAAAAGTGGGGCGTGCAAAATTATTCGGCCCCCTTGCGTTAATACTTTGTAGAGCCACCTTTTGCTGCGATTACAGCTGCAAGTCGCTTGGGGTATGTCTATCAGTTTTGCACATCGAGAGACTGAAATTCTTGCCCATTCTTCCTTGCAAAACAGCTCGAGCTCAGTGAGGTTGGATGGAGAGCGTTCGTGAACAGCAGTTTTCAGCTCTTTCCACAGATTCTCGATTGGATTCAGGTCTGGACTTTGACTTGGCCATTCTAACACCTGGATACGTTTATTTGTGAACCATTCCTTTGTAGATTTTGCTGTATGTTTGGGATCATTGTCTTGTTGGAAGATAAATCTCCGTCCCAGTCTCAGGTCTTTTGCAGACTCCAACAGGTTTTCATCCAGAATGGTCCTGTATTTGGCTGCATCCATCTTCCCATCAATTTTAACCATCTTCCCTGTCCCTGCTGAAGAAAAGCAGGCCCAAAACATGATGCTGCCACCACCATGTTTGACAGTGGGGATGGTGTGTTGAGGGTGATGAGCTGTGTTGCTTTTACGCCAAACATATTGTTTTGCATTGTGGCCAAAAAGTTTGATTTTGGTTTAATCGGACCAGAGCACCTTCTTCCACATGTTTGGTGTGTCTCCCAGATGGCTTGTGGCAAACTTTAGACGAGACTTTTTATGGATATCTTTGAGAAATGGCTTTCTTCTTGCCACTCTTCCATAAAGGGCAGATTTGTGCAGTGTACGACTGATTGTTGTCCCGTGGACAGACTCTCCCACCTCAGCTGTAGTTCTCTGCAGTTCATCCAGAGTGATCATGGGCCTTTTGGCTGCATCTCTGATCAGTCTTCTCCTTGTCTGAGCTGAAAGTTTAGAGGGACAGTCAGGTCTTGGTAGATTTGCAGTGGTCTGATACTCCTTCCATTTCAAAATGATCGCTTGCACAGTGCTCCTTGGGATGTTTAAAGCTTGGGAAATCTTTTTGTATCCAAATCCGGCTTTAAACTTCTCCACAACAGTATTACGGACCTGCCTGGTGTGTTCCTTGGTCTTCATGATGCTCTCTGCGCTTTCAACAGAACCCTGAGACTATCACAGAGCAGGTGCATTTATACAGAGACTTGATTACACACAGGTGGATTCTATTTATCACCATCAGTCATTTAGGACAACATTGGATCATTAAGAGATCCTCGCTGAACTTCTGGAGTGAGTTTGCTGCACTGAAAGTAAAGGGGCCGAATAATTTTGCACGCACCACTTTTCAGTTTTTTATTTGCTAAAAAAGTTTAAAATATCCAATAGATTTCGTTCTACTTCACAATTGTGTCCCACTTGTTGGTGATTCTTCACAAAAAATTAAAATTTTATATCTTTATGTTTGAAGCCTGAAATGTGGCAAAAGGATGAAAAGTTCAAGGGGGCCGAATACTTTCGCAAGGCACTGTATATAGGAATGGCCAACTATCCATATGCAAGCTTTATCACCTATAAATTAAAGAGATAGGTTAGGACGAATGTAACTCTTAAATCTGTTAGACTCCCACCTCCCCAATCTCATAATATCTGAATCACATAAACCCAATCTAGCAGCTTCTGTGGCGGCTTCAATCCTAAAGGAATGAGTTGAAAATTTAAAACTGGAGAGACCTAGATGGGAAAAACATCGCTTAAGCCCACGTTCACACTGGGGCTGCGGGAGTGAAGCCTGCGAGTTGAGCTGAACTTGCACGATTTCACTCCCGCTGGCAGTCCCGATTTCAGCCGCGATTTCAAAGACATCTGAAACAGATGTCAATGTAAATCGTGGCTGAAATCGCAAAAAGTAGTACAAAAACGACTTTATGTAATCGGTGCAGCGCCGCAGATGCGGCGTCGCACCGATTAGGACGGTGCCATTGCCCGCAATTTTCGGCAAATTTCGCCGATTTGACATGTCAAATCGCATGTCAAATCGCACCAGTGTGAACCAGGGCTAAGGACTGCACTAAATTGAAATTTTGTCATAGGAGACGAATCCAGATGAATCAAAAATTGGTGACCTAACACTGGTCTGACAGAAAATAATCTTTTGAGTAGTATCAAAGGACAAAGATTGGAGTCGCCACAAGCAAATAAGTTGAGCCACCTGCCTTTACCTGATTGATCCGTCTTTGACCTTCTAACAAAAATCTGGACCTTGTCCTCTAAAATAAAAACTTCTGAGGAAAGTAAGCCTTACAAACTGTGTTTATTGTTTGGTAGCATTTCGGAAATACGAAAAGCTGCAAAAAACATTAAAATAAAGGCAGCCTGGAACAATAGAGCTTCGTAAACTGAAATGCAAACAAAATTAGTCGCCGAACACAGCCGGGACAGGATGTCCAAAGTAATGGGCCTGCGGGCATCCGGAACCAAATTTGCCCTCTTCAAGCCTTTTAAAGCTTGCCTAACCAAAAAAAAAGTATTACATGCCGGGAAATTGTGAAATTTAAAGAAAAAACTCCAGCTAAGATTTTGTTGATGTGATTAAAGGAAAATTCCAACTGCATTATTAAGCAAAGAAAAGCTATTATGGAGCTTTCAATGGGAGGTAGACTAGGGGAGCCTAACTCAGAATGAAAAGATAGCCTTCTTTCCCATGCAACTGAGTACTCAGTCCATGTTTTTGGAGCAAGTGAATTTTTTATGGCCACGAATACTTGATTTAAACCAGATCCCACAGATGACTCGGACAATGGTACCCAACCAGATCTGCTTAAGGGAGCAGCTGTCTGAAACGCGCCATCTGGAATCGAGATAAGGCATCAGCGATGACATTGAGCTTACCTGGGACATACTGAGCCTTAATCCAAATATTTAATTTTAAGCATAAAAGGACTAGATAACGTAACAATTTTATAACTGGCATGGATTTTGATGAAAGACAGTTCAAAGCGAATAAAACACCTTTGTTATCGGTATTGATAATGATCCTTTTGTTAACAAAATGGCTACCCCAAATTTTCAGGGCAACTACAACTGGAAATAGACTATAGACAAGACTATGTTCTTAACAGCCCCATTGGAAATCCAAAGAGGTGGCCATGAACCTACACACCAGTGAGAGCGAAATATAGCTGCAAAGCCCAGAGAGCCGACAGCATCCGTGGATAACTCTAAGTCCGCTGCGAATACGACGTCGTCTTGAAAAAAGGATCTGCCATTAAAGTCTTGCAAAAAAAAAAAAAAAACAGATCATACTAGTAAATAGCCTTTAAGGTCACTGGACATTCTAATATGTGAAAACGGGGATTTAAAACCCGACATAGCCAAAGCTAACCTTCTGGAAAAAATCCTGCCCATAGGCATAATGCGAGTCGCAAAGGCCAGGAGACCTAAAAAAGATTGAAGTTCCTTAAGTAAAATCTTCTTGCGGCGCAGAAAAAAGGCAATCGAGGATTGAAGCCTGCCAATTTAACAGCAGGAAGCTCAAATTGAAATAGTAAAGTGTCGATTTTAATACCCAAAAATTCAATGATAGGCGATGGAAAATAAGTCTTTTCATGTGCCAGAGGAACTCCAAAATAATCTGACACAAGAAAAAACAACTTTAGGGTTAGGGCTCTTTCACACGGAGGTCCGTTCAGGTCCGCCTGTCAGTTTTTTAGGCGGACCTGAAACGGATCCTCCATGTACCCCTATGGAGGCACGGATGTCAGCGGAGACATGTCCGCTGACATCCGCTCCGCTCCGCCAAAGTGTGACGGAGGAAAACCCTATTTTTCCTTCCGTCGGCGGAGCGGATCGGATGACAACGGACTCTACGGTCCGTCGTCATCCGATTCCCCATAGGGGAGAGCGGCGCTCTGACAGGGCGGTCCCTGCACAGTGTGCGGGGACCGCCCAGTCATCCGTCGGCTCAGCGGGGATCAACGGAGCGATCCCCGCTGAGCAAGCGGAGCTTCACGGGGCGGATCTGCACGGATCCGCCCCGTGTGAAAGGACCCTTAGTGAGCAGACCGCAGAATCTGGTGGGCCAATGAACAGGAAGTCATCCAAATAATGGATCATCCCAGAGTGACCAGATTCCACCATGACCACCCACTGTAGAAAAGACGCAAAAACTTCGAAATAATAACACAACAACGAACAACCCATTGGAAGGCATTTGTCGTAGAAAAAATAACCGTCAAAGGAAAAACCTAGGGAATTGTAGGATATGGGAAATAATCTAAAGGCTGTTTGAATATCTGCCTTAGCCAATAAAGCACCATGTCCAAAACCTCTTATAATCTGAATGGCATCATCAAATGTTGCATATTTAACCACAACAGATGATGGGTCAACCTGATCATTGAGTGAATTACCCACTGGGAAGGAAAGATGATGGATAAGATGGTAAGTATTAGTTCTTTTTTAGGTTTTAGGAACTAAACCTAAAGGAGAGACTCGGAAGTTCTCAAATAGCGGAGAGATAAATGGACCAGCAATTCTATTTGCTGAAATATCTTTCATCAATTTTTCCCGTACTACCTCAGCATGGAAAAAAAAAAAAAGATTTTAAATTCTTTGATACTTGACAACCTAAACCTTCAAAAATAGGAAGCTCAAAACCTGTGGAAAAACCTTTAATTAGTAACTGTGGTTTCTCCCTGTCTGGGTATAGCATTAGCTAAGGATGCATTGCGAACAGCCTCACTGGCGTGCAGGCTTTTTGATTGATCTCTTTGAAATTGGCTGTTGGATGATCTTTTAAAGCATTTCGATACTGGGTGAGAGCCGAAACAAAAGGAACATTCATGTCGATAACGACATGAATTTAACCATTTGCATTGCTTTTCATTAAACACATAACAAGTGCCTCTTTTATAAACTGAAACTGAAGCATTAGTATTCAAAGTTGGTTTCTGGGGGGTGATAAGATTCAACCATAACCCAACGTCTTTATTTCCCCATTTCAGATTAGGATAGATAGCGATTTTTTGGCGGAAGGACTCATCATAGCTAAACCAACCCATACCTCCAAAGCTTTTATAAGCCTCCAGAATATGTTCAAGATGCTGAAAAAGCCCTGTGCATAATTCAGGATGCTTCTCACCCATAACTGAAGAAAAAATGCAGAAAGCCTGCAACCAGTTAAAAAATGATCTAGAAACCGGACGACGTCTATCATCATTACCATCATCATTTTTCTTATCTACTTTGAGAAAATCTTTAGCAATAGGTAATAAGGACAATAGATCAACAAATTCGCCCTTCCATATTTTTTCTTTGGTTGTCACAGGCAAATGAAATCCTAGAGGGGACATTTCACAAGGAAGAACTTCTTTGAAGCATGTCTCAGAGACAGAAGTTGAAATGCCAGATGGAATAACAGTAATATTATCATTAATAACAGGATTACCTGACCAGACATTTGCTGGGCTATTTGTTGCTGGAGTTAAATGAAAATTAGATACATTGTCATTAAATGTGTCATTAAATGTATTCAAAGAGAGAAGTAATTGATTCATTAACACATTCTGAGGTAACTCACCTGTCTGGCTAGGCACAGTAGGATTACATATGACTGGGATATGAATTCTTTGCAGTGGAGACTGACTGACATCTGGACCTGTGTGGAAGGAAGGAGACATATTGGCCCTCACAGCATCCAGCCTGGACGGCCTGGATGCAGATGATGCCATAAGAAATTCCTGAGGAATCTGCCTGGGAAGAATCCCAGCAGAAACAGTATCTAGTGTTCCCCTGGATAGCTCCAGATTAGAGCTGTGAGAAACAGCAGGCGCATCAGTTGGTCTGTGAGGTGACAGGTCACTTCTGCTATGAGTGTTCCTGACAGACAAGGGGGGGGCGAGGACCCCGACCCCTGCCTCCTCTGCTGCGGGCGGGAGATGAGGACAGAGCCCGCTTCTTATTCTTGACACGCTGGCTAGCTCTGGGAGACACGGGTAATTTCCCTGTGGATTCCCTTGTGGATGGGGACCTCTCACTACTCACCCCGGCTGTGATAGCTGCCTGACGCTCCGGCGGCAAGCTTCTCTGTGTTATATGAGCCGGTGAGCGCTGAGACACCATGGAGGCGCTCTGAGGAGACCTGCTCACAGATAATATCTGCTCCGCTGACACTGTGACCTGAGAAGGGTGTTCCCCCGCAATGTCTAGGCAGCGCTGGAGCCACTCATTACCTCCCTCTGCTTCAGCCCTTTCAAGGACTCTTCGGACCAAGGACTTCATGCTCCTGAGCGCAGTAGCGTAGAGCTCCAAGCCTGACTGCTTCAGTGAAGCAACTGGGAAGAATCCTGTCACACAGGTGGCTTATATAACCTCCAGCCACCTGTGCCAGTACAAAAAACCCACTCAAATCTGTGACACACCCGCACTTTTTTTTTTTTTTTTAAATAATAAATAGTCAACTTTATTAAAACTTGTGGCGGCCACAATCCCATGTTGTGGGCTCCTTACTGTGCCCACTGTTCATTCTCAACATACATTTTTAAAAAGTCTAATAATTCCCTATAACATAGACGTTTTAGGAAACCACAGGTAACTTCCTTTACATTTCAGCAAAGGTCCAACAGGAAATTGATGAGGTGACGCAATCATTGCGTCTTCCTGGCATTGAAGACAGACCACAGCTGCCGTACACCAACGCCGTCTTTCATGAAATCCAAAGAGTTTTAGACCTGGTGTCCACTACTCTCTTCCACGCCCTGACCAAAGACATCCAGTTCTGTGGGTACACTATCCCGAAGGTATACAACCATGATATATGCCAGACTGTGCAGATAAAAAGGGAAATAGTGATGAGACTCAGCTAAAAATATTATGGGTTAAATTAGTTTAACCACTTGCCGACCGTGCCATGTACAAAAGACGTCCACAGCACGGTCGAGTTATCCTGAGTGGACGTCCCAGGGACGTCCTCACAGAATCTTGCTCCCGCGCGCCCCCTGGGGCGCGCTCCAGGATATGACCGTGACCGCCGGGTCCGGAAGACCGGCGCATCACGGATCACGGTAGATGGCCGCTAATCGCGGCCGTTTACCACGTGATCGCTCCGTCAAATGACGGAGCGATCACTTGTAAACAGACCGGCGTCATGTGATGACGCCGGTTCCTCCCTCCCCTCTCTGTACCGATCGGTACAGTGTGAGAGGAGAGGGGAGGGAGCGGATCATCTCCGCTCCCTCCCCCATGTCAGATCATGTCAGCTGTGGGCTGGATCTGTGACAATTGCAGTCACAGATCCAGCCATCCATCCATCCCTGCTCAGCCATCCCTGTGCAATACTCTGCCAATACTCTGCAATACACCCTGCCAATACTCTGCAATACCCTGTGCAATACTCTGCAATACCCTGTGCAATACTCTGCAATACCCTCTGCAATACCCTGCCCATACTGTGCAATACCCTGCCCATACTCTGCCCATACTGTGCAATACCCTGCCATACTGTGCAATACTCTGCCATATTCCGCAATACCCTGCCATACTCCGCAATACTCCTCAATACCCTGCAATACTCCTCAATACCCTGCAATACTCCTCAATACCCTGCAATACCCCTCAATACCCGGCAATACTCCACAATACCCGGCAATACTCCACAATACCCGGCAATACTCCACAATACCCTGCAATACTCCACAATACCCTGCAATACTCCTCAATACCCCGCAATACTCGGCAATACTCGGCAATACCCGGCAATACTCCTCAATACCCGGCAATACCCCGCAATACTCGGCAATACTCCGCAATACCCGGCAATACTCCGCAATACCCGGCAATACTCCGCAATACCCGGCAATACTCCTCAATACCCGGCAATACCCCGCAATACTCGGCAATACTCCGCAATACCCGGCAATACTCCACAATACCCGGCAATACTCCGCAATACCCGGCAATACTCCTCAATACCCGGCAATACCCCGCAATACTCGGCAATACTCCGCAATACCCGGCAATACCCCGCAATACCCTGCAATACTCCTCAATACCCTGCAATACTCGGCAATACTCGGCGATACTCCGCAATACCCGGCAATACTCCGCAATACCCGGCAATACTCCTCAATACCCGGCAATACCCCGCAATACCCTGCAATACTCCTCAATACCCCGCAATACTCCTCAATACCCGGCAATACTCCTCAATACCCTGCAATACTCCGCAATACCCGGCAATACTCTGCAATAACCACTTCCCGCCCGCTGGCCGTCATATGACGTCCTTAAATTTATGCAGGGATATCTGAATGATGGGAGCAGCTACAGGCATCATTCAGATATTCGCTTTTTCAGCTGGCGATTCCCTGCACCATAAGAACGATCATAGCGGCTGTTCCACCGCTTGATCGCTCTTACGGAAGGTAAGAGGGGATGCCCCCCCCTCCCGCTGCCCTCCGGTGCTTCTACCGACTCACCGCTACGATCAAAGCCAAGATTGTTTTTTTTTTTGTTTTTTTTTTCAGGCTTCCCAGCCTAGAGGTGAGATGTGGGGTCTTATTGACCCCATATCTCACTGTAAAGAGGACCTGTCATGCCATATTCCTATTACAAGGGATGTTTACATTCCTTGTAATAGGAATAAAAGTGATCAAAAAAAAATTTGGGGCGGAAAAACATGTCAAACTAAAATAAATAAAGTAAAATGAACAATAAAATATATATATATTTTAAAGCGCCCCTGCCCCCGCGAGCTCGCATGCAGAAGTGAACGCATACGTAAGCCCCGCCCACATATGAAAACGGTGTTCAAACCACACATGTGAGGTATCGTTGCGAACGTTAGAGCGAGAGCAATAATTTTGGCCCTAGACCTCCTCTGTAACTCAAAACATGTAACCAGTAAAAATATTTAAAGCGTTGCCTATGGGGATTTTTAAGTAGCGAAGTTTGGCGCCATTCCACGAGCGTGTGCAATTTTGAAGGGTGACATGTTAGGTATCTATTTACTCGGCGTAACTTCTTCTTTCACATTATGCAAAAACATTGGGCTAACTTTACTGTTTTTTTTTCTTTTAAGCACAAAACAGTGTTTTTCCGTAAAAAACGCGTTAGAAAAATTTCTGCGCAAATACCGTGCAAGATAAAAAGTTGCAATGACCACCATTATATTCTTTAAGGCCTTTGCTAAAAAACATATATAATGTTTTGGGGTTCTATGTAATTTTCTAGCAAACAAATGATGATTTTTACATGTAGGAGAGAAATGTCAGAATTGGCCTGGGTGCTCCAGAACGCCTGAAGGTGCTCCCTGCATGTTGGGCCTCTGTATGTGGCCACGCTGTGTAAAAGTCTCACACATGTGGTATCGCCATACTCGGGAGTAATAGCAGAATGTGTTTTGGGGTGTAATTTGTGCTATGCATATGCTGTGTGTGAGAAATAACCTGCTAATATGACAATTTTGTGGAAAAAAAAAAAAGAAAAAAAAATCTTGATTTTTGCAAAGAATTGTGGGAAAAAATGACAACTTCAAAAAACTCACAAGGACTCTTTCTAAATACCTTGGAATGTCTTCTTTCCAAAAAGGGGTCATTTGGGGGGTATTTGTACTTTTCTGGCATGTTAGGGTCTCAAGAAATGAGATCGGCCGTCAGTACTTCAGGTGTGATCAATTTTCAGATATTGGCACCATAGCTTGTGGACTCTATAACTTTCACAAAGACCAAAAAATATGCACCAATTTGTACTTATTTTTACCAAAGATATGTAGCAGTATAAATTTTGGCCAAAATTTATGAAGAAAAAATACTAATTTGCAAAATTTTATAACGGAAACAAAGAAAAATTCATTTTTTTACAAAATTTTCAGTCTTTTTTCTCTTATAGCGCAAAAAATAAAAAACCCAACAGTGATTAAATACCACCAAAAGAAAGCTCTATTTGTGTGAAAAAAGGGACAAAAATTTCATATGGGTACAGTGTTGTATGAGTAATTGGCATTCAAAATGTGAGAGCACCGAAAGCTGAAAATTCGTCTGGTTAGGAAGGGGGTTTAAGTGCCCAGTTGTCAAGTGGTTAAATTCGAATAAATAAATTAGTTGTAGGGTATGGGTGTATATGCACATGGCATACAAAAATATGGCTGGTTTCTTCTATTGCACTTGGCCAGTTATTAGTTGGATGCCATGGTGTCGGTTCATTCTGAGTTTGTTTCTTTTAATATCTTTCTTAGCAGAATGCAATATAATGCTGTGTAGAAAAGCCAGTAAGAAACAATTCTCCCTTCCTGCCTAGGCAACTGTATAATTCCTATTTATGCCTTTTGTTTATTATGTTGTATATTCTTCCTCATTTCTCCAACTGTCAGATGAAGTTAAAACTTGTCACAGACTTTCACGTGATTTAATTGGGACTAAAGCCTCGTACACACGGCTGGTTTTCTCGGCAAGAACCTTCAAGAAAACTGCTTGCAGAGCTTTCTTGCAGAGAAAACCGGCCGTGTGTACAAGGCTTTCAGGTTTCTCGTCAGGAAAACTGAACAGAATCTCGATGAGAAAAAAAGAAGACCTGCTTTCTCTTTTCTCGTCGGGATTCTCGTCGGCCTGTTTCCCGACGAGAAACCCGAGTGTGTGTACACTTACCTGTCGCTGTGGAAACCTGCGCATCCTCGAAATGACTTTGACGCATGCGCGGTAGCTTCCTAGGCATAGGTAGGGTGTAGCAAGATGGCGGCGACGGCATAGAATGTGACGAGCGCACGCTCGTCGTAGTCGATGACGTCACCGCATTCGTGCCATTCAAAAGAACGGCAGTTCGTTTGAAAGGTACGTGTGTACACTCGGCGGGACAAGATTCTTGTCAAGAATCTCGTCAGGAAAAACGACTGTTTTTTTCCTGACGAGATTCTCGGCCGTGTGTAGAGGGCTTAAGACTGTAGAATGAATTTGTACTTGTGTATAACAGTGCCTCTCTCCTTTACCAGGGCACCATCGTCATCCCATTCCTGACATCAGTGCATAATGACCCCTTTCAATGGGAGACGCCGGATCAGTTTATTCCACTTCCTGGATGAGGAGGGCCAATTCCGTAATCGGGTGGCCTTCACGCCATTCTCAGATGGTGAGAAATCCACAACATTATTTTCTCAGTTCCAGGCATGGGTGAAGTAAACCATTTGTTCAATGTAATACATAGAAATATTCTATCACACAAGTCTCTGCAGATCTGGCTTCTTGGAGAGTTCCTAAAGATACCCCGTCCCCTTGCTCCTTCAGGAAAGCGACACTCTTCACCACCTTTTACTTCCACCTTCTACTTCCACAGTGCTGTCCTGCCTATCCTTCCTCTGTCATAGTCCCAGCAGGACGCCCATTGTTGAAGCTTAAGCTGATGTCACCCCTCAACCATGTAAAAGTGTTCATGTCTAGCGATTTGTCACTAGACCCAAGTACTGCATCTCAGGTGCAGGTCACATGTTTCCTCATACTTTGAAGCACCTGGTATTTTGTGGTGGCAGCTGACAGGAGTGGTAGTGGAGGACAGTGAAGGTGAGTATAGGATTGTTGGGAGGTGGGCTTTAAAAAAAAACTGTCTCAAAGAGCAAGGCTCTCCGTCAGTCCAAAATCGGCCCTAGAAATCATACGTACTGTACATGGTACTTTCAGGAAATGCAGTTTTCACGGTTTCTGGAAGGGCCTTAAGGAGAAGAGAACTTGAACGCAGAGGTGATCTTTTCCCTCAAGTGTTGTCTCTAGAATTGTTTTTCCGGCCTTCAGCCTTGCTGTAATGCCGCGTACACACGACCGTTTTTAATGTCATTGAAAAAAACTGAATTTTTCTCGACGTGATTTTTCGTGATTCTTCTCAAGCCTGCCTTGCCTACACACTATCGTGGAAAAAAATGTTTGAGTAAAGCGCGGTGACGTCCAACACGTATGACGGCACTATAAAGGGGAAGTTCCATTCGGATGGCGCCACCCTTCATGTTAGTAAAGTTTGTTGAGCGACGATTCGCGCTTTTCAGCCTTGTGCTTTTCAGTCCGTTACAGCGTGACGAATGTGCTATCTCCATTACAAACGCTAGTTTTACCAGAACGAGCGCTCCCGTCTCATACTTGATTCTGAGCATGCGCATTTTTTTTCACGTCGTTAAAGCACACACACGGTCGTTTTTCATGATGAGAAAAACGACGATGTAAAAAACTACGTGAAAAATTAGAGCATGTTCCAATTTTTCTCGCCGTGATTCTCTGCGTTTTTCTCGTCGGGAAAACTGCTGGAAAGCCCACACACAAACATTTTTAATGACCATTTTAAAAAATTTCATTTTTCTCGTCATTAAAAACGGTCGTGTGTACGCGGCATAATACTGAACTGCCCGCAACCTAGTCTCTCAGCGCTTCCATGGAAAGTGATATTCTGCATGGCGTTTAGTAGTACAGAAAGGAAAGCATCCTCCTTAATATTCCAATATGTTAAATGTAAAACTGAAATCTCCAGCTCCTGCTTTCTATACATTTCTTCTTAGAAACATTTTGTTTGACTAAAAAAAAAATCAGCCGACTATATAGAGCTGGCCAACCAAAATATCTAAAATCAGCAGTACATGATCTTCCATATTATTATTTTACAATTGGAGTGTAAGGGACACAGGCAAAATGCAAGATTCAAATGATGATATAAAAGGAGGCAGGATGTGGAGTGGAGAAAAGCAAGGGGATGTGTAAGATCTTGTCATTGATGGGGGGAGGCATGCTTTGCTGAGTGAATCTGTCATTTGTCTGATTTCCCTGGTCAGTGTTTCATAGTAGCCTCCATAGAATCCAACCCCCCCAGTCTGCGGTCCATAGCAATCTCCATAGAATCCAATTCACCAGTCTGTAATCCATAGTGTCTGCCATAGATGCCAATACCCCAGTCTGTCATTTATAGCTGCCTTCACAGTGTCCAATACTCTAGCCCATGTTCCATAGTGGCCTCCACAGAATCCAATCCCCCAGTCTGTAATCCATAGTAGCCCTCCACTATGGCTGCTGCTAGCTAAATGTTAAATTTCTAAAACTGTGAACTTACTAGGGACGAATTAGATGGAGCGCACCACAGGAAACAAGAGAATCCGCTCAACAGGAAGCTTTATTCCAGGGATTCACTCCTCAGAGTCCTCCATTGATCGCCAGCCCTGTGCACATTACTGCTAACAAATATCATAATAACAGTAGTTACCTGGATTTGGGCTGAGAAAATCCATTGATCTATTTGATACATTATGCTATAAAAGCAGCTTCATTATGTTCCTATGTGGATTTATATCTTTACCTCAAATTTTCTTCAACTTTTCTGCAGAAAAGCGTACTGTATTTGTCTCAGAGAGAATTTGGCCCGAATGGAGCTCTTCCTTTTCCTTTCTTCTCTGCTCCAGAAATTCTCCTTCAAGCTGCCCCCGGGATCTGAATGTCAAGACACCAAATGGCTGAATGCTAACAAACGTGACATTATGTCCAATGCAGAGCTGTGTGCCGTGCCCCGAGCATTACCAAGCAAATAACCTGTTACATTGTTATGAAAAGAGTATCTTAGACCCCATTCACACAGGGGCGACTCGTCAGGCGTCTCAGCCGCCTGACGAGTCGCGTCCCATTCTGTACAATGGAACCGTTCTAAGTCGGAGCGACTAAAGTCGCTCCGACTTAGAAAAAGGTTTCTGTACTACTTCAAGACGACTTCAAGGCGACTTCCATTGACTTCAATACAGAAGTCATTTTGGAAGTCTGCTTTGAAGTCGTCTTGAGATCGCCCAGCACAGTCGCGGCACAAGTCGTGCCGCCCCTGTGTGAATGGGCTTAGGGATTCTTTGCGGTGGACCTCAATACACAAGTATAGTAATATACAACAAATTTTAAACTTTTGCATGCTTTATTATAATCTACTATAACCAGACGAATGACAGATTTACCCAGCAATTAAAAGGTTTGATTGAAAACACTATTACAAGTAGTAGGGTCCTGCTCATGTATAAATAGTTAAAGAATAAACGCATACGTAGTGCTGTCAATACCAAGAAATGGCAAAGCTGCTAAACACTGATTGGAAATATACATATATTATATGCTCATAATTATTTAACCACTTCAATACAAGGCATTTTCACCCCCCTCCTGCCCAGACCAATTTTCAGCTTTCAGCGGTGTAACATTTTGAATGGCAACTGCGCAGTCATGTTACGCTGTACCCAAAAGACATTTTTATCATTTTTTTTCTCCCCACAAATAGAGCTTTCTTTTGGTGGTATTTGATCACCTCTGCGTTTTTTTTTTTATTAACAAAAAAAGAGTGACAATTTTGAAAAAAACACAACATTTTTTACTTTTTGCTATAATAAATATCCCGATTTTTTTTAAAACCCTTTTTTCCCTCAGTTTAGGCCGATATGTAATCTTCTACATATTTTTGGTAAAAAAAAATAAAAAAAATAAAAAAAAATCGCAATAAGCGTATATTGATTGGTTTGCGCAAAAGTTATAGCGCCTACAAAATTGGGGAAAGATTTATGGCATTTTTATTATTTTTTTTTTTACTTGTACTAGTGGCGATCTGCGATTCATTTATTTATTTATTTTATCGTGACTGTGACATTGCGGTGCACAAATCGGACACTTTTGACACTATTTTGGGACCAGTGACATTATTACAGCGATTAGTGCTATAAATATGCACTGATTACTGTATAAATGACACTGGCTGGGAAGGAGTTAACACTAGGGGGTGATCAAGGGGTTAACTGTGTGTCCTAGGGGGTGATTCTAACTGTGGGGGGAGGGGACTGACTTGGGGAGGAGACAAGTGTTCCTATATACTAGAAACACATGATCTGTCTCTCCTCTCCCCTGACAGGACGTGGATCTGTGTTTACACACACAGATCCATGTCCATGCTCTGTGACGAGCAATCGCGGGTTCCAGGGGTACATCGCGGCCGCCGGGCACGTGCATTGGCTCCCGAGTGACATGGCGGGCGTGCGCCCCCTATACTGCCAGGAAACCGTGGACGTCATATGACGCCCACCCAGGATGGGAGATCCTACCTGCGGACGTCATATGACCATGGGCGGCTAGGGAAGTGGTTAATGTCCTCTCTTCTACCTATTGGCCAATATTATCAATCCAAGTTATGTGCACCAAATGGGTAAATACCCCCAGGAGCCGGGAGTCAGTAGTACAAATGGCTGCATTCTACTAAATGTAATGTGACATTATGTCAGCTGTGGGCTGTGCCCTGAACATTACACAGCAAGCATCCTGTAATATTCCAAATAAGATAGGGGAACCTCTTCACATCTATCTAAACCGGGGATGGTGTGGAATATTCTTCCCATTAACCACTAACGTAAAGGTACCCATCTTGACTGGCCACCTAAGTAAGTAGGAATTTTCCCATGGGCCACTAATGCAGAGCAGGGATGAGCCGAACACCCCCCTGTTCGGTTCGCACCAGAACCTGCGAACAGACAAAATGTTCGTGTGAACTTTATAACCCTATTAAATACAAAAGACTTGAACGTTCAAAATCTATGGGAGAAATCTAAAGTGCTAATTATAAAGGCTTATATGCAAGTTATTGTCCTAAAAAGTGTTTGGGGACCCGGGTCCTGCCCCAGGGGACATGTATCAATGCAAAAAGAAGTTTTAAAAACGGCCGTTTTTTCGGGAGCAGTGATTTCAATAATGCTTAAAATTAAAAAATAAAAGTGAAATATTCCTTTAAATTTCGTACCTGGGGGGGTGTGTATGATATGCATGTAAAGTGGCGCATGTTTCCCGTGCTTAGAACTGTCCCTACACAAAGTGTAATTTTTGAAGGAAAAAAAGTCATTTAAAACTCACTCACGGCTAATAATGAATTGTCGGCTTTTATCAATACATACAAAAGTCATTGATAAAAAAAAAAAAAAGTGTGGGGGTCCCCCAGAATTCAATTACCAGGCCCATCAGGTCTGGAATGGATATTAAGGGGAACCCCACCGCAAATTTAAAAAAAATGGCGTGGGGTTCCCCCTAAATATCCATACCAGGCCCTTCAGATCTGGCATGGATTTTAAGGGGAACTCCACCCCAAATTTAAAAAAAAATGGCGTGGAGTCCCCCCAAAAATCCATACCAGACCCTTATCCGAGCATGCAACCTGGCCGGCCGCAGGGGAAAAGGGGGGGACGAGAGCGGCCCTCCTGAACCGTACCAGGCCACATGCCCTCAACATGGGGAGGATGTCCCCATGTTGATGGGGACAAGGGCCTCATCCCCACAACCCTTGCCCGGTGGTTGTGGGGGTCTGCGGGCGGGGGGCTTATCGGAATCTGGAAGACCCCTTTAACAAAGGGGACCCCCAGATCCCGGCCCCCCCCTATGTGAATTGGTAAGGGGTACATTGTACCCCTACCATTTCACGAAGAAAGCGTAAAAAAAATCAAAAAAAACACACACAAACACCTTGGAAAAGTCCTTTATTAAAGAATAAAATAATAATAATAAAAAAAAAAACATTCCAGCGATGAAATCCAGTGTCCCGCGGCGATCCGATGTCCAGCGCTGTCCGTCACTGGTTTTGCCTGAGCGGACCTGATGGGGAACTTCCTCCTCAGTGTTTTAAATGTATAGACCCGCCCCTTCTAAAGTTCCCCATCAGGTCCGCTCAGCGGACCAGATGCGGAACATGACAAGGGGCGGGTCTATACATGTATTACCACAGTGAGAGAAGTTCCACATCAGGTCCGCCCCCTCGGTATGTCGGACCCGCCTACGTCATTGGCCTGAGCGGGAAACTTCCTTCCCTGTGTAAATTTAAATTACACAGTGAAGGAAGTTCACTGTGAAAACACTGAGGAGGAAGTTCCCCATCAGGTCCGCTCAGGCTCAGCAAATGACGGACAGCGCTGGACATCGGATCGCCGCGGGACACTGGATTTCACCGCTGGAATGTTTTTTTTTTTTTTTTAATAAAGGACTTTTTCAAGGTGTTTGTGGTTTTTTTTACATTTTTTTTACGCTTTCTTCGTGAAATGGTAGGGGTACAATGTACCCCTTACCAATTCACATAGGGGGGGGCCGGGATCTGGGGGTCCCCTTTGTTAAAGGGGTCTTCCAGATTCCGATAAGCCCCCCGCCCGCAGACCCCCACAACCACCGGGCAAGGGTTGTGGGGATGAGGCCCTTGTCCCCATCAACATGGGGACATCCTCCCCATGTTGAGGGCATGTGGCCTGGTACGGTTCAGGAGGGAGGGGGGCCGCTCTCTCGTCCCCCCTCTTCCCCTGCAGCCGGCCAGGTTGTGTGCTCAGATAAGGGTCTGGTATGGATTTTTGGGGGGACTCCACGCCATTTTTTTTTAAATTTGGGGTGGAGTTCCCCTTAAAATCCATGCCAGATCTGAAGGGCCTGGTATGGATATTTGGGGGAACCCCACGCCATTTTTTTTTAAATTTGCGGCGGGGTTCCCCATAATATCCATTCCAGACCTAAAGGGCCTGGTAATTGAATTCTGGGGGACCCCCACGCTTTTTTTTTTATTTTATCAATGACTTTTGTATGTATTGATAAAAGCCGACAATTCATTATTAGCCGCGAGTGAGTTTTAAATGACTTTTTTTCCTTCAAAAATGACATTTTTTGCAGGGACAGTTCTAAACACGGGAAACATGCGCCACTTTATATGCATATCATACACACCCCCCAGGTACGAAATTTAAAGGAATATTTCACTTTTATTGTTTCACTTTAAGCATTATTAAAATCACTGCTCCCGAAAAAACGGGCGTTTTAAAAAAAAAAATTTGCATTGATACTAGTGTTGAGCGAACCCGAACTGAAAAGTTTGGGTCCGTACCGATCTTTAGCTTTTTCCAGAACCCGAACCCGGACTTTGCCCAAAAGTCCGGGTTCGGGTTCGGCAATCTAATAACGCATTTAGAAATGCTTCAGGGGCCAGCCAATCACCTTTTGTTTAGCTGGTGTGCCCTTAGAAGCCATCATAGCCATGCCTACTAATGGCATGGCTGTGATTGGTCAGTGCAACATGTGACCCAGCTTCTATATAAGCTAGAGGCACACAGCACACATGACACTCTGCTTCAGAATAGATAGGGAGAGGATCTAGTCTGCTGCTGCTGCTGCTTTTAGGGAGAGATAGAAAGATAGATGAGGTAGTCCTGATTCTACAATCTGAGGGAAAAGATAGAGAGATAGTGTAGTGTAGGGCCAGGTTCCTGTGTTGGTGCTTTCAGGGAGAGAGAATATTATATAGGAGTCCAGATTCAGAGATTAAAATCAGCGATCTGCATAGGTCTACCTATTTGTGTTGCAGTGCAGTCTTTTTACACTGCCATGAGCCCAGTGTCAGAGAAAATCTAACTTTTAGGGGGGAAAAAAAAAGGCACTTTATTGTTCTCTTTTCCAAAAGACCCATAGGGCAAAAAAAAAAAAAAAAAGCATTTTATTTTGCTTGTGCAAAAAAAGACCCGTTTAGGGAAAAAAAAAAAAAAAATTGCACTTTAATGTACGCTTGCAAAAAACGCCTTTTAGGGGCACAAGAAAAAGTTTGCAGTGTGTTATACATATTTTGAGGTGTGTGAAATAAACAATTTCTATATAGTTTTCTCCTACTGTGCTATACTAAAAAAACAACATTTTTTTTGAATAGCATTTTCTGCAGTTCTGTAGCTGTGCGATTCAGCGGTTACGTACTGTGGGTGTGTTCTGCTCTTCCAAAAAACGCAGTTTAGTGGCACAAAAAAAAGTTTGCAGTGTGTTATACATATTTTGAGGTGTTTGAAATAAACAATTTCTTTATAGTTTTCTCCTACGTTGCTATACTAAAAAAACAACATTTTTTTTTAATAGCATTTTCTGCAGTTCTGTAGCTGTGCGATTCAGCGGTTTCGTACTGTGGGTGTGTTCTGCTCTTCCAAAAAACGCAGTTTAGTGGCACAAAAAAAAGTTTGCAGTGTGTTATACATATTTTGAGGTATTTGAAATAAACAATTTCTTTATAGTTTTCTCCTACGTTGCTATACTAAAAAAACAACATTTTTTTTGAATAGCATTTTCTGCAGTTCTGTAGCTGTGCGATTCAGCGGTTACGTACTGTGGGTGTGTTCTGCTCTTCCAAAAAACGCCGTTTAGGGGCACAAAAAAAAGTTTGCAGTGTGTTATACATATTTTGAGGTGTGTGAAATAAACAATTTCTATATAGTTTTCTCCTACTGTGCTATACTAAAAAAACAACATTTTTTTTGAATAGCATTTTCTGCAGTTCTGTAGCTGTGCGATTCAGCGGTTACGTACTGTGGGTGTGTTCTGCTCTTCCAAAAAACGCCGTTTAGGGGCACAAAAAAAAGTTTGCAGTGTGTTATACATATTTTGAGGTGTGTGAAATAAACAATTTCTATATAGTTTTCTCCTACTGTGCTATACTAAAAAAACAACATTTTTTTTAATAGCATTTTCTGCAGTTCTGTAGCTGTGCGATTCAGCGGTTACGTACTTTGGTTGTGTTCTGCGCTTCCAAAAACACCCATTTAGGGCAAGATCCTAAATTTTGAAAATATGAGGAGAAGGTCAAAGGGACGTGGTGGCCCCGGTCGTGGTGCTGCTGGTGGAGCTCCTGTTGCAGGGAGAGGACGTGGTGGATCTGTGCCAGATACACGCACAAGTGAAACACCTTCCTCAGGTGCGAGTAGGCGACCGAGCCTGCGGCGGTATTTTGTCGCGCCTAATGAGGCTGTACGAATGTTTAGGCCAGGACAAGTACAGGCGAGGCGATAGTAGATTGGGTTGCTGACAGTGCCTCGGGTTCCTTCACATTGTCTCCCACCCACTCTTCTGATGAAAGAACAGAGTTGGCACCTGAAACCCATGTCCATCAGTCTTTCACCTCACCCCCTTGCAAATCAGCCAAGCAGTCTGAGCCCCAAATCATGCAGCAGTCTCTTCTGCTTTTCGATGACTCTGTTAGCAGGGTTTCCCAGGGCCATCCACCTAGCCCTGCCCCAGAAATGGAAGAGATTGAGTGCACCGATGCCCAACCACTTATGTTTCATGATGAGTACATGGGAGGACCATCGCAGTACGTCTCGGATGATGACGAAACACAGGTGCCAACTGCTGCTGCTTTCGCAATTGTGCAGACAGACAAGGAGGGCAGGGGTGAAGACTGGGTGGAAGATGATGTGGAGGACGATGAGGTCCTCGACCCCACATGGAATCAACATTATGCAGGTGACCAGTGTAGTTTGGAGGAAGAGGCGGTGGTCGCACAGAGCCACCAGCACAGCAGAAGAGGGAGCAGGGTGCAAAAGCGGAGCGTCTGTCAGCTAGACAGTATGTCTGCTACTGCCCAACGCAGCAAGGGACCGAGCACACCAAAGCCAGGTCCAAGGAGTTCCCCAGCGTGGCAGTTCTTCACACAATGTGCTGATGACAAGACACGAGTGGTTTGCACGCTGTGCAATCAGAGCCTGAAGCGAGGCATAAACGTTCTCAACCTGAGCACAACCTGCATGACCAGGCATCTAAGTGCAAAGCACGAGCTGCAGTGGAGTAGACACCTCAAAAACCAAGAAAGGTCTCTGGCTCCTCCTGCTTCCTCTTCTGCTGCAGTCTCGGCCTCTTCATCCACCTCTGTAGTGACAGTGGCACCTGCCACCCCGCAAACAGAGCATCTGCCAGCAACACTACCACCTGGGTCACCAACCATCTCTACAATGTCCCATGGAAGCGTTCAGCTCTCTATCTCCCAAACATTGGAGCGGAAGAGGAAGTACCCCCCTAGCCACCCGCGATCCCTGGCCCTGAATGCCAGCATTTCAAAACTCCTGGCCTTTGAAATGCTGTCATTCCGTCTGGTGGAGACGCAGAGTTTTAAAAGCCTGATGGCATTGGCTGTCCCACAGTACGTCCTGCCCAGCCGCCACTATTTTTCCAGGCGAGCCATCCCTTCCCTGCACAACCAAGTGGGGGACAAAATCAGGTGTGCACTGCGCAACGCCATCTGTGGCAAGGTCCACCTAACTATGGATGCGTGGACCAGTAAGCACGGTCAGGGACGTTATATCTCCCTAACAGCACACTGGGTAAATGCAGTGGCGGCTGGGCCTGAGGCAGATAGCAGTTTGGCGCATGTCCTTCCACCACCGAGGATTGCAGGGCGCTTCAGTTTGCCTCCTGTTGCTAACTCCTCCTACTCCGCTTCCTCATCCTCTACCGCCTCCTCATCCGGTCAGCGTAACACCTTCACCACCAACTTCAGCACAGCCAGGGGTAAACGACAGCAGGCAGTTTTAAAACTTTCCTGTTTGGGGGAAAAACCCCACACCGCGCAGGAGTTGTGGAGGGACATGGAACAACAGACCAATGAGTGGTTGCTGTCAGTGAGCCTCAAGCCTGGTGGTGTGCGATAATGGGCAAAATCTCGTAGCAGCTCTGGGCCTAGCCGGTTTGACGCACATCCCTTGCCTGGCGCATGTGCTGAACTTGGTGGTCCAGAGGTTCCTTAAAAACTACCCCAATATGCCAGAGCTGCTGCAGAAAGTGTGGGCTGTGTGTGCGCACTTTCGGCGTTCTCACCCTGCTGCTGCTCGCCTGTCAGCGCTGCAGCGTAACTTCGGCCTTCCCGCTCACCGCCTCATATGTGACGTGCCCACAAGGTGGAACTCCACCTTGCACATGCTGGCCAGACTGTGCGAGCAGCAGCAGGCGATAGTGGAGTTTCAGCTGCAGCAATCACGCGTGAGTAGCTCTGCGGAACAGCACCACTTCACCACCAATAACTGGGCCTCCATGCGAGACCTGTGTGCCTTGTTGCGCTGTTTCGAGTACTCCACCAACATGTCCAGTGCCAATGACACCGTTCTTAGCGTTACTATCCCAGTTCTATGCCTCCTTGAAAAAACGCTTTGGGCGATGATGGAAGAGGATGTGGTATAGGAGGATGAGGAGGAGGAGGAGGAAGCGGGATCATTTCAAAGGCTTTCAGGGCAGTCTTTCACAAGTGGCTACGAGGGTGGGTTCCTGCACCAACAAACGCCAGGTACACAATTGTCCGGCAGAAAGGGAACAGTTCTGGAGGATGACGAGGTGGAGGAGGAGATGGAGGAGGAGGAGGAGGAGGAGGAGAAGGCATTTTCACAGCAGGGTGGCACCCAGACCAGCTCGTGGCCATCACTGGTGCATGGCTGGGGGGATACAGAGGACACAGACGATACACCTCCCACAGAGGACAGCTTTTCTTTGCCTCTGGGCAGCCTGGCACACATGAGCGATTACATGCTGCAGTGTTTCCGCAATGACCGCCGAGTTGCCCACATTTTAACTGGTGCTGATTAATGGGTGGCCACCCTGCTGGATCCCCGTTACAAGGACAACGTACCGTCCTTAATTCCCTCACTGGAGCGGGATCGTAAGATGCGCGAGTACAAGCGCACGCTGGTAGACGCGCTGCTGGTGGCATTCCCACCTGACAGCGGGCGTACGGTGGAAGCACAAGGCGAAGGCAGAGGAGGAGGAAGAGGTCGCCAACGCAGCCGGGGCACCGGCAGCACCTCAGAAGGCAGGGTTAGCATGGCTGAAATGTGGAAAAGCTTTGTCAGCACGCCACAACAACCAGCACCACCAGCTGAGATGGAACGTCTTAGCAGGAGGCAGCATTTCACCAACATGGTTGGGCAGTATGTGTCCACAGGCCTACACGTACTGGATGACGGGTCTGCCCCCTTTAACTTCTGGGTCTCCAAATTGGGCACATGGCCTGAGCTTGCCCTTTATGCCTTGGAGGTGCTGGCCTGCCCTGCAGCCAGTGTATCATCTGAACGTGTATTTAGCACGGCAGGGGGCGTTATCACAGACAAGCGCAGCCGCCTGTCCAGAGCCAATGTGGACAAGCTCACGTTCATTAAAATGAACCAGGCATGGATCCCACAGGACTTGTCCGTACCTTGTGCAGAATAGACATGTATACCGGTGTTGTGACAAAAACTGTCCGGCCATCGGATTGTGTCGGCCCATACTGCGAAGGCGCACCGCTTGCGCAGTACAGAGGACAAGGAGATTCACAAAATCTCCGAAGATGAACAGCGCCTGCGCTGTGAGTGCAGGTTCAAGCCCCACCATCCAAGTGGACATACGGTAGCACATAGTAACAGGGCCCCTCACGGGCTCGGTTCGATCGCCACGCTTCGGGCACGGCCTCACTTGGCTCGTCTTGAACCACGGATGGTGTGGCCTTCACCTGAACTCACCACACAGGCGCTGTTCGTCTTGGGAGATTTTAGAAATCCCCTTGTCCTACATACTGAGCAAGCGCAGTACAGGGTGGACACTATTTGACGGGGGACAGAATTCGACACATCACCGGCATTACACAGCCATTGTATTTTTGAATCAGTGTTGGCTACCTCGTCCTCCTCCACCGCCGCTTCCACCTACACAGCCACATCCACCGCCACTTCAACCTCCTACTCCATATGGACCTCGTCCTCCTAGGTCAATGGGGTTCGGGTTCGGGTGCGGGTTCGGGTTAAAGTTCGGTCCCGAACCCGAACTTTTTTCCGAAGTTCGGCCGAACCCGTCGAACCCGAACATCCAGGTGTCCGCTCAACTCTAATTGATACATGTCCCCTGGGGCAGGACCTGGGTCCCCAAACACTTTTTAGGACAATAACTTGCATATAAGCCTTTATAATTAGCACTTTAGATTTCTCCCATAGACTTTTCGAATTTGCCGCGAACACCCCAATTTGTTCGCTGTTCGGCGAACGGGCGAACAGGCAATGTTCGAGTCGAACATGAGTTTGACTCGAATTTGAAGCTCATCCCTAATGCAGAGGAACCCTTCTTCATTCACATCTTCACTAACCACCAATGTAAGAGGTCACTTTTCTTCTGACCAGCAATGTAAGGGGGTCCTTCTCTACGGACTACCAAAGTAAGGGGACACTTCTCCATTGACTACCAATGTAAAGAGGACATTTTCCCACTGACCACTAATGTAAAGGTACACTTTTCCCAGTGACCACCAAAGTAACGGGCGGCCTCTCCTCTGACTATCATTGTAAGGGGACATTCTTTTCTACTGTAGCGCACCAACCCCATACTTTACCTGCTTTTCTTCTGCTTGGCTCCTCTGCAGGAAAAGAATGATGCCGCGTACACACGACCATTTTTCTCGTCGGGAAAAATGAAATTTTTTCTCTTTGACGAGAAAAACGACCGTGTGTGGGCTTTTGGTCATTTTTCCCGACGAGAAAAACGGCATTACTCACGACGAGAAAAATTAGAACATGCTCTAATTTTTCTCGTCGTGATTCACGGCATTTTTTTCCGCGGCAGTTTTCCCATAGGGAAACACTGCCAGGGAGCCTACACACGGTCGTTTTTCTCGACCAAGAGAAAAAATGACGGGAAAAACGGCCGTGTGTAGGGAAACAAGCCGTTCCTCGTTTTTCCCATCGATTTTCTCGACAGTGTTTTCACTGTCGAGAAAATCGATCATGTGTACGCGGCATTAGGCACACCGCACCACAAGCCCGTACCCTCCTGGATGGGAGGTTGAGCGGTGTTAGTTTCTCGGGCCTGCTTGCAGCCAGAGTTTAAAAACCTCCAGTGCTGACCTCGTTTCTGCAGTAGTCAGAAACAAGTCTTTAGTTCTCCCCAGTAAGCAACTGTCCACACCAACTGAAAGGTCCAACTCTTATTTATTATTTTTAGCACAATAAACAGTCTCTTTGAAAGCAGACAGGTTGGGACAAGACACAGGTCAGATAAGGTGGGAGGAGGTCCATGCACAAACTTGAATTTGGGTTTTCTCCTGTCTCGATTAGCACGAACAGGCTTGGTGCACGGTCTCTGCCACAGACCATGAAGTTGGTCACTGACACTGACCGGGTGAAAAAGATGAAAGTCACTGCCACTGACCTTGGGTGTGTAGTGTCACTGCCACTGTGACCTAAAGAACACACACTTCCTTCCGTTAGTGAACTAGCCCTTTATAGGACAAGAACATCCCTCCGGAGAGTTACCAGAGGCCCCATCTGTCACCACGACTCTGTGCTGGGTCTTCAGAAAGGGTCACCTTCCTGGCCTCCTCGTCCAGGATACGGGCCCCTCGCAAGGCAGATCCCTGGGAGTCTCAGTCCCCAGCGGATCCCAGCCGAAGGCTGCTGGGCTCCGGGCCTTTCTCCAAAGTACCTCACCCCAGACTGAAGGTGTCTGAGATGGAAAAGCAGCTCCGTCTCTGGGCCTAGGGCATCCAGAGACAACCCGACCAGGTCTTTGGTCCTAGGGCACCCGGAGGCGACATACACGCACCCAGGCCTAAGGTGCCTGAGCGCGGAACAGACTCCTCTGGAAGATGGCCGCCCCCTTTTATATCCTCTCCCGACAGGCACAGCAGGTTCCCCGCCCTGCCGTACTGCTGCCAAGAGGGGACAAAAAAGGCACAACCTTGTACTGCAGTTCAACCCGGGCCCATGGCAACAGCGCTACCCATAGGCCCCAGGGAACTACACACCAGTACCATCTCCCAGGGACAGAAATGGTCCATGAAACCTAACAATCAGTGCATCTGAGCCTAGTTATCACTCAGATTCTTCCCCCTAAATGTAACCACCCGCTACACTACCATAGGCAATTCTATTCTTTTAATTTTTCTATTCTATTTAAATTTGTTCTAATTGAATCTTAGGAAATGGTTATATTCTTTTGTAACGGCACCCTGAGTAGAAAAGGGGTTAAAGCCGTTTAGGACATTCCATTCCCGAACACAAAGGCAGCTACCGAACACTCCAATCAGCCGAACAAGAAACTCATACGAATAATTCTCCCCCAAGTACGAGATGAGGCTCTGTATTGATGGTCAAGCAGGAATCAGACCGTTTATTAGAACCAGAATACAGTCTTATATACAGTAAAAGAGGAGGCTCCTACATCCTGCTCATATTACTCCTGCAATACACAGACACATAAATTAACATGAGCTAATAAACAAATCCCTTATGCAGCCGATGTGACTCCCTAACTACAATACACATTATCATACATATCAACACAGAACACCTTCATACAATTGCAGGGTTAATTAGCACAGACGACAATGGGTGAAAGAGAAGCTATACTAGACTCATTTACATTATAACAGACAACAGACAGACAGGTGGCTGGAGTTGACATCAGCACCCCCTAACAGTATGTGTCCTAACAGTATGAATCAGTAAGTCTTTCTAATATGGCATATACAGGGTTCCCAGAGTCTGTGTGTCTTGGGGGGACATGGACCTGAATCCAATCATATTCTCAGGGTTCATTATTTTCTTGGTCACCCTGCACCCAAAAGTGACTCCCGTCACATGGCTCCCTCCTTGTGGGACACTCTGGCAGACACGGCTTGATCCTTCTCGGGTCAACTTGGGGATGTCCAGAACTAGGAGGCCAGAGTGACGTCTGTTTGCCGGGACAACCCATCAGCAAAGCCATTTTGCTTACTGGGTCGGTAGCTGATGGTGAAGTTGTAAGGTTGCAGGGCTAAGCTCCACCGCAGCAACCTGCCATTGTCTCCTGAGACCCGGCTAAGCCAGACCAATGGGTTGTGGTCGGTGACTAATGAAAATTCCTGTCCGAACAAATAAGGGTTCAACTTTTTAAGGGCCCAAACCAGGGCCAAACACTCCTTCTCCATTGCCGCATAGCTCACTTCCCGGGGTAATAGCTTTCTGCTCAGGTATGCAACAGGGTGTTCTCCTTCATCCTCCCTGACTTGGCTCAGCACAGCCCCCAGTCCAAACATGGAAGCATCTGTGTGGACAAGGAAATGTTTGTTCGGTACTGGGGCAGCCAAGACAGGGGCATTTACAAGTGCTTGCTTGAGGACTAGAAACGCGGCTTCAAAAGCTGGAGACCACAGGACCTGCCTAGGTAAATTATTTTTCGTCAGGTCAGTCAGGGGCTTGGCGATAGCACTATAATCAGGGACAAAACGTTGGTAGTACCCTGCAGTCCCCAAGAAGGCTAATACCTGGGTCTTAAGGCGGGGTGTTGGCCAGTTAGCTACTGCCTCTACCTTGGCTGGCTCTGGTCTCTGGTTCCCACACCCTACTCGTGTCCCAGGTACTACATCTCCGCTATACCTAGATGGCACTTGTCTGGTTTCAAGGTCAGGCCTGCGGCCCGAATCTTGCCCATAACCACCCCTACGTGAGCCAAGTGTTCCTCCCAAGACCCACTGTAGATCGCAATATCATCCAGGTATGCACATGCAAAATCCTGGAAGCCATCGAGGAGCCTATTCACCATACGTTGGAAGGTAGCCGGGGCATTTTTCATCCCGAATGGCATGACCTTAGACTGGTACAGGCCAAACGGGACAACAAATGCCGACTTGGGGATAGCATCCTCGGCCAGGGGAATCTGCCAATAGCCCTTACACAGATCTATTGTAGTTAAATAATGTCCCCTGGCTATGCGATCTAGCAGTTCGTCTACCCTGGGCATCGGGTAGGCATCAGTGGTGGTCTTCTCATTGAGTCGCCTGTAGTCCACGCAGAACTGGGTAGTTCCGTCTTTCTTAGGCACCAGGACTACAGGCGAGGCCCAAGGGCTGTCAGAGTGCTCAATGACTCCTAAATGAGTCATCTCCTGTATCTCCTTCCACATTCCTTCTCGGACTGCTTCAGGGATATGGTAGGGGGGCTGTCGAAGGGGTGCTTGTCCAGGGGTCTCTACCTTATGCACAGCCAGGGTTGTGTAGCCCGGTCTTTGGAAGAAAGTTGCCTGTCTCTCCCACAGAAGCCACTTAGCCTGTTCCTTCTTTATGAGGCTTAACCGGTCCCCTAGCTGTACAAGGCTAATGAGGTCAGTCTGGGGGTCTCTCTCTAGTAAGTCAGGGAGGGGTAAGCTTTCTGAGTCGTCCGCAGCAGGGGCACATACTGCAGCAACATCCTCCTGCCATCCTTGATACTCCTTCAGCATGTTCACATGAAAGGTTCGCTGGATTCTTTCATCTGCACAGCTGGCAATAACATAGGTAGTATCATATACCTGGGCTACTACTTTATACGGGCCCTGCCGAGATGCCTGCATCTTGTAGGTCTTCACTCTTCACAGGCTTGAGCACTAAGACCTTCTGACCAACCTGGAAGATACGCTGTTGGCCCCCCGATCGTACCATCTCTTCTGTCTCCCCTGGGCTGCCTGTAGATTCTCCCTTACCATTAGAGACAGTTGCTCCATGCGGTCCCTGAGTTCCAGAACATAGGGCACTATGGGGGTCCCCTCCTGCTCTGTCTCTCCCTCCCAGTATCCTCTAATGAGATCGAGGGGTCCGCGGACCCTTCTCCCATAGAGTAACTCGAAGGGAGAGAACCCAGTAGATTCCTGGGGTACCTCCCTGTACGCAAATAACAGGTGCGGCAGGAATCTCTCCCAGTCTCTGCAAGCGTCCTAAAAGGTCCTCAGCATTTGCTTGAGGGTCCCATTAAAGCGCTCGCAGAAACCGTTAGTCTGGGGGTGGTAAGGTGAGCTCAGCAAGGGCTTCCACAACTGCTGGGTGAGCACAGCGGTAAACTGGGTTCCCTGGTCAGAGAGAATCTTCTTAGGGAACCCCACTCTAGTAAATATCTTAACCAGGGTATCATCTACTATCTCTGCTTCAATGTTGGCTACTGCCTCTGGGTAACGGGTGGCGTAGTCTACCACAGTGAGAATATACTTCTTCCCGGATGGACTAGGCCTGGCCAAGGGACCCACATTGTCAACGGCTATGCGGTAAAAGGGCTTCCCAATAATAGGCATGGACATAAGTCTGGCCTTAGGGTGGTCCCCCCGCTTACCTACCCGTTGACATGTGTCACACGTTTTGCAGTATTGTCGCACATCCTGGTTAAAATTGGGCCAGAAGAAATTCTGTGTAATCCTATGGGCTGTGCGACGGGACCCTAGATGTCCTGCTAGTGGTACATCATGCCCGATTCGCAGAATCTCCATCTGGTATTTCCTAGGCACCACCAGCTGTCGTTTCTGCGAAGGGGCTTTACTTCTCGGGATAGCTTAGGGATCCTATACAGTCTATCCCCCACCCATTCATAAAGCTCCCCATCTATTCCCCTTTCCTAAGTATCTGCCTTAGCCCTATAGTTGTGTAAGGTCGGGTCTTCCCGGGTTTTCCTCCCGAATGCCTCTAGGCGAATCCGAGCCTAGTGGAGCCTGATCTAAGACACATGTCGGGGGAGATAGTCTTACCCGAGTCTCAGCAGCAGGCAAGCTGGTTCCAGCAGCACGGGTCTGGGCATGGGTATTCACTGGGTTGGCTTCAGCGGGGTCCATCGGGGCGCAAACAGAAACGAGGGGGGCCAATCATTCCCCAGTAGTACATCCGCTGGCAAATCCTTCATCACCCCCACATTCACGTGTCCCAAACCAACCCCCCAATCCAGGTAAACACGTGCAACGGGTAGCCGGAAAATGATGGTTCCCGTCACCCTTACGACTACAGTGTCTCCGGTGTGTTGGCTCTCTGGGAAGAGGTTCTTCTGTAGTAGGGTCATGGTGGCGCCAGTATCACGTAGGCCATTGGCTACCTTTCCATTAACCCGTACAGTCTGCCTAAGTTGTTGCCTGTTGTCCTGGTTAGCTGCTTGTACTGGATCAGCCTCGTGCAGGACGCCCCAATGTTCTTCCTCCTCAACGCAGTGGGCCGCAGGCATGGATGTGTGGGGGTTCCCCCCTGCTGGCTTTCTCCAAGACTGGGACTGCCTGGCTGGATTCAACGGACAGTCTGGCTTTTTGTGCCCTAGCTGTTTACACTCGAAACACCTGATGGGTTGTGAGTAGTCCTGGGAGTTGAACCTGGGCTGCTGAGAATAAGTGGCTGCTGGAGGTGGTGCTGTAGGGCGGTATGACTGTGGTTGGTAGGCGGCAGCTGGAGGGGGTGCCGCGGATCGATAATCCACCCGAGCTATTGTCTTGACCACAGGGTTATCCAGTTTGTGGGCTTCTGTGAATTCGTCCGCCAGGCGAGCTGCTTCAGGCAAGGTGAAAGGTTTTCGATTCCCGGACCCACTCTCTGACTTCCGGGGACAGGTTGTCAAAGAAGTGCTCCAGCAGAAACAGCTGCAGCACCTCTTCCCCGGATACTGCTTCGCATCCAGCGACCCAGTGGGATTCGGTGCGGTGTAGGCGGCATGCCCACTCTGTATATGAGTCTCCAGTCTGCTTGCTAGTCTCTCGGAACTGCCTCCGGTATGCCTCCAGTGTGACGGCATACCTGGCCAAAAGTGCTTCTTTTACCAGCCCATAGTTCATAATGTCCGCATCTGGGATGGCCCTGAATGCTTCACTGGCCCGGCCGGACAATTTCCCAGACAAAATGGTAACCCATTCCTCTGTGGCCACACGGTGTAGGGCACATTGCCATTCGAAATCGGCAAGCTGCCCATCAATTTCCCCTTTAGTTTCGATAAAATGTTTAAAAGCAGCAAAATGTACCTTTCTCCTTTCAGTTGGTGCTGCTGTGACTTCTGCTGCTGCAGTACCTTTTTTCTGTAGCCAATTTGCCTCCACAGCCGCTAAAACTCGGTCTATGATCTCCGCTGTAAGGTTAGGACCATAATGTGCCAGTCTTATGTTAACAGCCCAGCCTTTTGGTTATGTTGGGTCTTTTGGCTCTATCCATTTCGACTAGTTCTGCGATAATGTCCCTCTTCTTACGGTTGTTGGCCGGTCAGCCCCGGTTCCCCAGTAAGTCCTTGAGGGTAGAGCGCTTTAGCCGTTAATACTGTGCTTCCATTGGCTTGTGTCCTCTTGTAGCTGTTCTTCAGGGCTGCGGGAATCATCCTGCTGCTTGCCACCAATTGTAACAGCACCCCGAGTATGAAAGGGGTTAAAGCCGTTTAGGACATTCCATTCCCGAACACAAAGGCAGCTACCGAACACTCCAATCAGTCGAACAAGAAATCCATATGAATAATTTTCCCCCAAGTATGAGACGAGGCTCTGTATTGAGGGTCAAGCAGGAATCAGACCGTTTATTATAACCAGAATACAGTCTTATATACAGTAAAAGAGGAGGTTCCTACATCCTGCTCATATTACTCTAGCAATACACAGACACATAAATGAACATGAGCTAATTAACTAATCCCTTATGCAGCCAATGTGACTCCCTAACTACAATACACATTATCATACATATCAACACAGAACTTCTTCATACAATTGCAGGGTTAATTAGCACAGACGACAATGGGTGAAAGAGAAGCCATACTAGACTAATTTACATTATAACAGACAACAGACAGACAGGTGGCTGGAGATGACATCAGCACCTCCTAACAGTATGTGTCCTAACAGTATGAATCAGTCAGTCTTTATAATATGACATATACAGGGTTCCCAGAGTCTGTGTGTCTTGGGGGGACATGGACCTGAATCCAATCATATTCTCAGGGTTCATTATTTTCTTGGTCACCCTGCGCCCAAAAGTGACTCCCGTCACATCTTTCTATTGTATTGTTTTTTAATTCTAGTCTATTCTTTTCTATTTTATTCAATTTGAAATTCAAATTTCAGAAGATAGTTATATTCTTTCTATTTTGTTCTGTTTTAGTCTATTCTATCTCTTTTTTTTTTCCTCTTCTATTTTATTTTCTTTAGAAATTCAAAAACGATTTGATTAGAAAACTATTTGAATTTCGTCCTGAAAATAGTTACTATTGTAAATTCAGATACATCCTAATTTCCGACTAATTTAATATTTGTTCAAATTTCAATTCGGAATAAAAGGAACTGCACATGTCTAATGACCAGCTCTACTGTGTGAGAGAAAGCATTACAATCAATGTTTCCACTGCTTAACATTTGGGAATAAATACAGAGGCCATACAGATTTACTTTATGCCTGTCCAGTAGGGATGAGCTCGGTGTTCGATCGTTCGATGAAGATCGATTGATTTGGGCCGTTCGCGCCTAATTCGAGTGACGCGAACGGCCCACAATGCACTACGCCATCGCAGTGTCATCCAGGCGCTGTGATTGGCCAAGCATGCACTGTGACCCCGCATGCTTGGCCAATCACAGCGCCGGCAGCGAGGAGAGCAATGATTGGCCACAGGCAGGATGCCTGTGGCCAATTATTGCTGAGGGTGTTTAGTACACGCCCCACACTATAAAAGGCCGCCAGCACGGCGGCCTAGTGTAGTGTGTTCCGGAGCAGGGAAAGAGAAGCATAGGCAGGGACAGTGACATTTTTTTTTCTTGCTTAACCTGGATTCCTTTAGTTTAGGGAAAGAGAAGGATAGGTAGGGAGAGTGTCAGTGTGTTTTACTGTGCTAATCCTTGTTTCTAGGGACAGGGAAGGACAGTGAGGGAAATTCTCCTTGTGCTATACTGTGCTAAAGCATTGATCATCAACCATCTTTAAAAAATCATTTTTTCTAGGGACAGAAAACTATAGGTAGGGAGAGTGTCAGTGTGTTTTACTGTGCTAATCCTTGTTTCTAGGGACAGGGAAGGACAGTGAGGGAAATTCTCCTTGTGCTATAGTGTGGTAAAGCATTAATCATCAACCATCTTTAAAAAAACATTTTTTCTAGGGACAGAAAACTATAGGTAGGGAGAGTGTCAGTGTGTTTTACTGTGCTAATCCTTGTTTCTAGGGACAGGGAAGGACAGTGAGGGAAATTCTCCTTGTGCTATAGTGTGCTAAAGCATTGATCATCAACCATCTTTAAAAAAACATTTTTTCTAGGGACAGAAAACTATAGGTAGGGAGAGTGTCAGTGTGTTTTACTGTGCTAATCCTTGTTTCTAGGGACAGGGAAGGACAGTGAGGGAAATTCTCCTTGTGCTATAGTGTGCTAAAGCATTGATCATCAACCATCTTTAAAAAAACATTTTTTCTAGGGACAGAAAACTATAGGTAGGGAGAGTGTCAGTGTGTTTTACTGTGCTAATCCTTGTTTCTAGGGACAGGGAAGGACAGTGAGGGAAATTCTCCTTGTGCTATACTGTGCTAAAGCATTGATCATCAACCATCTTTAAAAAAACATTTTTTCTAGGGACAGAAAACTATAGGTAGGGAGAGTGTCAGTTTCTTTCACTGTGCTAATCCTTGTTTCGAGGGACAGGGAAGGACAGTGAGGGAAATTCTCCTTGTGCTATACTGTGCTAAAGCATTGATCATCAATCATCTTTAAAAAAACATTTTTTCTAGGGACAGAAAACTATAGGTAGGGAGAGTGTCAGTTTCTTTCACTGTGCTAATCCTTGTTTCTAGGGACAGGGAAGGACAGTGAGGGAAATTCTCCTTGTGCTATACTGTGCTAAAGCATTGATCATCAACCATCTTTAAAAAAACATTTTTTCTAGGGACAGAAAACTATAGGTAGGGAGAGTGTCAGTTTCTTTCACTGTGCTAATCCTTGTTTCTAGGGACAGGGAAGGACAGTGAGGGAAATTCTCCTTGTGCTATACTGTGCTAAAGCATTGATCATCAACCATCTTTAAAAAAAAACATTTTTTCTAGGGACAGAAAACTATAGGTAGGGAGAGTGTCAGTTTCTTTCACTGTGCTAATCCTTGTTTCTAGGGACAGGGAAGGACAGTGAGGGAAATTCTCCTTGTGCTATAGTGTGCTAAAGCATTGATCATCAACCATCTTTAAAAAAACATTTTTTCTAGGGACAGAAAACTAAAGGTAGGGAGAGTGTCAGTTTCTTTCACTGTGCTAATCCTTGTTTCTAGGACAGGGAAGGACAGTGAGGGAAATTCTCCTTGTGCTATACTGTGCTAAAGCATTGATCATCAACCATCTTTAAAAAAACATTTTTTCTAGGGACAGAAAACTATAGGTAGGGAGAGTGTCAGTTTCTTTCACTGTGCTAATCCTTGTTTCTAGGGACAGGGAAGGACAGTGAGGGAAATTCTCCTTGTGCTATAGTGTGCTAAAGCATTGATCATCAACCATCTTTAAAAAAACATTTTTTCTAGGGACAGAAAACTATAGGTAGGGAGAGTGTCAGTGTGTTTTACTGTGCTAATCCTTGTTTCTAGGGACAGGGAAGGACAGTGAGGGAAATTCTCCTTGTGCTATAGTGTGCTAAAGCATTGATCATCAACCATCTTTAAAAAAACATTTTTTCTAGGGACAGAAAACTATAGGTAGGGAGAGTGTCAGTTTCTTTCACTGTGCTAATCCTTGTTTCTAGGGACAGGGAAGGACAGTGAGGGAAATTCTCCGTGTGCTATACTGTGCTAAAGCATTGATCATCAACCATCTTTAAAAAAACATTTTTTCTAGGGACAGAAAACTATAGGTAGGGAGAGTGTCAGTTTCTTTCACTGTGCTAATCATTGTTTCTAGGGACAGGGAAGGACAGTGAGGGAAATTCTCCTTGTGCTATACTGTGCTAAAGCATTGATCATCAACCATCTTTAAAAAAACATTTTTTCTAGGGACAGAAAACTATAGGTAGGGAGAGTGTCAGTTTCTTTCACTGTGCTAATCCTTGTTTCTAGGGACAGGGAAGGACAGTGAGGGAAATTCTCCTTGTGCTATAGTGTGCTAAAGCATTGATCATCAACCATCTTTAAAAAAACATTTTTTCTAGGGACAGAAAACTATAGGTAGGGAGAGTGTCAGTGTGTTTTACTGTGCTAATCCTTGTTTCTAGGGACAGGGAAGGACAGTGAGGGAAATTCTCCTTGTGCTATAGTGTGCTAAAGCATTGATCATCAACCATCTTTAAAAAAACATTTTTTCTAGGGACAGAAAACTATAGGTAGGGAGAGTGTCAGTTTCTTTCACTGTGCTAATCCTTGTTTCTAGGGACAGGGAAGGACAGTGAGGGAAATTCTCCTTGTGCTATACTGTGCTAAAGCATTGATCATCAACCATCTTTAAAAAAACATTTTTTCTAGGGACAGAAAACTATAGGTAGGGAGAGTGTCAGTTTCTTTCACTGTGCTAATCCTTGTTTCTAGGGACAGGGAAGGACAGTGAGGGAAATTCTCCTTGTGCTATACTGTGCTAAAGCATTGATCATCAACCATCTTTAAAAAAACATTTTTTCTAGGGACAGAAAACTAAAGGTAGGGAGAGTGTCAGTTTCTTTCACTGTGCTAATCCTTGTTTCTAGGGACAGGGAAGGACAGTGAGGGAAATTCTCCTTGTGCTATACTGTGCTAAAGCATTGATCATCAACCATCTTTAAAAAAACATTTTTTCTAGGGACAGAAAACTATAGGTAGGGAGAGTGTCAGTGTGTTTTACTGTGCTAATCCTTGTTTCTAGGGACAGGGAAGGACAGTGAGGGAAATTCTCCTTGTGCTATAGTGTGCTAAAGCATTGATCATCAACCATCTTTAAAAAAACATTTTTTCTAGGGACAGAAAACTATAGGTAGGGAGAGTGTCAGTGTGTTTCACTGTGCTAATCCTTGTTTCTAGGGACAGGGAAGGACAGTGAGGGAAATTCTCCTTGTGCTATACTGTGCTAAAGCATTGATCATCAACCATCTTTAAAAAAACATTTTTTCTAGGGACAGAAAACTATAGGTAGGGAGAGTGTCAGTTTCTTTCACTGTGCTAATCCTTGTTTCTAGGGACAGGGAAGGACAGTGAGGGAAATTCTCCTTGTGCTATAGTGTGCTAAAGCATTGATCATCAACCATCTTTAAAAAAACATTTTTTCTAGGGACAGAAAACTATAGGTAGGGAGAGTGTCAGTGTGTTTTACTGTGCTAATCCTTGTTTCTAGGGACAGGGAAGGACAGTGAGGGAAATTCTCCTTGTGCTATAGTGTGCTAAAGCATTGATCATCAACCATCTTTAAAAAAACATTTTTTCTAGGGACAGAAAACTATAGGTAGGGAGAGTGTCAGTTTCTTTCACTGTGCTAATCCTTGTTTCTAGGGACAGGGAAGGACAGTGAGGGAAATTCTCCTTGTACTATAGTGTGCTAAAGCATTGATCATCAACCATCTTTAAAAAAAAAAAATTTCTAGGGACAGAAAACTATAGGTAGGGAGAGTGTCAGTTTCTTTCACTGTGCTAATCCTTGTTTCTAGGGACAGGGAAGGACAGTGAGGGAAATTCTCCTTGTGCTATACTGTGCTAAAGCATTCCTCATCAACTATCTTTGAAATCCTTGTTTTTTGGACAGTCAGGGAAATTGTCGTTGTGCTATTCTGTGCGAAAGCAATCATCCTCAACCATATTTAGAAATCCTTAAGTAAAGGGACAGAGAAGGACACCTGAAGGTAGCCCTTATTGCTTTTTTCCCATCTCCCTGCAGGCCATCTATTAGAATGTCTGGAAGGCAAACAAGGAGAGGCAGACAGTCAGGAGGCAATAAAAGAGGGCAAGCAGGCTCTGTGTCTGGGGGCAACAGTGCTGGTCGTGGACGCGGTGCATTGTCATCAGCACATGACCATGGGACACGCTTGTCCTTCTTTTCGGCAGCTGGACATGTTGAGCCACATCATGCCGAAGACTTGGTAGAGTGGATGACCAAGCCCTCCTCCTCCTCCTCATACTCTCTCACCCAGGCTCAGGGTACTGGCAAAGCAGCTGCCAAAGCGTCCTCTTCCCTGGTATCAATGTCAGACTCATCATCAGTCACTCCTTCCCTAGACCCACCATGTCCTCCTCCTGAGGAGTCCCCCGAACTGTTTGAGCACAGTGTTGGGTACATACTCCAGGAGGATGCCCAGCGTTTCGAAGGGTCTGATGATGAAACCCAGCTACAGGAAGGCAGTAGCGTGAGAGCAGACAGAGGGGATGCTCAAGAAGGACACCAATCTGGCAGTCATGTTCCAGCAGCTGCAGCATACTGCCAGATTGGCTCCAGTGATGAGGAGGGAGGGGATGATGAGGTCACTGACTCCACGTGGGTGCCTAATAGGAGAGAGGAGGAGGAGGAGGATGAGGAGGAGGCACATCTCCAACGAGGCAGGAGGCCCTTTGGTGGCCAGCGTAAGGGCAGTACACCGACGGAATCACACCGCAGAGCTCCGCCTGTGCAGGGCGCTGCCTCTGCCCGTCATTCAAAAAGTTCTTTGGTGTGGGCCTTTTTTGAGGCTAGTGCATCAGATCGCACAGCTGCTGTTTGCAACATATGTCTCAAGCGTATATCGCGTGGCCAAAACATCAGCCGCTTGGGTACCACATGCCTGACCAGACATATGTTGACCTGCCATGCAGCTCGTTGGCAAGCCTACCTCAAAGACCCACACCAAAGAACAAAGCGGACCTCTCCTTGCACCGCATCAGCTGGGATCTCCAACCCCACTATAACTTCAGTCCTCTCTGAAACATGCACTGAGAGGAATGAAGGTGTAGAATTAGGTGTGTCACAGCCAAGTACTTGCGGCCACTCTGCTAGCAGTACACCGATGTCCGATTCTAGCAGGCAAATTTCCCTGCCCCAGCTGCTGGACCATCGAAAGAAGTTCACTCCCAGCCATCCACATGCCCAGCGGTTGAATGCTAGCTTGGCTAAATTGCTAGCGCTTCAACTGCTGCCTTTTCAGTTGGTAGACTCGGCCCCCTTCCGTGAGTTTGTGCAATGTGCGGTTCCTCAGTGGCAGGTTCCCAAACGCCACTTTTTCTCACGGAAGGCTATTCCGGCTCTCTACCGGCATGTGGAAGGCAATGTCTTGGCCTCGCTGGACAGGGCGGTCAGCGGTAAGGTGCATATTACCGCTGACTCATGGTCCAGCAGGCATGGACAGGGACGTTACCTTTCTTTCACGGCCCATTGGGTCACTCTTTTGGCAGCTGGGAAGGATGCAGGACAAGGTGCAGTAGTGTTGGAGGTTGTTCCACCGCCATGCCTCCAAAATGCTACTACTGGTTGTGACACACCTCTCTCCTCCACCCCCTCCTCTTCTTCTTCCTCCATGGCCTCTTCCTGTGCTTTGTCCTCTGAACCAGCGGTGCCCTGTAGCCGTTCAAGGGGCTACGCAAGTACGCAGGCAAAAAGATGCCATGCCGTGCTTGCGCTGGTGTGTTTGGGGGACAGAAGCCACACTGGGGCAGAGGTCCTGTCTGCTCTGCAGGGCCAGGCCGAGAGGTGGTTGACGCCACGCCAGCTTAAGCCAGGAATGGTGGTTTGCGACAATGGCACCAACCTCCTCTCCGCCCTCCGACAGGGACAACTGACCCATGTGCCCTGTGTGGCTCACGTCCTTAACCTGGTGGTGCAGCGGTTCTTGGGCAGGTACCCGGGCTTACAGGATGTCCTGAGGCAGGCCAGGAAAGTCTGTGTGCATTTCCGCAGATCTTATAATGCCAGTGCTCGCCTGGCTGAGCTGCAAAAGGAGTTGAACCTGCCCAAGAACCGCCTTATATGTGACATGCCCACCAGGTGGAACTCAACGTTGGCCATGCTGCAGCGGCTGCACACGCAGCAGAGGGCCATCAATGAGTACCTGTGCGACTACGGCACCAGGACAGGGTCAGGGGAGCTTGGTTTTTTTTCTCCACGCCAGTGGGGCATGATCAGGGATGCATGCACTGTCCTGGCACCATTTGAGGAGGCCACGAGGATGGTGAGCAGTGACAGTGCATGCATCAGTGACACTGTACCTCTTGTCCACCTGTTGGAGCACACGCTGCGTGGAATAATGGACAGGGCACTTGAGGCAGAACAGAGGCAGGAAGAGGAGGACTTCCTTGCCTCTCAAGGCCCCCTTTACCCAGACAGTGTTCCTTCTGTCCCACCCATCGCACAGGAAGAGGAGGAGGAGGAGGAGGAGGAGGAGGAGGATTGTGTCAGCATGGAGGTGGAGGCTGGCACTCAGCATCATCAGCAGCAGTCTTTTAGGGATGATTTACAGTCCCAAGAAACCAGTGGACTTGTACGTGGCTGGGAGGAGGTGGCTGCGGATCATGTCGTCCTTAGTGACCCAGAGGACTCCGGACCGAATGCCTCAGCAAACCTACGCTGCATGGCCTCCCTGATCCTGCAAAGTCTGCGGAAGGATCCTCGTATTCTTCGGATCAAGGAGAGGGACCATTACTGGCTGGCCACTCTCCTTGATCCACGGTACAAGGGTAAGGTTGCGGACCTTATGTTACCGTCGCAGAGGGAGCAGAGGATGAGACAACTCCGGGAGGCCTTGCAGAAAGGTCTGTGCAACGCGTTCCCAGAGACTGGGAGGTTACAAACTCCTGGTCCTGGACAACGAGTTGCTGAGGCTTCGGCCAGTCAAAGAAGGAGCGGTGGGGAAGGTGGCCGTCTGACCGATGCGTTCAGACAATTCTTTAGTCCGCAGCCCCAAAGTATGATCGGTTCCAGCAACCATCGCCAGCGTCTGATAAACATGGTGCAGGAATATCTAGGGGCAAGGTCAGACTTGGACACCTTCCCCACCGAAAATCCTCTGGCTTACTGGGTCTTGAGGATGGATCACTGGCCAGAGCTTGCACAGTATGCAATTGAGCTACTGGCCTGTCCTGCATCCAGCGTTCTTTCGGAACGCACATTCAGTGCTGCTGGAGGATTTGTCACGGATCACAGGGTGCGCCTGTCCACCGACTCGGTTGATCGACTGACTTTCATCAAGATGAACCAGTCTTGGATCACCACCAGCTACCACACACCTGATGCTGATATAACAGACTAATTGATTTTAACATGTCACATCCCTTCAAGACTGATGCTGATGCTGAGTGCCTGCGCTGTTATGTTGACTGGCTATCCTCCTCCTCCGAGTCCTCAATGATACGATTGATGATGATAGCTTGGAAGATCATTTTTGTTTATGGGTGCCGCCACCAGTGGCTAAGGCCCAATTTTTCAGCCCCTGTTTAACAGGGGCGTGTAATTACAATTTTTGAAGCAATACTTTGCAACAGGGCTCATTGCTGTGCTCCAAGTACAGTACCTGTGAGGGGTTGGAGTGTTGTGCCACCAGTGCCTAAGGCCCAATTTTTCAGCCCCTGTTTAACAGGGGCGTGTCATTACAATTTTTGAAGCAATACTTTGCAACAGGGCTCATTGCTGTGCTCCAAGTACAGTATCTGTGAGGGGTTGGAGTGTTGTGCCACCAGTGCCTAAGGCCCAATTTTTCAGCCCCTGTTTAACAGGGGCGTGTCATTACAATTTTTGAAGCAATACTTTGCAACAGGGCTCATTGCTGTGCTCCAAGTACAGTATCTGTGAGGGGTTGTAGTGTTGTGCCACCAGTGCCTAAGGCCCAATTTTTCAGCCCCTGTTCAACAGGGGCATGTAATTACAATTCTTGATCTAATAATTCACAGCAGGGCCCATTCCTGCACCCACCAAGAGTAACTCTGAGGGCTTACAGTGTTGTGGCAACGCCACCACCACCACCACCACCACCACCACGAAAGGCCCAATTTTTCAGCCCCTGTTCAAAAGGGGCATGTAATTACAATTCTTGATCTAATAATTCACAGCAGGGCCCATTGCTGCACCCACCAAGAGTAACTGTCAGGGCTTACAGTGTTGTGGCACCAGCACCACCATCAAAGGCCCAATTTTTACTACCACTGTTCAACAATTATATGTAATTACAATTCCTGATATAATAGTTGACAGCAGGGCGTTCCAGCACCAACCAAGAGTAACTGTGAGTGCTTACAGTGTTGTGCCAACACCAACAACTAAGGGGCCTATTTCTGCAGAGTATATACGGCAGGTCCCTACTTTCAAACATCCAACTTACAAACGACTCCTACTTGCAAACGCAAGAAGACAACAGGAAGTGAGAGGAAATCTACCCCTTGGAAGGAAAATTCTCTCCTGTAAGAATTAATATGGGAGAAAGGTGTCTCCTCTGTACTGATGCTTTATCACCAATCCTTGTTTCAAGAAAAACACCACATTTCAAAAACAGTTGTCATTGGGACGGAAAGTGAGGTGAAATGTTCTGAACAGGGGCACAGACAGCAAAACAAATGTTACAGGGGTGATAACCCTTACCTATGTTTTCCAAAAAGTTTAAAAATAGATTTTTGGGCTGGAGCTACACTTAAACAATGTACCTGTTCAAAATTACAAACAGATTCTACATAAGAAAAAACCTACAGTCCCTGTCTTGTATGCACCGCCTGTATACGGCTGTTCAGAATATATAGGGCCTTTTTTATTTTATGTGCGGGGTTCCCCTTAATATCCATACAAGACCCAAAGGGGCTGGTAATGGGCTGGGGTAGGGGGGGGGTCATGGGGTAGCTATGCCATTTTTCTTAAAGATTTTCATCCATATTACCGGGACCAGACATTACATTAAAGCCGCAAGCAGTTTTAAATGGCTTTTTTTTCCTTTAGAAGTGTCATTTTGTGCAGGGACAGTTCTAAACACGGGAAACACGTGGCACTTCACAGGCATACTTTAGACACCCCCCAGGTACGATATTTAAAGGAATATTTGACTTTTTTTTTTCACTTTATGCATCATTAAAATGACTGCTCCCGAAAAACGACCGTTTTTAAAACTTCTTTTTGCATTGATACATGTCCCCTGGTGCAGAACCCGGGTTCCCAAACCCTTTTTAGGACAATAACATGCATAATAGTCGTTATAATTAGCACTTTAGAATTCGAACGTTCGCATCCATTGTATTTAATAGGGTTCTAATGTTCGTACGAACTTTCGGTCCGTTCGCGGGTTCTGGTGCGAACCGAACCCGGGGGTGTTCGGCTCATCACTACTGTCCAGTGTCCACCAACATTCAGCTTGTTGCAAATATACACAAAAAAATTGGTATAACATTTAATTCCCAAAGTACTGCTTGTTCAGGCTCCTGTTCGGTGAGAACACTGCATCATACAGTTGTGCTCAAAGGTTTGCATAACCTTGGAGAATTGGTAATCTATGTAATTTTTTTAATGAAAACATGACTGAGCAAGCAAAACTTGTATGGGATTTGTATTCAACTTCAGGTGATAACAGAATGGCACAATCCTAATACAAAACATGGCAACAAGTAAACAAATGAAATGCCTCCTGCTACTGTGTATTGCTCCCTTTAGCATCAACGACAGCGTGCAGTCTTTTGTAATAGTTGTCTATGAGACTCCAAATTCTTGCAGGTGGTAGAGCTGCCCATTTGCCTTGTATGTATTTCCTGGGATTCCTGACGGAAATTGTCAATTGTTGAGCGGTTACGTCTAATACGAAGAAACTGCACAACAGGTATTAATATGATGAGGGGGGGGGGGGGGATGATGGCTTTTAGCCTGAAGCAATGTGTTTGCGGCTGTCTTTTTTTGAAAGGTTTTGGTATCAAATGTATTCTCCTTCAAAGAAATGGATAAATCAAAGAAGGACAAGAATACTAGTATGGCATGAGAAGGTTAGATGGACGTTCCTTTTGTTAGTGTTAAGTTCTTCCATAAATAGGGATAGCTGAACATCAGTCCCATCCCATTAGAACATCGATGTACCTCAGCCACAGAAGACTATGGCCGAGGTACATTGAGGAATGGTACACCATCTCTTCCTCCCATAGCCCCAGATGTAAACATGCGTAAGCTGGGGCCCAGGGGGCTCCCATAGTGGTGCCCCTGAGTTGTTGGTAATTCTTAAAAATGGAGGCTTAGCATGAATTCCAGGGTTTCTAAAATTAACCCAGTGTGTGCTCCCATTTGTGGAAATTTCTTTTCCAGGAAATGTGCAACTCCTTTTAATTCCCATTCATTGATGTATACAGTGATTCAGTGTCAATCCCAACTAGTAAAACCCCAGTGGGTATCGATGCCTTATCAAGTAACCTAAGCACATCCCTGGTATCCTCCACAAATGAAGGGAGATCCCTGACCAATTCTTTGATCAATGCATCAATGAATTTCCCTACTCTTTCCAACGGATCTTTGATGGCAGAAACAATTGGTCTTCCCGGCGGGTCTTCTAGACCCTTGTGTAATGAAACACAGCAAACCCCAAAACACCTAACTAACTATCTAACTAATAAATATATAATATACACAAGTAAAGGAAACAGATAAATAACCAAGGCAGGGACAAGAGAAAAGGGGAACAGAAGACCAGGTACTAGGAGCGGTCAGCAAGTGGGTGCAGGTAACAGGGGAAAGGTCTTAGGGACAGGATACACGAAACGGAGTCCAGGACAAGGCAGGAAACAGATCAGTTTCAGGCAGGGACAAGGCTTGCAGGGGGAATTCTGAAGCCCTGAGCCTTGGTTCAGGGTGGGCTTATATAGTCCAGCAGACCCACATCAGGTGTAACTTGATTGTTGGTTTAGTAATCTTGGCAGGAAGACACCAGCTGGTGGCCACTAGAACTACACTGGTGCATTAGATCATCAATCAGGACATCGGGCACCGGGGACAACAGGCTGGACAGCGACCACTATATCATCAGACTGGACAGCGGGCACTAGATCTTCAGACTGGAAAGTGGAGCACCCGGACATCAGACTGGAAAGTGGGCACCCGGACATCAAGCTGGACAGCGGGCACTGGCACAACAGGCTGGACAGCGGGCACTGGCCCTGGCACAACGGGTTCCACAGCAGGCAGAGGCACTGGCACAACGAGCTCGACAGCAGGCACTGGAACATCGGGCTGGGCAGCGACCACATCAGAATGGACAGCGGGCACCAAATCATTAGGCTGGACAGCAGGCAGTGGCAGAGTATGGTGGCATGGCAGAGTTTGGTGGCAGATCTGTGGCTGCAATTGTCACTGAGCAGCACTGTGGGCACTACACATCCAACCCACAGCGCTGCTGCAAACATTCTCTCCCCTCTCCGCTCACACTGTACGGAGAGGGGAGAGAGGAACCGGACATGACGCCAGTTTGTTTACAAGTGATCACTCCGTCATTTGACGGAGCGATTGTCATGTACCTGGGTGTATTTGAACCGGGATCTTCCTGGTCCCAAAGCTGCAGCCTTACCTGTTGCGCTACTGAGAAGATCTGGACTTTTGGAAATGTCCTCTCAGTGTTAAACATTACCTTGGACTCACTAGCCCCACCTGCTGCCAGCTGTGGACAATTTTCAATCAAAGCAGCCCTTAAAAAGGAAGTGATGCTATCTCTCAGCGCCCGTTTGTGTGGAATAGCTCCCTGGGTGTTGTGACTGCTTTTTGATCCTGATTTTCGTGTTGAACTTCTGCCTGAATTCCTGACTACTCTCCAGCCTGCTGATTTTGTACTTCACTGCCAGCTCGTGTATGACCTTTGCCTGCCTGACCACTCTCTGGATTTCGATCGTGTACCATTTTGCCTGATCTGTTGCCAACCTAATCTGCCTGACTACGTTTTCGCCTGAATCCTCAGCACACAAGTTCCACTTCAGACACTACCTATCACAGGTACCTTACATTACAAACGGGCCACAATGACAGTGGACCCTGCTGAGATTGTTAAGGCGATTTCACGTCAGGGACAATTGATTGGAGCTCATGAACAGCATCTTTCTTCCCTGGACGCCAAGTTAGATGAACTTTGTACTATGCTTAAATCTTGTTTGCCTGCTTCCTCTGCAACGGTCCAGACTCTGGATCCTACTCCTGCTACGATCCAACCCACCTCTTCTGTACCACCCAAACTTCCTATGCCTGACAAATTTGGTGGTGATACTGAGGACTGCAGAGGCTTTTTAAATGTTTGCCGTTTGCATTTCCGCAACAACCCTGGGACCTTTAGCACTTCTTCTGCCAAAGTGACTTTTGTAATTTCCTTGTTAAAGGGGAAGGCCCTGGCCTGGGTCTCTCCTTATCTGGAACGCAATGATCCTGTAATGCAAGACGCTGACAAATTTCTGGCTTCTCTCCAGACTGTATTTGACAAGCCAGATAGAGCTTCTGCAGCTGAGTACTCACTCTTGGACATGCAACAAGGCACCAGGTCTGTGGCACAATATGCTATTGAGTTTCGTACCCTTGCTGCTGAGACTACTTGGGACTCAAGGGCATTACGTGCAGCCTTCCGAAAAGGTCTTGCAGATCGCATCAAAGACGAATTAGTCTATAAGGATTCCCCAGAAGACCTAGAGAAATTCATAGAGCTCTGTGTTCGTCTGGATGTCCGGTATCATGAAAGGTGCCAAGAGAGACTTAGAACTCGCAAGTTTCCTCGGCCAGTCTACCGTTTGGCCCCTAACTTCCAAGCACCACCTCAGCCAGAACCTGAAATCTCAGTTGAACCCCAGACACCTGTGGAACCCATGGATGTAAGCCGTCGCCACCTAACTGAGTCTGAGAAACAAAGGAGGCGTGCATTGGGCCTATGCCTATACTGTGGACTTAAAGGACATTTATTATCTGTCTGCCCTTCCCGTCCAGTAAAAGGCAGGGTCTAACCAGTGTTGGAGGAGCTGGCTTAGACCTTACAGGTATATCCTCCAAGACCAAGATTACCATTCCTGCAATTATCCATTTACCCTCTAAACTTGTCTCCTGTGAGGCTTTTGTGGATTCTGGAGCTGCTGGCATATTCTTGGACTACACTTTTGCTAAAAAAAATAATATCCCATTTGTTCCAAAATCTAGACCCCTGAACATTACCACCGTGAATGGACAACCCTTGGGAGATGGCATTGTAAAATTTGAGACTATAACAATCACCCTTCAGGTAGGCGTACTCCACAAAGAGGAAGTTGTCTTGTCTCTTATTGATTCTCCACTTCTGCCTGTTATCCTTGGTTACCCATGGTTACAACAACATAACCCTTCTTTTGATTGGGAAAATGGAGAACTAACCTCTTGGGGGTCGTTCTGTCATTCAAACTGTTTGTCTCAACCCAAAAGACTTCCTGCTTGTATGTTGGCTTCCGTGGCCGTCCCACCTACCTTGCCTCATGAATACCATGCGTTTGCAGACGTATTTTGCAAGCAAAAGGCAGAGGTTTTACCTCCACATCGTTCTTTTGACTGTGCAATTAAATTGATTCCTGGAGCACCTCTTCCCAAAGGAAGGACCTATCCCCTGTCTTTGCCTGAACAAAAATCCATGGAGGAATACGTAAAAGACAACTTGGAAAGAGGTTTTATCCGACCCTCTTCTTCTCCAGTAGGGGCAGGTTTTTTCTTTGTTGAAAAAAAAGATGGGGGTCTTCGACCATGCATAGACTATCGAGGGTTAAATCAAATCACTGTAAAAGACTCCTACCCTTTGCCTCTCATTCTTGAACTGTTTGATGTACTTAAGGGGGCTGTTATCTTCTCCAAGCTAGACCTACGAGGGGCTTATAATCTAATTCGAATTAAAGACGGGGACGAGTGGAAGACAGCATTCAACACTCGTAATGGACATTTTGAATATCTGGTTATGCCATTTGGGTTGTGTAACGCCCCTGCTGTCTTCCAACGTTTCATGAATGAAATTTTTCATGATTTCAGCAACAGTTTTGTGATCATCTACTTGGACGACATTTTAATCTTTTCCAAGACTCATCTAGAGCACATCTCGCATGTAAAGCAGGTATTGCAACGACTGAGAGAAAACCATCTTTACGCGAAGATTGAGAAATACAGTTTCCATCAAAGCCGTATTCCTTTCCTTGGATACATTATAAGTGCTGCCGGTTTCCAAATGGACCCTCAAAAACTTTCCGCTGTTTTGCAATGGCCCCAACCGACCACTTTAAGAGGGCTCCAAAGCTTTCTAGGGTTCGCAAATTACTACAGACGCTTCATCAAAGGTTTTGCCTCCATTGCGGCCCCCCTTACTGCTATGACTAAGAAAGGTACAAATTGCAAGGTATGGTCCTCAGAAGCAGAATCGGCTTTCCAGCAATTAAAAGACATGTTCAGCAAAGCTCCAATTCTTCAGCATCCAAATCCCGATCTCCAGTACATAGTTGAGGTTGATGCCTCTGAGGTAGGAGCAGGTGCCGTGCTCTCCCAGAGACAGCCTAAGTCTGGTAGAATCCATCCAGTAGCATTTTTTTCTAGAAAGTTTTCTCCAGTGGAGATGAATTACGATGTTGGGAATCGAGAACTACTGGCCATCAAATTGGCATTGTCTGAATGGCGACATCTTCTGGAAGGGGCTCCCAAACCTTTTTCTATCCTCACTGACCATAAAAACCTACTGTACCTTCAGACTGCAAGACGTTTGAACTCACGTCAGGCTCGATGGGCTCTGTTTTTCTCCCGTTTTAATTTTGTTCTTTCTTATGTTCCTGGGCATAAAAACAAGAAAGCCGATGCTCTTTCCAGACAGTTTGCTACCTCTGAAGAAGACCAACCTACCGAGCAGTATATAATCCCACCTCACAAAATTGTCGCACAGATCTCTACGGCTCTTTCCCAACAGTTACAAGAAACCCAGAATTGTGTTCCCCAAGACGTGAAGATACCACCAGGTCGCCTGTTCGTAGCCCCTAGCCTCAGAAAACCTGTACTCCTCTGGGCACATGATGGTGTTTTATCTGGTCATCCTGGTGTCACCATCACTCTTAAGACCTTGCAGCGTCATGTCTGGTGGCCTCATATGAAAAGGGATGTTACTGACTATGTGGCTGCCTGCCCAACTTGTGCTGCTAATAAAGTACCCCGTACATTGCCTACTGGACTGTTACAACCACTTTCAGCACCTCGTCAGCCTTGGACCCATTTGACTATGGACTTCATTACAGACTTACCCAAGTCCGAGGGCATGACTGCTATATGGGTCATAGTGGATCGCTTTTCAAAAATGTCTCATTTTGTGCCGCTCCCGGGATTACCTACAGCGGAAGCACTGTCTACTCTCTTCCTTTCCCATATTGTGAGATATCATGGCATACCTACCAATGTCGTCTCAGACCGCGGATCCCAGTTTGTTTCCCGATTCTGGAGAGCGTTCTGCAAGAAACTGGGAGTAACGCTTTCACTCTCTACCTCACATCACCCTCAAACAGATGGTCAAACCGAACGCATGAACCAGACCCTAGAAACCTATCTTCGACATTATGTCAATGCCTTACACTCCAACTGGTCTGAGTATTTGCCTTTAGCTGAGTTCGCCATTAATTCCCGTTGGCACAGTGCTCTTCATACCACACCATTCTACGCAGCCCTAGGCTATCACCCTCAGACTTTTCCCCTACTTCAGCCTTCTTCTGGTGTACCAGCAGCAGATCAGCGGGTTAAAAATATTCTGCTACATTGGAAAAAGATTTGCTTATTACTACGGAAGTCAGCAGGCAAGTATGCACTTTTTTCCAACAAACGAAGACGCCATATACCTCCATATGTGGTGGGGGACAGAGTTTGGCTATCAACCAAATATGTGAGACTGAAACAACCTTCTACCAAATTGGGCCCTCGATTCATTGGTCCTTACAGAATTATTGCTCGAGTCGGGCCAGTCTCCTATCGGTTGAAATTACCCTCCCCTCTCCGGATTCATCCTGTGTTCCACGTTTCCCTCCTCAAAAAAGCAATTTTCAATCGCTACTCCAGAACGCAACAGCTACCTCCTCCTGTTCTTGTTGATGGACAAAATGAGTTTGAAGTCTCCAAGATTCTTGATTCTAGAAGACAGGGTCGTGGCCTTCGGTATCTGGTTCATTGGAAGGGATATCCTGTCACAGACCGTTCCTGGGTTCCAGCCAAAGATCTGCATGCCCCTTCTCTTATTCGAGACTTCCATGCCTCCTTTCCCACTAAGCCCCGCTAGGCCCCCGGAGGGGTCCACTGGGGAGGGGGCCCTGTCATGTACCTGGGTGTATTTGAACCGGGATCTTCCTGGTCCCAAAGCTGCAGCCTTACCTGTTGCGCTACTGAGCAGATCTGGACTTTTGGAAATGTCCTCTCAGTGTTAAACATTACCTTGGACTCACTAGCCCCACCTGCTGCCAGCTGTGGACAATTTTCAATCAAAGCAGCCCTTAAAAAGGAAGTGATGCTATCTCTCAGCGCCCGTTTGTGTGGAATAGCTCCCTGGATGTTGTGACTGCTTTTTGATCCTGATTTTCGTGTTGAACTTCTGCCTGAATTCCTGACTACTCTCCAGCCTGCTGATTTTGTACTTCACTGCCAGCTCGTGTATGACCTTTGCCTGCCTGACCACTCTCTGGATTTCGATTGTGTACCATTTTGCCTGATCTGTTGCCAACCTAATCTGCCTGACTATGTTTTCGCCTGAATCCTCAGCACACAAGTTCCACTTCGGACACTACCTATCACAGGTACCTTACAGCGATCACGTGGTAAACGGCCGCTGTCAGTGGCCATTTACCATGATCCGTGGTCAGCGGCCATTTACCGTGATCCGTGGTCACGGATACTCCCGTGTGCGCACCCCAGGGGGGCGTCATTCGGCTATGGCGCGGTCGGTAAGGGGTTAATATCAGCGTGTCCAAAAAAAATAGATTTTTTCTCCCAATTTTCATCAATCCACACAGAACAAAGTGCAAATTGGGGTATTATACGTATTACTGTCCAAAGAGTGACTCTAGTGATGATATTCCTAAACAGAAGAGGGTGACTTCACACGTGCTTCCCCCCCGTGTGAATGCGCTCACCTCCAACAGTGTGAGGTGAGTTTGGTCCACATAAGCAGTTGAACCACTCCTGGGCTCTAAGTGAAACTGGCTCAGCAGGATCCCACAGGAAAATCCAGAGAAGTTGTCCTCAATTTTAAAACAAGAAAGAGGCTGGATAGTGCATTATCGCTAGTTTAAAAAGGTATTTAGAAAACATAACATCAGGGTACTCACACATTTTAGGGGCTTCCATCACACCAAACTATAAAAGCATTAAGCATCAGATTCCTCTCCAAATGACTTCCAAACTTGTATGTGTCAGCAGCTTTTACAAACAAGCATGTATCCAAGCTCCTCCACCGTCCTGTCCCCTCTCCTACATGTGACAACACAGGGCTAATCACGTGTCTTCCTCAGGGGGAAGTCATTTGGAGAGGAATCCTATGCTTAATGCTTTTATAGTTTGGTGTGCTGGAAGCACCTAAAATGTGGGAGTACCCTGATGTTATGTTTTCTAAATACATTTTTAAACTAGCGATAATGCACTATCCAGCCTCTTTCTTGTTTTAAAATTGAGGACAACTTCTCAGAATTTTCCTGTGGGATACTGCTGAGCCAGTTTCACTTAGAGCCCAGGAGTGGTTCAACTGCTTATGTCAGTGGTTCTCAACCTTTCTAGCGGTGTGACCCCTTGATAAAATTTCCCAAGTTGTGGGGACCCCTAACAGTAAAATTATTGTTGTAGCGTGGGTTGTCAGCACCCAAGGCAAGACAAGTAATTTGCGCCCCTAACCCACGGACATTTAGCATTCCCTGAGTCCCTTCCACTTGTACAGTATTAAACCCCTTATGGTACATTTTGGGATGTTCCACTCTTTCTTTCCCTTTTATCTCTCTCTATGCTAATTTCTTGTTCCCCCCCCCATCCCTCTCTCTAGCCGTCTTTCTTGTTCTTTCTCTTATTCTTTCTCTCCCCTTTTCTTTGTTCCTACCACTCTTTTCCTCTCCCTTCCATGTATTCTCTAATATGGGATGGGATGAGTGGCAGTTCTGGCAGGGAGTTGGGATGAGTGGCAGTGCTGACGGGGAGATGGGATGGGTGGCAGTCCTGGCAGGGAGTTGGGATGAGTGGCAGTCCTGCCGGGGATTTGGGATGAGTGGCAGTCCTGGCGGGGAGTTGGGATGAGTGGCAGTGTTGGCGGGGAGTTGGGATGAGTGGCAGTCCTGGTGGGGAGTTGGGAGGGAGTTCTGATCAGCCAAATTAGGTGCTCTTGATCAAGGTCATTTGTTGATCTAAGAACTGTAGTGGGGACTTTTAATGGCAACTCCAATCACAGGTAGTGTAACTCACTGTGTCTCCGACTGTGTGGGGTTTCATAGCAGTGACACCTATGCTGAAATCAGGAGATAGGGTCTCCTCCAGCCCCTCCGACTTCACATTCCTCACCAGTCAGCTGACCTCTAGTCTCTGCCCACCAGCCATGCCATGAACTGAATGGGTGGCTGCGAAAAGGCTGAGTGGGCGGCTGCGGGCTCCAGGAACAGCCCAGCTGAGCAGGTCACAGGCTCCAGGGACAGCCCTGCTGAGCGGCCGCGAAAAGGCTGGGAGAGCAGCGTGGGCTTCAGGAACAGCCCAGGATTTGGTGACCCCTGGCAAATCATCATTTGACCCCCGAGGGGGTCCCGACCCCAAGGTTGAGAACCACTGGCTTATGTGGACCAAACCTAAGTGTGCGGTCACACTGAGGTGAGCGCATTCACACGGGAGGGAGGAAGCACGTGTGTGAAGCCACCCACTTCTGATCAGGAATATCATCCCTAGAGTCACTCTTTGGACAGTAATATGTATAATACCCCAATTTGCACATTTGTCTCTGTGGATTGATGAAATTGGGAGAAAAAATCTATTTTTTTGGGCGGTTGATATTAACCACTTGAGCCCCGGAGGATTTGGCTGCCCAATGACCGGGCCATTTTTTGCGATTCGGCACTGCATCACTTTAACTGACAATTGTCGTCAGAGTCTTCGAGTCCTCGAGTGTGACAGTGATAACCCTAATGAACCAAGGCCTGAGGTGTGCCTTGGCCTAGCTGGACAGTATGCCTGAAAAGTGGGCATACCCTGAATGTAAGAATAAGAATAAGGAAAAATAGAATGAGTATGCATGAATCTGGGGGAACGGGTGGGTGGGAGCCCAGAAAATTATGGCAACCCAGACCCGACAGGGGAGGAGGCTTAAGTAGCCCTCTCAGTCTCCTCCCACAAATACAGGCTGGCCTGCGGCCAGCCTTACACTTGTCGTCAGAGTCTTCGAGTCCTCGAGTGTGACAGTGATAACCCTAATGAACCAAGGCCTGAGGTGTGCCTTGGCCTAGCTGGACAGTATGCCTGAAAAGTGGGCAAAAAGAGACAACTGTAGGTGAAGAAGGGAAGGTAACGAATCAACAGAGAAGTAGCACGCACCCGGACGGCAACAGTATCTGAACTCGGTCCCGTGCAAGAATGGAATAAGCCTGATGCCCGGCACAATCCAGACATGAGAATGACCTGCTAGCAAATGAGAGGATACGTGGGGGAAAGGAAGCAAAGGCTGGCCCGAGGAGCCTCTGCAACCAATGGGCGAGTAGATCGTACTACTCCAACCGGACATCAGAGATGTGCCTCTGGCCTACCCATACTAGGTATGGGGAAGAGAGGGAGAGGGCAAAAATGGACAACTGGCAGGAGTTGTAGGACTGGATACCTGGAGGATGGGTTGCCGGAGTAGGCGGATAAGGCCAAGCGCTACGGCAATGAGCATCATCAAGCATGGAGAAACATGCCAGACACAGAACACTGGTCCCACCTGACTCAATCGGGTCATGCCACCGCCTGTGACCTGACAACCGACTGAATCCTGAACCGAGAAAGGAGGGTCAGACTCCATCCCGGGCAAGAAGTCTCATGGCATGATGCAGACATGCCCAAACAAGAGATCAGAGCCGCTAGCGGAACCCCAAACCCACCCCTGTGGCCGACAAGGGGCCGTGGCTCAGCACACACCCTGAGAAAGACTGTGAAACCCTAGGTGGTGACCAGGGCCTCAGCAACAGAACGACGATTTAAGTAAAATGAAGACTGCTTCCTACCCAAAGGGTGAACCCAGTGATGAATCACATCCGCACCAATCAACTAGCCCTGGCAACGGGCAGGACTGATGGAAGCGAGTGCAAGCAATGTTTGATGAAAGCGAAGATGCCAGCGCAGCCCAACCTGAGAACACAAACCAGAGAATATGACAGACAACCAGACATGAGAACAACAACGAGCCTACCTAAGAAGAGAACATGCAGAAGTGACAAGACCACCGCGCGTACATGAACCTGATGACGGATGACCCCCCCCCACCTTGTGTGAGTGGCGAGTGAGCCCGAGTAACCTGTAGCGCAGAGACAGGCAATTAACTGAACACTCAGGGCTGGTGTACCCACGGACCGTGGTGGGTGATCGTATAGGTGTAATGAATGAACGTGCATCGTATGACGTATGGTATACGGGCGAGAAGATTGTGGTAAACAATCATTAAAAACGAAACCTCAGCCCGTATGGATCTGTAGACGTGACAGATCCCGAAATGTGTGCCCTAACTAACCCAGGTACAAACATGGACGAAGATAAAATGATACATAGTAACCAACAAAGAAGAGAACAGCTACCGGAGTATGCCGTGACTGGACCACAACACCCCTCTGGAACGCTAAGACTGAAACGTTGCAACGGAAATGCTGAGACTGAATGCTGAGGCGGAAATGCTACGACAGAAATCTAGGAGCAGAAATGCAAGGACAGAAATGCTGAAACCGAAACGTTTGAGGCAGAAATGTGAAGACGGAAATGCTGAGACTGCAAGGCTGAGGTAGAAATGGAAAGACGGAAATCCTGGGGGCAGAACGCTAAGACAGGAATGCTGAGGCAGAAACGCAATGCCAGAATCCTGGGGCAGAACGCCGAGCAGAAACGCCATGACAGAAAAACCCAGGGGCAGATAAGCTATGATGGAAATGCTGAGACTGGACGCGGAGACAGAAATACTGGGGCAGAATGCTGAGACTGGACGCGGAGACAGAAATACTGGGGCAGAATGCTGAGACTGGACGCGGAGACAGAAATACTGGGGCAGAATGCTACGACGGACACGCAGCAACAGAAATCCTGGGGCAGAGACGCACTGACAGAAATCCTGGGGCAGAAAACGCAGACAGAAATCCTGGGGCAGAAAACACAGACAGAAATCCTGGGGCAGAAAAACACAGACCGAAATCCTGGGGCAGAAAAACGCAGACAGAAATCCTGGGGCAGAAAAACGCAGACAGAAATCCTGGGGCAGAAAAACGCAGACAGAAATCCTGGGGCAGAAAAACGCAGACAGAAATCCTGGGGCAGAAAACGCAGACAGAAATCCTGGGGCAGAAAACGCAGACAGAAATCCTGGGGCAGAAAACGCAGACAGAAATCCTGGGCCAGGAAACGCAGAGAGAAATCCTGGGGCAGGAAACGCAGACAGAAATCCTGGGGCAGGAAACGCAGAGAGAAATCCTGGGGCAGGAAACGCAGACAGAAATCCTGGGGCAGGAAACGCAGACAGAAATCCTGGGGCAGGAAACGCAGACAGAAATCATGGGGCAGAAAACGCAGACAGAAATCCTGGGGCAGAAAACACAGACAGAAATACTGGGGCAGAAAAACACAGACAGAAATCCTGGGGCAGAAAAACGCAGACAGAAATCCTGGGGCAGAAAAACGCAGACAGAAATCCTGGGGCAGACAAACGCAGACAGAAATCCTGGGGCAGAAAAACGCAGACAGAAATCCTGGGGCAGAAAACGCAGACAGAAATCCTGGGGCAGAAAACGCAGACAGAAATCCTGGGGCAGAAAACGCAGACAGAAATCCTGGGCCAGGAAACGCAGAGAGAAATCCTGGGGCAGGAAACGCAGACAGAAATCCTGGGGCAGGAAACGCAGAGAGAAATCCTGGTGCAGGAAACGCAGACAGAAATCCTGGGGCAGGAAACGCAGACAGAAATCCTGGGGCAGGAAACGCAGACAGAAATCCTGGGGCAGAAAAACGCAGACAGAAATCCTGGGGCAGAAAAACGCAGACAGAAATCCTGGGGCAGAAAAACGCAGACAGAAATCCTGGGGCAGAAAAACGCAGACAGAAATCCTGGGGCAGAAAAACGCAGACAGAAATCCTGGGGCAGAAAAACGCAGACAGAAATCCTGGGGCAGAACACCAGACAGAAATCCTGGGGCAGAACACGCAGACAGAAATCCTGGGGCAGAAAACGCAGAGAGAAATACTGGGACAGAAAACGCAGAGAGAAATCCTGGGGCAGGAAACGCAGACAGTAATCCTGGGGCAGAACACGCAGACAAAAAACCTGGGGCAGAACATGCGGACAGAAATCCTGGGGCAGGAAATGAGGACAGAATCCTAGGGTAGGAAAACGCAGCCAAACTTGGGGCAGAAAAAACGCAGACAGAAATCCTGGTGCAGAAATGCTGAGGCAGAAAACGCAGACAGAAATCCTGGGGCAGAACACGCAGACAGAAATCCAGGGGCAGAACACGCAGACAGAATCCTAGGGTAGAAAAACGCAGCCAAACTTGGGGCAGAAAAAACGCAGACAGAAATCCTGGGGCAGAAATGCTGAGGCAGAAAACGCAGACAGAAATACTTGGGCAGGAACGCTATGACAGGAACGCCGGGGCAGAACGCCTATGACAGGAACGCCGGGGTAGAACGCTGCAACAGGAACGCCGGGGCAGAACGCAATGACAGAAATGCTGGGGCAGAAACGCAATGACAGAAATGCTGGGGCAAAAACGCAATGACAGAAATGCTGGGGCAGAACACAATGACAGAAATGCTGGGGCAGAAACGCAATGACAGAAATGCTGAGGGCAGAAACGTAATGACAGAAATGCTGAGGGCAGAAACGTAATGACAGAAATGCTGGGGCAGAAACGCAAAGACAGAAATGCTGGGGCAGAAACGCAAAGACAGAAATGCTGGGGCAGAAACGCAAAGACAGAAATGCTGGGGCAGAAACGCAAAGACAGAAATGCTGGGGCAGAAACGCAATGGCAGAAAAAGCTGAGGGCAGAAACGCAATGACAGAAAATGCCGGGGCAGAAACGCAATGACAGAAATGCCGGACACCAATGGACGGCCCCCCTCTTGACACCAGCATGGACAGCCCCCCATCCCTTGACACCAGCATGGACAGCCCCCCCTCTCTATACCAGCATGGATGCCCTCCCCCCTCTCAACACCAGCATGGACACCCCCCCCTAAACACCAGCATGGACAACGCCCCCCCCCCTCACATACTCCGAGCCCCGGGAAGGATGAAACAGCCAAGTGGGCGGCCTGACAGGATGCCAGCGTGAGCTCAGAGGAGCCCGGGAAAAAACAGACAGGGTGGAGGAGCGGGCGGCCCTGCAAAAAAATGGCGGCGTGCGCCCGGAGGAGGGAGTGGGTGGAGGGCGGGCGACCTGCATGCGTCCCAACGTGTGGATGGACGGATGAGCGGGCGGGTGACCCCCCCTCCGAAGCCGGCATGAGCCCAACAAGTATGACCCAGTGCGATCCCAGAGGAGTGTGAGGGAGGACGGACGGCCCCCCCCTCTCACTGTGCGAGCCCGGGGGAGTAGGAGGGAGGACGGAGGGGCCCCCTCTCTCGCAGTGTGAGGCAGGACGGAGTGGCCCCCCTCTAAGCCTGAGCCCGGGAGGAGGAGCAGGTAACAAGCGGGCGGCCCTGCAACAGAAGCCGGCGTGCGTCCGACACGAAAGGAGAGTGAAGAGCGGGCATGACACCTGGCGAGGCCCCCCCTAAGGCAGTCCCCCCTTACTAGAATACCGGGATAGCAGGCAGGCAGGCAGCCCCCCCCCGACGATACCCGGCGTGAGCACCGGGAGAGGAACCGCCACGAGACTCCATCGGTCGATCTGCCGTAACCGGAAGTGACGCGGTCCCCAGAAATGACGGCAGGAGGAGGGGCTGGCTGCAGCCCAGAAAATGATGGCAACCCAGACCCGACAGGGGAGGAGGCTTAAGTAGCCCTCTCAGTCTCCTCCCACAAATACAGGCTGGCCTGCGGCCAGCCTTACACTTGCGCGGACGTGTGATGTTGCACCCAAACAAAATTGACGTCCTTTTTTTCTCACAAATGGAGCTTTCTTTTGGTGGTAATTGATCACCTCTGCGGTTTTTATTTTTTGCGCTATAAACAAAAAAAGAGCGACAATTTTGAAAAAAAAGTAATATTTTTAACTTTTTGCTATAATAAATATCCCCCAAAAATATATAAAAAAACAATTTTTTTCCTCAGTTTAGGCCGATACATATTCTTCTACATATTTTTGGTAAATAAGCATATATTGATTGGTTTGTGCAAAAGTTATACAAAATAGGGGATAGTTCTATGGCATTTATATTATTATTTTTTTTTTACTAGTAATGGCGGCGATCTGCGATTTTTATCGTGACTGCGACATTATGGCAGACACATCGGACACTTTTGACGCTATTTTGTGACCATTGTCATTTATACAGCGATTAGTGCTATAAAAATGCACTGATAACTGTGTAAATGACATTGGCAGGGAAGAGGTTAACCACTAGGGGGCTAAGTGTGTCCTAGGGAGTGATTCTAACTGTGTGGGGGCTGGGCTACCAGTGACACAACACTGATCACTGCTCCCGATGACAGGGAGCAGAAGATCAGTGTCCTGTAACAAGGCAGAACAGGAAGATGCCTTGTTTACACAGGCATCCCCCTGTTCTGCAGCCCCGTGACATCGAGTCCGTGGGTCCCATCGGCACGGTCACAGGGCTCGTGGCAGGGGTGCACGCACGCGCCCGCACAGCGCGAAATTTAAAGCGACGTATATATACGTTGCTTTGCGCAGCCGTGCCATTCTGCCGACGTATACAGGTCCTTCTCAAAAAATTAGCATATTGTGATAAAGTTCATTATTTTCTGTAATGTACTGATAAACATTAGACTTTCATATATTTTAGATTCATTACACACAACTGAAGTAGTTCAAGCCTTTTCTTGTTTTAATATTGATGATTTTGGCATACAGCTCATGACAACCCAAAATTCCTATCTCAAAAAATTAGCATATCATGAAAAGGTTCTCTAAACGAGCTATTAACCTAATCATCTGAATCAACTAATTAACTCTAAACACCTGCAAAAGATTCCTGAGGCTTTTAAAAACTCCCAGCCTGGTTCATTACTCAAAACCGCAATCATGGGTAAGACTGCCGACCTGACTGCTGTCCAGAAGGCCATCATTGACACCCTCAAGCAAGAGGGTAAGACACAGAAAGAAATTTCTGAACGAATAGGCTGTTCCCAGAGTGCTGTATCAAGGCACCTCAGTGGGAAGTCTGTGGGAAGGAAAAAGTGTGGCAGAAAACGCTGCACAACGAGAAGAGGTGACCGGACCCTGAAGAAGATTGTGGAGAAGGACCGATTCCAGACCTTGGAGGGAGGACCTGCGGAAGCAGTGGACTGAGTCTGGAGTAGAAACATCCAGAGCCACAGTGAACAGGCGTGTGCAGGAAATGGGCTACAGGTGCCGCATTCCCCAGGTCAAGCCACTTTTGAACCAGAAACAGCGGCAGAAGCGCCTGACCTGGGCTACAGAGAAGCAGCACTGGACTGTTGCTCAGTGGTCCAAAGTACTTTTTTCGGATGAAAGCAAATTTTGCATGTCATTCGGAAATCAAGGTGCCAGAGTCTGGAGGAAGACTGGGGAGAGGGAAATGCCAAAATGCCTGAAGTCCAGTGTCAAGTACCCACAGTCAGTGATGGTCTGGGGTGCCATGTCAGCTGCTGGTGTTGGTCCACTGTGTTTTATCAAGGGCAGGGTCAATGCAGCTAGCTATCAGGAGATTTTGGAGCACTTCAGGCTTCCATCTGCTGAAAAGCTTTATGGAGATGAAGATTTCATTTTTCAGCACGACCTGGCACCTGCTCACAGTGCCAAAACCACTGGTAAATGGTTTACTGACCATGGTATTACTGTGCTCAATTGGCCTGCCAACTCTCCCGACCTGAACCCCATAGAGAATCTGTGGGATATTGGGAAGAGAAAGTTGAGAGACGCAAGACCCAACACTCTGGATGAGCTTAAGGCCGCTATCGAAGCATCCTGGGCCTCCATAACACCTCAGCAGTGCCACAGGCTGGTTGCCTCCATGCCACGCCGCATTGAAGCAGTCATTTCTGCAAAAGGATTCCCGACCAAGTATTGAGTGCATAACTGAACATAATTATTTGAAGGTTGACTTTTTTTGTATTAAAAACACTTTTCTTTTATTGGTCGGATGAAATATGCTAATTTTTTGAGATAGGATTTTTGGGTTTTCATGAGCTGTATGCCAAAATCATCAATATTAAAACAAGAAAAGGCTTGAACTACTTCAGTTGTGTGTAATGAATCTAAAATATATGAAAGTCTAATGTTTATCAGTACATTACAGAAAATAATGAACTTTATCACAATATGCTAATTTTTTGAGAAGGACCTGTATGTTTGTGACATGGTCGGCAAGCGGTTAAGGAATAATACTAAATTTCTTTCACTGTGAGCTTGCTTGCTACACAAAAAAAAAAAAAAGTTTATGTTTGTAGCAGCCTCACCCCCGTCCCCCTTGTAAATAAAACGGCTGGCTTGCTTGTCTAGGGGTATGCGGGAGGAGGATGAGGTTCACTACGGCCCATGTCCTCTAGTATGTAGAGGTGAAAGCCAACACTTATGTTACCTTCGGGTCTGTATTCTGGATGGAGCCTCTGGCCCTCCTGCAGAGGGGAAGTTTGACTGTCAGTAATGGAGCCCCACACCATAAAAAGTCCAACACTCCTTTATTCTTTCTTTCACATGAACAGCATCAGTTGAACTTTTAAAACGAACAGACAGGGTGTGGGTACGAGTAGGCCCAGGCACAGTGAACACTCCTATTCCTTTTTCTTGAGTATAGGCTTGGCGCACGGTCTCTGCCACCGACCGCGAGATTGGTCGCTGCCACCGACCGGGTGAACTGTTGAGGCTCCTGCCACAGGCCTAATAGCAGGTCTCTGCCACCGACCTGAGTTGACTAGATGAACCGCTGCCACCGGTCATAGAACATGAATCACCTTCCCTGATGAATTGGCCCTTGTTCGGGAAGGATATCCATCCGGACGGTCTCCAGAGGTTCAACCGGCACTGGCAATATGCTGCACCAGATCTTCGGTTGAATCCCTCCTCTGGTCCCTTACGCCTCTGGATTCGGGTGCCCAACACCTGGGGCACCCTAGGACAATCCCTCCCTTGCGGGACCCAGTGGAAGGTACTGGGCCCCAGGCCTCCGGTTGAGTACCTCACCCCAGACTGAAGGTGTCTGGGATGGAACACGAACTCCACGTGTACAGGCCAAGGGCGCCTGGACACCGATCATGGACAGCAGCCCTCAGGCTGAAGGTGCCTGGGACTCCGACCTCTTGGTGAAGATGTCCGCCCCCTTTATACCCTCTCCCAGCAAGCACAGCGGGTTCCCCGTCCGCAGTACAGCTGCTGCGAGAGGTCACAAAGGGTGCGGCACTGCAGTAGCGGTTCAACCCCAGCTCAGAATGACAACGCCACCTACTGAGCCACAGGGAACTCAACACCACTGATGTCCTACACGAATAAAACATAGCCCTGCTCTACCAATAGTGCATCTGGGTCATACTACCACCCAGATGCTGCCCCTAAATTGTACATACCCGCTACATGTTCATAGTTACATTTTTTAGCAATATTGATTTTTATTGTTTATGGCACTATCTTTGCATTTGTAATGTTCAGTATCACACAGCGCTGCATTTTTTTGTTTTTTGTATATATGTTTTCACAAATTATGGGATTGTGATCAATGCTTAGCAGCTGTGAATTTGCACTTTGTTTCACAGGAATTGTTATACCACACGTGACACTAGGTTGCAGTCTCAGGTTGCTCTAGAGTAGCTTGCAAGATTTATATATTTTTATATAGTAATGTGGACTATGACACTCCTGGAGGATAACATTAGATAAATACTGAGCAGTCTGTATAAAGGTAAGGACAAAGTGTTCCATTTCCCTTTTTTTTTTTTTTTTTTAACCTTTGCCTTTTCCCTCCAGGTCAGGGCAACCAGTCCATTATTTTTTTGGATGGTTTGAAAAAAAAAAAAAACCTGTGTACGCCCATGTCTGCGATGGCAGTAAATTTTTGCAAACAAAGTTTCATGTTCTGAAACATCGGACATTCCACCACCTGGTACTGCAATTGCTCTGGCACTGTCAGCCAGCCCAACAGTGACACCATAGTTCTGATGGCTGTAGAGATGCACCGTTGAACACCAATACTGGGTGTTTAATATTGCAACTAGGGTTAGGCGAACAGTTCGGCCCGAACACCCTGCAATGCACTGCGCGCTGCACATTCTGCACCCTGATTGGGCAAAGCTTTGCCCAATTAGGCTGCAGTGTAAGCCGGGAAACCGGCTGCAGCGTCCTTAACAACTAATGAGTCATAAGCTGTCAATGCGTGGGGTCCCCCCCAAGTCCATACCAGACCCTTATCCGGGCATGCAGGCCGACAGGTCAGGAAAGGGCGAGCGAGCCCTGAACATGGGGGGGGGGTGGTTTGGGGCAGGGGAGGGCTCTTATACCCCACCCCAAAGCATCTTGTTCGCATGTTGATGGGGACAAGGGTCTCTTCCTGACAACCCTGGGCTGTGGTTGTCGGGGTTTGCGGGCGGGGCTTTTAAGAATCTGAAATCCCCCTTTAACAAGGGGGCCCCCAGATCCCGGCCCCCATTCCCCCAAAAAGTGTACAAAAAAATAAATAAAAGCAGGAGACAAGTTTTTGACAAATCCTTTATTAAAAAAAAACAAAAAAAACAATCCGTTGTCACGCCACCTGCCGCACCGAAAAAAAAAAGTCAAATGCCTCCTCTGCACTTTGACAGTTCTTATATAGATAAGGACGGGGCCACCTGGCAACGTCAATCGGTGACCTGCCCCTTTGCAACATTTCAGACCGGTGCACGCTGGGCTGGTGATGTGCTGGGCTGGTGATGTCATGAGGGGGTGGGGCCACCAGGTGATGTTGCCAGATGGGCCCGCCCTTATCTATATAAAAACTGTTAAAACACAGAGGAGGCATTTGGCGGGTGGCCGTCCTAGAAGGTGGAGCATTTTTTCCCCCAGTGTGACGGGCGGTGTAATTGAGGATGGATTTACATTGAGGGACGCTGTTTTTTTTTATTCTTCAAATAAGGGATTTGTCAAAAACTTGTCTCCTGTTTTTATTTTTTGTACACTTTTTTGGTGAATGGGTTGGGGTACTATGTATCCCATACCCATTCACATGGGGGGGGGTGGTATCTGGGGGCCCCCTGTTAAAGGGGGCTTCCAGATTCAGATAAACCCGCACCCGCAGACCCCAGCATCTATAGCCCAGGGTTGTCGGGAAGAGACCCTTGTGGCCTGTTATGGTTCACGACGGGGCGGTCCAACGCAGTTTTTTTCTTTGGTTTTTTATTAGCCAAGTGTTGCCAATTGCAACCATGAGTCAAATGAGAATTGACTTGTTTTACTTTTCTTTAGAAATTTAATTTTGCTGCCGCATGTTCTATATATGCTACAGATGTGCCACATTACAGGCAGACTAAGGGGACCCCCTAGGCACTATATTTAAATACATTTTTCATTTTTATCGTTGCACTTTAAGCATCATCAAAATCACTGCTCTGAAAAAAAAAATGTATGTAAAATGTATATTATTGCTCTCACAAACACCAGTGAGTAAATTTGTTTCTCACACTAAAACCCACAATAGGGTTTACTATTGCTACTACTGACACCAACTGATTTATTCTTACACCAACTGACAGGAAACATGGGACTTATTTTAATACCTACTGACACCAACAGGGTTAGAGCTGAGGCTGTCTATCTGTTAGGATGAAGCTAGGGTCTCTTGGGCCATGCTCTTTGCCCAGACAGCAAACAGTGGAGGAAAGTATGACATGTTTGTTTAAAAAAAAACAACGAACCTTTAGTATCCCTTTAAGGCTGCAATGCAAGATGGAGAGACAAGGCAGGCTTTATTTAGAACAACACAGCAAACATTAGAAATTTGGCAGCTGAAGTCCAGCTATGGAAATTTTGTGTGGCACCTGGACACTGGAATATTTCAGGAGAGGCGGCAGGAGCTAGTAATGGTGGCAGTGCTGAAGGCCCCTTGAGTGCATACTGTGTTTGGCCATGGGATGTGACTGTATAGCTTGTGTAATAGAAAAGGCAGGAGTTCCCTGCCTCTAGGTGGTGAGGCCCGACCACCGCTTTGTTGTGCAGAACATGCTACTCCCTTAACCTTACCTACTAGCTTCAACATTTTAATGCTTAGGCTGACCCAGAAGTGACGTCATAGACAAAGACATGCGTCCACTCTTCTCCTTCCCCTCCAGCCACTGGCACCCACTATCTTGCCCCCGGTCCCACAGATGAGCAAGCGGAGCCCAGAAAGCAGAGCAAGGTGAGGGGTGTGTGTGTGAGCAATTGGGCTGCAGCCACCAGATTGTGTGTGAAACCCCCCCCCCCCCCGCTGTCAGCAAAATGGGTTAAATCAACCACAAGATTAAATTAAAGACAAATAAGCCCCCAATAAGAGCAAAAGGTAGCAAAGATGTGTGTAGCACCCTTTTTAGGTGCTAGATAGAGATTTTTATGTAGAGTAGGTAAATTTAGGCAGGCCTAGCTAAAAGCTAGGGACCTTGGGCCTGGAGCTCGGGAGTGGAAGGCACCCTGGTCCTGACCAGGAGCAGGAGAGGACAGTGGAGAATACTGCTGGGCAAGTCTTCAGGAGGGATCCACTAGATGTTGGTGAGTGACACACAGTCAGGAACGCTGGGGAGGCATACCGGAGCGGATTGGGAGGATGCATTCTGAGATGAATGTAGTGCCAGTGAGGACTGTGGTGTCATGGGCAGTGAAGCTAAGCAGCTGCAGCCAGGAGGGCTGGCAGGCTTGAAGAAAGCTGACTGGGATTAGTAGTCCACCTAGGACAGCTAGCACCAGAACTTTACATTATTTGTTGCTACACGAGAGGGGCCAGTGGTCCCTGCCTGCAAAGGACTGTTGCTAAGGCCTGGCTGGAGTCAGAGTCAGGCCTAACCACATGGTAGCTGTGCCTAAAGAGTTGTGCTGGAGAAAGAGGAGTGTATATACCTGTACTTTGTCCAAAACTATGCAAATCTTTCTGGGCATCCCATAAATTCCTTAACCCCATCCAAGTTCTAATCTCTCAATAAAATACAAAACAAAGCTAACGGACTATTCATTGTCTTGGAGTGTCTGGAAGTGAATGCTGGGCAGGGCAGGGTGACAGGTGGGCCACAACACTCAGCAGCCCCTACAGGGGGAACCGCTACATGTGGTTTGCACAAAGAGCTAACAATCAGAATTACTGTAAAATACAGTTTTTTTAACTGACCCTAATCTTAGCGGCTATAGCCACTAGCAATAATCACATGAAAAACCAGACAGGCTGGCTGCACCCAAGTTGAACGATCAATTAACTTCATTCCTACTTGAGATCTGGAAGTTCTAGTTGGACAGGTAATACTGTTATACAAGACAAGACTATATTACAGTAACACGCCCACTTTGTTTACAGGTACTGATGGCTTAACCACTTCCCGCCCGCAGTACGTCAGATGCAGCTTCAGGCATCATTCAGATATCATTATTTTCTGCCTGCGATTCTGTGCACAGCAAGAACGATCATAGCGGCAGTTCCGCCGATTGATAGTTCTTACACCGCCCACCGCCATACGGTGCTTTTCTGGGCTCTCCTGTGCCATTGGGGACCCATCAGGGACCCAGGGAAAGAATCGGCCGGTGTCGAATGACGACCATAGAGATTTCCGGTCACCAGTCATCTCTATGACCGTCGGAGGCCCGGGTGCGACGTTATGACGTCACGTCCGGGGCCGCTGATGTAAACAAAGCTACGAACGCGGCTGTCAGCATGAGATCTGTGATTTTTTTTCTCAATCTCATGCTTTCCAGCCTGGAGGAGAAATGTGGGGTCTCATTGACCCCGCATCTCTCCATAAAGAGGACCTGTCACGACAGATTCCTATTACAAGGGATGTTTACATTCCTTGTATAGCGGTACCCCCAGTTAAGAGGGCTGCTGGTATTGATTTCTTGGGCCCTGTAGTGTACCGCTGTCAACCCCTGGCAATCGGCTCTACGCTCCCGTGGCACAGCTAGTAAGGGGAGATAGGACTGCGTGACCGGCAACTCTGGGTGACACAGTCCTATGGCAAACGCACACAGTAAAATGTATAAAGTAAAAGAAACAGACACCAATGTACTTGACCCAGGTATATTTACTGAGACTAATGGGCAAGTAATAAACAAGAGTATAAGATTATTTGCAGCTCCCTGCAATAAACAGTATTCAAACAAACAGAATAGACAGGTATTGCTATGCAACTCTACCGATACCCTTTTTCAGCTACATCCCCTCGTGGGCAGACTAACGCCCAGCAATGTCTACCTATGCAGTCAGACCTGACTGAACTAAATGGAAGTTCTGTAAAGGAATCTTCGCTAGCAAAACTCGGTGGTGCATTTGATGAACAAAACTTTGTAATCCAACAGGGTAGTAGAAATACAGTATTTGTCTGTGAGCAAGTGCTCTCTCACCAACCGGACCAGTCCATCTCCTCCGCCGATGCGTCTAGGCACATGGATCCATCAACATCTGGGTCTTCGGTCCTCCTGGTACAGTACAGCAAGGATGAAATGATGTCTCTCAGGTTCCGCTAGGCTGGCGGAGGGCTCTTTGGAAGAAAATGCCCAGGCTTCAGGCCTGGGTGTTCAGCAGTCTCAGGCAGAGTTCTTGCTTGCTAGCCGGGAGATGTCCAAAGAGACAGAATAAACTCCGCCTCCCCTTTATAAAGTCCGCCCCAGCAGTCCTTGCTCCAGGGCAATGCACCCTGGGTGCTGTAAGATGTCTTGGGAAATGTAGTGTAGCGGGTATGTACTTTCCCGGGTGTAAATTTGAACTTGGCAGAGACATCAGTGATGTGTAATTCCCCGCAGCCCTGTGGGTGGCACTGTCACCCTGGGCTGGGGTTGAATCATTGCTGTGTGCTGTGCCTCCTTTTTGTCCTCCCTCGGCAGCGGCATGGTGGGGCGGGGAACCCGCCGTGCTTGCTGGGAGAGGGTATAAAGGGGCCGGCCATCTTTGTCACGGGTTGGAAGTCCCAGGCACCTTCAGCTTGTGGACGGTAGTTCGTGTCGGTCCTCTGGGTGGCCTAAGCCTAGAGGACAACCGGAGGTCGTGTTCCATTCCAGGCACCTTTAGCCTGGGGTGAGGTACTCAGATGGAGGTCCGGAGCTCAGTGCCCAACACTGAGTTCCGCGAGGGAAGGAGATCCTAGGGAACCCCGGGAGTGGGTACCCGAATCCGGAAGGCGCAATGGACCGGGGGGAGCTCCTCACTTGAAGACCCGGTGCAGCATATTGCCAGTGACAGGTGAGCCTCTCGTCGGAGACCGCCTGGAAGGAAATTCCCCCTCGTGCGGAGACCGTAACCCACTTTCAGGAAGGAAAGTGGAGAATCAAATTGTGTCTGGGCTTATTCGCGTCCACACCTCCTTTCCTGTTCTGTTAACCAAGGGAGTTCAACTGATTGTGTTCATTCGCAGAAGAATAAAGGAGTGTTGAACTTTAATGGTGTGGGGCTCATTTCCTAGCAGACATTGTTCAAGGTGACTCTTGGAGGGAGGACCCAGGTACACAGCACTGACCCGAAGGTAATACAAGAACGTTGCTTATACCGCACTGACACATGTGGTGGAAGTCAGGCGTGGTGTCCCCGCTCCCTCCTGTCTAAGATACCCCTAGACAAGAGAAAGACGAGACGAGAGAAAGAGGGGAGTGAGGAGGGCGCTACACGTGGGGGCTCTCGAGTCCGGGATCCTGTTGCGGCAAGTAACGCGCCAAAAGTACCAGCATGGACTCACTAGAAGTAGGACAGTGGTGTAAAACGGTTGGCACAGATCCAGCTGGGGTAGTAGTCATAGAACTCCCAGGGATCTGGCAAGAAGAAGCGGTGAAGCAGCTAGTGATGTCACTGTCACCGTATCAGAAAGCATGGGTGGTGGATGTCAGGACAAATTCCTCACTGACCCACGCATTAGTGGAATGGAAGGACGGAGTCCCAGAACATTTCAAGAATCAGAGTGTAGAGGCTATAGATGATCAGACTTATAGCCTGATACACGCACTGCCGCTCAAGACAGGAGGACGGTCTCAGACACCAAAACTGTCTCCATCACCCACCCCAAAAGTAGAAAAACAGGTGAAAAGGGAAAGTCCCGGGTCGCCATCTACCACTCTCGGCGCGGAGTTGTGCGCGGTCCTGGGGGAACTTGTGGCACAGTGCAAGAAAGATCCTACAGATTACCAGATGTCAGGATACAGAAAACTTAGAATATTCTCAGGAAGGAAACCTGTACCCTCGGGTGAAGAGGGGTTTGAGGAGTGGTTAGACAGTGCCACTCAGGCCCTAGAAGAATGGGAAGTCCCAGACCACAGAAAGAAGCAGAGAATTGATGAGAGCTTGAAGGGGCCTGCTCTAGAGGCCATACGCAACCTCAAGATGAGTAAGACAGACTGTAATGCTCAGGACTATCTGGACATTCTGCAGAATGTGTTCGGTGGAACAGAGAAAATCACTGAGCTCACTTATCAGCTGGAGCACTGCTACCAGAAGACAGGGGAGAAGCTGTCAGAGTTCATGAGGCGCCCGGATAAGATCCTGCATAAGATGATTCTTAATAAGGGGATTGACCCACGGAAGAAAAAAAAGATGAATAACCGCAAGCCGCCGGAAAACTTCAGCGGGCCCCGGTAAAGGAGTCAACCGGGTGCCCATCATCTCCAGTGAGCTCCAAACTGAATGAGAAGCACATGAAAAGAGTGGAGAAGACCCCTCAGAAGAAACGCAAGGTTCCTCAGAAGGAACACACCCCAAAGAAAGAGAGTAGTGTCCCTCAGCGGGTAGTTACACCCATTAAGAGGAGGGAGATCAATGCATACCAGGCCCAAGAGAGGCTTAAGTCCAAAGAGAAATGGAAGAAAGAAAATAAAAAGGGAAAATGCAAAGATCAAAAGAAAGAGACCCCCTTGAAGCGATATCCAGAGAAGCTGGTGGGTCCCTCCCCGATAGTACCAGTTCAAGTGGAGGGAGTCTACACAAGAGCCATATTGGATACTGGGGCAGGACTTTTATGACAAGCATTTAAGTCACCTTCCCATCCAGAAGATTAAAGAGTTGGAGATATGGGGAATTGGGACAGAGAGTTTCCCTTATGATGGCTATCTGCCTATAAAACTGGCTTTTGACCCGTCCATAGCCGGAAAGGCTGAAGTGTTCGACACCTTAGCTGTGGTGTGCCCCCGACCGCCTGGAGCTAACAAGAGTTCCCTGATAATAGGGACGAACATGGATTTGGTCTGAAGACTCTTGGCCCCTCTGACAAGAAGGAAAGACCTCACAGTCAACAAGATTCACCCAATGTTGAAGACAGCCTACCAACGGCTGATCTTGGAACAGAAGGCCCTGGAAGAGGGGGTAGGGAAGGTCTGGAGGCTGGGGAGAAAGGGAATAGTGCTGCAGCCCGGTGAAGTAACCTGCTTGAAAGCCACAGCCACAGTGAAACTCACTTGGGAGCAGCCGGGCCCTTTTGTCATGTTGGAACCCGACCCAAGGGAAGAACATTCGGGCTTAGAAGTAGTCCCAGAAGTGGTCCCGGTGTGGGCCCTGAAGAAGGCTAACTGTAAGGTACCTGTGAGTGTCAGAAATACCACGGATGGTCCCATGGAGATCCCAGCCAGGCTGTTGCTGGGCAGGGTGAGCCCAGCTACCCCAGTTGCTTCATCAGATGTGGAGAAGACAGATGGAGAGAGTACTGTGTGGGAGAAACTTTCCATGGAGAATGCAAATCTGCCCAGGGCTTGGAAAGAGAGAGCCAAGGCCCAGTTGACCAGGTGGGAGAGGATCTTTTCTCAAGATGAATTCGATGTGGGGTGTGCTAGGAGTGCCACCCATCGAATCCGCCTCCAGGAAGACAAGCCCTTCAGGGAGAGGGTAAGGCAGGTTCCGTTAGCAGACCTCGAAGACTTGAGGGAGCAGCTCGCCCAGCTCAAGCGAACAGGGGTGATTCGAGAATCTAGAAGTCCCTATGCCTCCCCTATAGTGGTGGTCCGGAAGAAGAATGGGTCGCTGAGGCTGTGCATAGACTATAGGACCCTCAACAGGAGAACCATACCTGATCAATATACCACTCCCAGGATAGAGGATGCCCTACAGAGCTTGTCTGGAGCCAAGTGGTTCAGTGTTATGGACCTCAAGAGCGGGTACTATCAGATCCCGATGCATCCAGAAGACAAAGAGAAGGCGGCTTTCATAACCCCGGTAGGGTTCTTTGAATTCAACCGAATGCCTCAAGGTCTGTCTGGAGCTCCAGCCACCTTCCAACGTCTCATGGAGAAGACTGTGGGAGATATGAACCTCATCGAAGTCCTCGTATACTTGGATGACATCATTGTCTTCGGAAGAACCTTGGAAGAGCATGAAGAGAGGCTGGAGAAAGTTTTGAAGAGACTGAGTGAGGAAGGACTCAAGCTCTCACCTGAAAAATGCCAATTCTATCAGTCATCAGTTAACTATCTGGGGCACATAGTGTCTGAAGATGGGGTAGCCACAGACCCCGAAAAATTGGAGGCAGTCACCTCCTGGCCCAGGCCCACCACTGTGACAGAGCTCAGATCCTTTCTGGGGTTCTGTTCCTATTACAGGAGGTTTGTGGAGGGGTTTGCTCGGATAGCCAGGCCTCTGAATGAGCTGCTAAAGACGGATGGGGAAGAGGATGACACAGGCCCCAGAAAACCAGGGGAGTCAGTCAAGGACCAGTGGAACGAGAAGTGTGAGAATGCCTTCCAGATGTTGAAGAAGACATTGACCACTGCCCCTGTCCTGGCCTACCCAGACCCTAAGAAGCCTTATGAACTTCATGTAGATGCCAGTCATGATGGTTTGGGGGGAGTGCTGTACCAGGAGTATGAAGAGCAACTGAGGCCCGTTGCGTACGTGATCAGAAGCCTGACTCCCTCCGAAAAGAACTACCCCACCCATAAGTTGGAGTTCCTGGCCCTTAAGTGGGCGGTAGTTGACAAACTCAGAGACTATTTGTATGGGGCGGAATTCACAGTGAAAACAGACAACAACCCCCTCACCTATCTCTTCACCACAGCAAAGTTGGATGCCACAGGACATAGGTGGCTGGCGGCGCTGTCTGCCTTCGATTTCGGCCTGAAATACAGACCTGGGGCTGGAAACCGAGATGCGGACGCTTTGTCTAGAAGATCTCACGTCCCCACTTGCAGTACAAAAGACTGGGCCCAAGTTGCACCCGACGGGGTGCAGGCCCTCTGCCAAGGGGCTGAACTCCAAGCCAGTGGCGGCTCAAGAGCAGAAGAGATAGGGGTTACCATAGTAGGAGTTCCCAAGCAATACTGTGGAGTAACCCAACTGGGGGAAGATAACTTGCCAAAACTGTCCAAGAAGGAGCTGAGATCTGACCAATTTGAAGACCCTATGGGGAGATTGGTCCTAGAGGCCCTGGAGAATCAGGACCCGAATAGACTCTTACGTCACCCTTCAAAGGAAGCTTGTCTGTTGAGGAAAGAGTGGGACAAGTTACAGGTGCACCAGGGAGTGGTCTACCGAAGGGGCCCCTCTGATGACCTAGAAGACAAATGGCAGTTGTTCTTGCCTGAGAAGCACCGAGAGACAGTCCTGGTTGCTCTGCACGACAACCATGGTCACCTAGGGGCGGAAAGGACTTTCCAACTCGTTAGGGACCGTTTCTATTGGCCCTGCATGAGGGCTGAAGTTGAAGAATACTGCCACTCATGTGCACGATGCATCCAGAGAAAGACTTTACCTCATCAAGCTGCCCCAATGGGCCATCTGCAAAGTCAAAGCCCACTTGATCTGGTATGCATTGATTTTCTCTGCCTCGAACCCGACCTGAGTGGACTAGGAAATGTTCTGGTAGTAACCAACCATTTCACCCGGTATGCCCAGGCCTTTTTTCAACCAAGGACCAAGGAGAAGGCTTCCACCGTGGCCAAAGTACTGATGGAGAAATACTTCGTACATTATGGGCTACCACAACGGCTCCATTCAGATCAGGGAAGGGATTTTGAAAGTCGATTGATCCGGAAACTCCTGGATTATTTGGGGATCAAGAAGACAAGAACTACCCCCTATCATCCACAAGGTGATGCTCAGCCGGAGAGGTTCAATTGAACCCTGCTCAACATGCTGGGGACACTAAGTAGTGAAAAGAAGCAGCATTGGAGCAACCACATAGCGGCAGTCGTGCATGCATACAACAGCACCACCAGTGATGCTACAGGGTACTCACCCTATCGACTTATGTTCGGGAGAGAAGCAAGACTACCCGTTAGACTTGTGCACAACGGAAAAATTCGTTCCGTTTCGGTTCGTTTCTTTCCGGTCCTGTTGATTCGTAATCATTCGTAATTTTGCTAGACGGGATTTTTCGTGTTCGGACTCATTCGTATTTTTGCAAGCGACATTTTTCGTTGAATTTTTTGTTGCTTTATAATTCGTACTTTCGGTAGAGTACGTTGTTTTTCGTTGATTCTGGACACAACTCCTACTTTCGTAACTTTTTTTGGGTTCGTTGATTCGTAATTTTCCGTGTCTCTCTCACAACGACGCTGCCTATTATGCCTAATGTGCTTCGAATGGATTTGTACTTTTCTAAATACATAGCGGTTATTTGTAACGATTCGAAATCTCGTATTTTACTTTCGTTTTTTACATGCGGCTATAGGCTCCGCCCCTGTACACCATTTTGAGAGGGTTCAGCACGGTGAGGGAGAAGCAGAGAGCAGAGCAGAGTGAGTGTTATTGTGCTTCGAATGGATTTGAAATCTCGTATTTTAATTTCGTTTTTTCATGCGGCTATAGCCTCCGCCCCTGTACACCATTTTGAGAGGGAGTTCAGCATGGTGAGGGAGAAGCAGAGAGCAGAGTGAGTGTTATTGTGCTTCGAATGGATTCGTACATTCGTAACTTTTTTCATAACGAATTATGCCGAAGACCTTCGGGCATTCGCTATTTTGCGGTATAATTTATTTCGGATTCGGTTTTATTCGTAATTGTTCTGTTCGGAAATTCGAATGCTTCCGAATGTCCGAAAGTTGCTAAATTCGGACGAATTTTGATTCGTTACGAAACGAATTGCACAAGCCTACTACCCGTAGATCTGGCCTTTGGCACTTCCATAGACCATTGTTCTGCTGCTTCCCACAAGGGATATGTTGATAGGCTCAGACGCAATTTGAAATTGGCCTATGAACAGGCCCAGGCGGCCTCGGAGCAAAAAGGGGCCCGCAACAAGAAAAATTTTGACCTAAAAGTTAGGATCCAAGATCTACAACCTGGAGACAGAGTGTTGTTGCGGAATTTGTGGATCCCTGGAAAACACAAGCTTGCAGACAGATGGAGACCTGAACCTTATGTGGTTTGCAAAAGACTGCCGGGCCTACCCGTTTACAGACTTAAACCAGAAGGGAAGGTGGGGCCCTTGAAGACCTGGCACCGGAACCACCTACTCCCACTGGCTGAGGCAGTCCGGATCCCCCCTGTGATGAATTCCCCTGAGCCAACTTCCAGTCTGGATAGTCCCCGACCAAACACTCGGTCTCAGACCCCCCGGATCGGGGATACAGAGACCTCGGGAATAAGTGAAGATGAGGGAGAAGAACTTGGTTGGCTTTGGCCTTCCCAGGCTCCAGAAACTTCTGCTATTGATCTTCCACCGGAAGAAGATGCTGAGGACCAGACACTGAATGCAGAAGCCACTGAGTTCCTCCCGTCCAGTCCTTGGTCAGATGCTTGGGAGAGTGTCTGTGACTTACCCCCAGAGGAAGATCCAAGGGATTCCATGTATCTCCCTGCTCCGGAGTCCAGTGTTCCTGAAACAGAGGAGATTCCTATGTCGATTCCGGAGGAGGAGCCTGTTTCAGCAGAAAGTCCAAGACGACAGAGGAAGCGAAGAGCCATAAAGCCTCCCAGGAGATTAACCTACCCACAGATGGGGAGGAGTGCGGAAGACACTGTAGTTACTGCCAGAAGGAGTATGGAGGATCCTGATCCTCCCACTGTTCATTTGGTGGGAGGCAACCCCAACTCACTCTCTGGCACAGTTAGGCAGGACACTAATGATAGTGTGACCTGTGGGCAGGGAAGTTCACTACCTCGTTTTTGGTGGGAATTTCCTCTGCCAACATCATACTAAACCTTGATTGATGTTGTACGTTCTGTGATGTAAGTTTATGTTATCTTTGGGGACCAAAGAGTTTAAGTGGGGGGAGTGTGTAGCGGGGTCTACTTTAAGGCCCCAGAACTACGTTACCCAGAACCCCGTTCGGCACCCAGAGTGCAGTTAGCCACCGCAGAGACTCATGGGAGGGATTATTTAAGAAGGAGGCGAGGCGGAGCTCGGCCTCTTTGGACACCATGCTGCAAGCAAGAGTTTCTTCCTGTGCGGATCTGCTGCAGTGCAGGGCCTGAAGCCTGAGCCTTGCGCAACTTCCAGAGAGCCTTCCACCCCACTGCGGAGCCTGGGTGGCACCTGACCTGTCGAGTGAGGACATCAGTTGGATCGGGGACCCGATCGTTGCAGACGTGCGGATACACAGCAGGTGGAAGTCCAGGACTGGGATCGCGTCCGGAGTGGTGAGCGGGCACCTGCCCAAACCAATTGACTGTGCTGTGTTCAGGCCTATAGACTGCATAGACCCACAGTTCATTTATCTGCTGTTCCCCGGGGGGACCGGTAGCAGGACAGAGTTGAAGTGTCCCCCCAGTATAGTATTCCAAGTTATTGGCTGTTGTGGATTACAAATACTTTTCGTCAAGTGCACCACCGAAAGCTGGCATGCGAAGAAATCCCTTAAGGAGGTGACTGAGATTTATTCCATGTCAGGCCTGACCGGGCTGGGGAGTTAAGATATTGCTTAGTGTGCCATAGGGCGCGCATACCATAATAGCTACGCGTGGTGGAGTACCGCGCAGCGCCATTATAGTGTGCTGAATTGATTGCTGCAGGGCTCTGCAAGCCAGTTGCATGTGTTATGTTCTACCTATGCTATCTACTATAAGAGTAAAGCTGTTATATCTGATCTCTCGCCTCAGTGTGTTGTCTTACTGTTTAAAGATTATTTCATGCAATACAATTGAATGTGGTACAAATATAACCCTAGACTAACTGTGCCAGAGTGGGTCGAGTAAGATTGCTGGGGGTTGGCGGTGCTGTATACAGGGCCCGAAATTAAACCAGCTGCTCTCTTAACTGGGGGTAGCGCTACAGTAGTCTCCGGATATTAAAGGGGAATACCCCGCTACACTTGCAATAGAAATAAAAGTGATCAAAAAAAATGTAAATGTAAAAAAAGTGTAAAAATAAAAAAATTAAGTAAAATAAAAAACTAAAAAAAATTTATTCGCCCCTGTCCCCGTGTGCTAGTGCTTAGAAGCGAACACACACATAAGTCCCGCCCACATATGTAAATGGAATTCAAACCACACGTGAGGTATCGCCACGTGCGTTAGAGCGCAAGCAACAATTCTAGCACTAGGCATCCTCTGTACCTCTAAACTGGTATCCTGTAAAAAAAATTAAAGCGTCGCCTATGGAGATTTTTAAGTACCGAAGTTTGGCACCATTCCATGAGTGTGTGTAATTTTAAATCGTGACAAGTTAGGTATCTATTTACTCGGCGTAACATCATCTTTCACATTATACAAAAAAAATTGGGCTAACTTAACTGTTTTGTTATTTTTTAATGAATTTTCCCCCAAAAAAGGCGTTTGAAAAATTATTGCGCAAATACCGTACGAGATAAAAAGTTGCAATGACTGCCATTTTATTCCCTAGGGTGTCTGCTAAAAAAAACATATATAATGTTTGGGGGTTCTTAGTAATTTTCTAGCAAAAAAATGATGATTTTTACATGTAGGAGAGGAGTGCCAGAATAGGCCCGGTATGGACGTGGTTAATTATTAACAGTATCTATAGGGAGTAGAGTTGAGCGGACACCTGGATGTTCGGGTTCGACGGGTTCGGCCGAACTTCGGAAAAAAGTTCGGGTTCGGGACCGAACTTTAACCCGAACCCGAACCCCATTGAAGTCAATGGGGACCCGGACTTCTAAGGACTAAAAAGGCTCTAAAAAAGTAATGGAAAGGGCTAGAGGGCTGCAAATGGCAGCAAAATGTTGTTAAGAGCATGGCAAGTGCTCTGCAAACAAATGTGGATAGGGAAATAACTTAAAATAACATAAAAAATAAAATAAAATAAAAATATGCTGGAGGCCCCCTTTTCAGCAGAAGAGGTACGGGAAGTCATTAAGAACCTCAGAAACTCAACGGCACGATGCCACACATATGGTGGGAATGCCCCAGAATAAGCCCTTTCTGGAATAAATTATTCAATTTAATGGATAAGCTAGTGGGAAAATAAAATACTTTGAAATAAAAATGTAGCGGGGTGCTAAATTTAAGGGAAGTGTTTGAGTGGTAAATAGGCTCAAACACCCTAATTCTGTAGGATTCATGGACCATTTTGTCCTCGGGGGACAGTATTGGTGTGCAGTTCCCTGCGGCCTACAGGTGGCGCTGCCATGGTAGGCTAGGGTTGAACTGCCGATACAGTGCTATGCCTTTTGTGTCCCCTCTTGGCAGTAGTACAGCGGGGCGTCATCCTCCAGAACTGTGCCCTTTCTGCCGGACAATTGTGTACCTGGCGTTTGTTGGTGCAGGAACCCACCCTCGTAGCCACTTGTGAAAGACTGCCCTGAAAGCCTTTGAAATGATCCCGCTTCCTCCTCCTCCTCCTCATCCTCCTGTGCCACATCCTCTTCCATCATCGCCCGAAGCGTTTTTTCAAGGAGGCATAGAACTGGGATAGTAACGCTGAGAACGGCGTCATTGGCACTGGACATGTTGGTGGAGTACTCGAAACAGCGCAACAAGGCACACAGGTCTCGCATGGAGGCCCAGTTATTGGTGGTGAAGTGGTGCTGTTCCGCAGAGCAACTCACGCGTGATTGCTGCAGCTGAAACTCCACTATCGCCTGCTGCTGCTCGCACAGTCTGGCCAGCATGTGCAAGGTGGAGTTCCACCTTGTGGGCACGTCACATATGAGGCGGTGAGCGGGAAGGCCGAAGTTACGCTGCAGCGCTGACAGGCGAGCAGCAGCAGCAGGGTGAGAACGCCGAAAGTGCGCACACACAGCCCACACTTTCTGCAGCAGCTCTGGCATATTGGGGTAATTTTTAAGGAACCTCTAGACCACCAAGTTCAGCACATGCGCCAGGCAAGGGATGTGCGTCAAACCATCTAGGCCCAGAGCTGCTACGAGATTTCGCCCATTATCGCACACCACCAGGCCGGGCTTGAGGCTCACTGACAGCAACCACTCATTGGTCTGTTGTTCCATGTCCCTCCACAACTCCTGCGCGGTGTGGGGTTTTTCCCCCAAACAGGAAAGTTTTAAAACTGCCTGCTGTCGTTTACCCCTGGCTGTGCTGAAGTTGGTGGTGAAGGTGTTACGCTGACCAGATGAGGAGGCGGTAGAGGATGAGGAAGCGGAGTAGGAGGAGTTAGCAACAGGAGGCAAACTGAAGCGCCCTGCAATCCTCGGTGGTGGAAGGACATGCGCCAAACTGCTATCTGCCTCAGGCCCAGCTGCCACTGCATTTACCCAGTGTGCTGTTAGGGAGATATAACGTCCCTGACCATGCTTACTGGTCGACGCATCCGTAGTTAGGTGGACCTTGCCACAGATGGCGTTGCGCAGTGCACACCTGATTTTGTCCCCCACCTGGTTGTGCAGGGAAGGGATGGCTCGCCTGGAAAAGTAGTGGCGGCTGGGCACGACGTACTGTGGGACAGCCAATGCCATCAGGCTTTTAAAACTCTGCGTCTCCACCAGACGGAATGACAGCATTTCAAAGGCCAGGAGTTTTGAAATGCTGGCATTCAGGGCCAGGGATCGCGGATGGCTAGGGGGGTACTTCCTCTTCCGCTCCAATGTTTGGGAGATAGAGAGCTGAACGCTTCCATGGGACATTGTGGAGATGGTTGGTGACCCAGGTGGTAGTGTTGCTGGCAGATCCTCTGTTTGCGGGGTGGCAGGTGTCACTGTCACTACAGAGGTGGATGAAGAGGCCGAGACTGCAGCAGAAGAGGAAGCAGGAGGAACCAGAGACCTTTCTTGGTTTTTGAGGTGTCTACTCCACTGCAGCTCGTGCTTTGCACTTAGATGCCTGGTCATGCAGGTTGTGCTCAGGTTGAGAACGTTTATGCCTCGCTTCAGGCTCTGATTGCACAGCGTGCAAACCACTTGTGTCTTGTCATCAGCACATTGTGTGAAGAACTGCCATGCTAGGGAACTCCTTGGACCTGGCTTTGGTGTGCTCGGTCCCTTGCTGCGTTGGGCAGTAGCAGACATACTGTCTAGGGGACGGACGCTCCGCTTTTGCACCCTGCTCCCTCTTCTGCTGTGCTGGTGGCTCTGTGCGACCACCGCCTCTTCCTCCAAACTACACTGGTCATCTGCATAACGTTGATTCCATGTGGGGTCGAGGACCTCATCGTCCTCCACATCATCTTCCACCCAGTCTTCACCCCTGCCCTCCTTGTCTGTCTGCACAATTGCGAAAGCAGCAGCAGTTGGCACCTGTGTTTCGTCATCATCCGAGACGTACTGCGATGGTCCTCCCATGTACTCATCATGAAACATAAGTGGTTGGGCATCGGTGCACTCAATCTCTTCCACTTCTGGGGCAGGGCTAGGTGGATGGCCCTGGGAAACCCTGCTAACAGAGTCATCGAAAAGCAGAAGAGACTGCTGCATGATTTGGGGCTCAGACTGCTTGGCTGATTTGCAAGGGGGTGAGGTGAAAGACTGATGGACATGGGTTTCAGGTACCAACTCTGATCTTTCATCAGAAGAGTGGGTGGAAGACAATGTGAAGGAACCCGAGGCACTGTCAGCAACCCAATCTACTATCACCTGTACTTGTCCTGGCCTAAACATTCGTACAGCCTCATTAGGCGCGACAAAATACCGCCGCAGGCTCGGTCGCCTACTCACACCTGAGGAAGGTGTTTCACTTGTGCGTGTATCTGGCACAGATCCACCACGTCCTCTCCCTGCAACAGGAGCTCCACCAGCAGCACCACGACCGGGGCCACCACGTCCCTTTGACCTTCTCCTCATATTTTCCAAATTTAGGATCTTGCCCTAAATGGGTGTTTTTGGAAGAGCAGAACACACCCACAGTACGTAACCGCTGAATCGCACAGCTACAGAACTGCAGAAAATGCTATTCAAAAAAAATGTTGTTTTTTTAGTATAGCACAGTAGGAGAAAACTATATAGAAATTGTTTATTTCACACACCTCCACATATGTATAACACACTGCAAACTATTTTTTGTGCCCCTAAATGGCGTTTTTTGGAAGACCACAACACACTCACAGTACGTAACCGCTGAATCGCACAGCTACAGAACTGCAGAAAATGCTATTCAAAAAAATGTTTGTTTTTTTAGTATAGCACAGTAGGAGAAAACTATATAGAAATAGTTTATTTCACACACCTCCACATATGTATAACACACTGCAAACTATTTTTTGTGCCCCTAAATGGCATTTTTTGGAAGACCACAACACACCCACAGTACGTAACCGCTGAATCGCACAGCTACAGAACTGCAGAAAATGCTATTCGAAAAAAATGTTGTTTTTTTAGTATAGCACAGTAGGAGAAAACTATATAGAAATTGTTTATTTCACACACCTCCACATATGTATAACACACTGCAAACTATTTTTTGTGCCCCTAAATGGCGTTTTTTGGAAGAGCAGAACACACCCACAGTACGTAACCGCTGAATCGCACAGCTACAGAACTGCAGAAAATGCTATTAAAAAAATTTTTGTTTTTTTAGTATAGCACAGTAGGAGAAAACTATATAGAAATTGTTTATTTCACACAACTCCACATATGTATAACACACTGCAAACTATTTTTTGTGCCCCTAAATGGCGTTTTTTGGAAGACCACAACACACCCACAGTACGTAACCGCTGAATCGCACAGCTACAGAACTGCAGAAAATGCTATTCAAAAAAAAAGTTTTTTTTTTTTAGTATAGCACAGTAGGAGAAAACTATATAGAGATTGTTTATTTCACACACCTCCACACATGTATAACACACTGCAAAATATTTTTTGTGGCCCTGAATGGCTCTTTTTGCAAGCGTACATTAAAGTGCAATTTTATTTATTTTTTTTGCCCTTAAACGGGTCTTTTTTTGCACGAGCAAAATAAAATGCAAATTTTTTATTTTTTTTGCCCTATGGGTCTTTTGGAAAAGAGCACAATAAAGTGCCTTTTTTTTTTTCCCCTAAATGGATCTTTTTCAAAGAGCAGAATACACCCACAGTATGGAAACAGTGTATCTCTCAACGTAATATATGCAGTGCTGGTGCACTGAGCTTGCAGATAAAAGTTAGATTTTCTCTGACACTGGGCTCATGGCAGTGTAAAAAGACTGTGCACTGCAACACAAACAGGTAAACCTATGCAGATCGCTGATTTTAATCTCTGAATCTGGACTCCTATATAATAAATCTCTCTCCCTGAAAGCACCAACAGGAACCTGGCCCTACACTACACTATCTCTCTATCTTTTCCCTCAGATTGCAGAATCAGGACTACCTCATGTATTTTACAATCTCTCCCTATTAGCAACAGCAGCAGCCAAGATCCTCTCCCTATCTATTCTGAAGCAGAGTGACGTGTGTGCTGTGTGCCTCTAGCTTATATAGAAGCTGGGTCACATGTTGCACTGACCAATCACAGCCATGCCATTAGTAGGCATGGCTATGATGGCTTCTAAGGGCACACCAGCTAATCAAAAGGTGATTGGCTGGCCCCTGAAGCATTTCTAACTGCGTAATTAGATTGCCGAACCCGAACCCGAACTTTTGCGCAAAGTCCGGGTTCAGGTTTGGGAAAAAGCTAAAGTTCGGTACGGACCCGAACTTTACAGTTCGGGTTCGCTCAACACTAATAGGGAGGATTTGGAAGGAGCAGTCAACAAGAATGAACTCCACTGACTCAAAAAGAATGAACTCCACTGACTGCAGTCAGACTCAGGATTAGGGATGAGCCGAACACCCCCCCGTTCGGTTCACACCAGAACCTTCGGTCGGACCGAAAGTTCGGGCGAACGTTAGAACCCTATTAAATACAATGGACGCGAACGTTCGAAATCTAAAGTGCTAATTATAACAACTAATATGCATATTATTGTCCTAAAAAGGGTTTGGGAACCCGGGTTCTGCACCAGGGGACATGTATCAATGCAAAACGAAGTTTTAAAAACGGCCGTTTTTTAGGAGCAGTCATTTTAATGATGCATAAAGTGAAAAAAAAAAGTCAAATATTCCTTTAAATATCGTACCTGGGGGGTGTCTAACGTATGCCTGTGAAGTGGCATGTGTTTCCCGTGTTTAGAACTGTCCCTGCACAAAATGACATTTCTAAAGGAAAAAAAGCCATTTAAAACTGCTTGCGGCTTTAATGTAATGTCTGGTCCCGGTAATATGGATGAAAATCTTTGAGAAAAATGGCATAGCTACCCCATCACCCCCCCCCCCCTACCCCAGCCCATTACCAGCCCCTTTGGGTCTTGTATGGATATTAAGGAGAACCCCGCACACAAAATAAAAAAGGCCCTATATACTCTGAACAGCAGTATACAGGCGGTGCAAACAAGACAGGGACTGTAGGTTTGTTCTTAAGTAGAATCTGTTTTTTAATTTTGAACAGGTACATTGTTTAAGTGTAGCTCCAGCCAAAAAATATATTTTTAAGCTTTTTGGAAAACATAGGGAAGGGTTATCACCCCTGTAACATTTGTTTTGCTGTCTGTGCCCCTGTTCAGAACATTTCACCTCACTTTCCGTCCCAATGACAACTGTTTTTGAAAAGTGTTTTTTTTATTGAAACAAGGATTGGTGATAAAGCATCAGTAGAGAGGAGACACCTTTTTCCAATATTAACTCTTACAGGAGAGAATTTCCCTTCCTAGGGGTAGATTTCCTCTCACTTCCTGTTGTCTCCTTCCGTTTGCAAGTAGGAGTCGTTTGTAAGTTGGATGTTTGAAAGTAGGGGCCTGCCGTATATACTCTGCTGAAATTTGCCCCTTACATGTTGGTGTTGCCACAACACTGTGAGCCCTCACAGTTACTCTTGGTGGGCGCTGGAACGCCCTGTTGTGAACTATTATATTAAGAATTGTAATTACATGCCATTGTTGAACAGTGGTAGGAAAAATTGGGCCTTTGGTGGTGGTGCTGGAGCTACAACACTGTCAGCCCTCACAGTTACTCTTGGTGGGCGCATGAATGGGCCCTACTGTAAATTATTAGATCAAGAATTGTAATTGCATGCCCCTGTTGAAGAGGGGCAGAAAAATTGGGCCTTTAGTGGTGGTGGTGGTGGTGGTATTGCCACAACACTGTAAGCCCTCACAGTTACTCTTGGTGGGAGCAGGAATGGGCCCTGCTGTGAATTATTAGATCAATAATTGTAATTACATGCCCCTGTAGAACAGGGGCTGAAAAATTGGGCCTTAGCCACTGGTGCCACAACACTGCAACCCCTCACAGATACTGTACTTGGAGCACAGTAATGAGCCCTGTTGCAAAGTATTGCATCAAAAATTGTAATTACACGCCCCTGTTAAACAGGGGCAGAAAAATTGGGCCTTAGGCACTGGTGTCACAACACTGCAACCCCTCACAGATACTGTACTTGGAGCACAGTAATGAGCCCTGTTGCAAAGTATTGCATCAAAAATTGTAATTACACACCCCTGTTAAACGGGGGCTGAAAAATTGGGCCTTAGGCACTGGTGCTGGTGCCACGACACTGCAACCTCTCCCAGATACTCTAGTTGGAGTGCAGGAATGAGCCCTGCTGCAAAGCATTGCATCAAAAATTGTAATTACATGCCCCTGTTAAACAGGGGCTGAAAAATTGGGCCTTAGCCACTTGTGGCGGCACCCAGAAACAAAAATGTTCTTCCAAGCTATCATCATGAATCGGATCATTGAGGAGGAGGAGGATAGTCAGTCAACATAACAGGACAGTCACTCAGCATCAGCATCAGTCTTGAAAGGATGTGACATTTGAAAATAAATTATTCTGTTATATCAGCTTCAGGTGCTTGGTAACTGGTGGTGATCCAAGACTGGTTCATCTTTATGAAGGTCAGTCGATCAACCGAGTCGGTGGACAGGGGCACCCTGTGATCCGTGACAAAGCATCCAGCAGCACTGAATGTGCGTTCCGAAAGAACGCTGGATGCAGGACAGGCCAGTAGCTCAATTGCATACAGTGCAAGCTCTGGCCAGTGATCCATCCTCAAGACCCAGTAAGCCAGAGAATTTTCGGTGGGAAAGGTGTCCAAGTCTGACCTTGCCCCTAGGTATTCCTGCACCATGTATATCAGACGCTGGCGATGGTTGCTGGAACCGATCACACCTTGGGGCTGCGGACTAAAGAATTGTCTGAACGCATCGGTCAGACGGCCACCTTCCCCACCGCTCCTTCTTTGACTGACCGAAGCCTCAGCAACTCGTTGTCCAGGACCAGGAGTTTGTAACCTCCCAGTCTCTGGGAACGCATTGCACAGACCTTTCTGGAAGGCCTCCCGGAGTTGTCTCATCCTCTGCTCCCTCTGCGACGGTAAGATAAAGTCCGCAACCTTACCCTTGTACCGTGGATCAAGGAGAGTGGCCAGCCAGTAATGGTCCTCCTCCTTGATCCGAAGAATACGAGGATCCTTCCGCAGACTTTGCAGGATCTGGGAGGCCATGCAGCGTAGGTTAGCTGAGGCATTCGGTCCGGAGTCCTCTGGGTCACTAAGGACGACATGATCCGCAGCCACCTCCTCCCAGCCACGTACAAGTCCACGTGTTTCTTGGGACTGTAGTAAATCATCCCTAAAAGACTACTGCGTTGATGCTGAGTGCTCCACCTCCATGCTGACACAATCCTCCTCCTCCTCCTCCTCCTCTTCCTGTGGGATGGGTGGGACAGAAGGAACACTGTCTGGGTAAAGGGGGCCTTGAGAGACAAGGAAGTCCTCCTCTTCCTGCCTCTGTTCTGCCTCAAGTGCCCTGTCCATTATTCCATGCAGCGTATGCTCCAACAGGTGGACAAGAGGTACAGTGTCACTGATGCATGCACTGTCACTGCTCACCATCCTCGTAGCCTCCTCAAATGGTGCCAGGACAGTGCATGCATCCCTGATCATGCCCCACTGGTGTGGTGAAAAAAACCTGAGCTCTCCTGACCCTGTCCTGGTGCCATAGTCGCACAGGTACTCATTGATGGCCCTCTGCTGCGTGTGCAGCCGCTGCAGCATGGCCAACGTTGAGTTACACCTGGTGGGCATGTCACATATAAGGCGGTTCTTGGGCAGGTTCAACTCCTTTTGCAGCTCAGCCAGCCGAGCACTGGCATTATATGATCTGCGGAAATGCACACAGACTTTCCTGGCCTGCCTCAGGACATCCTGTAAGCCCGGGTACCTGCCCAAGAACCGCTGCACCACCAGGTTAAGGACGTGAGCCACACAGGGCACATGGGTCAGTTGTCTCTGTCGGAGGGCAGAGAGGAGGTTGGTGCCATTGTCGCAAACCACCATTCCTGCCTTAAGATGGCGTGGCGTCAACCACCTCATGCCTGCCCCTGCAGATCTGACAGAACCTCTGCCCCAGTGTGGCTCCTGTCCCCCAAACACACCAGTGCAAGCACGGCATGGCATCTTTTTGCCTGCGTACTTGCGTAGCCCCTTGAACGCCTACGGAGCACCGCTGGTTCCGAGGACAAAGCACAGGAAGAGGCCGTGGAGGAAGAAGAAGAGGAGGGGGTGGAGGAGAGAGGTGTGTCACAACCAGTAGTAGCATTTTGGAGGCGTGGCGGCAGAACAACCTCCATCACTACTGCACCTTGTCCTGCATCCTTCCCAGCTGCCAAAAGAGTGACCCAATGGGCCGTGAAAGAAAGGTAACATCCCTGTCCATGCCTGCTGGACCATGAGTCAGCGGTAATATGCACCTTACCGCTGACCGCCCTGTCCAGCAAGGCATGGACATTGCCTTCCACATGCCGGTAGAGAGCCGGAATCGCCTTCCGTGAGAAAAAGTGGCGTTTGGGAACCTGCCACTGAGGAACCGCAAATTGCATAAACTCACGGAAGGGGGCCGAGTCTACCAACTGAAAAGGCAGCAGTTGAAGTGCTAGCAATTTAGCCAAGCTAGCATTCAACCGCTGGGCATTTGGATGGCTGGGAGTGAACTTCTTTCGACGGTCCAGCAGCTGGGGCAGGGAAATTTGCCTGCTAGAATCGAACGTCGGTGTACTGCTAGCAGAGTGCCCGCAAGTACTTGGCTGTGACACACCTAATTCTACACCTTCATTCCACTCAGTGCAGGTTTCAAAGAGGACTGAAGGTATAGTGGGGTTGGAGATCCCAGCTGATGCGGAGCAAGGAGAGGTCCGCTTTGTTCTTTGGTGTGGGTCTTTAAGGTAGGCTTGCCAACAAGCTGGATGGCAGGTCAACATATGTCTGGTCAAGCATGTGGTGCCCAAGTGGCTGATGTTTTGGCTACGCGAGATACGCTTGAGACATATGTTGCAAACAGCAGCGGTGCGATCTGATGCACTCGACTCAAAAAAGGCCCACACCAAAGAACTTTTGGAATAACGGGCAGAGGCAGCGCCCTGCACAGGCGGAGCTCTGCGGTGTGATTCAGTCGGTGTGCTGCCCTTACGCTGGCCCCCCGGAGGGCATCCTGCATCGTTGGAGATGTGCCTCCTCCTCATCCTCCTCCTCCTCTCTCCTATCAGGCACCCACGTGGAGTCAGTGACCTCATCATCCCCTCCCTCCTCATCACTGGATCCAATCTGGCAGTATGCTGCAGCTGCTGGAACATGACTGCCAGATTGGTGTCCTTCTTGAGCATCCCCTCTCTCTGCTCTCACGCTACTGCCTTCCTGTAGCTGGGTATCATCTTCAGACCCTTCGAAACACTGGGCATCCTCCTGGAGCATGTACCCAACACTGTGCTCAAACAGCTTGGGGGACTCCTCAGGAGGACACAGTGGGTCTAGGGAAGGAGTGACTGATGATGACATTGAGGACGCTTTGGCAGCTGCTTTGCCAGTACCCTGAGCCTGGGTGAGAGAGAATGAGGAGGATGAGGAGGGCTTGGTTATCCACTCTACCAAGTCTTCGGCATGATGCGGCTCAACACGTCCAGCTGCCGAAAATAAGGACAAGCGTGTCCCATGGTCATGTGCTGATGACGATGCACCGCGTCCACGACCAGCACTGTTGTCTCTAGACACAGAGCCTGCTTGCCCTCTTTTATTAGCTCCTGACTGTCTGCCTCTCCTTGTTTGCCTTCCATACATTCTAAAGGCCTGCATGGAGATGGGAAAACCAGAAATAAGGGGTAGCTTCAGGTGTATATTTTGCAAGAAGCACACTACGCCTGCTGTAAGTGCTGCAGATGCCTGCCTGTGTTACACAACAGGAAAACACAGCAATAAGGGCTAGCTTCTGGTGTATATTTTGCAAGAAGCACACTACGCCCGCTGTAAGTGCTGCAGATGCCTGTTAGTGTAACACAAAAGAAAAAAACTACGAGCAATAAGGGGAAGCTTCAGGTGTATAATGTGCAGGAGGCACACTATGCCCGCTTTAAGTGCTGCAGATGCCTGCCTGTGTTACACAACAGGAAAACACAGCAATAAGGGCTAGCTTCTGGTGTATATTTTGCAAGAAGCACACTACACCCACTGTAAGTGCTGCAGATGCCTGCCTGTGTTACACAACAGGAAAACACAGCAATAAGGGCTAGCTTCAGGTGTATATTTTGCAGGAAGCACACTACGCCTGGTATAACTGCTGCAGATGCCTGCCTGTGTTACACAACATGAAAACACAGCAATAAGGGCTAGCTTCAGGTGTATACTGTGCAGGAGGCTTAGCAAAAATATCACTGACACTGTCCCCTGCAGGGATGAGCCGAACACCCCCCTGTTCGGTTCGCACCAGAACCTGCGAACAGACAGAATGTGTGTGAACTTTAGAACCCTATTAAATACAATGGACTCGAACGTTCGAAATCTAAAGTGCTAATTATAATGGCTAATATGCAATTTATTGTCCTAAAAAGTGTTTGGGGACCCGGTCCTGCCCCAGGGGACATGTATCAATGCAAAAAAAGGTTTAAAAAATTTACGTTTTTACGGGAGCGGTGATTTTAATAATGCTTAAAATGAAAAAATAAAAGTGAAATATTCCTTTAAATTTCGTACCTGGGGGGTGTGTATGATATGCATGTAAAGTGGCGCATGTTTCCCGTGCTTAGAACTGTCCCTGCACAAAGTGTCATTTTTGAAGGAAAAAAAGTCATTTAAAACTCACTCGCGGCTATAATGAATTGTCGGCTTTTATCAATACATAGAAAAGTCATTGATAAAAAAAAAAAAAAGCGTGGGGGTTCCCCCAAATTCAATTACCAGGCCCTTTAGGTCTGGAATGGATATTAAGGGGAACCCCGCCGCAAATTTTAAAAAAAATGGCGTGGAGTCCCCCCAAAAATCCATACCAGACCCTTATTCGAGCACGCAACCTGGCCGGCCGCAGGGGAAGAGGGGGGGACGAGAGAGTGGCTCCCCCTCCCTCCTGAACCGTACCAGGCCACATGCCCTCAACATGGGGAGGATGTCCCCATGTTGATGGGGACAAGGGCCTCATCCCCACAACCCTTGCCCGGTGGTTGTGGGGGTCTGCGGGCGGGGGGCTTATCGGAATCTGGAAGACCCCTTTAACAAAGGGGACCCCAGATCCCGGCCCCCCCCATGTGAATTGGTAATGGGGTACATTGTACCCCTACCATTTCACGAAGAAAGTGTCAAAAAATGTAAATAAAAACACACAAACACCTTGAAAAAGTCCTTTATTAAAAAAATAAAATAAAAATAATTAAAAAAAAACATTCCAGCGATGAAATCCAGTGTCCCGCGGCGATCCCGATGTCCAGCGCTGTCCGTCATTGGTTGTGCCTGTGCAGACCTGATGGGGAACTTCCTTGCTGTGTTTTAAATGTTTAGACCCCCCCTTCTAAAGTTCCCCATCAGGTCCGCTCAGCGGACCAGATGCGGAACATGAGAAGGGGCGGGTCTATACATGTATTACACAGCGAATGAAGTTCCCCATCAGGTCCGCCCCCTCGGTATGTCCGACCCCGCCTACGTCATTGGCCTGAGCGGGGAACTTCCTTCACTGTGTAATTTAAATTACACAGTGAAGGAAGTTCCCCGCTCAGGCCAATGACGTAGGCGGGGTCGGACATACCGAGGGGGCGGACCTGATGGGGAACTTCATTCGCTGTGTAATACATGTATAGACCCGCCCCTTCTCATGTTCAGCATCTGAAGGGGCGGGTCTATACATTTAAAACACAGGAAGTTCCCCATCAGGTCCACACAGGCACAACCAATGCTCAGGCCAATGACGTAGGCGGGGTCCGACATACCGAGGGGGCGGACCTGATGGGGAACTTTGTTCGCTGTGTAATACATGAATAGACCCGCCCCTTCTCTCGTTCCCCATCAGGTCCGCTCAGCGGACCAGATGCTGAACATGAGAAGGGGCGGGTCTATACATGTATTACAAAGTGAGAGAAGTTCCCCATCAGGTCCGCCCCCTCGGTATGTCGGACCCCGCCTACGTCATTGGCCTGAGCGGGAAACTTAATTCACTGTGTAAATTTAAATTACACAGTGAAGGAAGTTCCCCGCTCAGGCCAATGACGTAGGCGGGGTCGGACATACCGAGGGGGCGGACCTGATGGGGAACTTCATTCGCTGTGTAATACATGTATAGACCCGCCCCTTCTCATGTTCAGCATCTGAAGGGGCGGGTCTATACATTTAAAACACAGGAAGTTCCCCATCAGGTCCACACAGGCACAACCAATGACGGACAGCGCTGGACATCGGGATCGCCGCGGGACACTGGATTTCATCGCTGGAATGTTTTTTTTTTTTTATTATTATTTTTTTATTTTTTAATAAAGGACTTTTCCAAGGTGTGTGTGTTTTTATTTACATTTTTTGACACTTTCTTCGTGAAATGGTAGGGGTACAATGTACCCCTTACCAATTCACATAGGGGGCGGCGGGATCTGGGGGTCCCCTTTGTTAAAGGGGTCTTCCAGATTCCGATAAGCCCCCGCCCGCAGACCCCCACAACCACCGGGCAAGGGTTGTGGGGATGAGGCCCTTGTCCCCATCAACATGGGGACATCCTCCCCATGTTGAGGGCATGTGGCCTGGTACGGTTCAGGAAGGAGGGGGGGCTGCTCTCTCGTCCCCCCCTCTTCCCCTGCGGCCGGCCAGGTTGCGTGCTCGGATAAGGGTCTGGTATGGATTTTTGGGGGGACTCCACGCCATTTTTTTTTAAATTTGGGGTGGAGTTCCCCTTAAAATCCACGCCAGATCTCAAGGGCCTGGTATGGATATTTAGGGGGAACCCCACACCATTTTTTTTTTAAATTTGCGTCGAAGTTCCCCTTAATATCCATTCCAGACCTAAAGGGCCTGGTAATTGAATGTGGGGGACCCCCACGCTTTTTTTTTTTTTTTATCAATGACTTTTCTATGTATTGATAAAAGCCGACAATTCATTAAGCCGTGAGTGAGTTTTATTTTAAGCATCATTAAAATCACTGCTCCTAAAAAAACGGCCGTTTTTAAAACTTTTTTTTTGCATTGATACATGTCCCCTGGGGCAGGACCCAGGTCCCCAAACACTTTTTAGGACAATAACGTGCATATAAGCCTTTATAATTAGCACTTTAGATTTCTCCCATAGACTTTTCGAATTTGCCGCGAACACCCCAAATTGTTCGTTGTTCGGCGAACGGGCGAACAGGCAATGTTCGAGTCGAACATGAGTTCGACTCGAACTCGAAGCTCATCCCTAGTCCCCTGCCTATCCTTCTCTCTCCCTGCACACAAGGTTAAGCAGAATATCACTGACACTGTCCCTGCCTATCCTTCTCTCTCCCTACACACAAGGTAAATGAACAAATATCACTAACACTGTCCCTGCCTATCCTTCTCTCTCCCTGAACCGGAAACACACACTGGCGGCCTTTTATAGTGTGGGGCGTGTACTAAACCCCCCTGAGCTATAATTGGCCACATGCATCCTGCTTGTGGCCAATTATGGCTCTCCTCGCTGCCGGCGCTGGGATTGGCCAAGCATGCGGGGTCACAGTGCATGCTTGGCCAATCACAGCGCCGGGATTGCACTGCGATGGCGCAGTGTATTGTGGGCCGTTCGCGTCACTCGAATTTGGCGCAAACGGCCCAAAACGCTCGATCTTCATCGAACAGCCGATTTTCGAGTCGAACGTATGTTCGACTCGAACACCGAGCTCATCCCTACTCTGGATCATTCACACCAAGTCACCAGTAAAGATACAATAGGAAAGTACTGAACGGAGGTGCCTCTTCTACTAAATAGCAGGTAAGGATCATGGTGTTCTCTTCTGGAGGCAATCATTCTGTATCTTCTACTCAGTGTATTGAATTCCTGAAAAGCATGACCATTTATTATGTATACTTCCAACCATGTGCATGTTTTCCATAGGATCTCTTGAAGGAGAATTGTAGTCTTTGTAATGCTTTTATCTTTTTATGTACAGTATGAATGGAAGAGATCAGCTGTGCATAACCTTATCATTGTATGAAAATGTCTTAATATCCCTTTTTATCTGTACAGCTTATATATAACTATACAAGTACATGGAAGGCAGACATGTCTAATCATTTCATAGGCAGGCTCTGCATGCGACTTTGAATGTTATACAATGCAACTTGTGTGCAACAGTTGTCCATTATCATTGGTCAAAGCCAAAGTTGTATCCAAGTTGCACCCATCCAAAGTTGCATCAAAGTTGCACTTCAAAGTTAGCGCAACTTTGGAGTTGTACAAATGTTAATTGGTAGAAGAGGGTTTTTGGGACTTTAAATGAGGTCCATGACATTCTATAGCCATACGCCTCCATCCAAGTTCTAATCCAGGGGTCTCCAAACTTTTCAAACAAAGGGCCTGTTTATTGTGCTTTAGACTTTAGGAGGGCCGTATTGTGGCCAGCAGAGGCAGAAAATGTTCTGGGCCCAGCATCAGTGAGAATAAATATGTCCTCAGGGTAGGTTGTCAGTAGGAGTCGTCGTGGCCCTATTTGTATGAGGAATAGTATCCCATCATTGGTATCAGAGGAAGAAATATTGCCCTATTGTTGGCTGTCAGTGTGAGGAATAGTGCCTCATATCAGTGGGAGGAATAGTGCCCCAAGGGCCAGATAAAGGCTAGCAAAGGGCCACATCTGGCCCTCGGGCCATATTTTGGAGACCCCTGTTCTAATCCCTCAATAAAATACAAAACAAAGCTAACAGACTATTCATTGTCTTGGAGTGTCTGGATGTGAATGCCGGGCTGGGCAGGGTGACAGGTCGGCCACAACACTCAGCAGCCCCTACAGGGGGAACCGCTGCATGTGGTTTGCACAAAGAGCTAACAAAGAGCTAACAATCAGAATTGCTATAGCCACCAGCAATAATCACATGAAAAACCAGACAGGCTGATTGCACCCAAGTTGAACGATCAACCAACTTCATTCTTTCATTCCTACTTGGGATCTGGAAGGTCTAGTTGGACAGGTAATACTGTTATACAAGACAAGACTATATTACAGTCAGGGATGAGCCGAACACCCCCCTGTTCGGTTTGCACCAGAACCTGCGAACAGACAAAATGTTCGTGTAAACTTTAGAACCCTATTAAATACAATGGACTCGAACGTTCGAAATCTAAAGTGTTAATTATAAAGGCTGATATGCAAGTTATTGTCCTAAAAAGTGTTTGGGGACCTGGGTCCTGCCCCAGGGGACATGTATCAATGCAAAAAAAAGTTTTAAAAACGGCCGTTTTTTCGGGAGCAGTGATTTTAATAATGCTTAAAATGAAAAAATAAAAGTGAAATATTCCTTTAAATTTCGTACCTGGGGGGTGTGTATGATATGCATGTGAAGTGGCGCATGTTTCCCGTGCTTAGAACTGTCCCTGCAAAAAATGTCATTTTTGAAAGAAAAAAAGTCATTTAAAACTGATTTGCGGCTATTAATGAATTGTCGGCTCCCGGCAATACATACAAAAGTCATTGATAAAACAAAAAAAAAAAGGGTGGGGGTTCCCCAGAATTCAATTACCAGGCCCTTCAGGTCTGGAATGGATATTAAGGGGAACCCCGCCGCAAATTTAAAAAAAAATTGACGTGGGGTTCCCCCAAATATCCATTCCAGGCCCTTCAGATCTGGCATGGATTTTAAGGGGAACTCCACCCCAAATTTTAAAAAAATGGCGTGGAGTCCCCCTAAAAATCCATACCAGACCCCTTATCCGAGCACGCAACCTTGCCGGCCGCAGGGGAAAAGGGGAGGACGAGAGAGCGGCCCCCCCTCCCTCCTGAACCGTACCAAGCCACATGCCCTCAACATGGGGAGGATGTCCCCATGTTGATGGGGACAAGGGCCTCATCCCCACAACCCTTGCCCGGTGGTTGTGGGGGTCTGCGGGCGGGGGGCTTATCGGAATCTGGAAGACCCCTTTAACAAAGGGGACCCCCAGATCCCGCCCCCCCCTATGTGAATTGGTAAGGGGTACATTGTACCCCTACCATTTCACGAAGAAAGCGTAAAAAAATGTTTAAAAAAAACACACAAACACCTTGAAAAAGTCCTTTATTTAAAAAAAAAAAAAAACATTCCAGCGGTGAAATCCAGTGTCCCGCGGCGATCCCGATGTCCAGCGCTGTCCTTCATTGGTTGTGCCTGAGCGGACCTGATGGGGAACTCCCTCTCAGTATTTTAAATGTATAGACCCGCCCCTTCAATACAAACAATACTAAATTTTCACTATGCAGACCCTAGCTTCTAACTGGAGCCTTCACATTCACTTTCCTATTGGCTGCTTTGCACTTACCGCCGTGCCCAGGGTTTATATCTCCTCAGCTCCCGGGGGGACGCCTGATCCAATGCACGCCTTGAATATCGTTACCATCTACCATTTTATTTTAAAAATACCAGGTGAGAGTGTTTGGAATCTGCTTTAGTTTCCCCTCTTCACTTTACTTACTACATACCCTATTCTGACTACCTTACCATGTTAGTCATTGCATTAACAATTTTTTATTTTAGATATTCCCATACCCTGCATCTTGCTCCTGATGAGTGGTCATGCTACCACGAAACGCGTCGAGCTTTCCTATGATGCAACGTCACAGTGTCGGTCCTACCAATACTATTTTTTATCCGTTTTTTTATTTTTTTTTATTTTATTATATTCCAATGAATTTTTCTACCATTGTTTTTATATCTATACGTTATTACTATTACACACTGGTATATATACCTTGGTCTATTACTATGTATATTATGTTGTAACAATTATGTACTGTTACTAATTGTGCAATCTATTGCTACTGAGACCAATGATTACAATTTAATGTTTTCTTTTATTATCTATTTTACAGTGTATATATGCCAATTGTATTTAATAAACAATGTGTACATTGATTGATTCATTCTACTTAGTATTACTCAGTATTATTGCTTCGTATAAAGTCCCACTGCTTTCTTTTTTCAATATGTCCAGGGATGGAGGTTAACCATAGGTATTGCCTCATATAAAGTCCCAACCCCTTATCCTTGATCTCGAGTCGAACATGAGTTCGACTCGAACTCGAAGCTCATCCCTAATTACAGTAACACGTCCACTTTGTTTACAGGTACTGATGGCTTAACCACTTCCCACCCGCAGATGCAGCTTCAGGCATCATTCAGATATCATTATTTACTGCCTGCGATTCTGTGCACAGCAAAAACGATCATAGCGGCAGTTCCGCCGATTGATAGTTCTTACAGGCAATGGGAGGGGACGTCGCCACCTCTCCCACCGCCATACGGTGCTTCTCTGGGCTCTGCCGTGCCTTCGGGGACCCATCAGGGACCCGGAGAAAGAATCATCCGGTGTCGAATGACGACCATAGAGATTTCCGGTCACCAGTCATCTCTATGACCGTCGGAGGCCCGGGTGCGACGTTATGATGTCACGTCCGGGGCCGCGGATGTAAACAAAGCTACGATTGCGGCTGTCAGCATGAGATCTGTGATTTTTTTTTTCTCAATCTCATGCTTTCCAGCCTGGAGGAGAAATGTGGGGTCTTATTGACCCTGCATCTCTCCATAAAGAGGACCTGTCACAACAGATTCCTATTACAAGGGATGTTTACTTTCCTTGTATAGCGGTACCCCCAGTTAAGAGGGCTGCTGGTATTGATTTCTTGGGCCCTGTAGTGCACCGCTGTCAACCCCTGGCAATCGGCTCTACCCTCCCGTGGCACAGCTAGTAAGGGGAGATAGGACTGCGTGACCGGCAACTCTGGGTGACACAGTCCTATGGCAAACACACACAGTAAAATGTTTAAACTTCTGTATAAAGTAAAAGAAACAGACACCAATGTACTTGACCCAGGTATATTTACTAATGGGCAAGTGTGACATGGGGTCACTTTGGAGCACAGGGTGAGCAATGAAATAATGGACATTGAGAATATGTATGGGATTGTTTTTGTCAAGGTCACCTGTGGCCAGGTGACAGATGCACACCGTAGGGGGACAGGGGTGCACCGCAAGGTAGTGAACCCTATGGCTGACTGCTGCGGATAGGAAACTGGGTGGTTGTGGACCAGAGGAGCACAACCGGGATCCTAACGGAAGCTAGAGCCAAGATTCCTCAGGGCGCGGAGTCTAAGACCCAGCAGGTCTTCTCCAGGGCCTCTAGTGGTGAGGATGTTATGCTGCAGGCTGGGACCAGGTCGCAGCCCCTGGAGTTTCCTAGCTCACGCCCCGTAGGATAAGGGGAAAAGAGGGGAAGCAGCAGCACAAGATACGAGAGAACCGAATAACAAGCTGAAGGTCAGGGGCCACAAGCAGACAAGGATAACGAAAGAACGAGCCGAAGGTCAAGGGTCACGAGCAGACAGGGATAGTCGGGGACAAGCCAAATATGTAACAGAGAGACAGACGTAGCATACGGCAGGCAGGAACCCAAACACACAATGCCTAACAAACACGTTGATCAGCAAAGCAGGCTTGCAGTGCACAGGTTAATATAGTGTTCTGTGATAGGGCCTGGGGTGGAGTCAGGCTGGGAGGAGATTATAAAAGAAGCCAGGTGAAAAGGGTTCTGGCCTCTAAGATGAACACATGAGGAGGAAAGGTAAGATGGCAGACAGACATTAATGCATATCCATGACAGTACCCTCCCTCTTACGAGGCCTCCCCCTTCCCCGCCTGGGCCCAGGTTTAGAGGGAAACTTCAGATGAAACTCCTTTAACAGACGAGGTGCAAAGACCTCAGATGCAATGATCCAAGACCTCTCCTCAGGACCAAACCCTTTCCAATGAACGAGGTACTGAAGAACACCTTTACAGAGTCGGGAGTCCAGAATTTGACTGATCTCGTACTCCTGATTATCCTCAGAGACAGGCGCCACGGTAGGGAGAGGACGAGATAATTTATTGAGGACTAAAGGCTTTAGAAGAGCAACATGAAAGGAGTTAGTGATTTTAAGGCTCTTAGGAATCTGGAGTTTGAAACAAACCGGATTCAGTTTAGCAGTTACCGTGTATGGACCGATGAATCGTGGAGCAAACTTCAGAGAAGGAACTCGGAGCTTGATGTTCCTGGTAGAGAGCCAGACTTTGTCCCCTGGCTGAAGAGAAGGCGGTTTACGCCTGCGGCGGTCGGCAAAGCCTTTGAATTTTTCAGCAGCTGCCCGGAGGGAATCATGAACGTGACCCCAAATGGAATTGAGAGACTCCTGAACCGAAGCCAAAGCTGGAATGTCTGGAGAACAGATCATGGGAAGAGGAAGTTGAGGGTGTTTTCCATAAACTGTGAAAAAGGGTATCTTCTGCGAACTGGTATTCACATGATTGTTATGGGAGAATTCTGCCCACGGGAGTAGAGAGGACCAATCGTCATGGTGAGAAGACACAAAGGTGCGAAGAAAGACCTCTAACTCCTGATTAACCCTCTCAGTCTGTCCATTGGATTGGGGATGGTAAGAAGAAGAAAAATCCAAGACAATATTGAGGGATTTGCAAAAGGCTCTCCAAAAACGAGACGTGAATTGGACTCCCCTGTCGGAAACAATATGAGAAGGGACCCCATGTAGGCGGAGAATTTCTCGAATGAAAATGGGAACCAAGGCAGGGGCAGAAGGAAGACCAGGAAGAGGAACAAAATGAGCCATCTTGGAGAACCGATCGATTACCACCCAAATGACTGTATTATTCTCAGACAGTGGGAGGTCGGTGATAAAATCCATGGCAATATGGGCCCATGGTTCCTTAGGAATGGGCAAGGGCATGAGGAGACCAGCAGGAGCTTGTGTGGAGGATTTGGACTGAGCACAGACATGACAAGCTTTAACGTAGTCTTTGACGTCTGAGCAGAGATTAGGCCACCAGTAGTGACGACTGATGAGTAGGAAGGATCGGAGGAATCCAGAATGACCTGCCACCTTGGAATCATGTCCCCAACGAAGGATCTTAGCTCTTAGCTCAGTGGGGACAAAGGTCTTTCCAGGCGGAATTTTTGACTTCAGGGTGGTAGAGTGGGCAACAATGCATGAGGTTGGAATGATCGGCTCAGGTTCAGGGGCGGAATCCTCATCCAAAGTGTCAAATGACCTAGAGAGCGCATCAGCCCGACCGTTGCAGGAACCAGGTTTGTAGGTAATCGTGAAATTAAAACGGGCAAAGAAGAGACTCCACCTGGCCTGTCTAGGATTCAGACGTTTAGCATTCTGTAGATACTGTACATTTTTGTGATCGGTAAAGATCGTTATGGAGTGAGGGGAACCCTCCAAGAGATGACGCCACTCCTCTAACGCCAATTTAATTGCGAGAAGTTCCCGATCACCGATGGAATAATTCCTCTCTGCCTGAGAATTTTTTTTGGAGAAGAACGCACATGGTTGGCGTCTCTTCTCAAAGATTTGAAGAAGCATAGCTCCCACCCCCATTGAGGAAGCGTCCACTTCAATAAAAAATGCATTCCCAGGATTTGGTCTCCTCAAGAGGGGTCCAGAAACAAAGGCCTGTTTCAGGTTGTGAAATGCAGAGACAGCTTCGGGAGGCCAGTCTCTGGCATTCACACCCTTCTTGGTCAAAGCGATAATAGGCGTGGCAATGGAAGAGTAATTCCTAATGAACTGCCTATAATAATTAGTGAAGCCAAGAAAGCACTGTGTGGCCTTGAGGCTAGCAGGAAGAGGCCAGTTGGTGATAGCCAAGACCTTCCGAGGGTCCATACGAAGACCCGAACATGAGACGAAGCACCCCAAAAACAGGACCTCAGAACATTCAAATGAACATTTCTCCAGCTTGGCATAGAGATTGTTCTCTCTAAGACGCTGAAGTACAGTGCGGACATGGTTTCTGTGGACGAGCAGATTTTCAGAAAAGATCAGAATGTCATCCAGATAGATGACAACAAACTGGTACAGCAGATCTCTGAAGATTTCATTGACAAAGTTTTGAAACACGGCTGGAGCATTACACAGACCAAAAGGCATCACCAGATATTCGTAATGCCCGTCTCTAGTGTTGAATGCAGTCTTCCATTCGTCATCCTCCCGTATTCGAATGAGATTGTACGCGCCTCTGAGATCCAACTTGGTGAAAATGGAGGCACCCTTCAACCTATCGAATAGCTCAGATATTAAGGATAAGGGGTATCGATTTTTAATAGTAACCGCATTTAAACCCCGATAATCGATGCAGGGTCTTAAGGTACCATCCTTTTTGGCAACAAAAAAGAACCCTGCCCCTGCAGGCGATGAGGATTTCCGGATGAAACCTCTCTCCAGATTCTCTGCGACATACTCAGACATGGCCTGGGTCTCTGGGATGGACAGAGGGTAGGTACGACCCCTGGGTAGAGTTGCTCCGGGGACAAGATCAATAGCACAGTCAAAAGACCTGTGGGGAGGAAGCACCTCAGCTGATTTCTTACAGAACACATACCGGTAATCGCTGTATGCAGCAGGAAGATCAGAAGAAACAGAAGTGGCAGCAACCGGAAGACTCTCCTTGGGGGTCACCTTGAGAAGACACGACGAGAAACATGAGGAACCCCAGGCCAGGATCTGCCCAGAGACCCAGTCCACATGTGGAGAGTGGAGCTGTAGCCAAGGGAGGCCCAATACAACTGGGGTAGAGGCCTTGGGTAGAATAAGAAAGGATATCCACTCCTGGTGGAGAATCCCTACCGACATTCTAATGGGTAGCGTCTGGAAGTGAATAGGGCCCCCTGGGAGAACAGTGCCATCAATTGCCGAGACTACCAATGGCGTAGTGAGAGGTGAAAGGGTAAGCTTCATAGAAGAAGCAGTTCTCCAATCCATAAAATTGCCGGCAGCCCCGGAATCCAGGTATGCAAGGGTTGACTGAGGAGAAGTGCCTACATGAAGGAACACCGGCAAGAGCAGGCGAGAAGGTGATGTTTCTGGGTCCAATACTCCACCTTCCAAATGTATTAGACCCGAGCGTTTCCCGGACGAAGCGAGCAGGAGTCACGAAAATGACCCTTGCCCCCACAATAGAGGCACAAGCCCAGAGTTCTGCGCCTAGCACGTTCTTCGGGGGTTAGTCTGGTCCGGCCCAGCTGCATAGGTTCTTCAGCAGGTAGAGGATGCTCCACGGGATGAAGGGAGGGGAGCTCAGACTGGCTAGGACCCAGAGAGTGCTAGCGTCTTTTTTCTAAGGCCCTCTCTTGAAAATGAATGTCGATCTGGTTGCATAATGAAATTACATCGTCCAGACCGACGGGAATGGCTCTTCCCGCTAATTCGTCTTTCACTCGGTCAGAGAGGCCATGTAAAAAGGTAGCGACCAGGGCCTCATTATTCCAGCTCAATTCAGCTGTGTGGATACGGAACTGAAGAGCATATTGCCCCATTGAACTAGATTCTTGGCGAAGACGTAAGACAGCACTAGCCGCTGAAGAAGCCCGGGCCGGCTCTTCGAAGATATTACGAAAGAGCTTCAAGAAATCGGACAGGCTGGAAACCACCGGATCATTCCTCTCCCACAGGGGGGCAGCCCAGGCCAAAGCTTCACCGGAGAGGAGGGAAATGATATAGGCTACCTTAGCCCGGTCAGACAGGAAGCTTTGAGGCTGAAGCTCAAAATGAATTGTGCATTGGCTGAGAAACCCCCTGCAGGCCTTGGAGTCCCCAGAGAAACGGAACGGAGCTGGCAATCTTAGTGAGTGTGAGGCTGCGACTGGTGCGATAGGTACAGCCGCTGGTTGTACTTGAGGTTGCGGATTCGGGGTTCCCAAGGAGGCCTGAAGCTGCTCGAATCGAGAAGCCAGATCCTGGAGGAATCGCATCACCTGAGTCTGATTTGATTCCTGGGTTTCAAGTCTGCGAACTATGCCCTGCAATGGATCATCCGCGGGGAGCGGGATGTCAGCCGGGTTCATGGCTGATCAAACTGTCAAGGTCACATGTGGCCAGGTGACAGATGCACACCGTAGGGGGACAGGGGTGCACCGCAAGGTAGTGAACCCTATGTCTGACTGCTGCGGATAGGAAACTGGGTGGTTGTGGAAAGCGGGACCAGAGGAGCACAACCGGGATCCTAAGGGAAGCTAGAGCCAAGATTCCCCAGGGCGCGGAGTCTAAGACCCAGCAGGTCTTCTCCAGGGCCTCTAGTGGTGAGGATGTTATGCTGCAGGCTGGGACCAGGTCGCGGCCCCTGGAGTTTCCTATCTCATGCCCCGTAGGATAAGGGGAAAAGAGGGGAAGCAGCAGCACAAGATATGAGAGAACTGAATAACAAGCTGAAGGTCAGGGGCCACAAGCAGACAAGGATAACGAAAGAACGAGCCGAAGGTCAAGGGTCACGAGCAGACAGGGATAGTCGGGGACAAGCCAAATATGTAACAGAGAGACAGACGTAGCACACGGCAGGCAGGAACCCAAACACACAATGCCTAACAAACACGTTGATCAGCAAAGCAGGCTTGCAGTGCACAGGCTAATATAGTGTTCTGTGATAGGGCCTGGGGTGGAGTCAGGCTGGGAGGAGATTATAAAAGAAGCCAGGTGAAAAGGGTTCTGGCCTCTAAGATGAACACATGAGGAGGAAAGGTAAGATGGCAGACAGACATTAATGCATATCCATGACAGTTTTAAAATGGGTCTGTAACATTATTCCCCAATATTGCCCAGGATCTGTAAATAGTTATTCTGTTGGTGCTAAACTCAACAGGTTAAATTAAGAGAGGCTGATGTGTCTCCTGTCTCCTTGTGTAATGCTAATGAGCCTCACCTATGCTACAGGCCCTTTCATTGTGATGATGTGGATTGGAGCTTAGTAAACCGTCTGGCTCCATATTATGGGATGTGGAAGTGTCTTCTGTGAGGAGGGGGGAATCAACCCCCCTGCCTAAGACTGTTTATCAAAGGAGAAGTTTGAACACACCTGACCTGTATCACCATTGTCATTGGACAGTTTAACCCGCCCTGTTCCCCAAGGATGGGAGGGGAGGGTTTTGAAGAGAAATGTGTTACCATGTGTTTTGAAAATAAAGACATTCCCTGTTTTGGAACTTGAATACAGAGTGTTGTCTCGTATCTGGGGGGAGAATCATTCGTATGGGGTCTTATTCGGCTGGTTGGAGTGTCTGGTGGCTGTCGTGTGGTTGGAAAGGGAATATCCTAACGGTGTTAACCCCTTTCATACTTGGGGTGCCGTTACAATTGTTGGCAAGCAGTGGGATGATTCCACAGCCTATAAGGACAGCTACAAGGGGACACAGGACAATGGAAGCACAGTAGGGAGGGCTAAAGCTCTCTTCCCTGAAGGACTTACTGGAGAACCGGGGCAGGCCGGCTAACAACCTTAAAAAGAGGGACATTAATCGCAGAACTAGTCGAAATGGATGGAGCTGAAAGACCCAACATAGCAGAAAGGCCCAGCGTAACAGACAGGACACCCGAAGAGGCAAGTTTTGATCGGGCTGTTAACATAAGACTGGCACATTATGGTCCTAACCCTACAGCGGCGATCATAGACTGAGTTATAGCGGCTGTGGATGCAAATTGGCTACAGAAAAGAGGTGCTGCAGCAGCAGAAGTCAGAGCAGCACCAACTGAAAGGAGAAAGATAAATTTTGCTGCTTTTAAAAATTTAATTGAAACTGAAGGGGAGATTGATGGGTACCTTGCCGATTTTGAACGGCAATGTGCCCTACACCGGGTGCCCACAGAGGAATGGGTTACCATTTTGTCTGGGAAACTGTCTAGCCGGGCCAGTGAAGCGTTCAGGGCCATCCCAGATGAGGATATTATGAACTATGGACTGGTAAAATAAGCACTGTTGGCCAGGTATGCCGTCACACCGGAGGCATACCGGAGGCGGTTCCGAGAGACGAGCAAGCAGACTGGAGACTCGTATACCGAGTGGGCATGCCGCCTATACCGCACTGCATCCCACTGGGTCGCTGGATGCCAAGCAGAATCCGGGGAAGAGGTGCTGCAGGTGTTCCTACTGGAGCACTTCTTTGACAAACTGTCCCTGGAAGTCAGAGAGTGGGTTCGGGACCGAAAACCTTTCACCTTGCCTGAAGCAGCTCGCCTGGCGGACGAATACACAGATGCCCGCAAACTGGATAACCCTGTGGTCAAGACAACAGCTCAGGTGGATTATCGATCAGCGGCACCCCCTCCGGCTATCGCCTACCAACCACAGTCGTACCGCCCTACAGCACCACCTCCAGCGGCCACTTATCCTCAGCAGCCCAGGTTCAACTCCCAGGGCTACTCACAACCCATCAGGTGTTTCGGGTGTAAACAGCTAGGGCACAAAAAGCCAGACTGTCCATTGAATCCAGCCAGACAGTCCCAGTCATGGAGACAGCCAGCAAGGGGGAGCCCCCGCACATCCATGCCTGCGGTCCACTGCGTTGAGGAGGAAGAACATTGGGGTGTCCTGCATGAGGCTGATCCAATACAAGCAGCTAACCGGGACAACCGGCAGCAACACAGACAGACTGTCTGGGTCAATGGAAAGGTAGCCAATGGCCTACGTGATACTGGTGCCACCCTGACCCTACTACAGAAGAACCTCATCCCAGAGAGCCAACACACCGGAGACACTGTAGCCGTAAGAGTAGCGGGAGGCACCGTCTTCCGGCTACCCGTTGCCCGTGTTCACCTGGATTGGGGGGTTGGTTCGGGACACGTGAATGTGGGGGTGATGAAGGATTTGCCAGCGGATGTACTACTGGGGAATGATTTGGCCCCCCTCGTTTCTGCTTACGCCCCGATGGGCCCCGCTGAAGCCAACCCCGTGACTACCTGTGCCCAGACCCATGCTGCTGGAACCGGCCTGCTTGCGGCTGAGAACTGGGTAAGACTATCTTCCCCGACATGTACCTTAGATCAGGCTCAATATCACAGTCTAGAATTGGAATGTGACAAGTTAGCCAGGGAGAAATCGGAGATGCAACGACACTACGTCATGTATTATGAGATGTCCCATGGCTTGAACATTGAAATGCACAAACAGGCTGAAATTGTCAAAAGGTTAAATGGGATTTGCGCCCAGTTTTTACCTTACCTCTCCCAAGAGCATCAGCAACAAGTTTTGGGAGCCATTGAGAGAGCAAAGCAAGTGACTGTTCCAGAACTGAATTCCATTATTCGTCCTGCAACCTTACAACTTCACCATCAGCTACTGACCCGGTAAGCAAAATGGCCATGCTGATGGGTTGTCCAGGCATTAGAAGAATAGAACTATGGACTAACTTCGGAGTCAACCCGTCTGGGCTCCCCTCCTCTGTTAGTCTCCTGCCGAAAGGGGAGATGTGTGACATGGGGTCACTTTGGAGTACAGGGTGAGCAATGAAATAATGGACATTGAGAATATGTATGGGATTGTTTTAAAATGGGTCTGTAACATTATTCCCCAATATTGCCCAGGATCTGTAAATAGTTATTCTGTTGGTGCTAAACTCAACAGGTTAAATTAAGAGAGGCTGATGTGTCTCCTGTCTCCTTGTGTAATGCTAATGAGCCTCACCTATGTTACAGGCCCTTTCATTGTGATGATGTGGATTGGAGCTTAGTAAACCGTCTGGCTCCATATTATGGGATGTGGAAGTGTCTTCTGTGAGGAGGGGGGAATCAACCCCCCTGCCTAAGACTGTTTATCAAAGGAGAAGTTTGAACACACCTGACCTGTATCACCATTGTCATTGGACAGTTTAACCCGCCCTGTTCCCCAAGGATGGGAGGGGAGGGTTTTGAAGAGAAATGTGTTACCATGTGTTTTGAAAATAAAGACATTCCCTGTTTTGGAACTTGAATACAGAGCGTTGTCTCGTATCTGGGGGGAGAATCATTCGTATGGGGTCTTATTCGGCTGGTTGGAGTGTCTGGTGGCTGTCGTGTGGTTGAAAAGGGAATATCCTAACGGTGTTAACCCCTTTCATACTTGGGGTGCCGTTACAGCAAGTAATAAACAAGAGTATAAGATTATTTGCAGCTCCCTGCAATAAACAGTATTCAAACAAACAGAATAGACAGGTATTGCTATGCAACTCTACCGATACCCTTTTTCAGCTACTTCCCCCCGTGGGCAGATTGACGCCCAGCAATGTCTACCTATGCAGTCAGGCCTGACTGAACTAAATGGAAGTTCTGTAAAGGAATCTTTGCTAGCAAAACTCAGTGGTGCACTTGATGAACAATACTTTGTAATCCAACAGGGTAGTAGAAATACAGTATTTGTCTTTGAGCAAGTGCTCTCTCACCAACTGGACCAGTCCCAGTCCATCTCCTCCGCTGATGTGTCTAGGCACATGGATCCATCGACATCCGGGTCTTCGGTCCTCCTGGTACAGTACAGCAAGGATGAAAAGATGTCTCTCAGGTTCCGCTAGGCTGGCGGAGGGCTCTTTGGAAGAAAATGCCCAGGCTTCAGGCCTGGGTGTTCAGCAGTCTCAGACAGAATTCTTGCTTGCTAGCCGGGAGGTGTCCAAAGAGACAGAATAAACTCTGCTTCCCCTTTATAAAGTCCGCCCCAGCAGTCCTTGCTCCGGGGAAATGCACCCTGGGTGCTGTAAGATGTCTTGGGAAATGTAGTCTCTGGATATTAAAGGGGAATACCCCGCTACACTTGCAATAGGAATAAAAGTGATCAAAAAAATATGTAAATGTAAAAAAAGTGTAAAAAAAAAAAAATTAAGTAAAAAAAAAAAAAATAAAAAAAAAAATTCATTCGCCCATGTCCCCGTGTGCTAGTGCTCAGAAGCGAACACACACATACGTTCCACTCACATATGTAAATGGAATTCAAACTACACGTGAGGTATCGCCGCGTGCGTTAGAGCGAAAGCAACAATTCTAGCACTAGGCATCCTCTGTACCTCTAAACTGGTAACCTGTAAAAAAAATTCAAGCGTCGCCTATGGAGATTTTTAAGTACCGAAGTTTGGCGCCATTCCATGAGTGTGTGCAATTTTAAAGCGTGACAAGTTAGGTATCTATTTACTCGGCTTAACATCATCTTTCACATTATACAAAAAAATTGGTGTAACTTAACTGATTTGTTATTTTTTTAATTCATGAAACCGTTTTTTTTTCCCCAAAAAAAGGCGTTTGAAAAATGATTGCGCAAATACCGTACGAGATAAAAAGTTGCAATATCCGTCATTTTATTCCCTAGGTTGTCTGCTAAAAAAAAACATATATAATGTTTGGGGGTTCTGAGTGATTTTGTACCAAAAAAATTATGATTTTTACATGTAGGAGAGGAGTGCCAGAATAGGCCTGATATGGACGTGGTTAATCATTAACAGTATCTATAGGGAGGATTTGTAAGGAGCAGTCAACAAGAATGAACTCCACTGACTCAACAAGAATGAACTCCACTGACTCAACAAGAATGAACTCCACTGACTGCAGTCAGACTCAGGATCATTCACATCAAGTCACCAGTAAAGATACAATAGGAAAGTACTGAACGGAGGTGCCTCTTCTACTAAATAGCAGGTAAGGATCATGGTGTTCTCTTCTGGAGGCGATCATTCTATATCTTCTACTCAGTGTATTGAATTCCTGAAAAGCATGACCATTTATTATGTATACTTCCAACCATGTGCATGTTTTCCATAGGATCTCTTGAAGGAGAATTGTAGTTTTTCTAATGCTTTTATCTTTTTATGTACAGTATGAATGGAAGAGATCAGGTGCATAACCTTATCATTGTATGAAAATGTCTTAATATCCCTTTTTATCTGTACAACTTATATATAACTATTCATGTAAATGGAAGGCAGACATGTCTAATCATTTCATAGGCAGGCTCTGCATGCGACTTTGAATGTTATACAATGCAACTTGTGTGCAACAGTTGCCCATTATCATTGGTCAAAGCCAAAGTCGTATCAAAGTTGCACCCATCCAAAGTTGCATCAAAGTTGCACTTCAAAGTCAGTGCAACTTTGGAGTTGTACAAATGTTAATGGGTAAAAGAGGGGTTTTGGGACTTTAAATGAGGCCCATGACATTCTATAGCCATACGCCTCCATCCCTGAACCCGAAATTTAAAAGGAAAAAGTTTGGGACTTTAAATGAAGCACGTGGCACATCGCTGGTAAAGTGGTCAAATGCATGATAGCACATTTATTCTTTCATATACATACAGATATCATGATGGCATATTATTATATCAGATATCATGATGGCATATTATTAAAATTCATATATACACTTCTCAAAAAAATTAAAGGAACACTTTTGAATCAGAACTCCTGGGAACTCCTGTGATATTGATCTGGTCAGTTAAGTAGCAGAGGAGGTTGTTAATCAGTTTCAGCTGCTTTGCTGTTAATTTAAATTAACAACAGGTGCACTAGATGGGCAACAATGAGACGACCTCCAAAACAGGAATGTTTTTTCAGGTGGCGGTGTCTGACATTTTTTTTCCCTACTCATCTCTTCTGAACATTTTTCACTAGTTTTGCATTTGGCTAGGGTCAGTGTCACTACTGGTAGCACGAGGCGATACCTGGACCCTATAAAGTTTGCACAGGCAGTCCAACTCCTCCAGGATGGCACATCAATACGTGTCATTGCCAGAAGGTTTGCTGTGTCTCCCAGCACAGTCTCAAGAGCATGGAGGAGTTTCCAGGAGACAGGTAGTTACTCTAGGAGAGCTGGACAGAGCCGTAGAAGGTCCTTAACCCATCAGCAGGACCGGTATTTGCTCCTTTGTGCAAGGAGGAACAGGATGAGCACTGCCAGAGCTCTACAAAATGACCTCCAGCAGGCCACTGGTGTGAATGTCTCTGACCAAACAATCAGAAACAGACTTCATGGGGGTGGCCTGAGGGCCCGACGTCCTCTAGTGTGCGCTGTGCTCACTGCCGGACACTGTGGAACTCGATTGGCATTTTCCATTAAACACCAGAATTGGCAGGTCCGCCACTGGTGCCCCATGCTTTTCACAGATGAGAGCAGGTTCACCCTGAGCATATGTGACAGACGTGAAAGGGTCTGGAGAAGCCGCAGAGAACTTTATGCTGCCTGTAACATCGTTCAGCATGACCGGTTTGGTGGTGGGTCAGTGATGGTCTGGGGAGGCATATCCATGGAGGGAGGCACAGACCTCTATAGGCCACACAATGGCACCCTGACTGGCATTAGGTATCGGGATGAAATCCTTGGACCTATTGTCAGACCCTACGCTGGTGCAGTGGGTCCTGGGTTCCTCCTGGTGCACGACAATGCCCGGCCTCATGTGGCGAGAGCATGGAGCCAGTTCCTGGAGGATGAAGAAATTGGTACCATTGAATGGCCCCCACGCTCACCTGACCTAAATCCAAAAGAACACCTCTGGGGCATTATGTTTCGGTGCCGCCAGGTTGCACCTCAGTCTGTTCAGGAGCTCAGTGATGCTCTGGTCCAGATCTAGGAGGAAATACCCCAGGACACCATCCGTCGTCTAATTAGGAGCATGCCCTGATGTTGTCAGGCATGCATACAAGCACTTGGGGGCCATACAAACTACTGAGGACCATTTTGAGTTGTTGCAATTTCAGCAAAATGGATTAGCTTGCTGCATAATTTTTTCCCTTTGATTTTTGGGGTGTCTTTAAATTCAGCCCTCTGTAGGTGGATAATTTTCATTTCCATCAATTGATGTGCCATCCTTTCATTCCTAACACATTACCCAGTCCATATCAGTATAGATATCCAGCATGAGATTTTGCCCCATTGAGATCTGATGTGTTTTCAAAGTGTTCCTTTAATTTTTTGTGAGCAGTGTATATACACAGATGTCATGAATAACACATTGCAGTGTAATTATTGTGGGCTGCCTTGTAATCCCTATCATAAAATATATATTAAAATCATTATTGATTGCAGAAAGTTCATAATATTCTAGGCTGTAAACACATGATTATAATGCATCTAAAAAAGCTTGACTTATGCGTTTCTTGGAACTTACTCCACTTCTTCAGGAGCAGATGCAAGGTGCGCATCTGCAAAAAAACATATAGATACCAATGTAGTTTGATGGTTAACTCAAAAAAGAAAAACGGGGAAGAAAAAATATATCCATTCCCTGAGCTACTTACAAGTCCGCTCCAGATTCAACATGCGGTGTTGCAAATTGAGGGCTGCCAGGGATGTGTCTGTCCCAGGAGCTGTGGCAGTGGCCCGTGGAAAACCAAGGAACACACATGCAAACCCCCAGAGGGATATGGGTCTCCGTGTCATAGTCGTTATAAACGCAGGTGACAGCTCTAGTGAATTTCTGTAAAGAATAGTGAATTGTGAATGAATTTAGTAAGTGGTGCTGTGTGCTAAAATATCAAAACCTATGACTATTAATAGGATAAAAAAAGAAACAGAGAACATGTGGGGAAAATAAGTGGAAGAAAACCACAACCCAAGTGTGGAGTGAATATAGGTCTTTATGGACCTTGCTTTGTGCACTGGTTCAAATCATTTGTTGGAGGGGGGGGGGGGGTTATGTTGTGGGGTTGTTTTTCAGGGGTAGGGCTTGGCGCCTTAGTTTCAGTCAAGGGAACTCTTAAGGCGTCAGCATGCCAAGACATTTTGGACAATTTCATGTTCCCAACTTTGTGGGAACAGTTTGGGGATGGCCCCTTCCAGTTCCAACATGACCGTGCACCAAAGCAAGGTCCATAAAGACATGGATGAGCGAGTTTGGGGTGGAGGAACTTGACTGGCCTGCACAGAGTCCTGACCTCAACCCGATAGAACACCTTTGGGATGAATTAAAGCGGAGACTGCGAGCCAGGCCTTCTTCTCCAACATCAGTGCCTGACCTATTGGTGACCCAATACTTTTGAAAAAAAAAATGATATATAGATTTAGCAGAGCGTCCCAGAGAGAGTCGGGGGAAAGTCCTGTTCAGGGTTTATACGTCTCCCAGGCTCCTCTCATACACGTTCAGGGATCTCTGATCCATGTTCCAGTTTAGGTCTTGGTCCTCTCCCCAGGCTAATTTAAACGCACCTGAGACAGACAGCCAGTACTCTTGGCCTGGGACCTCAGACAACTTCTGCCCAGGAGAGCAACAGGTTGGTAAAAGCTATTAAGCTGTGCACGTGGAAGCTGACAAGCTGTAGGCTTGCTCGGCCTGGTAGTTAGGATCTGTAAATATTGTGTCTAGACACGGCTAGGTTTTTGTTTGGCTATTTTGGTTCATATTTGTTTTTGTAACACTGTACAGCACCTGTATATAGACTTGTATATATCACAAATAGACACCACACTGTTTGTCATTACCTCACTGAATTTGGTATCTGTGCCTGAAAGACTGCTCATCCCAGGAAGCTTTGTACCTGCTACCTGTCCCCCAGGTTAATATCTCTCTTCCTTTACTGCCCTCCCTCTACTTCCCCTTTTTTGGCGTGAAATCTGGATTCTGGATCACTGGTGTTAAAGGGGAGGGATTGGGAGAGAGGCCCTTAGTTAAGGATATTTGAGTAAGAACTGCAATAGTAGCCCCAATTGTAGGATGCTTCTTTAAACCCCTATAGTATTTATGAGCGACCCAAGGAAGCACAGGCAAAGCGATCGGTGAAGCTTGTTGTTCTACTTGTACCCAGGGTTTGGTCGGCGAGGAAATACACCATGACACTACTCTAGACAAGTGTAGGGCCCGATAGTATGAGATCAAGTTGGGTAGGCCTATTCCCCCCTGGGATTTAGGCAGAACTAACAATGAGTAACGGAGTCTAGCTGCTTTATTATTCCAAAGAAATTTGAGTAACAAAGTCCGACAGGAACAAAAAAAGGCTTGAGGTAGTTTAATATGTATCGCTTGCATTAGATAAAAAATCTGTGGCAGCAATGCCATCTTAAATGCATTACACCTCCCGAACCACGTGAGGGTTAGAATTTGCCAAAGTTGGAGATGTGATCGTATTTTAGCGAGTAGTGGTCAGAAATTAACCTCATATAGTGAACCTGTATCCGGTGTTAATTTAACTCCCAGATATTTGCCCTCCCTCTACCAACTTCAATTACCCAGGTTCAATGCCTTCCCTCTATTCTCTTCCATTATGCAGCTTCTACTCCCATTATCCAGCCCCACTGCCTTCTTTCTACTACCTTCCGTTATCCAACCCAACTCCCTTCCATTACTCCCTTGCATTATATAAACTCGTTGACTTCCCTCTACTCCCTTCCATTAACCAAACTTCATTCTCTATACTCTCTTCCATCATCCAGTCTAAGTCCCTTCTCTCTACTGCCTTCCAATATCCAACCCCACTGCCTTTGCTCCACTCTTCCCTTTGCCATGTTTTTACTCAATTCCTTTATTCAACCCCACTACCTTCCCTTAACTCCCTTCCATCATCCAACCCGTCTGCCTTCCCTTGGCTCCCTTCCATTATCCAATCCAACTTCCTTCCCTCTACTACTTTCCATTATTCAACCCAACTGCCTTCCCTTATCTCCCTATCTAGTTTCACAACCTTCTCTCTAATCCCTTCCATTTTTTTTAACCCCACTGCTTTCCTTTTACTTCCTTCCATCGTCCAGCCTTCCTTCTTTCTCTACTCCTTTCCATTCTCGAACCCCACTGCCTTCCTTCTACTCCTTTTTATCATCCAACACGATTGTCTTCGCTCTACTTCCTTCCATCATCCAACCCTACTGCCTTTCCTGTACTTCCTTCCATTATCCAAATCCACTGTCTTCCCTCTACTTCCCTCCATTATCCAACCCAACTGCCTTCCCCCCCTTCCTATCCATGACTCAATCCCACTGCCTTCCCCCTACTCCCTTCCATTATCCAACCAAATTGCCTTTTCTCTACTCTTTTCAATATCCTGCCCAGCCGCCTTCTTTCTACTCCCTTCCATTATCAAGCCTCACTCCCTTCACTCCCCTCTATCATCCAATCACACTGATTTCTCTCTAGTCCCTTCCATTATCCAGAGTTCTTTCAACTTCCTTCCTTTATCCAGCCCCACTGCCTTCACTTTACTCCCTTTCACAATCCAACCCAACAACCTTCCCTCTACTCTCCTTCCATTACCTAATGCACTGTCCTCCTTCCACTACCTTACATTTTTTAACCCAATTCCTTTTTCTGTACTCTTCCATTACCCAACACAACTGCCTTTCTTCTATTCTCTTCCATTATCCATCTTAACTGCCTTCTTTCTACTTTCTTCAATTATCCAGCTTCACTCCCTTCTCTCTTCTTCCTTCCATTATCCAACGATATTGCCTTCCCCCTACTTGCTTCCATTGTGAATCTTCACTGCCTCCACCTAATTTCTTCCATTTTCCAATCCAACTTTATCTCCATTATCCATGCTTAAGCCTGGTACAATCTCTAAAGCCTCGTACACACGATCGGATATCCTATGGATTCTAATACGATGGTTTTGTCCATCGGAAATCCGATGAAGCTGACTTCCATCAGTCTTGCCTACACACCATCAGTCAAAAAACCGAGCGTTCCAAACGCGGTGACGTAAAACACTCCGATGAGCCGAGAAAAAATAAGTTTAATGCTTCTGAGCATGCGTCGACTTGATTCTGAGCATGCGTGGGTTTTTTATCCGATGGACTTGCCCATAGACGATCAGAATTTGCTATCAGTTTTTGATCCATCGGAAAAATTTAAAACATGTTCTATTTTTTAAAATCGATGGAAAAAAGACCGATGGGTCCCATACATGATCGGTTTGTCCGATGAAAAAAGTCCATCGGACTGTTTTCATCGGCAAAACCGATCGTGTGTACAGGGCTTCACAGTTTTATTTTCATTCAACCCAGCAGGTTGAATGAAAAAAAAACCTGACAGCTTTGGTTGGAGCCGATGTACTAACAGTCCAACGTTAGTACAGCAATCTTCCCCAGTGAGCTACAGCAGGGGGACAGCAGAAAACTCTGGTCAGCCATTGGCTCAGAGCGCTAATCGGGACCCGGACAGCTGTTGGTTTTCCAGCATGCTTGTCTGACAGAAGCCAGCGAAACGGCTTGCTTCTGTCAGACCGGCTGCTATAAATACGGGCCGAATGTTGGCTGGTTTTTATTAAACCGGCCAATGTCTCCAAACATTCAGCCCACATGTACTAGGCATTACAGTTTTTTCTCTCTACTTACTTCCATTTTCCAAGCTCGCTGCATTTTTTTAAATTATTATATTTGATTTATTATCAGGCCTCACTTCCTTCTCTGTACCCCTTTCCATCATCCAACCCTACTGCCTTCCCTCCACTCCCTTCCATTATCCACTTAACCTCCAGAAGATTTACCCACCCCCCCGTTCATGACCAGGCCATTTTTTGCGCTACGGCACTGCACTACTTTAACTGACAATTGTACCCAAACAATATTTTTTTTACTTTCTGCTATAAAACAAATCCAATAAAAAAATGTAAACGTCAAATTTATTTATAAATTTAGGCCAATATGTAATCTGTTTTTGGTTAAAAAAAAATAAATAAATCCTAATAAGTGTTTATTGATTGGCTTCCGCAAAAGTTACAGTGCCTAAAAAAAAAACAAAAAAAAAAACGATGGTGTATATACTGGAATTTTTATTAATTTATTTTTGTATACTAGTAATGGTGGCGATCAGTGACCAATAACGGTACTGCGATATTGCGACGGAAAATAGAACACTAACTGACACTTTTGACACTTTGTGGGAACCACTAATGCAGTGATCAGTGCTAAAAATATGCAGTGTCTCTTTACTAATGGCACTGGCTGGGAAGGGGTTAAACATCTAGGGCGATAAAAGGGTTAACTTTGTGCCTAGCCAGTATTTATGTGCACAGTGTGCTGCTTTTACGAAGGGAAGTGATGGATTTTATTCCCTGCTGATAGTGTATACTAGGCTTAACTTCTCCTTTCTTGTTTTAGTTCCTGGAGTTCTCCTTTAGGTTGGGTACACGTGTGTGTGTGTGTGTCTGTGTGTGTGTGTGGCACGCCCCCCTTGGATTTACCTGCTCATCTGCATCGCCATGACCCTGTAAACATTCCAACCCATCCTTGCAGCACCTTTAAGTAATAAGACAACACTCAATACATTTTATATTCTATTGACTTTTACTGGAGTACTTGAGATAAGATATTGTTGTACAAAGGAGGTAATGGTTCAACTGAGTTTGGGATAACAGCACAAACTCAGCAGAATGACTCCTCAAGAAATTCCAGTTAAGAGAGTTGACAACAGAAAACTATATACACTTATGTACAGGGCTGCTTATAGAAATCACCGGGCCCCGTACAGCCTACCTGACGGGGCCCCCGTGCACAAATTTCCAAACAAAAATCCCCCCTCCTAGCACAACCCGCTCTAAAATTACCCCCCTGCCCCCCCCCCAATCTCTCCTCCCAGCACATATCCCTCCATTCTTCCTCCTCACACATATCGCCCTCCCCAAATCCCCATTACATTTTCCAATGCCAACACAGCCAGGAAGAGGTGTGCTGTGTTTTGTTCTCCCCTCCTGTCAGAAGAGTGCTGGTCTTTATAGTACATGAGACCGGGTCACTCTTAGGCCGCGTACACACGACCGTTTTTAATGTCATTTTAAAAAACAACGTTTTTCTCGACGTGATTTTTCTTGTTTCCTCTCAAGCCTGTCTTGCATACACACGTTCATAAAAAAAAAGCGCAGTGACGTACAACACGTACAACGGCACTATAAAGGGGAAGTTCCCTGCTTTTCAGTCTGTTACAGCGTGATGAATGTGCTATCTCCATTACGAACGCTAGTTTTACCAGAACGAGCACTCCCGTCTCATACTTGATTCTGAACATGCGCGTTTTTTTTCTCCTCGTAAAAGCATACACAATACCGTTTTTCACGACGTTAAAAAAAAACGACATGAAAAAATAGAGCATGTTCGAAATTTTTAATGGCCGTTTTTCATGTCGTTAAAAATGCTCTGGAGCCCACACACGATCGGTTTTAATGCCCAATTTAAAAAATTGCATTTTTAACGGTGTGAAAAACGATCGTGTGTACGCAGCATTACTGTAGATTGCATTGCACTGTACACACACACACACACACACAGCGCCCCCATCTCCTCCAAAGGCTGCTCAGTGCTCACCTCCCGGCAGCAACAAATGTGGATAGGGGGCGGTGTGTGTACAGTGCCGTGCGATCTACAGTAAGAGCGATCCGGTCTCATGTACTGTAAAGACCAGCGCTCTTCTGACAGGAGGGGAGAACAAAACACAGCACACCTCCTGCTGGCACTTCTTCTCTCACCGCTCCAGGCTCCAAGCAGCCGTGCCCTCATCCCAGCTGTGAGTGCGGGCAGGGAGGTGGTGGGGGAAGGAGCTCAGCTGCGGCCGGCCAGTGGGGGCATAACAACCCACCCCGGCATCCCCTAAATCCAGCCCTGTGTCTCTCACCTAGCAGCTAAAAGCCGGCGGGAGCGATATGGAGAGAAACCGGCTTTGCTGGATGAGAGGCCCTGTCATTCTTTATTCTCTGCTCCACAGGTCCTCCTGCTGTCCGGGCCCCCCTGTGTGCCCGGGCCCCCTACAGGAGGGCTGGTGGTCCCCCCCTATCAGCGGCCCTGCGTATGTACAATAGAGTAACACTTGGACATAACCTGAAAGGTTAAAGTGGAGCTCCACCCTAAATATTAACTTTTGCTATTTGGAACCCTCCCCCCCTCCGGTGTCACAATTGACACCTTTCAGGGGGGTGAAGATACCTGTCTAAGACAGGTATTTTCATCCACATCCGGGAGTCCTCTCTCTGGGAATCTGCGGGAGTGACGTCACTTCCCCCAGACTTCCCGTAGTGTTCTGGGAGACACTCGGCTCCCAGAACACAGGAGGACAAATCAGAACGGCGCAGCACGACTCGCGCATGCGCCGTAGGGAACCGGGCATGAAGCCGCAGGGCTTCACTTCCTGGTTCCCTCAGTGAGGATGGCGGAGGGAGCAGCAGAGTCGTCCTCTGCTGCGGACGTCGCTGGACTCCAGGACAGGTAAGTGTCCAAATATTAAAAGCCAGCAGCTGCTGTAGCTGCTGGCTTTTAATATTTTTTTTTCCGGCGGAGCTCTGCTTTAAGCATCAATTCTGACAATACTTCTAGAAAGAGATACCCAGGCCAGCCTGTTTAACTTTTGATCCTAATGAGAGATGAAGCTAAACAAGGATGGTATGAGGGCCCTTTAAGTAGCAATGACAGAATGTCCCCGTTGCAGATCTGATGGTCTTCGCCAGCTGTCGGAGCTCATTAATTATTTCCAATAAGGTGTAGTAACAGAGTGGTAGTATATCTTGTGATGACTGTAGCTAAAGATGCCTATGTACAGTGTTCAAATAAAGGTGCAGTGAAGTGTTCCCAAGGTAAATCTGTCTGTGCACAGTGTCCCAGTGAAACAACAAAGGAAAGGTTTACAAAGATGGGCAGTGGCCCTCTCACCAACGACCAGACTGATTCAACGCCTTCCAACTAGCGACTCCCGAATGGACGTTCTGGCTGCGGACCCGCTTGTGGTGATCACCCTTTTTTACGAAGCATGAGTTGCTGCACTGTGGAGGTGGTGCTGGTCAGATGTCCGATGAACCGCAGGCAGCGCTGGACCCTTTCTCAGTCATGTAGGAATGCTGTAGACTGCATGGTAGGCCAAGACCTCACTCTCCCTGCACGGGGAGATCCTTCACATACGAGGCCCAGGAGGAAGAAGAGTGCGTGAGGCGGGTCTCTGGTTTCTTTTATAGCTCTTCCCAGCAATCTCTTGGTGGTAGCAAAGATCCCTGGGACATGTAGTCCGAAAACTTAGTCATGCAGGGGAACAGCCGTCTAATGGAACTACCAATCCCACACTCCCTTTGGTTGGGCTCACAAAGATGTCAGTCTGGTAACGCTAGGCACTAGGGGGATAATATGATATACAGATAGGGCAGGGGATAGCTGTTCTTTGCCATTGTAGTCAATATTGCTACATGTGAATTGAATGCGGGTTTCCCTGCATCCAAATTGCATGACTTGTGAGTGTGACCGGCTCTCGGTGGCGCCGGTTCACCCAGGTCTGAGGCAGCCACGGATCGCATTCCAAAAGGGTCCTGTGCGAATTCAGGCAAAAATTCAGACCTGATTCGCACCTAAACTGGTGAATAGGAACGTACCGGACCCCGTGCTGGGAACCGCAGCCGCATATATGTGAACCCGGCCTTAATCACAAATGAAATTTAATCTTTGGCGCTGTGTGAGTGTCCAACCTAAAGAAGCGATAAGATAAGAGCTGTACGGAAGGCTTCTAATATGATGGGCTGATAAAATAAAATATTAGCTATTTTTTAAAGTCCAAGATTTTGTTTTTTGCAGCTGTTTTCAGAAAATCGAGTCATTAACCACTTAAGCCCCGGACCAATATGCAGCATAAAGACATATGACATTTAGGGTCTGGTCTGACCATAAATGTCAATTTTTCTCCTCAGTAATGCAATTAGCCTTCTGGATCTGTACATAATCCATGTGTTTTGTATTCAGATTGTGTTTGTATTTTTGTACTAATTTATTAAATTTATATATTTTTTGATATACTGCTGTGTGTTTTCAGTCACTTTCAAAGTCCCACCTTCAAGGGGGTTTTTTTGTTTTTGTTTTGTCTATTCAATTAGGGATGTGGTGACTGTTAAACAATTACAATTCTGCAAGTGTTGATTTTCTTTTTCTCCTAATTAGTAAATAGAGTCCACCTGTGTGTTATTTAATCTCAGTATAAATACAGCTAGCTGTTCTGTGAAGCCTTCAGAGGTTTGTTAGAGAACCTTTAGTTTTAAAAAAAAAAGCATCATGGAGGCCAGGGAACACACCAGACAGGTCAGGAATAAAGTTGTGGAGACGTTTAAAGCAGGGTTAGGGTCTAGAAAAAATATCCCAAGCTTTGAACATCTCACGGAGCACTGTTCAATCCATCATCCGAAAATGGAAAGACACAACTTCAAACCTATCAAGACATGGCCGTCCACCTAAACTGACTGGCCGGGCAAGGAGAGCATTCATAAGAGAAGCAGCCAAGAGGCCCATGGTAACTCTGGACGAGCTGCAGAGATCCACAGCTCAGGTGAGAGAATCTGTCCACAGGACAACTATTAGTCGTGCTCTCCACAAATCTTCCCTTTATGGAAGAGTGGCAAGAAGCAAGCCATTGTTGAAAGAAAGCCATAAGAAGTCCTGTTTGCAGTTTGTGAGAAGCCATGTGGAGGACACAGCAAACATGTGGAAGAAGGTGCTCTGGTCAGATGAGACAAAAATTAAAATTTTTGGCCTAAAATCAAAATGCTATGTGTGGCAGAAAACTAACATTGCACATCACCCTGAACACTCCATCTCCACTGTGAAACATGGTGGTGGCAGCATCATGTTGTGGGGATACTTTTCTTCAGCAGGGACAGGGAAGATGGTCAGAGTTGATGGGGAAGATGGATAGAGCCAAATACAGGGCAATCTTAGAAGAAAACCTGTTAGAGTCTGTAAAAGACTTGAGACTGGGGCGGAGGTTCACCTTCCAGCAGGACAACAACCCTAAACATACAGCCAGAGCTAGAATGGAATGGTTTAGATCGAAGCATATTCATGTGTTAGAATGGCCCATGTGTTGGTCTATCACATAAAATCCCAATAAAAAACATTTCCGTTTTTGGTTGCAACATGACAAAATGTGGAAAATTTCAAGGGGTATGAATACTTTTTCAAGGCAAAGTATATTCTCATATGGATCAAACTCGCATGTCTCTCTTCCGTGCTGGGATCACTGATACTCTGCCTGTATCTGTCTTCTCTGATTAGCTCCCAGGTTAAATCATGTACAGATAAAGAAATCTCCCATAGCGTAAAACCAATTTTATTAAAAACTGAAATGTAACACTACCATTTATCAGTAAGGGTATAATTTATTTGACCAGGAAATATTAAAACCGCGCTAAATAGGGGTAAAAGTTAATATTGTATATCAATTCATTATTATATAATAAATAAGAACAAAAAAATAAAATAAGTTCTAATTAAACTTAAAGAATCAAGTAAAAACATATGTTTGCAATAATGGAAATCTGTGGCATTACAATAGCTATAGCAGCCCGGATGTCTGCTATGGGGCCTGGGGTGGAAGGGGACCCCAATAGAGGGGTTGTTGAGGCATTTTAAGCATAGAATTTTTCCATCAAGAAGAGCTGATTTCAAGTAAACAGGAGGAAGCTTTGGGATCAATCAGTAAGGAGAATTTGTTTAGTTGTGTAAGCAGTGTAGATTTATTACTATTGACCCATTTGCTGCCAGGCCCATACATCCTCCTTTTCTTTTTTTTCTTTTTTTTTTTTTTTTTTACACAAAGTGGTCAATTTTGTAAGATATTTCTGACACATAGCATGTATATAGCAAAAACGACACCCCAAAATAGATTCTGCTACTCGTCCCGAGTATAGCGATACGACATGTGTGAGACTTTTCCACAGCTTGGCCACATACAGAGGTCCAACATGCAGGGAGCACCGTCAGGCGTTCTGGAATATAAATTACACATAAAATTTCCTAAACCTATTACACTTTTGAAGACAATTGAATTACCCCCAAAATGACCCTATTTTAGAAAGCAAACACCCCAATGTATATTTTAAGTCATTATGAGTCTTTTGAATGGTTAATTATTTTTTTTCTACAAGTCTTTGGAAAACGTGGAAAGAAAATTAAAACATACTTTTTTTTTTTTTTTTTTTACACAAAGTTGTCAATTTATATGATATTTCAAACAGATAGCATGTACATAGCAAAAGTTACACCCCAAAATAGATTCCCCTACTCCTCCTGAGTATGGTGATACTACATGTGTGAGATTTTTACACAGCCTGACCACATAGGGAGGTCAAACATTGAAATAGTACCTTCAGGCGTTCTAGGAGCACAAATTTATACATATATAATTTCGTTCCTTCCTATCACACTTTTGAAGGTCCTGGAGCACCAGGACAATGGAATTACCCAAAAAATTACTCCATTTTGGAAAGGAAACACCCCAACGTATATTCTATGAGGCATGGGCTGCAGATAGGTACTGGGGTACTCTGATGGGCTGGTGACAGGTAATCTGATGGGCTACAGTTAGGTACTCGGGTACTCTGATGGGCTGGTGACAGGTACTCGGGTACTCTGATGGGCTGGAGACAGGTACTCGGGTACTCTGATGGGCTGGTGACAGGTACTCGGGTACTCTGATGGGCTGGTGACAGGTCCTCTTTATTAGGGGGGACAATCGGTGTGATTGGGTGTACACTGTAAGCGGTAACCAGCTGTTACCGTAATCTCCTCCTCACACACGATCGGTGTGTGAGGAGAAGAACCCGTTACCGCGGTTTGTTGACATTCTGTGATTGGACACAGCCAGTCTCGTGGTAAAGAACCAATTTAATTGGCTCTTTACCTCGATCGGGGTTGGACTGTGTCAGGGTGACAAACCTCGTCCCCGATGGGCACGCATGAGCGCCGTGCGCAAGGACAGTGTCCAATTGCGTTTGGTCACGTGGTAAAGAGACTATTTTTTATTGGTTCTTTACACTGATCTGGGATGGGCTGTGTCTGAGGGACACGTCTCATCCCTAATCGCCATGCTGCAGGCCCCCGGGGACCTGCAGGAGCAACGAATAGAAGAGGACGTTATATGACGCCCACCCAGTATGGCAGAGTGCTCCTGCGGACGTCATATGACTATAGGTCGGTAGGGAAGCGGTTAATGGGGAACCGTTCGGGAGTTCTGGTGCAAACCAAAGAGGAGGCTGTTCAGCCTATCTATAGTCCTCAGGCAGTAGGCCAAGGAGGATCTAACAACCAACTACAACTCTACTCCTGGGAAGGAGACCAGGGGCAGAATCGCCTTCCTAAATATTTATACCCTCTCCCATCCGGCACCACTGGCTATAATCCACCTAGTGGCTGGGCAGGGAGATGCAGAATTACCAGTGACACCTACTGGTAGCAGGCAGAAGAAAACCATAACTAGAGCCCAGGAAAGCTGTACTATCAAGCTAAAGCTGACTACAGATTAGTAAATACTAAATCTAAATACAAACACTCGCCTTGGGTGGCTACACTTTAAAAAACAAACAAAAAAAACAACATTTTTTTTGTCTGTGTTCCTGCTGGAGAGATTGTCAAGGTAGGAAGTGAATGGAAATCTCTCCAAGGGGGACACACATGCAGCAGGAGCACAAAAAGTTGCTTATTATTTATTATGATCACTGTGCAACCGCAACACGGGAAGCATAGCTCCCAACTGTCCCGGATTTTGAAGGGACTGTCCCTGATTTGCAACAAAGTCCCTCTTTCACCCTCATTTGTCCCTCATTTTGGTCTGATCTATATAACTGTATATAAAATACACTTTTTATCTTTAAAAAAAATGTTTCCCAGTGCTTAACCTTTCATCCAATTTCTAAATTGTTGCATTTGTTAATTCCAAAAGCCAATATAAAGGAATAGTAGTGGATAAAAAAACAAAAAGCACTTGTGGGCTTAACTGATCATTTATTTTGTATAATTCTCCTTTAAGGGGGCGTGGCAAGGGGTGTGTCCTATGCCCAATGACTTTTGCTAATGGGTGTCCCTCGTTCCCATCTTAAAAACTTAGTCAAAGTCATATCTCTGTTATTCAATGTGAAGGGGCGGGCTGTACAGGAATATTGGCCGCTGTCATAGTTAATATCTATTTGTCTCTTCCAGAAAGATGGAATTATCTGCAATCCTCGCTCTGTTGGTCACTGTCCTCATCACCCTCCACTTTATCATATCATGGTGGAGACAACACAGACGGTATAAGTCACTGCCCCCCGGACCCACCCCGCTGCCCTTCCTGGGCACCCCGAAGTATATGGATTTCCGAAATTCTGATATAAAGTTCACATTGGTAAGTGATCTTTGGAATCTAACCAACCTCTGAGAAACTGTACTAACTGGTTGTGCAAAATGCACTCACCGACCACTTTATTAGGTACACCTTGTTCAATTGCTTGGTATGACAAATTGCTAATCAGCCAATGACATGGCAGCCACTCAATGCATTTAGGCATCTAGACGTGGTGAAGACGACTTGCTGAAGTTCAAACTGAGCATCCAAAAGGGGGGGGGAAGAAAGGGGATTTAACCACTTCAGCTCCGGAAAGGTTTAACCCCCTTCCTGACCAGGCCATTTTTTTTGCTATACGGCACTGCGTTTTTTTAACTGACAATTGCGTGGTACTGCGACCCTGTGCCCAAATAAAATGTAAGGTATGTCCCCCCCCCCCCCAAATAGAGCTTTATTTAGGTGGTATTTGATCACCTCTGCAGTTTTTATATTTTGCGCTATTAACAAAAAAAAAAAAAAAAACTGACAGTTTTGAAAAAAACAAAACAATATTTTCTACTTTCTGCTATAAAACACATCCAATAAAAAATAAAAAAATATCTAATTTCTTCATCAAATTAGGCTAATATGTATTCTGCTACATATTTCTGGTAAAAAATTCCAATAAGTGTATATTCATTGGTTTGTCACGTCTACAAACTATGGGACAGATTTATGGACTTTTTATTTTTTATTTTTTTTTTACTAGAAATGGCAGTGATCAGCGATTTTTTTTTTTTTTTTGCGGGATTGCGGTGGACAAATCTGACACTTAGCTTTTTGGGGACCAGTAAAACCAATACGGTGATCAGTGCTAAAAAAAAAATGCACTTTCACTGTATAAATTACACTGGCAGGGAAGGGGTTAACATCAGGGGCAATCAAAGGGTTAAAGTGGTTGTAAACCCTCCCCCTGGAAGTTACACCTACAGCTAAGCCTAGATTAAGGCTTACCTGTAGGTGTTTGCAATATCTCCTAAACCTACACGGTTTAGGAGATATTTGCTGAAAGGTATACACCGTTGTCTACGGCGCATGCACGTCATAGACAACGGGGCAGGCGCAGTGAAAAAAACATTCATAAAACCGGTTTTGACGGCTCCCGCGCGCATGCGCGGAGTGACGTCTTCGCCGTTTCGGCCAATCACAGCGCTGGAGCGGCAATACCCGGAAGTAACCTTCCGGCGAGATGACTGCGGCCGGAGGGGGGGACGAGGACGGCTTCGGGGGCTTCGATCTAAGGTAAGTACTGCATAATGAGCTAGTATGCTAGTCATACTAGCTCATTATGCCTTTGTCTTGCAGGTGGTTAGTTTAAAAAAATAAATATATTTATGGGTTTACAACCACTTTAAATGTGTTCCCTCTGTGTGTTTTCTTTGCTTAGCATAAACACAAGATCTCTATCTTCCTAACTAGCAGAACAGTGATCTGCCTTGTTTTACATGGGCAGATCGTTGTTCTGTCTCTCAGAGCGATCGCCAGGTTTCCGGCAGACATCAGGTCTGTCGGATCCGCTGATTGGCTCCCGCTGTGTCCAATCGCAGCAGTAGCGTGGCGCGTGCACCCCAGAGCCCTTCAACAAAAATCACGTACAGGTACGTGATTGTGCGCTTAAGGGCCGCCCTACCGCAGTAAATGTACTCGGGGTGGTCCTTAAGTGGTCAAAGTGATTGACAGAATAGCTAGAAAACTGACCACACTGTGCTCTCCTGCTTAGTGTGGTCAGTTTTTAATAGGCAAGCAGAGGGTCTGGCAGGATCACCAGGGATTTTGCATAAAGGAAGAAATATAAAGAGAATAGGAGACTTTCTCATACAAGTACATAGTACAGCAGCCACATATCAGGGGTAACAAACTCTTTAAGTGACTATGAACGTGACATGGTTGTTGGCAGGGCTGCTGTTAGAAGTCACGGGGCTAACAGCCCCCCTTTTTTTTTACATTCTTTTAAGAGCCTCCTTGGGGGGAGGGGCTTTGGTGAAATATCAGGGGTCTAAACCCCTGATGACTCACATTTGAGACAAAGAAAGTGACGGAGGACAGAGATTCCCCATGCAGCCTCAGCTGCACTGGACAGTGAATGGATGGGAAGTTCCCTGCTCATTCACAAACGAATGCATAGTAAACACAATTTACTATGCTTCAGCGATGAATAGGCACAATGAGTGATCGGTGCCGATCGCTCACTGTGTCAATTCAGGAAAGGAAGGGGCCACATAAATATGACATATTTACTGCGCAGACCCCCTCTCCATCCTGAAACACCCCCCTGTATGCCATCAGCAGCTGGGGAAAGGGAAGCTGGCAATGCTGCAGGGGAGAGGGCCACACAAAAGGGGGACCCGGACAGCAGGGGGGTGGGGATGCAGATACATCAATACAGACAATGTGTTGCTGGCAGACTGCATCATATATGTATTGTATTTATTTTATTTTTTTGCTGTGTAATTTGGGTGAAAGGTGAATTGCACATCCACCAGCTCTGAACATTGAACCCGTCTGTTGTTTACAAACAGAAGTTCTCAGAGAGGAATGCATCAAGCAATTTGCAACAAATGTAGACGCATATCAGTCTGCCCCTCGGTTAGCAGTTTCTATGCCACAGTGGCGGCTGGTGATCAATTTTTTTTGGGAGGGCGCCAAACAAACCTGGCCCCCTCACATCCCTCCAGCCCTCAGCCCCCCGTCGCTTGATTGATTGATCGCCAGCCAATTTGCTCGCCCCCTCGCCAGCCAGGCCGTCTGCCATCCAGGTTGCGGATTCCCCCCTGGATCTCCTCTCGAGTCCCGGTGGTCGCTTCTCCCCTGGTTAATCGGGTCTTAGGACTCCCGGCCAATCAGGTCTCAGGCCCCGCTTCCTGGTTGACTGGGAAGGGGAGAGAAGGAAGACATTAGCAAATATTAACCGGTTCCCGACTATCTCACGTAGATTTACTGCGGCACAATGGCACCGCTGCGCGAAACCCTGTACGGGTACATGGTCTCCTTTAAGAGCCATCAGAGGGTGCGCCCGCGTGCCCGCTGTACGGGGACCCGATGCACGTGGCAGGCGGGCACAATCGCATGCACGAGAGCCAGTAAGGGGATTTGTGTGTATGTGTGTGTAAACACACAAATCCCTGTTCTGTCAGGGGAGAGGAGACATATCGTTTGTTCCTACTAAGTAGGAACAAACGATATGTCTCCTCCCCCCAAGTCAGTCCTATCCCCATACAGTTGGAACACCTCTAGGGAACAAACATTTAACCCTTGATCGCCCCCTAGTGTTAACCCCTTCCCTACTAGTGACATTTACACAGTAATCGGTGCATATTTATAGCGCTGATCACTGTATAAATGTCAATGGTCCCGAAAATGTGTCAAAAGTGTCCGATCTGTCCGTCGCAATGTCGCTGCCATTACTAGTAAAAAATAAATAAAAAAATTGCATAAATCTTTCCCATAGTTTGTAGACGTTATAACTTTTGCGTAAACCAATCGCTTATTTAATTTTTTTACCAAAAATATATATAAGAATATAAACTGGCCTAAACTAATGAAGAAAATTTGTTTTAAAAAAAAAATATATAAAAATGTGGGGGATATTTATTATAGCAAAAAAATGTTTTTTTTTTTCAAAATGGTTGCCTTTTTTTTTTTTTTTTTTTTTTTGCTTATAGCGCAAAAAATAAAAAGCAGCAGAGGTGATCAAATACCACCAAAAAAAAAACCTCTATTTGTGGGGAAAAAAATGACGCAAATTTTGTTTGGGTACAGCGTTGCATGCCCGCGCAATTGTCAGTTAAAGCGACGCAGTGCCAAATTATAAAAAAGTGCTCTGGTCAGGAAGGGGGTAAAATCTTCCGGGGCTGAAGTGGTTAATTTGCTAATGTCACACAAGTCCAGGCTCTAATCATGTGCTTAAAAAAATAAAAAAAAATAAACCCCTATGGCTTCCTGCATTGAGATTAGGGGCCGGGCGCATGGATTAGGGGGGTGGCGCCCCTGCACACCTTATGAGCGGCCAACACTGCTATGCAACAGTTTTTATGTATATCTGCAAAAAGTTGAATGTTCGTGAACAGACACAGAAAAGTAGAACAGTGTGACCTCTGTATTTATTTTCAGGAGTTAAGCAGTAGAAACTGCCATAATGTATGGGTTAGCGCTCCTCATGGCCAAAGCTCTAGCACCACACTGGGCCCCACACCGGAAGGATAATGTCCTTTTACCTGCCAGTGACACCTGTCCTGGCACTGACTACAGAGACATTTTGAGGGATGCCTCTTCACCAGCTCTTTTACACATGTTACACTTGTAGCAGGTATATACTTTTAAAACTGGTGAAGACACCAGTGATGCATAGTTCCCTGCGGCCCAGCAGGTGGCGCTGTCACTTTGGGCCGGGGTTGAACCATCGCTGCAGTGCCGTACCCTTTGTGACCTCTCGCAGCGGTTGTACGGCGGGGCGGGGAACCCGCCGTGCTTGCTGGGAGAGGGTATAAAGGGGGTGGACATCTTGGCCGTGAGGTTAGAGTCCCAGGCACCTTCAGCCTGAGGGCTGCTGTTCGCGGTTGGTGTCCAGGCGGCCTAGGCCTGGACACCTGGAGTTCGTGTTCCATCCCAGACACCTTCAGTCTGGGGTGAGGTGCTCAGCCGGAGGCCTGGGGCCCAGTACCATCCGCTGGGTCCCACGAGGGAAGGATTGTCCTAGGGGGCCCCGGGAGTGGGGCACCCGAATCCAGAGGCGTAAGGGACCGGAGGAGGGACTCATCCGAAGACCTGGTGCAGCAGATTGCCAGTGCCGGGTGAACCTCTGGAGACCGCCCGGAGGGATATCTTTCCCGAACAGGGGCCAAGTTCAGAGAGGAAGGTGGTTCACGTTCAATTACCGGTGGCAGCGGTCCAACTATTCAACTCAGGTCAGTGACAGAGACCTGCTATTAGGCCTGTGGCAGGGGCCTCAACGGTTCATCCGGTCGGTGGCAGCGACCAAAACTCACGGTCGGTGGCAGAGACTGTGCGCCAGGCCTATTCGCTAGCAAAGGAATAGGAGAGTTCATTTGTGCCTGGGCCTACTCGTATCCACACCCGTCTGTCTGTTACTGAAGGTTCAACTGATTGTGTTCACCCTGAAAGTAGAGAAATAAAGGAGTGTTGGACTTTCGATTGGTGTGGGGCTCTATGTTATTGGCAGACACATCTCCACGGAACAGCTGGAGGCTTCGTATGCAGTGAACAGACCCGGAGGTAATTCAAGTAACTCTGCTCAACCCTCATACACAACCGAGGGGAGAGCTTGGCGTAGTGTTCCTGCACACTCCTTTCTCAGGTACCCCTAGACACAAGCCAATCAAACGAGAAAACCCGAGAGGGAGAGTGAGGCTCCGCTACACACTTTACACTCTTCAGCCCAAAGATATGGAGTGAAGCTGCTGTATACTTCATGGGGCCTTGCACACCGTGGTTCCAGGTCAGACCTCTAGGATGGTTCCATTCTGCAGTGGGCCCTAAAATAGGGACCCAGCCGCTCAAAGGGGCAAACCATACAGTAGCGGTACCCCCGAAGGGGGCTGCTGAGCAGGACCGTTTTTAAGGCAGGCAAAAGGGGAAGCTGCCCTGGGCCCCATCATTGTGAGGCCCAAAGCAGCTGCCTCATACTTGCCAACTATCCCAGTTTAAATTCCATTATCCCTTGAAGTTTTAGTCCTGTGCTGTGTTCCGATATCTCAGTGTAAAGTTCTGTTGCTGCTGCCCAGCTCTACCCTTTTGTCATGTACAGATGACTCACCTGCAGACCTGCAGACCCTGTGTTTACATGTAAATAACATGCATTGAAATGTAAATAGTCACGGACCACGGCATTGATATGCAAATAGAGGTGGCATTCATATGTATATCATGGATCATTTTAACGGCGGCGGCTGCTTACCGGAGCCGTTGGTAGCGGCGGAGGCAATCGGGTTCTGTGTGGTATGGGGACGAGTGAGGGTAAGATGGCCCCCACCAGTCTCCATATCATTGCAGGGCGGAAGCGACGCCAAAACGTCACTTACGCCAAAACGTCACTTACGCCCATAGCTCTTAACCACTTTTTTACTGGGCACTTAAACCCCCTTCGTACCCAGACCAATTTTCAGCTTTCAGCGCTGACGCACTTTGAATGACAATTGCGCGGTCATACAACGCTGTACCCAAATGATATTTTTATAATTTTTTTCCCACAAATAGAGCTTTCTTTTGGTGGTATTTGATCACCCCTGCGGTTTTTATTTTTTGCGCTATAAACAAAAAAAGACAGAAAATTTTGAAAAAAAACAACATTTTTTTACTTTTTGTTATAATAATATCCCAATTTTTTATTTTTTTTTAATATATTTTTTTCTCAGTTTAGGCCGATACGTATTCTTCTACATATTTTTGGTAAAACATTTTGCAATAAGCGTATAGTGATTGGTTTGCGCAAAAGTTATAGCGCCTACAAAAAAGGGATTAGAATTATGACATTTTTATTATATTTTTTTTTTTACTAGTAATGGCGGCAATCTGCGATTTTTGTCAGGCCTGCGATATTGCGGCGGACACATCGGACACTTTTGACACTATTTTGGGACCATTCACATTTATACAGCGAACAGTGCTATAAAAATGCACTGATTACTGTATAAATGTGACTGGCAGGGAAGGGGTTAACACTAGGGGGCGATCAAGGGGTTAAATATGTTCCCTATTAGTGTTTCTTACTGTGTGGGGGAGGGGACTGACTGGGGGAGGTGACCGATCTGTGTCCCTATGTACAAGGGACACAGCATCGGTCTCCTCTCTCCCTGACAGGACATGGATCTCTGTGTTTACACACAGAGATCCACGTCCTGCCTCTGTAAAAGCCGATCGCATGTACCTGGCGGACATCGCGGCCGCCAGGCATGCGCATCGGCATCACGTGATGCGGCGCGCACAGCTGTTCCCCGCCGTGCGCCCTCGGAGGCGCGCGGCGGGATCTAAACAGCAGGACGTCCTGGGGACGTCCACCTGGCACTTGAGAGCCGCGCTGCAGCCGTCTTTCGGCTATAGCGCGGGTCTCAAGTGGTTAAAGGGACTTTTTTTTTTTTTTTTTTTAAATGACTTATTTATTATTTTTTGTTCTCTTATTGCATTTTAGTGTAAATATGAGATCTGAGGTCTTTTTAACCCCAGATCTCACATTTAAGAGGACCTGTCATGCTTTTTTCTATTACAAGGGATGTTTACATTCCTTGTAATAGGAATAAAAGTGACACAGTTTATGTTTTTTAAAAGAACAGTGTAAAAATAAAAAGTGAATTTTATTTTTTTATATGCACACGCTCGCGCGCAGAAGCGAACGCATACGTGAGTAGCGCCCTCATATGAAAACGGTGTTCAAACCACACATGTGAGGTATTAGAGCAAGAACAATAATTCTAGCCCTAGACCTCCTCTAACTCAAAACATGCAACCTGTAGAATTTTTTAAACGTCGGGTATGGAGATTTTTAAGGGTAAAAGTTTGTCGCCATTCCACACGCGTGACATGTTGGGTATCAAATTTACTCGGTGTAACATTATCTTTCACAATATAAAAAAAATTGGGCTAACTTTACTGTTTTACTTTTTAATTCAAAAAAGTGTATTTTTTTCCCAAAAAAGTGCGCAAATACGGTGTGACAGAAAGTATTGCAACAACTGCCATTTTATTCTCTAGGATGTTAGAAAAAAAAATGTTAGAATTTTTATTTTTTTTGAGGAGCCTTGGGATTGCTCAAGGCTCCTCAAAATACCCCAAGCAGCTTCACCTCTCCTCTCTTATCTTCTGCAAGGGAAGGAGAACATTCTGGAAAGAAGTGGGAGGTTTTGGTAATGCAGCCTGTGAGTCACCAGCTCTGCCTGAGTCACTCCCAACCCAGATCAAAACACACCCAGTCTTGGTTACCAGCCAAGCATGGGAATTGACCTACTCTAACAAAACCCCAGCCATACAAGTTCTAACACACTAGAGGGTGCTACAATACAGCTACCAGTCCTCCCCTCCCATGAGCCCTCCGTCTCCCAGCCACCACCGTCCCCACTGAAAGGCTGTCTGCCCTTCCTTCCTAACATTTAGGCAGCTGCCTACACTCCCCACTCTTAAACCTGGTATGTCCCGGTACCCAACCAAACACTTAAACAATTAGCAATGTTTGATAAAAATATGCAAAGATTTAAAAAAAAAAAACAGCATTAACAGCGCTTCCAGAATATCTAAGCGCCGAGTAAATTGATACCCAACATGTCACACATGTGGAATAGCGACAAACTTTTACCCTTAATCTCCATAAGCGACGTTTAAAAAATTCTACAGGTTGCATGTTTCCTTTACTGAAGCAAGTCACTGCAGTTCCTTAGATGTTAATCACAAACGGTGCAACATTACACAGAGGCATGGCCTTCTCCCAATATAAGTGTAGCGCACCCACCCCAGACTTTACCTGCTTTTCTTCTGCTTGGCTCCTCCGCAGGAAAGAATGAGCCTGTACCCTCCCGGATGGGGAGGTTGATGGGGAGGTTGAGCGGTGTTAGTTTCTCGGGCCTGCTTGCAGCCAGTGTTCAAAAACCTCCAGTGCTGACCTCGTCTTTTGGTTCTCCCCAGTAAGCAACTGTCCACACCAACTGAAAGGTCCAACTCTTATTTATTTTTCTCAGCACAATAAATAGTCTCTTTGAGAGCAGACAGGTTGGGACAAGACACAGGTCAGATAAGGTGGGAGGAGGTCCAGACACAAACTTTATTTGGGTTTTCTCCTGTCCTGATTAGCACAAACAGGCTTGGCGCACGGTCCCTGCCACAGACCATGAGGTTGGTCACTGCCACTGACCGGGTGGAAAAGGTGAAAGTCACTGCCACTGACCTTGTGTGCGTAGTGTCACTGCCACTGTGACCTGCAGAACACGCACTTCCTTCCTTTAGTAACTTGGCCCCTTTTTAGGACAAAAACAAGAACATCCCTCCGGAGAGTTACCAGAGGCCCCATCTGTCACCACGACTCTGCGCTGGGTCTTCAGAAAGGGTCACCTCCCTGGCCTCCTCAATCCTGGATACAGGTCCCCTCGCGAGGCAGATCCCTGGGAGCCTTGGTCCCTGACGGATCTCAGCCGAAGGTTGCTGGGCTCCGGGCCTTTCTCCAAAGTACCTCACCCCAGACTGAAGGTGTCTGGGATGGAACAGCAGCTCCGTCTCCGGGCCTAGGGCACCCGGAGACGACCCTCACTCACCCCCATGGGCGGGGTAGTGGACGGTTGACCCCTAGCGGAAGATGTCTGCCCCTTTTATACCCTCTCCCGGCAGGCACATCAGGTTCCCCGCCCCGCTGTACTACCACCGCAAAGGGACCCAAAAGGCACAGCCCTCCAATGGTGGTTCAACCCTAGCCCACGGCGACAGGGAACTGGACACCAATGATATCCTCCACGAGCATAAAACGGTCCATGAAACCTAACAATTATTGTATCTGAGCCTGATTACCACTCAGAAACTCCCCCTAAATATAGCAACCCGCTACATAAGTGTTGTTACTGTTCAGACATCCTTTTTGCAGGCACCCTATAAATGACACTCCAACACAGGTCAAACGTATTTATATTATCTTAGTTTTTACTGGGATAAAGAGGTATATGTACAAAGGGGGGGGGGGGGGAGGAGGGAGAGAGTAGGTCAACTGAGTTCTGGATAATAGCCAAAATTCTCCAGATAAAACAGCTTAATTACAGTTCAACAGTACAAAGTCACAATATACACTTATGTACAAAAAGATAACAATTAGAGACTCAACTGATAAGATGGTAAATGATCCACTATTCAAGGCAATATGTTACCACAATAAAGGGAAGTCCTAGGCTGACCTATTCAACCTTTATATCCTAATGAGAGTAGGTTGGGGATACAGATGTGCAGTGTCCTATGTAATGCAGTAAAGTGTTTCCATGGGCAAGGTGTCTATACAGTGTTCAAGCAAAGCAACCAGATTAGGATTGAAAATGATGGGCAACTGCCCTCTCACCAATGGCCGAACCAGGTAGAGCCTGTTGATGACCCACCAGTTGCTGGATACGAGTAGTCACTGTGTCTGTCCGATAGGTTGCTGCCATGCAGACGTCTGATGAACAGCAAGCAGAACTGAGCCCTCCTGGGCCAGGCTGGAGTTACTCGATCACTGCATGGTAGGCCGCAGTCCTCTCGCTCAACAACAGAGAGGTGCTCACTCAGTGAGGCCCAGGGAGAAGAGAGCGTGGGGAAGATCCGCTGACCTTTTCATAGGTCCTCCCAGAGATCCATTGGTGTTCCAGAAGGAACTCTGGGATGTGTAGTCCAGGGGTAATATCACAGCATGCGAATGGCTGCTCCACAGACTACTAGTCCCACAGTCCTCCCTGGATGGCTCACAAATATGATGACACTTCCCTCTTGCAGGGGTGAGCACAGGCCCTTCAACTTCAAACGGTGGAGATCTTGTCTTTCTTCCGGGGGATGCTTCATTACTGTTCTCCCCAGGACGCAGCAGGGCTGTCCTCAGGTGAGGGAACCCATAGCCAATTGAGGGTTAGTTCGTCCTCATCACTCTCCTCCTCTTGAGGTAGGGGTTTGCGACCCAGACGAACCCTGAATCGTAGGGTAGGAGACTGATATGTCTCTGGACAAGAAGGTGGGAGCACTCTGATGCCTTTGGATATAGGCAGCAAATGGTTTCGATGCCAAGCTTTGAGTGAACCAGTCTTTCCTTCAGGACAGATCTAATATACAAGAAGACAAGGTAAACATTTTCAGATATTGTAGGCCAGTAAACACCATTGATCGGCCAGCTAATCAGGATGCACAGCAGTACCCAATCTCCAGGTTGCAAGTCTTGAACCCTTACTTTAAGATCAAAGTTTTTTTTGTCTTGTTTCTCTGTTCCCTAGCAGTGGATGCTGTCTTAGTTTTCTCATAGGCAGTCTTCAAGTTTTTTCAAAGCCTGTTAACGTACCCTCGGTAAGAGGCTTGAGATGTGTAATCAAAAGATGTTTCAAAAGCTAGATCCACGGGTAAGCGAGCTTCCCCACCAAACATCAACCGGTAAGGAGAATACCCAGTAGAGTCATTCGCTGTGCTATTGTAAGCATGATGTAATCACCCCAATGTTGCTTCTTCTACAAAGGAAGGGTCCCTAGCATGTTCAGCAGGGTACAATTGAAATGCTCAGTTGTTGCAGGTCTCCTTGTGGATGGTAAAGAGTGGTTCTTGATTTTTGCATATTGAAGAGTTCACACAATCTTCTGATTAGCTTGCTCTCAAAGTCCTGACCTTGATCCGAGTGCAAGCACTGAGGCAGCCCATAATGGATGAAGAACTTCTCCACTAAGGTCTTTGCTACAGTACTAGCTTTGCTGGTCCCTGGTTGGGAAAGCCTGAGCATAACGAGTAAAATGGTCTGTCACAACCAGGCCGTTACTCCGCCCACTCAGGTCGGGTTCCAGACACAAGAAATCAATGTACACCAATTCCATTGGTCCCTGACTCTGAAGATGACCCATTGGGGTTAACTTGCCTGACAGACATCCTTTTTGCAGGCACCTTTTAAATGACACTCCAACACAAGTCAAATATATTTATATTATCTTATACTGGAATAAAAAGGTATATGTATGTAGCGCCCTGTTCCTAAAGAATAGGGGCTATGTTGTAAATTTTGTTTGGCTGAGCTGTACACAGCTCAGATTGATTGTACAAAGTTTATTTAGCTTCTGTTCGAACTTTGACTGAGTTGTGCCATTTCTCACTGTTGCCAGTAGGTGTCACTGGTACCACAGGCCAGCATGAGAATTACAAGACAGTTAAGCTGTATTGAATATTCTTTGCCCAGTAGGAGGTTCTCTGCCGCTGGGCATGCTGGGACAAGGTATTTAAGGGGCAGAAGCCATGTGCTAATTCTCCCTTCTGGCCCGAGGCTGTGTTGCTGCAAGCTCTGCAAGTAGGCCCAGAAGCCTGTCTGGGGCCTACTAATCCGGAGGTGGTCCCGGGCTGTCTTGCCTGAGTGGAAGAAGCCAAGCTGAGGAGATCCAGATGAGGAACCTTTGCTGGAGAGAGCCAGGATGAAGGCTGGTCTCTCAGGAAGGGCCTGGTGACTCGGTTGGAAGACTCACCTAAGCTAATCTACCCTCACAGTACTTCCGGATGGCTTAAAGGTTCTGGTACTGTAAAGCTGTTCTACAATTAACTAACTGCTGGCTACAAAGTCCTGTGAGAGAGGCGTATCCAGAATTCATTCCGGCTGCTAAGTCTGTGTGAGAGGCCTATCCGGGTATCTAAGTTCTGCTGAAAGAAAGCTGTTTTGTCCTTTGGATATAAGGAATCCATCAGTGATCTGCTAAAGGTATCTGAAACCTCCCCTAAACCTCTATCCTACTGCTACTTCAAAGTTCTTTTATTTAATGCATTATAAAAATACTAAAGTGACTGGTGCTCGCATCTGTTCTGCATTTCCCATCATAGTCATGGACTCACAGTACTAGGGTTGAAAGGTAGAGTAACGGCAGGACTCAAAATTTATCAGCAGCTCCTCAAGGGGTATCGCTACATGTGGGGGCTCGTAGTCCGGGATGCCATTGCTCTGTTTCTGCAAGTAAAGCCTTTGAGACTGTTTCCAAAGTGTTGCACTATTCACTGGGGCAGAACCCAAGAGTCCTATGCTAAAGAGGGGTCATGGACTTTGTCACTTTCTCCAGGACAACAGGGGTTAATAGCAGATCACATTTCTAACTGTGTAGGCTGCGGGTGGAGCCATAAAAGCCCGGGAGCTATGTAACTAGAAGAGCAAGTGGGAGAAGTCACTACTTGCTGCTGCGTGAGGTGCTGTGTGTGTGTGTGTGTGTGTGTGTGTGTGTCTGGCGCTGAAGAGAGAGAGCTGCTGTTACTACAGAGATCAGAGCCCAGCTATGGCTGAATTTTCTCTTGTGCAAACTACTGTGGGGTCCAAGATGTTCCCTGTTAGCACCGCTGCAAGTGCTATGCTGTCTGGAACCCTGCTAACAGATACCGGCATCCGCCTGAAGCCGCACGGTCAGTTTGTGCTGTATACTGTTGTGGAGACATGAAGCGCTGGGTATGTTATGCCACATGTGTGAAGGACTGGCTGTACATCCCTGTCCATTTGTTTGTTGCCTGCACTGCGGGGAGTACCCGTTTGCTGTGGAACACCTTACCATGCTGCCCCGTGCCTACAGAGTTGATTGGGCCACACGTATTGCTACAATGGAGGCTGATGCCTTTGCTCCTGCTGGGAGACCTACACTCATCACGCCTGCTTCTGTGAGTGTTCCAGTTGATGATGTCGCTGCTACTGTTCCTAAAGTGCCATCAGCAGACATCGCCATTGCTACTGTGCCTGCTGCACCTGTCCAGAAGAAGGTGGGCTATGTAAAGGCATCCCGCGGTCGAGGCCTACCACAGAGACTACCAGAACTGGAGCCAGAGGAAGGCATTACTCCTGGAAAATCCATGTCAGGAACTGGTGAGAAATCTGGGAAAATATTTCTGTGGGGTCAATGTGTAACTTTAGGCCTGCAGAAGAATTAAGGGATTCTGAGCTGGATTCCTTGTCTGATTTATCTGGTGATGATGAACTATTTGAATCTTTGTCACAAGAACTGTTGTGGGCTAATAGTGAGGATGTTGCTTCTGCCTTCACTTTCCCAGAATGGACAGCTTTTAGACTTTGGGGAGACATCACCTAGTGTGGAAACGCCAAGTGTTACTAGTGAGACTCTGCCTAAAGTTATCAGTTCAGTTGGAAGTAAAAAGTTGTCTGCTAAAGCCATGGTGCAAAAGTCTCTGAATCAATGTGTGCTTCCTGGATTGGGGAATACCAGAGCTTTGCCCAAGCTTGCTCACTTACAGAGAGTGCTCAACAAAAGAGTTGCCACAGAATATGGTTTGGAATTTCCATATGTTCCTTCAGACTATGCAAGAAATTGAATCAAAGCGAGAGCAGTGGTACAGTGAAGCTATCTGGGACTACTTGTCTGTACCAAAGCCTTTCAGGAAAGCTGGCTATTCATCTGTCATGGATGAGCGTTATGATGGATGCCTGCTTCAATGGAACTATGGCCAGCATATCTACTCTGACAAAGTGGTCATCTGCAGACCTAAAAAAGAGAACGTTGTTTACTTTGTCACTACTGTGGATAAACAAGGGAAGCCAGTTACTTTGCCAGATCCTCGTTTCTACTGGTAACCATTTAAAGCAGGGGTCTCAAATGGGTGGCCCTCCAGCTGTTGCGGAAATACAAGTCCCATCATGCCTCTGCCTATAGGAGTCATGCTTGTAACTGTCAGCCTTACAATGCCTCGTGGGAATTGTAGCTCTGCAACAGCTGGAGGGCCACCAGTTTGAGACGCCTGATTTAAAGGGACTGTCATAGTTCAGCTGGCAAATATCAGTCTTTGCTCTAAAACCAAAAGTTTGTTCTTGTTTAAACTCAGAGAAGACTCTTCAGTTCTGAAAAGAGACTGGGAAAAATTATTTATTCTCAATGGACTATGGGGTACATAGCCAGATAGTTATAGGTTTAGAGAACTTTGTGGTCAAGATTTTGTGTGTACAGTAATTTCAATACTTTGTCATTAAGGACTTCTGCCATACTCATTTCTAACCCTGAGGTGGTGGAAGTTACTTATAGCAAGGGATGGACTTTCAAGTTAAATTTTAGTTTGCTTTGCATTTAAAATGTGAGGAAAGTTTTATTCTCTTGGGAGTGAGGCTTTGCTCCAATTGATCAGTAATGCCGTTATATATTTTTGTCTGTATAACGTTGTTTTTTTTTCCAGGTAAACCAGATCTCCTATCAAGCTGCTAGAATGTGGGTGGTTAGATAGATAGTGAGGTTTCTGTAACGTGTAATGTAATACTATGTGTTAATGTTTGAAACTGTAACATTCTTTTTCTGCCTTACCCTTCCCTTTCCCATCCAAGTTTTTTTGGTTCAGATACCTACTCTCAGACCTGAGAGTAATTTTTTTTTCAGACGCTGAGGACATCGTCTATATTAGTGGGGGGAGATGTAGCGCCCTGTTCCTAAAGAATAGGGGCTATGTTGTAAATTTAGTTTGGCTGAGCTGTACACAGCTCAGATTGATTGTACAAAGTTTAATTAGCTTCTGTTCCAACTTTGACTGAGTTGTGCCATTTCTCACTGTTGCCACAGGCCAGCGTGAGAATTACAACACAGTTAAGCTGTATTGAATATTCTTTTCCCAGAAACAGCCCAGTAGGAGGTTCTCTGCCGCTGGGCATGCTGGGACAAGGTATTTAAGGGGCAGAAGCCATGTGCTAATTCTCTCTCTACCTCAGGGCCCTTCTGGCCCGAGGCTGTGTTGCTGCAAGCTCTGCAAGTAGGCCCAGAAGCCTGTCTGGGGCCTACTAATCCGGAGGTGGTCCTGGGCTGTCTTGCCTGAGTGGAAGAAGCCAAGCTGAGTAGGTCCAGGGGAGGACCCTTTGCTGGAGAGAGCCAGGATGAAGGCTGGTCTCTCAGGAAGGGCCTGGTGACTCGGTTGGAGGATGCATCTAAGCTAATCTACCCTCACAGTACTGCTGGATGACTTAAAGGTTCTGGTACTGTGAAGCTGTTCTACAATTAACTAACTGCTGGCTACAAAGTCCTGTGAGAGAGGATTATCCAGGAGTTCCACTGATCGCTAAGTCCTGTGAGAGAGGCTTATCCAGAATTCATTCCGACTGCTAGGTCTTGTGAGAGGCCTATCCGGATATCTAAGTTCTGCTGAAAGAAAGCTGTTTTGTCCTTTGGATCTAAGGAATCCATCAGTGTTCTGCTAAAGGTATCTGAAACCTCCCCTAACCCTCTATCCTACTGCTACTTCAAAGTTTATTTATTAAAGCATTGGAAAAATACTAAAGTGACTGGTGCTCACATCTGTTCTGCATTTCCCATCATAGTCACGGACTCACAGTACTGGGGTTGAAAGGTAGAGTAACGGCAGGGCCCAAAATTTATCAGCAGCTCCTTAGTGGGTATCGCTACAGGTACAAAAAGTGGGGAGGGAGGGAGTCGGTTAACTGAGTTCTGGATAACAGCCAAAACTCAAGAAGAAGAATTCTCCAAATATTACAGTTCAACAGTACAAAGGCACAATATACATTTATGTACAAAAAGATACCAATTAGGGACTCATCTATAAGGATGGTAAATGATCCACTATTCAAGGCAATATGTTACCACATTAAGGGAAATCCCAGGCCGGCCTATTGAACCTTTATATCCTAATAAGAGACCAGATGGAGTAGGAGTATGGTATAGGGCCCCCTTTAACTAATAGCAACAGCAGTGTCCAGAATTCAGGCCTGTTATAGTCTTCACCGGCAGTTGGAGCTCTTTAGATTATATCCAAATATGACACAGTGATGTTATGACAAGAAAAGCAGCTTAAACAGGCTAGTGGTATTTCTTTAAGTAGATTGGGGATACAGATGTCTATGTACAGTGTTTTATGTAATGCAGTAAAGTGTTTCCATGGGCAAGGTGTCTGTACAAAGTGTTCAAGCAAAGTAACCAGATTAGGATTGCAAACGATGGGCGACTGCCCTCTCACCAATGACCGAACCAGGTAGGAGTCTCTTAAAGAGCGACCCTGGATGAGATGTCCTTCCGAGAGACAGACAGGGATGACCCACCAGTTGCTGGATACGTGTGTTCGCTGTGTCTGTCCGAAGGGTTGGTGCCGTGCAGACGTCCGATGAACAGCAAGCGGAGCTGAGCCCCCCCCCCCCAGGGCCAGGCTGGAGTTAATATCAATCACCGCGTGGTAGGCCGTAGCCCTCTCTCTCAGCAACAGAGGTGCTCATCAGTGAGGCCCAGGGAGAAGAGAGCACGGGGTGGATCCGCTGACCTTTTTCATAGGTCCTCCCAGAGGTCCGTTTGTGTTCCAGAAGTATATCTGGGATGTGTAGTCCGGGGGTAATATCACAGCATGCGAATGGCTGCTCCACAGACTACTAGTCCCACAATCCTCCCTGGATGGCTCACAAATATGATGACACTTACTGGAGCCCAGCACTAGGGGAACATTGAAATAGATGGGGAATGACGGGGGTGGTCTGCATAATAAAGTAACTGTAGTCCATGATTGCTACATAAATAAATAATACAGGTTAAGTTCTTCGTCTCATATCAGGGTCCCGCTACAGGACCACCCCACTGTTGGTGCAAAGATTACATCTCGCTTGTGTGGTCTCCTTCCAACTCCCAAGTGAGACCAGAGGCCTAACCTCCTCCTACATATATCCCCTCCCACCGGGAAGTGACACATGCATGGGGAAGGCACACCACAGCACATAATTAACCTCCGTTACCAAACAGTAACCCATTTGCCAGTGGCACCCCCCCCGGGGGTCTCGCGGTCGGTCATCTAGCCCCTCACTTACCCAATCTAGGTTGCAGACGGGCAGCGATCCTACGTGTGGAAGCTTCTATCGGGTCTCCTTCTCTTCTGCATCACAGCGGCTTCTGCCGTGCGTCTCCTCCTCCCCCTCCTAGGCGTCCAATAGGATCACCTGTCCTTTCAGCCAATCGGGTGACAGGTCTCAAGACCCGATTCCTGATTAGCTGGGAGGAGGATCAGTGTGATAATAGCGAATATTCATTTGTTATTGTCACACAACTGGGTAGGCTCAGAGCTCCGAGCGCAATGCTCTTCACCCTGAGTCCCCCCTTTTTAAAAAGCCTATTAGAGCCTCTGGCTCTAATCACGTGCGTCAACACCCCCCCCATTGGAATCCACATGCGTCCGGCACCCTGCATGTAGATTAGGGGGCCAGACACATGGATAAGGGGACCGGAGCTCCGTGTGCCCCTAATGGACAGGCGGCCACTGCCATTTGTGCTGAATACCATAACATTTTAGGCAGCTGTCTACACATTGATTGTAATGTTATATCTGCTGCTCATAGCTTTTACTTTTATCACTTTAAACTGAGTTGGGCAGTGGTTAGGGTAAGAATATTTAAGTTTTTATATATTCTTTACAAACACTAAATGAACTTTAATAAAAAAGCCTTCACTGACCTATGTGGCTATGGGTATTGTGGAGCATTCCATTCTTCAAAGCAGAAGCACTGAAATCCTCCAACTCCGTCTCCACCTCCCTCCCTCTTCATCAGCAGTGATTCAGCAGCTCAGTTTACCCTTTTTTTCCCAGCAGAGGTTAAGCAGCTCATCTTTCCCTCCCAGCAATGACTCGGCAGTTCAGTTCCTCCACCCAGTCTTATCTACTTAAAGAGGTTGTAAACCTCCAAAAAAAACGAAAAACATGCAAGACAAAGGCATAATGAGCTAGTATGCATCGTATACTAGCTCATTATGAAATACTCACCTTAGAACGAAGCCCTGCAGTGGCGCCCGCACACCGCTGACACGGCCGACATCTTTCCCGGAGTTACTTCCGGGTTCGCGGGCTCCGGCACTGTGATTGGCCGGAGCTGCAATGACGTTACTCCCGTGGTCACGGCACAGACCCTGAAGAAACAGCACGGGCGGCCGTTCCTTCAGAGCGTATGTGCCAATGACGTAATCAGCGGCGTATACAGTAAATATCTGCTAAATGGTGCAAGTTAAGGCTTACCTATAGGTACAAAAACACCAGGTGAGTTTACTTCCTTTTTAACCACTTCCTGCCCAGGCCATAGTCATATGACGGCCACAGGAACCTTTCGTCCCTCCGGGCGGCCGTCATATGACGTCCTGGTATTCCCGCAGTGTGGAGGGCGCACGCCGCATCACTGGGGACCCGATGCGCGTGCCCGGTGGCCGCGATGTCCGCCGGGCACCCGCGATTGCTTGTCAGAGCCAGGGACGTGGATCTCTGTGTGTAAACACAGGGATTCATGTTCTGTCAGGGGGAGGAGACGGATGGTGTGTCCCTTGTACATAGGGACACAGATCCGTCTCCTCCCCTTGTGAGTTCCCTCCCCCCCCACAGTTAGAATCACTCCCAGGGAACACATTTAACCCCTTGATCGCCCCTAGTGTTAACCCCTTCCCTACCAGTCACATTTATACAGTAATCAGTGCATATTTATAGCACTGTTCGCTGTATAAATGTGAATGGTCCCAAAATAGTGTCAAAAGTGTCCGATCTGTCCGCCGCAATATCGCAGTCCTGACAAAAATTGCAGATCGCCTTCATTACTAGTAAAAAAAAAAAATAATAAAAATAAATGTCATAAATCTATCCCCTATTTTGTAGGCGCTATAACTTTTGCGCAAACTAATCAATAAACGCTTATTGCGATATTATTTATTTTTTTTTTTTACCAAAAATATGTAGAAGAATACGTATTGGCCTAAACTGAGAAAATATTTAAAAAAAATAAATAAAAAAAAATTGGGGTTTTATTATAGTAAAAAGTAAAAAAATATTATTTTTTTTCAAAATTATCAGTCTTTTTTTGTTTATAGCGCAAAAAATAAAAATCGCAGAGGCGATCAAATACCACCAAAAGAAAGCTCTATTTGTGTGTGAAAAAAAGGACGTCAATTTTGTTTGGGAGCCACGTCACATGACCGTGCAATTGTCATTCAAAGCGTGACCGTGCTGAAAGCTGAAAATTGGCCTGGGCAGGAAGGGGGTGAAAATGCCCGGGATTGAAGTGGTTAAGGGAGGTCTGTTATTAACAAAAAAATACTTTGTTGTCACTGACCCCTCTGGGCACTTATACCCCTTCTTGCCCAGGCCAATTTTCAGCTTTCAGCCCCGTCACACTTTGAATGACAATTACGCGGTCATGTAACACTGTACCCATATGAAACTTTTATAATTTTTTTCACTCAAATAGAGCTTGCTATTGGTGGTATGTTATCAACCGCTGGGGTTTTTCATTTTTTGCTAAAGAAACTAAATAGACCGAACATTTTGAAAAAGAAAAAAAAAAATTGTTTGTCATAAAATTTTGCAAACAGGTCATTTTTCTCCTTCACTGATGGGCACCGATAAGGCGGTACTGATGGGCACTGATGAGCAGGCATTGATGAGGCTGCACTGATTGGCTCTGATAGGCGCCACTGAAGGGCACTGATAGCTATCAATGCTGCCTAACAGTGCCACCTAACGCTGATGATGAGGCACTGATGGGCACGGATAGGTGGCACTGATGGGCATGAATAGGTGGCACTGGTGGGCACTGTTGGGACCGATGTCCATGTAACAGAAGCTGGTTACCGGGTTTCTTCTCCTCACACTATCAGCGTAAGGAGAAAAAAGCTGATAATTAACTTGTTTACTTCCGTGATCAGCTGTCATTGGCTGACAGCTGATCACATGGTAAAGGGCCAGTGTGATTGGCCCTTTACCCCAATCTGTGATCAGCCGCATCCGCCCGCGAACAGTGCGATCACGGGAGGACGTCTATGGATGCCCTCCCAGTACTGGAAGCCCGTGCTGTAGCCATCTTTCGGCTATAGCGTGGGCGGAAGGTGGTTAAAAGTGTCTTTTTACCCCCATTGTCATTGTGATCCTCTGGCTTCAATGCTTTCTCTGGGCCAACACCAAATCATGCATGCAACTCAGGAGTTTGACTTTGCAGCAGCATGCCTGCCAGGGACTCGGAAAGACTTGGACCCAGAGACAGCCAGGAAACATGCAAGTTCCCCGCAGAAACATCTACGTTACAAAAATGCAGTGAAGTGTCTGGCCTCAGGTGATACACTCACAGAGATGAAACAAATCATCCTACATAAGTTTTACCAATTTTTATCTGCGGACATTTCTTCCCTACATCCAGAATTGATACAGCTTGTCTGAGATTTCAGAAAGCAGGGGTGGGGAACTGAAGTTGCACTCTGCGGAGCTCAGAGAGAAGAGCTCTGAGAGCTAATAGGGGGGGGGGGGGGGGGGGGGAGAGACACACCTTCCTTCACAAACCATACAGGAACAGAGCTAAGGCTGTTAACCACTTAAGCCCCGGACCATTTGGTAGCTAAAGGACCAGAGGTGAATTCAGAATTTTGCACTGTGCTGCTTTAACTGTAAATTGTGCGGACATGCAATGTTGTACCCAAACAAAATTTGCGTCCTTTTCTTCCCACAAATAGAGCTTTCTTTTAATGGTATTTGATTGCCTCTGCGATTTTTATTTTTTGCGATATAAACGGAAAAAGACCGAAAATGTTGAAAAAAAATGATATTTTCTACTTTTTGTTATAAGAAAAATCGAATAAACTCAATTTTAGTCATACATTTAGGCCAAAATGTATTCAGCCACATGTCTTTAGTAAAAAAAACGTCAATAAGTGTATATTTATCGGTTTGCGCAAAAGTTATAGCGTTTACAAACTAGGGTACATTTTCTGGAATTTACACAGCTTTAAATTTATGACTGCCTATCTCATTTCTTGAGGTGCTAAAATGACAGGGCAGTACAAAACCCCCCCAAATGACCCCATTTTGGAAAGTAGACACCCCAAGGAAATCGCTGAGAGGCCTGTTGAGCCCATTGAATATTTTTTTTTTTTGTCCCAAGTGATTGAATAATGACAAAAAAAAAAAAAAAAAAAAAATTACAAAAAGTTGTCACTAAATGATATATTGCTCACACATGCCATGGTTATATGTGGAATTGCACCCCAAAATACATTTTGCTGCTTCTCCTGAGTACGGGGATACCACATGTGTGGGACTTTTTAGGAGCCTAGCCACGTACGGGACCCCGAAAACCAATCACCGCCTTCAGGATTTCTAAGGGCGCAAATTTTTGATTTCACTCCTCACTAGCTATCACAGTTTTGAAGGCCATAAAATGCCAAAATAGCACAAAACCCCCCCAAATGACCCCATTTTAGAAAGTAGACACCCCAAGGAAATTGCTGAGAGGCCTGTTGAGCCCATTGAATATTTTTTTTTTTTTTGTCCCAAGTGATTGAATAATGACAAAAAAAAAAAAACTTACAAAAATTTGTCACTAAATGATATATTGCTCACACATGCCATGGTTATATGTGGAATTGCACCCCAAAATACATTTTGCTGCTTCTCCTGAGTACGGGGATACCACATGTGTGGGACTTTTTAGGAGCCTAGCCACGTACGGGACCCCGAAAACCAATCACCGCCTTCAGGATTTCTAAGGGCGCAAATTTTTGATTTCACTCCTCACTACCTATCACAGTTTTGAAGGCCATAAAATGCCAAAATAGCACAAAACCCCCCCAAATGACCCCATTTTAGAAAGTAGACACCCCAAGGAAATTGCTGAGAGGCCTGTTGAGCCCATTGAATATTTTTTTTTTTTTTTGTCCCAAGTGATTGAATAATGACAAAAAAAAAAAAAAACTTACAAAAAGTTGTCACTAAATGATATATTGCTCACACATGCCATGGTTATATGTGGAATTGCACCCCAAAATACATTTTGCTGCTTCTCCTGAGTACGGGGATACCACATGTGTGGGACTTTTTAGGAGCCTAGCCGCGTACGGGACCCCGAAAACCAATCACCGCCTTCAGGATTTCTAGGCACAAATTTTTGATTTCACTCCTCACTACCTATCACAGTTTCGAAGGCCATAAAATGCCAAAATAGCACAAAACCCCCCCAAATGACCCCATTTTGGAAAGTAGACACCCCAAGCTGTTTGCTGAGAGGCATGGTGAGTATTTTACAGCTCTCATTTGTTTTTGAAAATGAAGAAAGAATTTTTTTTTTTCTTTTTTTTTTTTCAATTTTTAAAACTTTGTGACAAAAAGCGAGATCTGCAAAATATTCACAATACCTCTCAGCAAATAGCTTGGGGTGTCTACTTTCCAAAATGGGGTCATTTGGGGGGGTTTTGTGCCATCTGGGCATTCCATGGCCTCCGAAACTGTGATAGGCAGTGAGAAGTGAAATCAAAAATTTACACCCTTAGAAAGCCTGAAGGCGGTGATTGGTTTTTGGGGTCCCGTACGCGGCTAGGCTCCCAAAAAGTCTCACACATGTGGTATCCCCGTACTCAGGAGAAGCAACAGAATGTATTTTGGGGTGTAATTCCACATATGCCCATGGCATGTTTGAGCAATATATCATTTAGTGACAACTTTGTGCAAAAAAAAAAAAATTGTCTTTTTTCCGCAACTTGTGTCAACATATAAAATATTCCATGGACTCGACATGCCTCTCAGTATATAGCTTGGGGTGTCTACTTTCCAAAATGGGGTCATTTGGGGGGGGTTTTGAACTGTTCTGGCATTTTATACACAACATTAGGAAGCTTACATCCACTCTTCTAACCACTTGAAGACAAAGCCCTTTCTGACACTTTTTGTTTACATGAAAACATATTTTTTTTTGCAGGAAAATTATGTTGAACCCCCAAACATTATATATATTTTTAAAGCAAAGGCCCTACAGAATAAAATGGTGGGTGTTGCATTTTTTTTTCTACACAGTATTCGCGCAGCGATTTTTCAAACGCATTTTTTGGGGAAAAAATACACTTTTTTTATTTTAATGCACTAAAACACACTATATTGCCCAAATGTTTGATGAAATAAAAAAGATGATCTTAGGCTGAGTACATAGATACCAAACACGACATGCTTTAAAATTTCGCACAAACGCGCATTGGCGACAAACTACATACATTTTTAAAAGCCTTTAAAAGCCTTTACAGGTTACCCCGTTAGATTTACAGAGGAGGTCTACTGCTAAAATTACTGCCCTCGATCTGACCTTCGCGGTGATACCTCACATGCATGGTGCAATTGCTGTTTACATATGACGCCAGACCGACGCTTGCGTTCGCCATTGGGCAAGAGCAGGGCAGGACAGGGGTGCTTTTTTTTTTTTTTTTTTTTTTTATTATTAATTTTGCTTTTTTATTTTATTTTTAAATTGTTCCTTCCATGTTTTTTTTTTTAATCATTTTTATTGTTATCTCAGGGAATGTAAATATCCCCTATGATAGCAATAGGTAGTGACAGGTACTCTTTTTTTGAAAAAACTGGGGTCTAGACCCTAGATCTTTCCTCTGCCCTCAAAGCATCTGACCACACCAAGATCGGTGTGATAAAATGCTTTCCCAATTTCCCAATGGCGCTTTTTATATCCGGGGGGGGGGGGACATTCCCTCCCACTGCTTGTAAAAGCAGTCCAGAGGCTAATTAGCCACTAGGGTTGCTTTTACATTAAAGCCGGCCGCTGGCTGAAAAGAATGATGCCAAGATGATACCTAAACCCGCAGGCATCAATCTGGTATAACCATTCAAAGTCCAGCAACATACCAGTACGTTGCTGGTCCTTGTTGGACATGTATTGTAATCTTTTTTTTTCATGCAGCCAGGTGGCTGAACGAAAAAAGAGATTGATCGGTGGGTATGCCCACCATTAGAATACCGCCCTTCATCCACCCACTTCTAATGATGGGCATACATGCACCATTTATATATGCCGAAGCATGGGGGCATCCTCCCGCAAAAAAGTTATGCCGCACACACATGGTCGGACTTTTCCACGGGCAAGCCTCCGTCGGAATTTCGACCGTATATACGCGGCATTAGGAGCAAAATCGCTCCTCCGCTCCTGCTGCCCCAATGCTTCGGCATATTTGCTTCTTTTTTTTTTTTTTAACTGTGGTGGTGAAATCACCTCCTACAGCACTGGAGTCGCAGGGATCAGGCCTGTCTCTGCGAACGCTGCAGTTATGTGTGTTGTGTTTTGTAAGTGACAGTGATCGATCGATACTGCACTTGGGTGGCCTGGGCTGGACGGAGGGGCAAAACGCAGGTGCTAGCAGGTATCTGGGCTGATCCCGCTAACACTGCGTTTTTGGGAACCCTAAACTGCTGGGGACGCTAGTATAGATCAGATCAGATATTGATCTGTTCAGATACTATACCACTAAGGGAGGTGTATGCTTCACGCGTGGGTGTTAGCGTTACTGGCACTAACCTGACGCTGCCTGGGGTGTGACTCAGACCCTCTCTGACGCTAAAACCTAATTGATATCACCCGCCGGGCGATCAGGGGGTTAAACCTTTATTGGGTTATATACGGCGGGTGCCCTGACACTATAAAAAGCAAACTAACTAACCAGCGTCACCCGTAACACTTATATGATGATTACTGGTGAAAGGGTTAACTAGGGGCAATTAGGGGGTTAAAACCTTTATTAGATAATATATGGGGGTACCTGACGCTATAAAAACCTGCGGCGAACCTAAAAAAAATTACTGGCTACCGATCTGCATCACCGACGCTAAGACATCGATCAGAAAAATGATCGCTTAGCGACAGTGGTGATAGGGGGTGAAAGGGTTACCTGGGGGGCGATCAAGGGGGTTAAACCTTTATTAGATAATATATGGGGCGTACCCGACGCTATAAAAACCTGCGGTGAACCTAAAAAAATTACTGGGTACCGATCTGCATCACCGACGCCAAGACAGCGATCAGAAAAATGATCGCTTAGTGACAGTGGTGATAGGGGGTGAAAGGGTTACCTGGGGGGCGATCAAGGGGGTTAAACCTTTATTAGATAATTTATGGGGGTACCCGACGCTATAAAAACCTGCGGCGAACCTAAAAAAAATTACTGGGTACCGATCTGCATCACCGACGCCAAGACAGCGATCAGAAAAATGATCGCCAAGCGACGGCGGTGCTAGGGGGTGAAAGGGTTATCTGGGGGGTGATCAAGGGGTTAAACCTTTATTAGGGGGGGTTAGGGGGCTACACTGGACCTAAAACTAAATGTAGTGACACTTTTACAGTCACAAATGTCACTGATTGCAGTGATCAGTAAATAAATGGTCACTGCAATCAGTGACACTGTGACTGGGGGGTGATCTGGGGGGGCGATTTATGTGCCTATGTGTGCTGGTGTTAGTGTAGTGTTAGTGCACTGACCTGTGTGTCTTCTCTTGTACGACGCTCGGTATATGTGAGCGCCGCACAGGAGATGACATCACTTCCTCCTGCTTTCTCTATCTGTGTAAACATTACACAGACAAAGGGGGCATTTCTATTCGCGGTGGGTTGGTCGGAATAAGAACGGCCGCCCCCCCATCTCGGAACGCTCCCAGACGAATTCCGACCGCTCACTGTACAGAAGGGGGGTCCGATCGGACCCCCCAACTGTACAAAGGCAATCACGTATGCTCTACGTGATTGTGCCTGTCGGTGCCATTGTGCCGACGTATATATACAGTGAGCGGTCGTTAAGTGGTTAATCTCGGGCTGTGTGCTTTGCTCCCTTTTTGCTGCATGCTTCTCAGGAACTCAGCAAGTCTAAAAGCCAGAGACAGCCAGGGAAAAGGGAGATTCAGCTACATCTATATTAAATAATGGGTTCAGCTGCTGCATATTATTTGGCAACAAGGCCTGAGCTGGGGGTGCACTGTAAATCTCTGATCTCGCAGAGAGAGAATTCCCAACATTATTGACCTTTTGTCTCTCTACATTTCTTTTACCTATGACAGCTCAGCCAAAAGTACGGCTCGATGTTCACCATCTGGAAACTGACGGAGCCGATGGTGGTCCTCTGCGGTTATGAGACGGTGAGGGACGCCCTGCTGAACCACGCCGAGGTGTTCAGTGCCCGGCCATTTATACCAACGCTACACATCCCCAACAAAGGATTCAGTAAGTTTGTCAGGACACTTCTCAGAACTCAGCCCGATCTGCTGTACATTAGTGTGTGTGTGTGTGTGTGGATATATAGATCAATCCTGATGTACTGACTGACTTAAGGGCCTAGCATGGCTTGGGACCTCACGCCGTTTTTTCTCTTAATTTTTATTGCTGCCAATTTTTTTTTTACATTCAGCTGACAGCGGGGAACCCTGCTGACAGCTGATGAATCATCAGTTGTTAAAGTCACAGCGGATGCCCCCTCCTTAACAACTTGGTTGTTTACTGTTAGCTAAGAATGCTGGTGGCTGCTGGTTCCTTAAATATCCCAGGCCGGGACCAGTGCTTATTTACCGCATGCATTTTATTTTTTTATTTTTTTTATTGACTTTCATTCCTGTTTGTTTTATGCGGTATTTACTGCGTTTTTATGCAGTAAATACTGCCTAAAGCAGTAATGAATTGACATTTTCAGGATCTAATGCGATATTTGGGAAAACGCCTAAATACCACATGCGATCTGGTTCTGTGAATGGAGCCCACTGACTAATGACAGCATGTAAAATAAAATAAATGTATAATTTGTTTTCTTTTTTATTATTTTTTTTTCTTGTTTTTGCTATTTTTTTTGAACACACTGGGGACAGAGCAATGCTGTGTTACCCTAGTAACACTGTACTACTAGTAAGTGATCAGGATTTTTTTTTTTTTTTTTACACATCATGATTGCTTATGCCAGTATAAGCAACCATTTTTACTGAATTATACTGATTCATTCAGTTAGTATTATTGTGATTAGCTGTGATTGGTCACAGCTAATCACATGGTACAGATGGGCTGTGATTGGCCCTGTCTGTACCATGTGATCACTCTGACCAATCACAGCTAGCAACACAATTGTACCCAATGGATGGCATTAAAGGAAGCCATCCATTATTTACTATTGTCATGTGACCTGCTGTTATTGGTTACAGCGATCACATGATACCGTCCCCCGAGTCAGTACACTGATCAGTCATCCCACAGCGGGTGACAGATTGCGCCGCAGTGTGGTCCCACGGCCACGTCCGAGGCGTGTTCCAGGAGGACATCATATGACATCCACCCGAAACGATGAATGTCACGCCCAGCTGTCAACTGACAATTGGCTAGGCAGGAAGTGGTTAAAAATGCATGATACCTTTTAATTGACATGCCTATGGGATGCCATTAATCTGCCTGTAAAATGATGAATCTCTAGGATGTACTACAACCAAAGTGACATTTAAATATTAACCACTTCAGCCCCGGAAGATTTGGCTGCTTAATGACCAGGCCATTTTTTGCGTTACGGCACTGCGTCGCTTTAACCACTCGCTTACTGGGCACTTAAACCCCCTTCCTGCCCAGGCCAATTTTCAGCTTTCAGCACTGTCACACTTTGAATGACAAAATTGGTGTCCTTTTTTCCCCAAAAATAGAGCTTTCTTTTGGTGGTATTTGATCATCTCTGCTGTTATTTTTTGCGCTATAAACAAAAAAGAGCGACAATTTAGAAAAAAAACACAATATTTTTTACTTTTTGCTATAATAAATATCTCAATTTTTTTTTCTCAGTTTAGGCTGATATATCTACATATTTTTGGTAAAAAAATAAATAAATAAATAAATAAATAAATCGCAATAAGTGTATAGTGATTGGTTTGCACAAAAGTTATAGTGCCTACAAAATAGGGGATAGTTTTATGACTTTTTTTTTTTTTTACTAGTAATGGCAGAGATCTGCGATTTTTTTTTTTTTTTTTTTTTAGGACTGCGATATTGCGGCGGACAGATCGGACACTTTTGACACTATTTTGGGACCATTCACATTTATACAGCGAACAATGCTATAAATATGCACTGATTACTGTATAAATGTGACTGGTAGGAAAGGGGTTAACACTAGGGGGCGATCAAGGGGTTAAATGGGTTCCTTGGGAGTGATTCTTACTGTGGGGGGAGGGGACTGACTGGGGGAGGGGAACGATCGGTATCCCTATGTACAAGGGACACCACCATCGGTCTCCTCTCCCTGACAGGATGTGGATCTTTGTGTTTACACACAGAGATCCACGTCCCTGGCTCTGTAACTGCTGATCGCGGGTACCTGGCGGACATCGCGGCCGCTAGGCACGCGCATCGGCACCCGCGTGACACGGCGGTCACAGCTTTTCCTCAATGCACGCCCGCGGCGGCGCACAATGCAGAAGTAAACAGGAGGACGTCCAGGGAAGCTCTCCTGGCAATTCAGGTCCGCGCTGCGGCCGTCTTTCGGCTATAGCGCGGATCTGAAGTGGTTAACTGACAATTGCACGGTCATGCAATGCTGTACCCAAACAAAATAGACATTCTTTTTTTCTTTTTATTCCCCACAAATAGAGCTTTCTTTTGGTGGTATTTGATCACCTCTGCGGTTTTTTTTTTGCGCTATAAACAAAAAAAGCGTAAATTTAAAAAAAAGAAAGCAATATTTTAAACTTTTTGCTTTAAAGCGGAGTTCTGCCAAAAATGGAACTTCCGCTTTTCGGAATCCTCCCCCCCTCCAGTGTCACATTTGGCACCTTTCAGGGGGGAGCAGATACCTGTGTAATACAGGTATTTGCTCCCACTTCCTGGCATAGATCACTGCGGTGATCGCAGTGACCTACGTCACGTCCGGCGCCTACTCCGCCCCTAGGGTGACCACGTGTCCCGGACTGCCCGGGACAGTCCCGCATTTTGCAGGTCTGTCCCGGGCACCTTCATTCCAGGACAATACAGTGTCCCGGAATAAAACTGACACAGCCACCCCCCATGTCAATCTGATGCCCCCAAAAAAGGCCACCACATCACTGATTTACTCACTTACAGTACTTGCCCTGGCCGGGAATGCCTGGAGGAGCACAATCCCCGCCCCCTGCTTGTGATTGGAGAAATCATAAATCCCGCCTCTTGTGTCCAATCACTGTGCTGCGATTCGTTACAGCACAAGCTTATTTTTGGGAAGGGGGGGTATCCCTGAATGGTAGTTTGGAAATGTGGTCACCCCCCCCCCCCCCGCTGTCTTCTGGGAGACACACAGGTCCCAGAAGGCAGCAGGGACCAGTGAGGACACACAGCGCAACTCACGCATGTGCAGTAGGGAACCAGGAAGTGAAGCCGCAAGGCTTCACTTCTTGATTCCCTTACCGAAGATGGCGGCGCCTCCACCCGAGAGCCGAGGGACAAATCTGCTTCAGGACCTGACATCGTAGGCGCCCTGGACAGGTAAGTGTCCATATATTAACCACTTCACATCCGGGCCAATTCTGACACTTCGCTCCTACATGTAAAAAGCCTAATTTTTTTGCTAGAAAATTACATATAACCCCCAAACACTATATATATATTTTTAGCAAAGACCCTAGAGAATACAATGGCGGTCATTGAAACTTTTTATCTCGCACGGTATTTGCGCAATAATTTTTCAAACGCATTTTTTTTGGAATAAAAACTAGGGCTGGGAAAAAAATCGATTTTAATCTTGAATCGAGTTTTGAGCTCAAATCGATTCAGTTTTGAAGAAAATCGATTTTTTTAGATTTTTTTTTTTTTTTTTTTTTTCCTTCAAAGTTTCAGTAGCAGGACTGCAGGGGGCGTATCCGGAATGGCACTGGGCAGCGTTACCCCAATTACATCTACTCGCTGCAGCCGCCCTCTGCCTACCTGATCAGCGTGTCATGCAGACAGACGGCGGCCATTGCAGTGTTCAAAAGCCGCGCCTCCCGAGTCCTCGTCGTCTGTGATAAGCGGAACACTCAATTTCACAGCAGGCAGTATTCACCCTTTCACGGACATCCTCTCATCCTCGTCTGTGTTATGAGGATGACCATGATAGGCGGAACACTGAATGCTGGGAAATTGAGTGTTCCGCCTATCACAGACGAGGAGGAGGCGCGGCTTTTGAATACTGGAATGGCCACCGGTGTAGCAGTAAAATCCGTATACCATGAAAATCTGCATCAGGTACGGGCACAGTGATTGAAGCATGGGCACAGTGAGACACGGGCACAGTGAGGCATGGACACAGTTCAATTCAACTAAGAGTAACCTCAGGATTTTTTGTTGTTTTGTTAGCTAAATCCAAATACAGTATTAATAATTTGGATGTTTAGAGCCCATTCACACAGGGGCGTCTTTGGATCCGACTCCAAATCGCCCCAGGTCGCCCCTAGTCGCCTCAGGTCGCGCTGGCTGAAGAAATCAATGTAAGTTAATGGAGCCGTCCTTATGCACACTACTGCAGTCGCTCCGACTTCAAAAAAGGTCCCTGTACTACTTCAATCCGACTCCTAGGCGACCTGTAACCATTCATTTCAATGGGAGTCGCCTCTCCCTGTCTTAATAGGAGCGATTCTCCAGGAAGATAACATACATTTCTCCTGAAAAACTCTCTCTCCCCCCCTCCCTCCCACAGAGCTGATTCTTGTTTGATTGGCCACTGGAATGTCTCTTGTCCTGCAGGCAACTTGGAGTTGCCTTGTAAATAGCTCCAGGTCGCGCTGTGATTCATACTCAGGTCGTGTCTGAGTTGCCTCATAAAATCGCACTGGAAGTCGTGTTGCCCCTGTGTGAATGGGCTCTTAACAAACTTTGTTGCACACTGCAAAAAACAACAAAAGGTCACAAGCGCTAAATTGGTGGATAAAGAAAAAAATATAATGGATGATAATAATAATAAGAAAAAAATCCCAAATATTTTGGGAAGTACAAAGTATCCAAAAGGGGGAAAAAACAGGATCCAGCGCAGCAAGAAAAAATCCGTACCCAGAAGTACAAAATACACAACATGCACACAATATAATCCAGCGCTCATGGAACATACATTATTAACTATTGAAAACTCTTGAAGAATTGATAAAAAAGCTTAGTCCATTTATCACAATAAAGAGAGGGATCCAATCCCAAATGTGCAGAGGGCAAATGAATCTTAACTCTCCAGTTGCCAGTGGTGACAAACTTGTTAAACTTGCAGTGACATCCGTGGAGCAAGGAGGGGTTAAAAAAGTCAAAACAAAGCCTGTGGCATGATCTCCGTGTGAGCACAGTACCTTGAATGATGGACAACAGGCAGACCAGCGTGTGGAGGGCCCTCCAACCCAAAAGGATGCAGAGCCAGGATCGCAGCAAGGCTGGGACAGAAGGAATCACACACAGAGTTTCAAGAGTTTTCAATAGTTAATAATGTATGTTCCATGAGCGCTGGAATATATTGTGTGTTTGTTGCACACTGACTTTGCAGTTAGAGAAAGGGTTTGCCTTTGCAATTTTGTTTGTTGATGCACTTTAATTAATATAATTAAAAAAAAAAAAAAAATCGAATCGAATATCGAGTTTTTTATAAAAAAATCGCAGATTTTTTTTTGGGGGAAAATCGCCCAGCCCTAATAAAAACGGTTTCATGAATTAAAAAATATTAAAACATTAAAGTTATCCCAATTTTTTTGCATAATGTGAAAGATGAAGCGACGCCGAGTAAATAGATACCCAACATGTCACCCTTCAAAATTGTACACGCTCGTGGAATGGCGCCAAACTTCGGTACTTAAAAATCCACATGTGTGTTCTGAACACGGTTTTCATGTGTGGGCGGGACTTACGTATGCGTTCGCTTCTGCGTACGAGCTACCGGGGACAGGGGTGCTTTACATTTTTTTTTTTATTATTTATTGTTAATTTTACTTTTAACTTTTTACTTTGACAGTTAGAAAAAAAAAAAAAAAAAAAAGGTCACTTTTATTCCTATTACAAGGAATGTAAACATCCCTTGTAATAGGAATAAGCATGACAGGTCCTCTTTACAGTGAGATATGGGGTCAATAAGACCCCACATCTCACCTCTAGGCTGGGAAGCCTGAAATAAAAAAAAAAAAAAAAAACGATCACCGCTTCCTAGCCGAAGCGGCGCCGTTTTTTTGAATGCAGAGGCCGGGCGTGAAGTCATAACATCGCGCCCGGCCTCCGAACGATCATAGAGACTCCGGCGACCATCTGGTCCGCCGGAAATCTCTATGGTTAGAAGCCGGGGCCGGCGGATCCTGTCACCGACTCACCGATCGCTCAGGCGAGTCGGTAGAAGCACCAGAGGGCGGCGGGGACGTCCCCTCTCGCCGCCTGTAAGAACGATCAAGCGGCGGAACAGCCGCTATGCTCGTTCTTACGGTACAGAGAATCTAAAAAACGATATCTGAATGATGCCTGTAGCTGCAGGCATCATTCAGATATCCCGGCTGAAAGTCAAGGACGTCCCACGGACGTCCTTTAGATGCGAAGTGGGTAAAAGTCAGCAGCTGCAGTATTTGTAGCGGTTGACTTTTAATATTTATTTTTTTTCCAGCGGAATATCCCCAAAAAATATATTAAAAAAAAGAGCTATTTTTTTTCCTCAGTTTAGGCCAATATGTATTCTTCTTCTAATTTAATTTCAATAAACGTATATTGTTTGGTTTGCGCAAAAAAGTTATAGCGCCTACAAAATCGGGGATAGATTTATGCCATTTTTATTATTATTATTTTTACTAGTAGGGATGAGCTCGGTGTTCGACTCGAACATAAGTTCGACTCAAACATCGGCTGTTCGGCGAACATCGAAAGATTTGGGCCGTTCGCGCCAAATTCGAGTGGCTCAAACGGCCCACAATACACTGCGCCATCGCAGTGCAATCCCGGCGCTGTGATTGGCCAAGCATGCACTGTGACCCCGCATGCTTGGCCAATCACAGCGCCGGCAGCTAGGAGAGCCATAATTGGCCACAGGCAGGTTGCCTGTGGCCAATTATAGCTCAGGGTGTTTGGCACATGCCCCACACTATAAAAGGCCGCCAGCGCGGCGGCCTTGTGTAGTGTGTTCCGGCGCAGGGAAAGAGTTACATAGGCAGGGACAGTGTCAGTGCTATTTGTACCTCAAACTTGTGTGTAGGGAGAGAGAACGATAGGCAGAGAGAGTGTCAGTGTCATATTCTTTGCTAAACCTTGTGTGCAGGGAGAGAGAAGGATAGGCAGGGGACAGTGTCAGTGTCACATTCTTTGCTAAACCTTGTGTGCAGGGAGAGAGAAGGATAGGCAGGGGACAGTGTCAGTGTCATTGTTGCTAAGCCTCCTGCACATTATACACCTGAAGTTAGCCCGTATTGCTGCTTTTTCCTGGTGTGTTATACCAACAGGCATTTGCGGCACTTACAGCGGGCGGAGTGTGCCTCCTGATCATATTACACCTGAAGTTAGCCTGTATTGCTGCTTTTTCCTGGTGTGTTACACCAACAGGCATTTGCAGCACCTACAGCAGGCGTAGTGCGATTCCTGCAAAATATACTCCTGAAGCTAGGCCTTATTGCTGGTTTTCCCATTTCCCTGCAGGCCATTAGAATGTCTAGAAGGCAAACAAGGAGAGGCAGACAGTCAGGTGCCAATAAAAGAGGGCAAGCAGGCTCTGTGTCTAGAGACAACAGTGCTGGTCGTGGACGCGGTGCATCGCCATCAGCACGTGGCCATGGGACACGCTTGTCTGTCCTTCTTTTCGGCAGCTGGACGTGTTGAGCCGCATCATGCCGAAGACTTGGTAGAGTGGTTGACCAAGCCCTCCTCATCCTCTCTCACCCAGGCTTAGGGTACTGGCAAAGCAGCTGCCAAAGCGTCCTCTTCCCTGGTATCAATGTCATCATCAGTCACTCCTTCCCTAGACCAACCATGTCCTCCTGAGGAGTCCCCCGAACTGTTTGAGCACAGTGTTGGGTACATGCTCCAGGAGGATGCCCAGCGTTTCGAAGGGTCTGATGATGATACCCAGCTAGAGGAAGGCAGTAGCGTGAGAGCAGAGAGAGGGGATGCTCAAGAAGGACACCAATCTGGCAGTCATGTTCCAGCAGCTGCAGCATACTGCCAGATTGGCTCCAGTGATGAGGAGGGAGGGGATGATGAGGTCACTGACTCCACGTGGGTGCCTAATTAGGAGAGAGGAGGAGGAGGAGGAGGAGGAGGAGGAGGAGGAGGAGGAGGAGGAGGAGGAGGCACATTTCCAACAAGGCAGGATGCCCTCGGGGGGCCAGCGTAAGGGCAGCACACCGACGGAATCACACCGCAGAGCTCCGCCTGTGCAGGGCGCTGCCTCTGCCCGTTATTCAAAAAGTTCTTTGGTGTGGGCCTTTTTTGAGTCGAGTGCATCAGATCGCACAGCTGCTGTTTGCAACATATGTCTCAAGCGTATATCGCGTGGCCAAAACATCACCCACTTGGGCACCACATGCTTGACCAGACATATGTTGACCTGCCATGCAGCTCGTTGGCAAGCCTACCTTAAAGACCCACACCAAAGAACAAAGCGGACCTCTCCTTGCACCGCATCAGCTGGGATCTCCAACCCCACTATACCTTCAGTCCTCTCTGAAACCTGCACTGAGAGGAATGAAGGTGTAGAATTAGGTGTGTCACAGCCAACTACTTGCGGGCACTCTGCTAGCAGTACACCGACGTCCGATTCTAGCAGGCAAATTTCCCTGCCCCAGCTGCTGGACCGTCGAAAGAAGTTCACTCCCAGCCATCCACATGCCCAGCGGTTGAATGCTAGCTTGGCTAAATTGCTAGCGCTTCAACTGCTGCCTTTTCAGTTGGTAGACTCAGCCCCCTTCTGTGAGTTTGTGCAATGTGCGGTTCCTCAGTGGCAGGTTCCCAAACACCACTTTTTCTCACGGAAGGCGATTCCGGCTCTCTACCGGCATGTGGAAGGCAATGTCTTGGCCTCGCTGGACAGGGCGGTCAGCGGTAAGGTGCATATTACCGCTGACTCATGGTCCAGCAGGCATGGACAGGGACGTTACCTTTCTTTCACGGCCCATTGGGTCACTCTTTTGGCAGCTGGGAAGGATGCAGGACAAGGTGCAGTAGTGTTGGAGGTTGTTCCACCGCCACGCCTCCAAAATGCTACTACTGGTTGTGACACACCTCTGTCCTCCACCCCCTCCTCTTCTTCTTCCTCCATGGCCTCTTCCTGTGCTTTGTCCTCGGAACCAGGGGTGCTCCGTAGGCGTTCAAGGGGCTACGCAATTACGCAGGCAAAAAGATGTCATGCCGTGCTTGCGCTGGTGTGTTTGGGGGACAGGAGCCACACTGGGGCAGAGGTTCTGTCTGCTCTGCAGGGGCAGGCCGAGAGGTGGTTGACACCACGCCAGCTTAAGCCAGGAATGGTAGTTTGCGACAATGGCACCAACCTCCTCTCCGCTCTCCGACAGGGACAACTGACCCATGTGCCCTGTGTGGCTCACGTCCTTAACCTGGTGGTGCAGCGGTTCTTGGGCATTTACCCGGGCTTACAGGATGTCCTGAGGCAGGCCAGGAAAGTCTGTGTGCATTTCCGCAGATCTTAGAATGCCAGTGCTCGCCTGGCTGAGCTGCAAAAGGAGTTGAACCTGCCCAAGAACCGCCTTATATGTGACATGCCCACCAGGTGGAACTCAACGTTGGCCATGCTGCAGCGGCTGCACACGCAGCAGAGGGCCATCAATGAGTACCTGTGCGATTACGGCACCAGGACAGGGTCAGGGGAGCTCGGGTTTTTTTCACCACGCCAGTGGGGCATGATCAGGGATGCATGCACTGTCCTGGCACCATTTGAGGAGGCCACGAGGATGGTGAGCAGTGACAGTGCATGCATCAGTGACACAGTACCTCTTGTCCACCTGTTGGAACATACGCTGCATGGAATAATGGACAGGGCACTTGAGGCAGAACAGAGGCAGGAAGAGGAGGACTTCCTTGCCTCTCAAGGCCCCCTTTACCCAGACAGTGTTCCTTCTGTCCCACCCATCGCACAGGAAGAAGAGGAGGAGGAGGAGGAGGAGGAGGAGGAGGAGGATTGTGTCAGCATGGAGGTGGAGCCTGGCACTCAGCATCATCAGCAGCAGTCTTTTAGGGATGATTTACAGTCCCAAGAAACCAGTGGACTTGTACGTGGCTGGGAGGAGGTGGCTGCGGATCATGTCGTCCTTAGTGACCCAGAGGACTCCGGACCGAATGCCTCAGCTAACCTACGCTGCATGGCCTCCCTGATCCTGCAAAGTCTGCGGAAGGATCCTCGTATTCTTCGGATCAAGGCGAGGGACCATTACTGGCTGGCCACTCTCCTTGATCCACGGTACAAGGGTAAGGTTGCGGACCTTATCTTACCGTCGCAGAGGGAGCAGAGGATGAGACAACTCCGGGAGGCCTTGCAGAAAGGTCTGTGCAACGCGTTCCCAGAGACTGGGAGGTTACAAACTCCTGGTCCTGGACAACGAGTTGCTGAGGCTTCGGTCAGTCAAAGAAGGAGCGGTGGGGAAGGTGGCCGTCTGACCGATGCGTTCAGACAATTCTTTAGTCCGCAGCCCCAAGGTATGATCGGTTCCAGCAACTATCGCCAGCGTCTGATATACATGGTGCAGGAATACCTAGGGGCAAGGTCAGACTTGGACACCTTCCCCACCGAAAATCCTCTGGCTTACTGGGTCTTGAGGATGGATCACTGGCCAGAGCTTGCACAGTATGCAATTGAGCTACTGGCCTGTCCTGCATCCAGCGTTCTTTCAGAACGCACATTCAGTGCTGCTGGAGGATTTGTCACGGATCACAGGGTGCGCCTGTCCACCGACTCTGTTGATCGACTGACCTTCATAAAAATGAACCAGTCTTGGATCACCACCAGCTACCAAACACCTGAAGCCGATATAACAGACTAATTTATTTTCAAATGTCACATCCCTTCAAGACTGATGCTGATGCTGAGAGACTGTCCTGTTATGTTGACTGACTATCCTCCTCCTCCTCCTCAATGATCCGATTGATGATGATAGCTTGGAAGAACATTTTTGTTTCTGGGTGCCGCCACCAGTGGCTAAGGCCCAATTTTTCAGCCCCTGTTTAACAGGGGCATGCAATTACAATTTTTTATGCAATGCTTTGCAGCATGGCTCATTCCTGCACTCCAACTAGAGTATCTGGGAGAGGTTGCAGTGTCGTGGCACCAGCACCAGTGGCTAAGGCCCAATTTTTCAGCCCCTGTTTAACAGGGGCGTGTAATTACAATTTTTGATGCAATACTTTGCAACAGGGCTCATTGCTGTGCTCCAAGTACAGTATCTGTGAGGGGTTGCAGTGTTGTGGCACCAGTGCCTAAGGCCCAATTTTTCTGCCCCTGTTTAACAGGGGCATGCAATTACAATTCTTGATCTAATAATTCACAGCAGGGCCCATTCATGCGCCCACCAAGAGTAACTGTGAGGGCTCACAGTGTTGTGGCAACGCCAACATGTAAGGGGCAAATTTCAGCTGAGTATATACGGCAGGCCCCTACTTTCAAACATCCAACTTACAAACGACTCCTCCTTGCAAACGGAAGGATACAACAGGAAGTGAGAGGAAATCTACCCCTAGGAAGGCAAATTCTCTCCTGTAAGAGTTAATATGGGAAAAAAGGTGTCTCCTCTCCACTGATGCTTTATCACCAATTCTTGTTTCAATAAAAAACCCAAATTTTCAAAAAACATTTGTCATTAGGACGGAAAGTGAGGTGAACTGTTCTGAACAGGTGCACACTGCACAGACAGCAAAACAAATGTTACAGGGGTGATAACCCTTCCCTATGTTTTCCAAAAAGCTTAAAAACAGATTTCTTGGCTGGAGCTACACTTAAACAATGTACCTGTTCAAAATTACAAACAGATTCTACATAAGAACAAACCTACAGTCCCTGTCTTGTATGCACCGCCTGTATACGGCTGTTCAGAGTATATAGGGCCTTTTTTATTTTGTGTGCGGGGTTCCCCTTAATATCCATACTAAACCCAAAGGGGCTGGTAATGGGCTGGGGTGGGGGGGGGGGGGGTGATGGGGTAGCTATGCCATTTTTCTTAAAGATTTTCATCCATATTACCGGGACCAGACATTACATTAAAGCCGCAAGCAGTTTTAAATGGCTTTTTTCCCTTTAGAAATGTAATTTTGTGCAGGGACAGTTCTAAACATGGGAAACATGTGGCACTTCACAGGCATACTCTAGACACCCCCCCAGGTACAATATTTAAAGGAATATTTGACTTTTTTTTTTTCACTTTATGCATCATTAAAATGACTGCTCCCGAAAAACGACAGTTTTTAAAACTTTTTTTTGGATTGATACATGTCCCCTGGTGCAGAAGCCGGGTTCCCAAACCCTTTTTAGGACAATAACATGCATAATAGTCGTTATAATTAGCACTTTAGATTTCGAACGTTCGCATCCATTGTATTTAATAGGGTTCGAAAGTTCGTGCGAACTTTCGGTCCGTTCGCGGGTTCTGGTGCGAACCGAACCCGGGGGTGTTCGGCTCATCACTATTTACTAGTAATGGCGGTGATCTGCGATATTTATCGGGACTGTGACTGACATTATGGCAGACACATCGGACACTTTTAACACTATTTTGGGACCATTGTCATTTATACAGCGATCAGAGCTGCAAATAGCCATTGATTACTGTGTAAATGACACTGGCAGGGAAGGAGTTAAACACTAGGGGTGATCAAGGGGTTAAGTGTGTTCTAGGGAGTGATTATAACTGTGGGGGGGGGGGGGGTGGGCAGGCTTACTACAACATGACAGAGATCACTGCTCCCAATGACATGGAGCAATAGATCCCTGTCTTGTTGCTAGGTAGAACAGGGAAATGCCTTGTTTGCATCTCCCCGTTCTGCCGCTCCTCGCGGGCCGCCAGCGAACATCAAGTTTGCGGGACCCGCGGCAGGCGTGCGTGCTACCCGGCTACCTCGCCGCCGCGATAGGTGGCAAATTCAAAGGGACGTACAGGTACGCCCATTTGCCTGTACGAGCCATTCTGTCTACGTAAATGTGTGTGCGGCGGTCAGCAAGTGGTTAAAAAAATAATGTTTGGGACTAAAGGATATTTCCCTATTGGACTATTGGGGCAGGCAGGCAGGCAGGCAGGAGTAACTAGGACTCTCTTAACCACATAAGCCCCGGACCATTTGGTAGCTAGAGGACCAGAGGTGATTTCAGAATTTTGCACTGCGCTGCTTTAACTGTAAATTGTGCGGACATGCAATGTTGTACACAAACGAAATTTGCGTCCTTTTCTTCCCACAAATAGAGCTTTCTTTTAATGGTATTTGATTGCCTCTGCGATTTTTATTTTTTGCGATATAAACGGAAAGAGACGGAAAAATTTGAAAAAAAATTATATTTTCTACTTTTTGTTATAAGAAAAATCGAATAAACTAAATTTTAGTCATACATTTAGGGCAAAATGTATTCAGCCACATGTCTTTAGTAAAAAAAATGTCAATAAGCGTATATTTATTGGTTTGCGCAAAAGTTATAGCGTCTACAAACTAGGGTACATTTTCTGGAATTTACACAGCTTTTAGTTTATGACTGCCTATCTCATTTCTTGAGGTGCTAAAATGGCAGGGCAGTACAAACCCCCCCCCCAAATGACCCCATTTTGGAAAGTAGACATCCCAAGGAAATTGCTGAGAGGCATGTTGAGCCCATTGAATATTTTTTTTTTTGTCTCAAGTGATTAAATAATGACTAAAAAAAATAAAAAAATAAAAATTACAAAAAGTTAGCACTAAATGATATATTGCTCACACATGCCATGGTTATATGTGGAATTGCCCCCCAAAATACATTTTCCTGAGTACGGGGATACCACATGTGTGGGACTTTTTGGGAGCCTAGCCGCGTACGGGCCCCCGGAAACCAAGCACCGCCTGCAGGATTTCTAAGGGTGTAAATTTTTGATTTCACTCCTCACTACCTATCACAGTTTTGAAGGCCATAAAATGCCAAAATAGCACAAAACCCCCCCAAATGACCCCATTTTGGAAAGTAGACACCCCAAGCTATTTGCTGCAGAGGCATGGTGAGTATTTTACAGCTCTCATTTGTTTTTGAAAATGAAGAAAGAAATTTATTTTTTTTTTATTTTTTTTTTCAATTTTCCAAACTTTGTGACAAAAAGCGAGATCTGCAAAATACTCACAATACCTCTCAGCAAATAGCTTGGGGTGTCTGCTTTCCAAAATGGGGTCATTTGGGGGGGGGGGGGTTGTGCCATCTGGGCATTCCATGGCCTCCGAAACTGTGATAGGCAGTGAGAAGTGAAATCAAAAATTTACACCCTTAGAAAGCCTGAAGGCGGTGCTTGGTTTTTGGGGTCCCGTACGCGGCTAGGCTCCCAAAAAGTCTCACACATGTGGTATCCCCGTACTCAGGAGAAGCAGCAGAATTATTTTGGGGTGTAATTCCACATATACCCATGGCATGTTTGAGCAATATATCATTTAGTGACAACTTTGTGCAAAAAAATAAATTGTCTTTTTTCCGCAACTTGTGTCAACATATAAAATATTACATGGACTCGACATGCCTCTCAGTATATAGCTTGGGGTGTCTACTTTCCAAAATGGGGTCATTTGGGGGGGGGTTTGAACTGTTCTGGCATTTTATACACAACATTAGGAAGCTTACATCCACTCTTCTAACCACTTGAAGACAAAGCCCTTTTTGACACTTTTTGTTTACATGAAAACATATTTTTTTTTGCAAGAAAATTATGTTGAACCCCCAAACATTATATATATTTTTAAAGCAAAGGCCCTACAGATTAAAATGGTGGGTGTTGCATTTTTTTTTTCTACACAGTATTTGCACAGCCATTTTTCAAACGCATTTTTTGGGGAAAAAAATACACTTTTTTTAATTTTAATGCACTAAAACACACTATATTGCCCAAATGTTTGATGAAATAAAAAAGATGATCTTAGGCTGAGTACATAGATACCAAACACGACATGCTTTAAAATTTCGCACAAACGCGCATTGGCGACAAACTACATACATTTTTAAAAGCCTTTACAGGTTACCCCGTTAGATTTACAGAGGAGGTCTACTGCTAAAATTACTGCCCTCGATCTGACCTTCGTGGTGATACCTCACATGCATGGTGCAATTGCTGTTTACATATGACGCCAGACCGACGCTTGCGTTCGCCATTGGGCAAGAGCAGGGCAGGACAGGGGTGCTTTTTTTTTTTTTTTTTTTTTTTTTTTTTATTATTAATTTTGCTTTTTTATTTTATTTTTAAATTGTTCCTTCCATATTTTTTTTTTTTATCATTTTTATGGTTATCTCAGGGAATGTAAATATCCCCTATGATAGCAATAGGTAATGACAGGTACTCTTTTTTTGAAAAAAAACTGGGGTCTTCTAGACCCTAGATCTTTCCTCTGCCCTCAAAGCATCTGACCACACCAAGATCGGTGTGATAAAATGCTTTCCCAATTTCCCAATGGCGCTTTTTATATCCGGGGGGGGGGGCATTCCCTCCCAATGCTTGTAAAAGCAGTCCAGAGGCTAATTAGCCACTAGGATTGCTTTTACATGAAAGCCGGCTGCTGGCTGAAAAGAATGATACCAAGATGATACCTAAACCCGCAGGCATCATTCTGGTATAAACATTCAAAGTCCAGCAACATACCAGTACGTTGCTGGTCCTTGTTGGACATGTATTGTAATCTTTTTTTTTTCATGCAGCCAGTTGGCTGAACGAAAAAAGAGATTGATCGGTGGGTATGCCCACCATTAGAATACCGCCCTTCATCCACCCACTTCTAATGATGGGCATACATGCACCATTTATATATGCCGAAGCATGGGGGCATCCTCCCGCAAAAAAGTTATGCCGCACACACATGGTCGGACTTTTCCACGGGCAAGCCTCCGTCGGAATTTCGACCGTATGTACGCGGCATTAGGAGCAAAATCGCTCCTCCGCCCCTGCTGCCCCAATGCTTCGGCATATATGCTTTTTTTTTAACTGTGGTGGTGAAATCACCTCCTACAGCACTGGAGTCGCAGGGATCAGGCCTGTCTCTGCGAACGCTGCAGTTATGTGTGTTGTGTTTTGTAAGTGACAGTGATCGATCGATACTGCACTTGGGTGGCCTGGGCTGGACGAAGGGGCAAAACGCAGGTGCTAGCAGGTATCTGGGCTGATCCCGCTAACACTGCGTTTTTGGAAACCCTAAACTGCTGGGGACGCTAGTATAGATCTGATCAGATCAAATATTGATCTGATCAGATACTATACCACTAAGGGGGGGTGTATGCTTCACGCGTGGGTGTTAGCGTTACTGGCACTAACCTGACGCTGCCTGGGGTGTGACGCAGACCCTCTCTGACGCTAAAACCTAATTGATATCACCCGCCGGGCGATCAGGGGGTTAAACCTTTATTGGGTTATATATACGGCGGGTGCCCTGACACTATAAAAAGCAAACTAACTAACCAGCGTCACCCGTAACACTTATATGGTGATCACTGGTGAAAGGGTTAACTAGGGGCAATTAGGGGGTTAAAACCTTTATTAGATAATATATGGGGGTACCTGACGCTATAAAAACCTGCGGCGAACCTAAAAAAAAATTACTGGCTACCGATCTGCATCACCGACGCTAAGACAGCGATCAGAAAAATGATCGCTTAGCGACAGTGGTGATAGGGGGTGAAAGGGTTACCTGGGGGGCGATCAAGGGGGTTAAACCTTTATTAGGTAATATATGGGGGTACTCGACGCTATAAAAACCTACGGCGAACCTAAAAAAAAATTACTGGCTACCGATCGGCATCACCGACGCTAAGACATCGATCAGAAAAATGATCGCTTAGCGACAGTGGTGATAGGGGGTGAAAGGGTTATCTGGGGGGCGATCAAGGGGTTAAACCTTTATTAGTGGGGGTTAGGGGGCTACACTGGACCTAAAACTAAACTTTGGTGACACTTTTACAGTCACAAATGTCACTGATTGCAGTGATCAGTAAATAAATGGTCACTGCAATCAGTGACACTGTGGCTGGGGGCTGGGGGGTGATCTGGGGGTGTCTGGGGGGGGGCGATTTATGTACCTACGTGTCCTGGTGTCAGTGTAGTGTTTTGTGCACTAACCTGGCATCTTCTCCTGTACGGCGCTCGGTATATGTGAGCGCCGCAGGAGAGATGACATCACTTCCTCTGCCTGTGTAAACATTACACAGGCAGGGGAAGCTCTCTCATTCGCCGGGAGCGATCGAGAGGGGGTGGCCGGAATCGAACGGCCGTCCCCTCATGCCTGATCGCTCCCGATCAGTTAACCACCGCTCACTGTAAAGATCGGACCCCCCAACTATACAAAGGCAGTCACGTAGATATACGTGATTCTGCCTGTCGGTGCCATTCTGCCGACGTATATTTACAGTGGGCGGTCGTTAAGTGGTTAAGGTAGCCCAGCATATGGACTCCCAAATCAAACAAGGGCATGAAAATCTGGGTACTGGGGGACATATACCTTATCCTAGATGGGAGTCTGTTATGAATGTTAAGGGGGAACCCACACAAAAAAAAAAAAAAATGGACAATCTGTCGGCCGATTTTCGGATCGTGTGTACGGGCCATTAGGGTGTACACCGTACAGCCTGCCCCTCTTACTCCTGTGTAAATTGACACTCAGAATGTGCTGTCCTATGATCTCTTAGCTGACAGCCAGTTAACCACTTCAATACCGGGCACTTTTGTCCCTTGCTGCCCAGGACAATTTTCAGTTTTCAGCGCTCTGGCACTTTGAATGACGATTGCGCAGTTATACGACACTGTACCCAAACTAAAAAAAAATTAAATTTTCTTCTGACAAATAGAGCTTTCTTTTGATGGAATTTGATCACCTCTGGGGTTTTTATTTTTTTGCTAAACAAACTAAAAAAAGACAGATTTTTGAAAAAATAGGATTTTTGTACTCACCGTAAAATCCGTTTCTCCGACGTCCATGGACTGACACAGCTCTCATATTGTTTACGTGTGGGTATATGTCCCTGCTCGCAGGAGAAGATCTAGGCAGAATGTTAGATGTTAGAAACATACATTCTAGAACAAAACCAGAGCTGAACAGCCCTTCCCAGGGGGGCGGTCCCTCCGGACATAACCCTCCTACCTGCAGCCTCAGTTCGTAACAAGCAGTACAAACCTTAAAAGAAGGGTGGGTGCTGTGTCAGTCCATGGACGTCAGAAAAACAGATTTTAAGGTGAGTACAAAAATCCTATTTTCTCTTATCGTCCATGGACTGACACAGCTCTCATACTGATTACGTGTGGGACGTCCCAAAGCAGTATAAGAAAAGGGTGGGAGCAAATAGTAAAGGAACAACCAAAACTTCACTCCAAACCAGCAGAGCTCCTCAACGGAGGAGTTGCAACATTAAACAGCGGCCTGCAACACTTTGCGGCCGAAGGAAGCATCCGAAGATGCAGCCACATCAACCTTATAGAATTTTGAAAAGGCATGAATGGACGACCAGATCGCCGCCTTGCACACTTGTGCAACCGACGCTTGATGTCGGAAAGCCCAGGAAGCGCCAATTGCCCTGGTGGAATGCGCCGTAACCGGAAAGGGAGGCGCCCGCCCCTTAATGGCATAGGCCTGTATAACAGTCTGTCTGATCCACCTAGAAATGGTGGCAGACGACACCGCTCGGCCCTGTTTTGGACCAGAGACAGACACAACTAGTGAGTCATAGCACGTACCACATCCAATGTGTGAAGCGCAAACCCTCTGGGATGCGATGGGTGAGGACAGGAGAACAATGTCCACATGTAGGTGAAAAGCTGAGAGCACCTTTGGCAAAAGGAAGGTCGCGGACGCAACACCGCCTTATCCTTATGGATGACCAAATAGGGCGACTTGCAGGACAAGGCCGCCAACTCAGACACCCGTCTGACAGAAGTAATGGCCACTAAGAAGGCCACCTTCGGAGACAAGGTCAAGAGGGGAATATCTCTGATATTTTCAAAGTGAGGTTCCTGGAGAACCGAGAGCACCAAATTCAAATCCCGAGGAGGGAGAGGAGGTTTAACAGGCAGGAGCACATGACGAACCCCCTGCACAAAAGGTGCCAACCAAGGAATGACCCGCTAGCGGTCGATGAAAGACTACGGCCAAGGCCGAAATCTGACCCCTAATGGTACACAAAGCAAGCATTTGGGTCACGCCACGCTGCAAGGACCACAGGATACTGGGGATGGAATACGTCCGTGGACGCTAGGCCAGCTCTTTGCACATAGTGATGTAAGCTTCCCAGGTACGGTGATATATCTTTCTAGCGGAAAACTTCCGTGCCCTTAACATGGTCGAAATGACCGAATCCGAGAGACCTCGGACTCTCAGCACCTGGCTTTCAATAGCTATGCCGTTTAAAGCCAGAGACTATAAAACAGGATGAAAAATAGGACCTTGAGACAGAAGGTCCTCCTTCATTGGCAACCGCCAAGGAACGTCCGCGATGAGACGTACCAGGATGGCGTACCAATGACGCAGAGGCCCATCCGGTGCAAAGAGGATCACCGGAATCTCCTCGGCCACAACCCTGCGCAGCAGGCGAGGAAGCAGCTGCAGCGGAGGATAACAGATATCAGGTGATAATGACCCCATGGGGCCACCAACGGATTTGGGGCATCCGCCAAGGATCCCTGGACCTGGCCACAAACCTTGACACCTTACGATTGAGTCGAGAGGTCATCAGATCCACATCTGGCATGCCCCACCACCGGCACAGAATTTGAAAAACCTCTGGGTAAAAGGACCACTCTCCCTGGTCCAGCGTCTGGTGACTCCGATAGTCCGCCTGCCAATTGTCTACGCTCGAATGTAGACGGCTGACAGAGACCACGAGGAGAGGCACAGTCTGATTGCCCGTATTTCCAGAACACCGATCGGTAAACGGGCTTCGCCCGGAGTCCAAAGCCCTTGGGCTGACAGGACTCCCCAGACTCCACCCCAGCCCGTCAGGCTGGCGTCCGTCATGATCACCGTCCACTGGATAGGGAGGAACGACTTCCCGGACCGAAGAGCCGGGGACCCCAACCACCACGCCAGAGACGCCCTGATTGGGTGACTCATCTGGATCTGAAGATCCAAGGACAACAGGGATTTGTCCCAAGTGGACAGGATCTCTTACTTTAATGCCCGTGTGTGTGATTGGGCATGCGGAACAGCCTCGAACGAGGCCCCCATGAGTCCCAGGACTCTCATGCAAAAACGGGTTGATGACCATTTTCGGGACGTCAGGACCCGCACTGCAGACTGAAATGTCAGTAACTTCTCCAGGGGTAGGAATACCTACGCCTCCAAGGAGTCCAGGATCAGACCGAGATACTCCGAATGCTGAGCCGGGACCAGGACCGACTTCTGAATGTTCAGGAGCCACCCGAAGTCCCTAAGGGTCTGACTGACGATAGTCACACTTCTTCTAATTCTGAGCCATTGTCTGCTCTTAGAAGAAGATCGTCCAGATAGCCCAAGATAGCAATGCCTCGCTGTCTCAGCAAAGCTAGAACCGGAGCAAGCACCTTGGTAAACACCTTTGGTGCCGAGGCTATGCAAGTAGGCGTCCTTGATGTCCAAGGACGCCAGAAAATCCCCTTGATGGAGTGTAGCGAACACCGTGCAAATGGATTCCATGCAGAATTTTTGCACCATCACCAAGGCATTCAGGCCTTGAGGCCCAGGATTGGCCGAACCCCGTCCCTTTTTTGGGACTACAAACAGATTTGAGTAGAAACCCTGAAACCTCTCCTGTGACGGAACCGGCACAATCACTCCGGACCTGATCAATCCTGTACGGGCTGCCCGACGGGCAGGAAGGAGAGGGAAAATTGAGGGAAAGAATCTGTCTGGGGGCCAGGAATGGAACTCTATTCTGTATCCTGGAGGTGACCACCTCGCACACCCACCGGTCGGAGATCCGGGAGGTCCACCGAACCGTGAACCTGCAAGGACGTCCTGCCACCCCAGAGTCGGGCAGGGGCAAGACTTCATGCGGCGGCGGCTTGGGAGCTTGCTTGGTAGGCTTACGCACCCAGGGACGCTTATGTCCCCCAGCTGCACTTTTTTCAGTCTGGGCGGGCTTACTCGTGGATTCTGACTGACGAAATACTCCTTCTTTGCCGGAAAGGAAGGGCCCGGCCTATGGTGGGACTCTTTTTTTCCTTAACAGACTGAGGAAGGAAGGTGCTCTTACCCCCTGTGACATCCAATAATAATGTCATCCAGGGCGGCCCCAAACAGTCTACCGCCCTTAAAGGGCAAGTCAGCCAGGAGCTATTTGGAAGCTAGGTCGGCCGACCAGCATTTCAGCCAGATAGAGCGACGCAGCACCACAGCAGAGATAGAGGCCCCAGATATAAAAGGGGCCCCGCATCCAAAGTGGCATCGCACACAGGGACTAAACCCTGCGCAAGTTGGTGAGCCAGGGAAATGGTCTCAGGAGGGAGATTATGCTCATGTACTGTCTGGTGCAAAATCTTTGCCCATCCTGTGAGTGTCTTGAGACACAAGTGTCGCCGCCACTATAGGGCGTAAGGCAGACCCCAATAAGGTAAACATAGTTCTACTCACCACTTCTGACCTCCTGTCAGTGGGATCCTTAAATGCAGGAGTCCCTTCCATTGGGAGCGTGGTAACCTTATTCAAACAGGCGACCGGGGGATCGACCACTGGGTGGAGAGCCCACTTCTTAACCAGGTCCTCCTCAATGGGGTACCTCATGGCTAGGCGCTGCGGGACCATCAAAGTCTTCTGCGGCTTATCCCAGACTTGGTCAATGAATGTATCAAAAAAAGGCACATATAGAAAAACCTTTTTTGAATAAACGGCTTTAACCACTTGTCCCCCGCCCACTGTCAATTGACGGCGGGCGGAGGACACTCTCGTTCTGGGAGGACGTCATATGACGTCCTCCCTTTAAAATGAGCTAGGAGGCGCACGCGCGTTCACAAGGCCCCGGTGCGCGTGCCCGGCGGCTGCGATTGCCGCCGGGCACTCGCGATTGCCCGGGAAACGAGCAGGAAAGTGGATCTCTGTGTGTAAACACAGAGATCCACGTCCTGTGAGTGAGAGGGGACCGATGGTGTGTCCCGTGTACATAGGGACAACCATTGGTCACCTCCCCCAGTCAGTCCCCTCCCCCCACAGTAAGAACACATTTAGGGAACATATTTAACCCCTTCCCGCCCCCTAGTGGTTAACCCCTTTCCTGCCAATCACATTTATACAGTAATCAATGCATTTTTATAGCAGGGATCGCTGTATAAATGTGAATGGTCCCAAAAATGTGTCAAAAGTGTCCGATGTGTCCGCCGCAATATCGCAGTCACAATAAAAAAAAAAAAAAAAAAAAAATCGCAGATCGCCGCCATTACTAATAAAAATAAAAAAAAATGCTATAAATCTATCCCCTATTTTGTAGACGCTATAACTTTTGCGCAAACCAATCAATACGCGCTTATTGCGATTTTTTTTTTTTTTACCAAAAATATGTAGAAGAATACGTATCGGCCTAAACTGAGGAAAATTTTATTAAAAAAAAAAAAAAAAATGGGTATTTATTATAGCAAAAAGTAAAAAATAGTGTTTTTTTTCCAAACTGGACGCTCTTCTTTTGTTTATTGCGCAAAAAATAAAAACCGCAGAGGTGATCAAATACCACCAAAAGAAAGCTCTATTTGTGGGGAAAAAAGGACGCAAATTTCGTTTGGGAGCCACGTCGCACGACCGCGCAATTGTCATTCAAAGTGTGACAGCGCTGAAAGCTGAAAAATGGCTTGGGCAGGAAGGGGGTTTTCGTGCACAGTAGGGAAGTGGTTAAAGAAACCAAAGGAGACAGCTTCCACCTGAGGTTCCTCAGCCTCAACATTCAGCTTGAGAGTGTCCCTCACAGCATCAATGAGTTCACTTACAAGCACCCTGTCAGTTATTCAGAACTGGGGTCTTCCTCACAGGGAATATCCTGTTCAAAAACATGAAAATCCTCAGAGCTAGGGTCCTGAGCAGCAGTAGCTAGGCCCATATCTGAGATAGAGCACTCCCCTACAGGAGAATGTGTGGGGAGGGGGCGCTTTACAGCTCCCTTGCACTCTCACACAGCTTCCATCCTGACAAGGATGATTCCAGGACGGCTGACAACTAGTCGCTAGGGACTGCAGGTGCAGGAGCACTGCCAGTTGCCTCAGACAAGTGTGGAGAAGCAGGTGAACTAGACTCCATACTGTCACCCTCTGAGACCTTTAGACACTATTATAGTGAATAACACAGTCCACCCACTGGCTACGCTGAAGCTGAGGAGGGGATACCCAGAGGACTCACCAACCCTTGTAAGGACCGCTCAGTTCCGCTGTATGAAACCGCGCAGCAGCGCGAGTGAAGCCTGAGGAGAGTGTGGGGAGATTGTGAGATTCGCGCCGCAGCAGCGCCGATAGAGGCCGAAACGGAAAGTAAAAGCGCAGCGGCTTCAAGAAAATGGCCACCGGCCGCATGCATTACTGTGCCATTGATCCACGGCAATATGGCCGCCGAGCGCAATTTTCAAAATCACCTCACAGCGCTAATGGCGCACACAGTAAAGTAAAACACCCACACACCAGAACACTGCTCCTCTCCCAGGGTCCACTAAAACAGACATGAGCGCCCCCAGCCAGGCCAGAGTGACCCCAACAGCACCAGTACAGGGTGCAGAGAGCAGCATAACAGGGGGGGGAGACAGGGAGAAACCCCCCATATAAAGAAACACAGCCAGCATGTACTCACCTGCAGCAGGTACTTACCCGTCCCAGAGGGACCCACTGGCTTGTTTCAGACAGACATATCACAGAGTAATACTGCGTAGCTGTCGGCCCGGTCCACCGCGAGAGATACAGACAGGTACTGTTCAATTTTGAGAGGACCGCGGGAGCATAAAAATAGGATTTTTTGTACTCACCGTAAAATCCTTTTCTCTGACATCCATGGACTGACACGGTGTCTCTTTACACTTTACACGTGGGTTATGTCCCTGCTTGCAGGAGAAGACCTAGGCAGAATGTGAAATGTTATACATACATTCTAAAAGCCAGAGATGAACAGCCCCACCCAGGGGGCCGTCCCTCCGGACATAACCCTCCCACTACAGTCAGCAGACTTCAGTTCGTAACAAAGCAGTACAAACTTAAAAGGAAGGGTGGGTGCCGTGTCAGTCCATGGATGTCAGAGAAAAGGATTTTACGGTGAGTACAAAAAATCCTATTTTCTCTTACCATCCATGGACTGACACGGTGTCTCTTTACACTTTACACGTGGGATGTCCCAAAGCAGTGTCAAGAGGGATGGGAGCAGTATAAATGGAAACACCAAAACTTCACTCCAATAAGGCAGAGCTCCTCAACGGAGGAGTCGCAACTTTAAACAGCGGCCTGTAGCACCCTGCGGCCGAAGGAAGCATCCGAAGATGCAGCCACATTAACCTTATAAAACTTAAAAGGCATGAACAGACGACCAGGTCGCCACCTTGCACACTTGTGCAACCGACGCTTGATGTCGGGAAACCCAGGAAGCACCAATTGTCCTGGTGGAATGCGCCGTAACCGGAAAGGGAGGCGCCCGCCCTTTGAGAGCATAGGCTTGAATGACGGTTTGTCTGATTCCCCTAAAAATGATGGAAGACGAAACCGCTTGGCCCTGTTATGGACCAGAGACTAGAGGTCGACCGATATATCGGCTGGCCGATATATCGGCCGATATTTGGCCATTTTTGATAAATCGGCATCGGCCGATTTATTATCAAGATTAGGCCGATATTTCAGACTGACCTCCGCTCATTCTTCCTTCTCCACACTCAGCGGCTCTGGCTGCATCAAGCGCCGCGCTGAGTGTGTGAGCAGAGAGGAGAGAGAGACAGAGAGGAGCTGTCAGCTTGATGTCGGAGGTGGGCGGGACCCGGCCGGGGTGGGCGGGACCCGGCAGCTAAATTACACCAGCCAATGATTGGGCTGCTTTAGAAAGGGGGCGGGGCCACATACACGTAGCGACCCGCCCAGATACCATCCCATTAGCTGGTGTAATATAGCTGCTGGGTCCCGCCCACCCCGGCCCGGGTCCCGCCCACCCCGACATCGAGCTGACAGCTCCTCTCTGTCTCTCTCTCCTCTCTGCTCACACACTCAGCGCGGCGCTTGATGCAGCCAGAGCCGCTGAGTGTGTGAGCAGAAAGGAGAGAGAGAGGAGCTGTCAGCTCGATGTCGGGGTGGGCGGGACCCGGCCGGGGTGGGCGGGACCCAGCAGCTATATTACACCAGCTAATGGGATGGCATCTGGGCGGGTCGCTATGTGTATGTGGCCCCGCCCCCTTTCTAAAGCAGTCCAATCATTGGCTGATGTAATTTAGCTGCTGGGTCTGCAAAATCAGTGCAATCTGTCAGTGCCGCCAGCCAGTGCCACCGCCAGCCAGTGCCACCCGCCACCGCCAGCCACCGTCAGCACCACCCGCCACCGCCAGCCAGTGCCACCCGCCACCGCCAGCCAGTGCCACCCGCCACCTCCAGCCAGTGCCACCCGCCACCGCCAGTCAACGCCACCGCCAGCCAGCGCCACCCGCCACCGCCAGCCAGCGCCACCCGCCACCACCCACCGCCAGCCAGCACCACCCACCGCCAGCCAGCGCCGCCCGCCACCGCCAGCCAGCGCCACCTGCCACCGCCAGCCACCGCCAGCCAGCGCCACCCGCCACCGCCAGCCAGCGCCACCGCCATCTGTCCCAAACTAGTGCCATCTGTCAGTTCCAAACAAGTGCCACCTGCTAGTGCCAATCAGTGCCAGTCAGTGTCAGTAGTGCCATCTGTCAGTTCCAAACCAGTGCCACCTGCCAGTGCCATCTGTCAGTTCCAAACCAGTGCCACCTGCTAGTGCCAATCAGTGCCACCTGCCAGTGCAAATAGTGCCATCTGTCAGTTCCAAACCAGCGCCATCTGCTAGTGCCAATCAGTGCCACCTGCCAGTGCTAATCAGTGCCTCCTGCCAGTTCCACACCAGTGCCACCTGCCAGTGCCACCTGCCAGTTCCAAACCAGTGCCACCTGCCAGTGCCAACTGTCAGTTCCAAACCAGCGCCATCTGCTAGTGCCAATCAGTGCCACCTGCCAGTTCCACACCAGTGCCACCTGCCAGTTCCAAACCAACTCCATCTGCTAGTGCCAATCAGTGCCACCTGCCAGTGCTAATCAGTGCCTCCTGCCAGTTCTACACCAGTGCCACCTGCCAGTTCCAAACCAGTGCCACCTGCCAGTGCCAACTGTCAGTTCCAAACCAGCGCCATCTGCTAGTGCCACCTGCCAGTTCCACACCAGTGCCACCTGCCAGTTCCAAACCAGTGCCACCTGCCAGTGCCATCTGTACTGAGGACATCAAGTGTGTGCTAGAGTGACGGGAGTAAGCAGGAAGGAGTGGAGTGGGTGAGGGTTTTTTTTTTTTTTTTTTTTAATCGGCCACACAAAAATCGGCCACAAAAATCGGCCATCGGCCGCCCAAATTTCTAAATATCGGCATCGGCATCGGCCAGCGAAAAACCCATATCGGTCGACCTCTACCAGAGACAGTCACAAATAGTGAGTCGGACTTCCGAATAGAAGCAGTAGCAGACAGGTACACCCGTAAGGCTCATACCACCTCCAATATGTGCAGCGCAAACTCTCTGGGATGCGATGGGTGAGGACACAAGGACGGGAGGGCAATGTCCTCATGTAGGTGAAAGGTCGACACCACCTTTGGCAAAAAAGGAAGGTCACGGATGCAACACCGCCTTATCCTTATGGATGACTAAATATGGCGACTTGCAGGACAAAGCCGCCAACTCAGACACTCGTCAAACAGAAGTGATTGCCACTAAAAAGGCCACCTTCTGAGACAAGACAAGAGGGGAATATCCCGGATATTCCCAAAAGGAGGTTCCTGGAGGACCGAGAGCACCAAATTCAGATCCCACGGTGGGAGAGGAGGCTTGACAGGAGGGAGCACATGGCGAACCCCCAACACAAGGTGCTAACCAAGAAAATGACCCGCTAGAGGTCGCTGAAAGAAGACGGCCAAGGCCGAAATCTGATCCTTGATGGTACTCAAAGCAAGCTTTTGGGTCACTCCACACTGCAGAGGATGCAGGATTCTGGGGACGGAATACGTCCGAGGACGCCAGTCCAGCGCTTCGCACATGGCGATATAAGCTTTCCAGGTACGGTGATAGATTTGCCTGGAGGAAGACTTCCGTGTCCTTAACATGGTCAAAATGACAGAGTCCGAGAGACCTCGGCCCCTCAGCACCTGGCTTTTAACAGCCCTGCCGTTAAAGCCAGAGACTGTAAGCCGGATGAAACATAGGACCTTGAGACTGAAGGTCCTCCCTCATCGGCAACCGCCAGGGAACGTCCGCGACGAGACGTACCAGATCAGCGTACCAGTGATGCTGAGGCCAATCCGGAACAATTAGGATCGCTGGAGTTTATATCAGGTGATAAGGACCCTATGGGGCCACCAACGCATCCGAGGCATCGCCCAAGGATCCCTGGATCTGGCCACAACCTCGACCCTTGCGATTGAGTCGAGAGGCCATCAGGTCCACATCCGGCGTGCCCCACCGTCGGTAAAGGAGTTGAAATATGCAAGGACCACTCTTCTTGGTCGGGTGTCTGGCGATTGGCGACTCAGATAGTCCGCCTGCCCATTGTCTATGCCCAGAATGTAAAATGGCCTACAGAGCCGGCACGTTTCTTCCGGCCCACTTCAGGATACGGACTACCTCGGAAGCCGCAGCTGAGCTCCGAGTTCCCCCTTGATGGTTTACATACGCCACCGCCGTGGCGGTGTCCGACTGGCTCCTGATGGAGCGACCCCGTACTCTCTCTGACCTGAGGAGAGACACAGTCCGATGGCCCGTATTACCAGAACAGTGATTGGTAAACGGGCTCGTCCGGAGTCCAAGGCCTGAGCCGACAGGATTCCCAAGACTCCACCCCAGCCCGTCAGGCTGGTGTCCATCATGAGTGCCATCCATTGGATGGGAGGGGAACGACTTTCCGGACCGAAGAGCCGAGGATCTCAACCACCATGTCAGGGGCGCCCTGACCAGGTGAATCACCTGGATCTGAAGATCCAAGGACAACGGGGATTTGTCCCAGGTGGACAAGATCTCCTTCTGCAATGCCCTGGTGTGTGATTGGGCATACGGAACGGCCGCGAATGAGGCCACCACGAGTCTCGGGACTCTCATGCAAAAAACGGATTGACAACCATTTTTGGGATGTCAGCACCCGCACCGCAGACTGAAGTGTCAGCAACTTCTCCAGAGGTAGGATACCTTTGCCTCCAAGGAGTCTAGAATCAGAACTAGATACTCCAGACACTGAGTCGGGACCAGGACTGACTCCTGAATGTTCAGGAACCACCCGAGTCCCTGAGGGTCTAATTGACGATAGTCACCTTTCCTCTAAGTCTGATCCACTTTCTGCTCTTAGCAGAAGATCGTCCAGATAGCCCACGACAGCAATACCTCGCTGTAACAGAAGGCTAGAACCGGAGCAAGCACCTTGGTGAACACCCTTGGTGCCGAGGCTAGGCCGAAAGGAAGAGCCACAATCGATAGTGGACTTCGCTGATCGCAAAGCGCAGAAACTTCTGGTGACTTGCGCAGATCGGAAAATGCAAGTAGGCGTCCTTGAAGTCCAAGGACGCCAGAAGAAAATCCCTTTGGTGGAGTGTAGCGATCACCGTGCGAATAGATTCCATGCGGAATTTCTGCACCTTCTCGAAGACATTCAGGGCCTTGAGGTCCAGGATAGGTCGAACCACGTCCTATTTTTGGGACGACAAACAGATTCAAGTAGAATCCCTGAAAACTCTCCTGTGACGGAACCGGCACAATCACTCCGGACCTGATTAAATCCTGTACAGCCCCCAAGAGGGCTGCCCGACAGGTAGGAAGAAGAGGAAGATTTGAGGGAAAGAATCTGTCTGGGGGCCAGGATCGGAATACTATCCTGTATCCTGAGGTGACAAACGCCGCGGGACCATAAAAAAATTATTCTGCGGCTTTTCCCAGACCTTATCAATGAACTGGTAAAAGAAAGTACATATGGAAAAACCTCTTTAGAAGGCCTGGCCTTAAAAGAACCAAAAGGAGACTGTATCCGCCTGAGGTTCTGCATCCGCAGCATTTTAGCTTGAGAGTGTCCCTCACCGCAGTCATGAGTACACTAACAAGCGCCCTGTCATTTACTGACTCAGAACTGGAGTTTTCCTCATAAGGAATGTCCTGTTCAAAACCATCCAATACATTCAGAACTAGGGTCCTGAGCGGTAGTGGCTAGGCCCATATCTGAATCAGCGCACTGCCCTCATGAAGTAAAGTGGGGAGAGGGCGCTTTTTTGCTCCCTTGCGCTTGCACACAGCTCCCATCCTGGTCAGAAATTATTCCAGGACTGCCCACAACTGGTCCCTAGGGACCGCAGGTGCTGAAACACTGCCTGTTGTCCACTGACATTTAGGGGAAGCTGGTGACAGACTCCATATTGCCCCCCTCTGAGACTCCTCAGATAAAAAGTCCACCCACAGGCTGTGCTGACTGAGGAGGGGGCGCCCAGGGGACTCACCAAATCGGACCAGGGACCGCTCAGTTCCGCTGTCTGTACAGCGCTGTGTCAGCGCTGGTGAGCTGTGAGGAGATTGTGAGGAGATTCGCGCTGTTACAGCAGCGCTAGAGGCCAAAACTAGTGCTGAAGAGTGCACGGGCTACAAGAAAATGGCCGCCACACTTCACTGAGGCGATCTGCGGCAAGATGGCCGCCATGACTCAGCAAAAGTGAAAAAAAAACAGCACACACACAGCGCCACTCAGGCCCCAAAACACACAAAAAAAGGCCCCAAGCATATCTGCAGACCAGCATTAGCCCCTCCAAGAACAGTGTGACCCCCAGGCACCCCACACAGCACAGCACCAGCAATGGTGACAGAGAGTGACAATGAAATACAGGGGGAGACAGGGAAAATCCCCCACAGAGAAACACACAGCCTTTTGTACTCACCTGCAGGCAGGAGAGACTACTTACCCGTCCCCTGAGGGACCCACTGGTGTGTTTCTGACAGGACTATCACAGTGCAGTACTGAGTAGCTGTCGGCCCGGTCCACCGCGAAAGATACAGTCAGTCAGGAACTGTTCAGTCTTGAGAGGACCGTGGGAGCATGAAAGCAAACCCGGCCACCCCTGGAGTCATGGGGCCTGTCGTGAACTGAGTCTCACGCACACAAGGCGAGGATCAGCACGCTCGATGGTCGGACAGGGAAGACTACGAGGATATCTTGTACCCAACCTGTTGCCCAGCCGACAGTTAATAGAAAATTCTCAAAAATAAAATAAAAAAGAATTCCAGAAAAGGAAATAAAATAGGTCAGGAGACTGGCTCCTGAGAGAGCCACGTCTTCTCCTTCTGCTAGGCAGAAAAAAACTGAAGTCTGCTGACTGTAGTGGGAGGGTTATGTCCGGAGGGACGGCCCCCTGGGTGGGGCTGTTCAGCTCTGGCTTTTAGAATGTATGTATAACATTTCACATTCTGCCTAGGTCTTCTCCTGCAAGCAGGGACATAACCCACGTGTAAAGTGTAAAGAGACACCGTGTCAGTCCATGGATGGTAAGAGAAAGCAACCCGGCCACCCCTGGAGTCATGGGGCATGTCGTAAACTGAGTCTCACGCACACAAGACGAGGATCAGCACGCTCGATGGTCGGATAGGGAAGACTACGAGGATACCAGTGTACCCAACCTGTTGCCCAGCCGACAGTTGATTTGAAGGTCTCAAAAATAAAATAATAAAATTCCCAAAGGAATAAAAGTTAAAAGTAAAATCTTCCAGGAGACTAGCTCCTGAGAGAGCCACGTCTTCTCCTTCTGCTAGGCAGAAAAAAACTGAGGCTGCAGGTAGAAGGGTTATGTCCGGAGGGACCGCCCCCCTGGGCGGGGCTGTTCAGCTCTGGTTTTGTTCTAGAATGTATGTTTCCAACGTCTAACATTCTGCCTAGATCTTCTCCTGCGAGCAGGGACATATACCCACACGTAAACCGTATGAGAGCTGTGTCAGTCCATGGACGATAAGAGAGAAAAGTTTTTATTTGTTTCTGTTAAAAAATAAATAAAAATTTCCTTCACTGATGGGCACTGATGGGCATTGATGAGGCGGCACTGATATGTAGAATTTATTGGCACTGATATACGGCACTGATAAGCAGCAATGATGGGCACCAATAGGCAACCCAGACCTCAGGGCCCACTAACAGGCCAGGTTTGCAACATAACTGAAATACATCACAGGTGATATTTGCTGCTCAGTGATTGCAGTATTCTAGTCTGCATCTCCCCAAGGTAATACATTAAAACTGGCCTGTTAGTGGGCCCTGAGGACAGGGTTGATGACCACTGCTGTAGGGCACTGATTGGCAATGTGATGGGCACTGACTGGGACTGTGGTGGGCACTAATTGGCACTGTTTTGCACTTTATTGGGCACTGACTGGCAGCTGATGGGCACCTTTTTGGCAGCTGTGGTGGCACATCTGATGGGGCTGTGCTGATAACTAACGTGCTGATTATCAGAACAAACTCCCCTTCTGACAGGGAGAGCCGCCGATCATCTCTCCCTGTCAGCGCGAACCGAAGAAAGCCGTTTACCAGCACTTCCTGGTTCACGCATTGATCAGCTGTGATTGGTCACAGCTGATCACGTGGTAAGGAGCCTCTGTCAGAGGCTCCATACCACGATCGGAGATGCGCTGTGTCTGACAAGCCGCACTTGTGGGCGCATCCCCGGCATGTTATCCTGCTGGACGTCATACGACGCCCAGTCAGAATAACAGAACCCCCCGCCATTCATTCTGCTATAGGCCAGGCGAGAAGTGGTTAACAAAACAGACAGAAATAGCGTTGTGTTTTATTCCAAAACTGAATTTATTTCTATCAATAGTTCTGTAAACTGCAATACAATCAGAGAATTTTAGAATTACAATACGGTATGTATTACATGTGACAATTTGCAATAAGTACAACATTAAATATTACTATACAGAAAGCTGATAATTACATCCTTTATCAAACACATAACAGTGCAGTCAAAGTATAAAATGAACTTTGGGAAATAATAAATAGACTTACAGCCATTTGTGTATCTAGAGGCAAATTTGAAGATCTTCCGTTTTCTGCATCAGAACTAATATGGCTTCTGTAACTGAGGTAAAAACTTTATGTTGTTCAATAAGAAACTTTATTAACAAAGGCGGCACTTCCTGTTTCTTTCCTGTGAGGAACTGCAATTGCAACCACCAGGTGTCCTCAAAATGACAATCCTATAATAGACAGCACCAGGGCTTTTTTTTTCCAGGTGGAACTTGGTGTCTGCTTACCACAATCACTTGTAAACACAGAAGTCCGGTTTCTGTGTTATAGCACCTATCAGGGCCAGCCCAAGACATTGTGCTGCCTGGGCCCAGGATCAAAATGCTGCCCCCCTCCTCCCTACCGCCCCCCCCCCCCAAAAAAATAATAATAATAATAATCACGCCCACCAAAAGGCCCCCACATTTATTATTTTATATTATGACAATAAAAAACAAAATTACATTTATTAGGAAGTCAGATTTCCACGTAATAGTGGTGGTGGGGTTCAGACAGAGGCAGCGGCGGTTGTGGTGAGGGGGGAGGGCAGGTTAGACACAGGCAGGGGTGGTAGAGGAGATTAGACACAGGCAGGGGGGGTAGGGGAGGTTAGGCACAGGTAGGGGTGGTAGGGGGGATTAGACACAAGCAGGGGTGGTAGGGGAGGTTAGACACAGGCAGGGGTGGTAGGGAGTTTAGATACTGACAGGGGTGGTAGGGGGTTTAGACACTGACAGGGGTGGTAGGGAGTTTAGATACTGACAGGGGTGGTAGGGGGTTTAGACACTGACAGGGGTGGTAGGGAGTTTAGATACTGACAGGGGTGGTAGGGGGTTTAGACACTGACAGGGGTGGTAGGGAGTTTAGATACTGACAGGGGTGGTAGGGGGTTAGGCACAGGCAGGGGTGGTAAGGGGTTAGACACAGGCAGAGGTGGTAGGGGAGGTTAGACACAGGCAGAGGTGGTAGGGATGGTTAGACACAGGCAGGGGTGGTAGGGAGGTTAGACACAGGCAGGGGTGGTAGGGGGATTAGACACAGGCAGGGGAGGTAGGGGGATTAGACACAGGCAGGGGTGGTAGGGGGATTAGACACAGGCAGGGGTGGTAGGGGGATTAGACACAGGCAGGGGTGGTAGGGAGGTTAGACACAGGCAGGGGTGGTAGGGGGGATTAGACACAGGCAGGGGTGGTAGGGGGGATTAGACACAGGCAGGGGTGGTAGGGGGATTAGACACAGGCAGGGGTGGTAGGGAGATTAGACACAGGCAGGGGTGGTAGGGGGGATTAGACACAGGCAGGGGCGGTAGGGGGGGTTAGACACAGGCAGGGGTGGTAGGGGGGATTAGACACAGGCAGGGGTGGTAGGGGGATTAGACACAGGCAGGGGTGGTAGGGAGGTTAGACACAGGCAGGGGTGGTAGGGGGGTTAGACACAGGCAGGGGTGGTAGGGGGGATTAGACACAGGCAGGGGTGGTAGGGGGATTAGACACAGGCAGGGGTGGTAGGGGGATTAGACACAGGCAGGGGTGGTAGGGGGATTAGACACAGGCAGGGGTGGTAGGAGGATTAGACACAGGCAGAGGTGGTAGGGGAGGTTAGGCACAGGCAGGGGTGGTAGGGGGTTAGACACAGGCAGAGGTGGTAGGGGAGGTTAGACACAGGCAGAGGTGGTAGGGGAGGTTAGACACAGGCAGAGGTGGTAGGGATGGTTAGACACAGGCAGGGGTGGTAGGGAGGTTAGACACAGGCAGGGGTGGTAGGGGAATTAGACACAGGCAGGGGTGGTAGGGGGATTAGACACAGGCAGGGGTGGTAGGGAGGTTAGACACAGGCAGGGGTGGTAGGGGGGTTAGACACAGGCAGGGGTGGTAGGGGGATTAGACACAGGCAGGGGTGGTAGGGGGATTAGACACAGGCAGGGGTGGTAGGGGGATTAGACACAGGCAGGGGTGGTAGGGGGGATTAGACACAGGCAGGGGTGGTAGGGGGGTTAGACACAGGCAGGGGTGGTAGGGGGATTAGACACAGGCAGGGGTGGTAGGGGGGTTAGACACAGGCAGGGGTGGTAGGGGATTAGACACAGGCAGGGGTGGTAGGGGGATTAGACACAGGCAGGGGTGGTAGGGGGATTAGACACAGGCAGGGGTGGTAGGGGGGATTAGACACAGGCAGGGGTGGTAGGGGGGAATTAGACACACAGGCAGGGGTGGTAGGGGGTTAGACACAGGCAGGGGGTTAGACACAGGCAGGGGTGGTAGGGGAGGTTAGAAACAGGCAGGGGTGGTGGAGATGGGATTAGTGACACTTACTTTCTCTCAGTGTCAGCCGCGCCTATAGCGATCCCTCTTCCATCATGGGGTCTCTGCACAGCCGAAAGCTCCTCCCCCTTTACGCTGTTGTTCGTCAGCTGACTTTCTCATCAGCAGCATGGGGGGGGGGGAGCCGTGGAGAGGATGGGCGGGCGGCCAGCTGTGCGGTTATGGCAGCGAATGGTCTGCCAATACTTCTAATAGCAGCGGCGCTGGGCCATCCACATAGTGGGATGAAGAGCGGAGCGGGTGGGCGTAGCGGAGCCCGATTGGGCGGGATTACTGTATTTATGGGCGTCAATGTGCCGCCCCTCAGAACCTGCCGCCTGGGACAATGGTCCCATCGGGTCCCATGGTAGGGCCGGTGTACTGCCGAGCATTGCCTCCCAGCGCATTCTGCCCGCTCTGTACTGCGCAGGCGCGGCGCTTTTTCCGAAAATAGCCGAACATGTAGAGCTGAGAGTCAGCTCTACATGGCGCCTGCGCACACCAAATTGTGCTACACTGCTGACATCCAGGCTCTTTCTTTACCATCCCCGTGGACATGGAGGATGTTAAAAAAAGAGCCAGGAGGCCGAGCGAGCGTAGCGAGCCGTCTGAGCGAAGCGAGGACGTGAGGCCGACTGGCCACTTACATCTAGGTCCACGCAGGCGCCGTGTAGAGCTGACTCTCAGCTCTACACGTTCGGCTATTTTCGGAAGCTCATTGACGTTCGTACTGCGCAAGCGCCGCGCCTGCGCAGTACAGTTGGGGGCAGAATCCGCCGGGGGGACGTTTGTCGGCAGATCACCGGCCCTGGCACCTATTATTTGAAGCCCTGGACAGCACACAGAGCACTGAACAGTGTCAATAAGAATTACATTGTAGCAACATTATTGTTGTTCCATTGCAATTAAAACAGCCTTGCTGATTTATAAAGAAAAATAAATCTGTGTAAACTGTGTTCCTTCCTAATGAACTTTTAGTGAATCATAAGAAGCCCCAATTAAAGTGATACTAAACCCAGGAGCCTGCATTCACTATATCTGGTCTCCCACAGTACACAGAACATGGAAATCCAATTATTTTAATAAATAAGAACTGCTAAATACCCTTTTCCCATCAGCAGTTAATAGCAGTCTTGTGACTTCTATCAGTGTCTGGTCAAAACTTGTAGGAGGAGTTTTCATTCTCCTCTGACCTATTAGGCCCCGTTCACACCTATGCGAATTGGTTGCAGCTTACACCGCATCCAATTCGCATAACATTATAAAATACATTGATTCCAATGAGGTTGGTTCACATATGTGCGATGCATTCGCACTGCGCATTGCCGAAAAAATGTGTGCGTTCTCTAGGCATTGCGGTGCGGCTCAGGTGCGAATTCAGGCCCATTATGTTTTATGGGCTTGCATCTGATTCGCACATGTGTTGCGTTCTAAACAGGGATCTTGAGGGGAAACTCCACGCCAAATGTAAAAAAAAAAACGGCATGGGTTCCCCTCCAAGAGCATACCAGGCCCTTAGGTCTGGTATGGATTTTAACGGGAACCCCTACGCCGAAAAAAAACGTCGTGGGGGTCCTCCCAAAGTCCATAGCAGACCCTTATCCGAGCACGCAACCTGGCAGGCCGCAGGAAAAGAGGGGAGGACGAGAGAGCGCCCCCTCCCTCCTGAACCATACCAGACCGCATGCCCTCAACATGGGGGGGTGGGTAGCTTTGGGGCAGGGGGGCGCCCTGCGGCCACCCCACTCCAAAGCACCCTGCCCCCATGTTGATGAGGACAGGGCCTCTTCCCGACAACCCTGGCCGTTGGTTATCGGGGTATGCGGGCGGGGGGCTTATCATTCCCCGGGACTGTGACGTCATATAGGGGCGGGGTCACTGGGTGGCATCACCAGGTGACCACGCCCATGCCTATATAAGTGAATGCGCTCCGCTCACACGGCATTACAGCCGGAGACAGCGACGAGTCAACGTCTCCAGGAGAGAAGAGGGAAGAAGGCGACAAAGAAGACTGGGCCCCCGCTAACAAAAGAGCTGGAAGAAGATGGCGGAGGCCCGGCAGAAGGAAGAAAGAACCGGAGACCCCCGAAGTCGGAAGAAGACCCCCAGAAGTCGGAAGAAGACCCCCCCAAGTCGGAAGAAGACCCCCCAAAGTCGTCCGTCCGTGATAGAGGAACACTGATACGATGCTGGGAAACTGTCTGTGACCCCCAAAGCACCTTGTCCCCATGTTGATGGGGACAAGGGCCTCATCCCCACAACCCTTGCCCGGTCTGCGGGTGGGGGGCTTATCAGAATCTGGAAGGCCCCTTTAACAAAGGGGACCCCCAGATTCTGGCCTCCCCTTATGTGAATTGGTAAGGGGGTACATTGTACCCCTACCATTTCACCCAAAAAATTGTCAACATTTTTAAAAACCACATAGACACAGTTGGGATACGTCCTTTATTAAAAATAAAAAAATAAAAAATAAAAAAAAGATTCCAGCGGCAGCGATGTAATCCACTCGATCTCCAGCGTTGTAATCCATTCTCGGTATGCAGTGATGGATGATCTCCACTCTCCAGCGATGATGTGTCAAGCGATGATACACACACACGATGCTGGCTCCACCGGAGGAACCTCACAAATGACACTCCACCAGCCTAGGGTTACCCAATGACGTGACAGGTGACTCCGCCCCCCTCTGATGCAATGGGAAACTTGCGCATCAGAGGGAAATCCCGCCCCCTCTGATACAACGGAAAACCCGTGGGTTTCCCTTTGCATCAGAGGGGGGCGGGGCCACCCGTCACGTCATTGGGTAACCCCGGGTTTCCCGTTGCATCAGAGGGGGCGGGGTCACCCATCGACATCACTGGGAAAGCCTGGCGTTACCCCTTGCGTCAGAGGGGAACGGGGTCATGTGACGGGTGGCCCCGCCGCGCTACATAAGAGCTGTCAGGCGCATCATTCCCAGGGTGTCTCCGATGGAGTCAGGATCGTGTGCGTGTTCCTTGCTGGATATCATCGCTGGAGAGTGGAGATCATCCATAACTGGATACCTTGAATGGATTACATCGCTGGAGTTGAGATCGAGAGTGGATTACATTGCTGGAATCTTTTTTTTTTTTTTTTAAGGACTTGTCCCAAGCTGTGTCTGTGTGGTTTTTAAGAATTTTACTCTTTTTTTTTTTTGTGAAATGGTAGGGGTACAATGTACCCCGTTATCAATTCACATAGGGGGGCCGGGATCTGGGGGTCCCCTTTGTTAAAGGGGGCTTCCAGATTCCGATAAGCTCCCGCCCGCAGACCCCCACAACCACCGGGCAAGGGTTGTGGGGATGAGGCCCTTGTCCCCATCAACATGGGGACAAGGTGCTTTGGGGGTCACATGGGGGTCCCCATGTTGAGGGCATGTGGCCTGGTACCGTTCAGGAGGCGGTCGCTCTCTAATCCCCCCTCTTTTCCTGCAGCCTGCCAGGTTGCGTGTTTGGATAAGGGTCAGGTATGGATTTTTGGGGAACCCCACGCCATTTTTTTTTTACATTTGGTGCAGGGTTCCCCTTAATATCCATACCAGACCTGAAGGGCCTGGTAATGGAATTTTGGGGGGACCTCCACACATTTTTTACTTTATTTATTTTTAATTTTGGTTCCCTGCACAAAATTTCATTTTTGAAGGAAAAAAAGTTATTTAAAACTACTCGTGGCTATTGATGAATTGTCTTGTCCCGGCAATACAGATAAAAGTCATTGAAAATAATATTCATACCAGACCCACAGGGCCAATGGAATGCCGTTTTTTTCAATGACTTTTATCTGTATTGCCGGGACCCGTCAATTCATTAATAGCCACGAGTAATTTTTAAATGACTTTTTTTCCTTCAAAAATGACATTTTGTGCAGGGACAGTTCTAAGTACGGGAAACACATGCCACTTTACAGGCATACTATACACACCCCCCAGGTACGATATTTAAAAGAATATTTCACTTTTATTGTTTCACTTTAAGAATTATTAAAATCACTCCTCCCGAAAAAACGGCTGTTATTTTAAACTTTTTTTTGCATTGATACATGTCCCTTGGGGCAGGACCCGGGTCCTCAAACACTTTTTAGGACAATAACTTGAATATTAGCCTTTAAAATTCACACTTTTGATTTCTCGCGTTCGAGTTCCATTGACTTTAACGGAGGTTGAAAGTTTGCGTGAACTTTTGGTCTGTTCGTATGTTCTAGATGCGAACCGAACCGGGGGGTGTCCAGCTCATCTCTAGCCCTGTGCTAATACCATGCACCCCCTCCCCCCATGAAAAAACTATCTCTAGCGATACACACCAAACTGAGCATGTGCTGAGTGCCCTCAAGGCTCTGTCCTATCACATGGATTGGGGACTGTGGAAGAAGAGGAGGATCAAATGGTCTTTTCACACAATGCAGAGGATTAACCCCTTAGGTTCCACAGTGAGTATAACAAGCATGCTTTACTGTACATACAGACTGATTTTACTGTTGTGGGTTTAGTAACACTTTAACCTTTCTATTCCTCTTCTGCTATTACTTTGTTGTTGACTTTTTTTATTTATTTTTTAGCTAAATTTTTTTATACGATGTTTAACCACGTGCCACCCGCCATATAGTAAAATGACGACGGTGGGGTGGCACTCTCGTTTTGGGATGACGTCATATGACGGCGCCCCAGAACTGCAGCTCTCCTAGGAACACGGCGCGACCCCGATCTCAGTAAAGGGCCGATGACGCGGCTCTTTACCCATGTGATTGCCTGTGTCCAATCACATCTGATCACATGTAAATGCGGAAGTGCCCTTTATCGGCTCTCCTCACCTCACACTGACAGAGCCGATCAGCGGCATCTCCTCACAGGGGAGACATGTATAGATAATCATTGCCCTGATTACAGTACAGCCCCAGCAGTTCCCATCAGTGACACCAATCAGTGCCCATTAGTGCTGCCCATCAGTGCCGCCTATTCATGCTGCCTATCAGTGCCACCTATCAGTGCCACCTATGAGTGCCCATCAGTGCCGCCTATGAGTGCCCATCAGTACCGCATATCGGTGTCCATCAGTGCTGCCTATGAGTGCCCATCAGTGCCGCATGCCAGTGCCATCTATCAGTGTCCACCAGTGCCATCTATCAGTGTCCACCAGTGCCACATATCAGTGGAGGCTATTGGCGCCCATATGTGCCGAATATTAGTGCCTCCTCATCAGTGCCACCTAATCAGTGCACATAAGTCCCGACCTCATCAGTGAAGGAGAAATTTTACTTTTTTACATAATTTACTAACCAAAACTAAAATACTTTTTTTATTTTTTCAACATTTTCTGTCTTTTTTATTTTTATGAGCAAATAATAAAAACCCAGCAGTAATTAAATACCACCAAAAGAAAGCTCCATTTGTGTGAAAAAACATATTAAAAATGTTTTTGGGTACAGTGTAGCATGACCACGCAATTATCATTTAAAGTGTGACAGCGCTGAAAGCTGAAAATTTGGTCTTAAATATTTCAGTGACATATTTAAAAAAAAAAAAAAATGTATAAAATTAGAAGAAAAATACGTCCCAGGAGGGAGAACGGGAGCTGTGACGGAGCGGGATGGACACCGGTAATTATGCCTGCCTGACCTGTTGACACCCTTGTCCCCTGCCTGCCCCCCCTTTTTTTTTTTCCGTCACCTGTTGGCGCTGGAGCGGCGCTGACGCTCCCCCCCCCGTGCTCGCCAGCGCTAGATGAACAGGGCTCTCCCTTATAGACAAGGCAGCTGGAGACCCACCTGGATGGAGGGGAACATTTGCTGCTTCCGTTTGCGGGCCTTACCCGAGACGGTCTCTTCTGCATCACTAGACATCATCAGCCCGGTGCAGGACCCTGATACTCCAGCCCCCGAGTTTAGGCGTTTTGGCCTGGACCCATGATGTATGGCGCAGCCCCCGCAGAGACCCCTGCATTACAGGATATTGACAGTAGCTGGCTCCATGGGGATGCGCCGGACCCGGATCACCCTGCGGCTCTCCTGTATTCCCAGAAGTTTACAAATCCCAGAGACAATAGGGAGAGGTACACGCTGCATCTGCAACCTAGCAATCCTTGCAATAGATAACACTTTTACAGAAGGACCAGGAGTACTGGGCACCCGGTTGGGGCTGAGGGGGGAGGGTATTCTTGGGAAAGTGGAAGGAAGTATATCTGAATTATGACATTGAGCATTATTGCCACTTTCATTGCATTTATGTGGATTCTTGATATACAATGCCCATTATTACTCCACCCAAGGTAGCCTCAGATGTTGAGACTCAGATAGCCTCCGCTATGTCAGCATTTTGGGAGCCAGAGTGAGCAGACCCAGGGCCGATCCTAGATATGGTGCAGGGGGTGCAGTTCACCCAGGCGCCACAGAGGAGGGGGCGCTGAAGCGCCAGAGTGCTCCCCTCTATTCTCCACCTCCTCTCCTTGTCCGTGCCAGTCGCCGCCGCCGATGTGTTTTTCAAACCTAAGGCCGGCGTCCCCCCCTCCCTCCTCCCTCCTCCTTCCTCCTGTCAGAGGAGGAGAGTGAAGCAGAGATCAGAGCGGCTGTCTCTGTGTGGAGAGAGACAAGCCGCGCAATGCCGTCGCTGAGGGGGCGGTCCGTGCCTTCTCCTCCTCTCTGTGTCTTAGCTCCTGCCTGCTGCTGCTGCGATCTGTGCTCCACCCGGGCGACGCGGCTGCACATTGTCCTCTCCTCTTCAGCTGCCGCCGGGTGTTTTTATGTATGTAATGGGGGGGGCTAATAGAGGGGGCCGGAGGGGGGGTTTGTCCTGGGGGGAGTCTGTACTAATGGGGGGGTTTGTCCTGGGGGGGTTTGTCTTGGAGGGGTCTGGACTTATGGGGGGGTTCTTCCTGGGGGGTCTGTATTAATGGAGGGGGGTTTGTCCTGGGGGGAGTCTGTACTAATGGAGGCGGGGTTTGTCTTGGGGGGACTCTGTACTAATGGGGGGTTGTCCTGGGGGGTCTGCACTAATGTAGAGGGGGGTTTGTCCTGGGGGGGGTCTGTACTAATGGAGGCTGGGTTTGTCCTGGGGGGAGTCTGTACTAATGGGGGGGTTGTCCTGGGGGGTCTGTACTAATGGAGAGGGGGGTTTGTCCTGGGGGGAGTCTGTACTAATGGGGGGAGTCTGTACTAATGGGGGGGTTGTCCTGGAGGAGTCTGTACTAATGGAGGGGGGGTTTGTCCGGGGGGGAGTCTTTACTAATGGGGGGTTGTCCTGGAGGGGTCTGGGCTAAGGGGGGGTTGTCCTGGGGAGTCTGTATTAATGGAGGGGGGTTGTCCTGGGGGAGTCTGTACTAATGGGGGGGGTTGTCCTGGAGGGGTCTGTACTAATGGAGGCGGGGTTTGTCCTGGGGAGAGTCTGTACTAATGGGGGGGTTTTCCTGGAGGGATCTGTTGTACTAAAGTTGGGGGGTGGTTTGTCCTGGGGCAGTCTGTACTAATGGAGGGGTGGGTTTCTCCTGGGGGGAGTCTGTACTAATGGGGGGGTTTGTCCTGGGGGGAGTCTGTACTATGGGGGGGTTGTCCTGAAGGGAGTCTGTACTATGGGGGGTTGTCCTGGAGGGGTCTGTACTAATGGAGGGGGGGTTTGTCTTGGGGGGAGTCTTTACTAATGGGAGGGTTTGTCCTGGGGGTCTGTGCTAATGGGGGGGTTTGTCCTGGGGTGTCTGTACTAATGGAGAGGGATTGGTTTGTCCTGGGGGGTCTGTACTAATGGAGGGGGTGGTTTGTCCTGGGGGGTCTGTACTGAGGGAGGGGTTTATACTTAGTGGGGAGTCTGCACTGACGGAGGGGGTCTATACTTAGTGGAGGGGGTCTGTACTGAGGGGCGACTATAGGTGGTGGAAGGGGGGTGACACCATGTTTTACCACACCGGGTGACACCAACCCTAGTGACGCCACTGCAGCTGCGGGCTCTTCTTTCCCCCCTCCCTCTCCTCCTCGCACGCAATGCTGTACTAGTGAGCGGCGCTTGCCAGCACAGCCGCCCACTATGTTTCTTCCCCCCACCTTCATATCGGCCAGGGAAGAAATAGAATAGAAAAAGGAGCAGAGAAGAGGATTGCGGGACATGTAGTTCAAGGACTGGCAGCCCCACTATAACAAAGAAACTGCAGCCCACACAGCATGCCCAGCTGAATGGGAGAGAGAGAGAGCCAGGAGCCCAGGAAAGCTTTCAGGGAAGTGCATCCAGGACTCCAGAGGGAGTGGACAATGCTGAGAGAACACCATCAGAGAGAGAACCCCGCTGCCCTGCGCCACCAGAGTAAAAGCCACACAGCCTGGCGCCATCCCTGGTGGAAAAAAGGATGGAGTCATTGCCAGAATACAGACCTGGGCTCTACCCAGCGGGGTCGCCATGGGCAATTCAGAGTGAGCTGACTCCTGATCAGAGGAAACGTTGTTGCTGTATCGCTGGGTCAGGTGAGAGGGCCGATCGGCCATTATCTACTAGCGTCCATAGGAACTGCAGTCTCTGACCGTCTCCTGTATTATATCTCCAGTCTCTGACCATCTCCTGTAGTATGTCTGCAGTCTCTGACCATCTCCTGTAATATGTCTGCACTCTCTGACCGTATCCTGTAATATGTCTGCACTCTCTGACCGTATCCTGTACTATGATTGCAGTCTCTGACCGTCTCTTGTATCATGTCTTCAGTCTCTGACCATCTTCTGTATTATATCTGCAGTCTCTGACCGTCTCCTGTATTATATCTCCAGTCTCTGACCGTCTCCTGTAGTATGTCTGCAGTCTCTGACCATCTCCTGTAATATGTCTGCATTCTCTGACTGTCTCCTGTAATATGTCTGCACTCTCTGACCATCTCCAGTACTATGATTGCAGTGTCTGACCGTGTCTTGTATCATGTCTACAGTCTCTGAGCATCTCCTGTAGTATTTCTTGGGGCACAGACACTATGTCTCTAACAGAAGCCCTCTCTGTGTTCATCAGAGAGACTCCCCTCCAGGTCTCATTAGTGTACTCTCTTCCAGTATTTTCTTAATTGTTAAAAGATCATGGGAGGATCCTAGGGTAACGAAGACTTCTTAGGGGAGCATCTCTGTGTTTGAGTCGTTGCCCTAGAAACATTTGTAAAGGGGAGGAGTTGGTAAGATGGTGACCACGCCCATGTGGGGGCGCCAGAAATATTTCTGCACCCAGGCGTCTGTGACCCTAGGATCGGCCCTGAGCAGACCAACCAGATCTGTGGGGGGAATTTGAATGTATCGATTTTAATTACATAAGGGGGGGCATGCAATCTAGAGCAGCAAGGACATACTGTCCAGACCAGAACACGGGGGATAGTCTGGCTATACCTCATGTAAAATCCAGATAGGTTGAAGGGGGAGACCCTGGGGGACGGAGGAATAGGGGGATACAGTGGGGATGTGGGGCGGAAAGTATACGGGCCCGGGCAGCCGGCCGTGCGCGGGACCCGCGTCCCTGTGGAGTTTTGGGGGGGATGTCCGCCTGCGTGCGGTGGGGGGGGGGGGGGTAGGGGGCCTGGGGCTGAGGAGGTGACCTATAGAGGCAGGCATGGTTGAGGGGGAAATATATTCCCTTAGTTTAAGGTTGACCGCAGGATTGGTATTCGTTATTTTATGTATGCACTTCTTTCTGTTACATGTAAGGTCCTCCTCGCTCATTTCATTTTCCTTATTTTTTTATATATTCTTTTTGGTTCCTTATGTTACAATGGTGTATTATTGATGACTGCACGTTACAGCAGAGTTTCGTTGGATTGGGAGACAAGAGTCGGGAGCTCGTTCTTTCCCGAGCCTTGTCTTACCCGCACCCCAAATAGGCTGGTGTGTTCTGCCGGGGGGGTACAACGTTGGCCCCCGGGCATTATATACAAATAATAAGTTACTTAGAGGACTAAGGGCACTAGGCCCAGTCCTCTACATTTGCTCTTTCACTCTTTTATTCTTACTCTCTTCTTTCTTACTTTCTCTTTCACCTGCTACCCCCCCCCCTCCTCTCTGTCCCCCTCCCGTCGCCCTTTACATCACCCCTATCTTGGACCAGCACCCTTGCCCTCCCCCTCCCTACCCAGAATCCAGTCTCCACTTCCTTCCCCTTACCTCCTACCCAATTATGGCATTACACCATCTCAAAATTCAGTCACTTAATGTGAAAGGCCTTAACACGCCAGAAAAAAGGCACATACTGCTGGACGACCTGAAAAGATCCCAAACGGATGTGGCTCTGATCCAAGAGACACACTTTAAGCACAATAGACTACCGTATTTGCGCAACAGACATTACCCGATGACATACCACTCTGTTAACCCCACAGCCAAATCTAAGGGAGTCTCCATATTAATTTCCAGCAAAGTCCCATGGCAATGTCAGGACTCACTAATCGATCCCTCTGGAAGATACATTTTCCTCAAGGGACTCATAGGCAACGTACAAGTTACGATAGCAACATTATATGCCCCCAACGACCTGCAGGCGACATTCTTGGAGCATACTTTGGAGAAACTCCAGGACTTTAGGGCAGGACAATTACTGTTTGGTGGAGACTTTAACGCTCCATTGATTCCTTCGGTAGACACCTCAGCAGGCAAATCTTCAATGCCAGTGAATCAACTCAAACGCATAGCAAAGGCACTACATAAATCACAACTCATTGATATCTGGCGACTACAACATACGGGAGACCGTGACTATACGTTTTATTCTCCTGTACATCAGGTATATAGCAGAATAGATTACTTTATGATCCCTCATACACAACTTCACGCAGTAGAAAGCACATCCATAGGAAACAGGACGTGGTCTGACCATGCACCAATCTGTCTGATTTACAAGCTTTCTGACGTATCCTCACCTAGACATAAATTCTGGAGACTTAATGAAAGCCTACTGCAAACACCAGAGGTGCTTGCGGAGATAACCTCGGCTTTAAATCACTACTTTCAGGAAAACGACCAGCCAGAGTGTGACCCGGGGATATTGTGGGAGGCACACAAATCAGTCATGAGAGGGATTTTCATTAAGCACGGAGCCCGTATTAAACGGGAACGCACTGCACAGCTTACCCAGCTACTGAAAAAATTAAACATCACTGAATCCAGACATAAGCACGCCCCCGCACAAACCTCTGAGGCGGAGTTGACAATTATCAGGAAACAGATTACTGACATTCTACAATACAGAGCCAAGGCAGCCATACAGTCGTGTCGGAAAATGGCGTACGAATCAGGGGATAAATGTGGGAAGCTATTAGCAAAAACAGTCAGGGAACATAAATTATCTACATACATTCCCCATATCACCAAGGCAGGAGGTCAGAAAGCAACTTTACCCTCACAGATCACACAAGAATTTAAAGATTTCTACTCCAAATTATATAACCTCCCAGCGGCTTCGCCATCCCAAGCAGACATGGCACACTACATTATTTCGTCCGCAATGCCCTCACTTACACTAGAGTCCCGAGAAGAACTAGAATCCCCGATAACATTATTAGAACTTCAACAAGCT